>CM060605.1:10380707-10980707 GCA_030578255.1 Tiaroga cobitis
TTAAGCTTTTTCATGCTTTTTTATGCTTTCGGGCACTTTTGGGGTTCTTAACGTGCTCGAAAACTCTTGAAACTTTGCACACGGGACAAAACCCGCGGCCATCAGGGCCAGGCTGAAGCTGGTACCCGGGCGTGGCAGGGGGGCTCGACAGCGCCCCCTTGAACGGGTCAGACAATTTGGTCCATATATCCAACACGCTTTACCCTATTTGCTTCAAACTTGATGTGTATAATGTAGACACAAGCCAGATGTAGACCTGTGAAAGGATTGTTGATATCTTAGATGCTGTTGCCGTGACAACGCATCAAACTTTAATATTCTTTTTGGATACTTTTGAGATTCTTAGCGCACTTTTGGGGCCCTTAACGTGCTCAAAAACTCTTGAAACTTTGCACACGGGTCAGAAACCGCGGCCATCAGGGCCGGGCTGAAGCTGGTACCCGGGCGTGGCAGGGGGGCTCGACAGCGCCCCCTGGAATGGGGTCCGAAAACTTGGTCCATAAATCAAACAGGCTTTACCCGATTTGCTTCAAACTTGATGTGTATAATGTAGACACACGCCAGATTTAGACCTGTGAAAGGATTGTTGATATCTTAGATGCTGTTGCCGTGACAACGCATCAAACTTTAATATTCTTTTTGGATACTTTTGAGACTCTCAGCGCACTTTGGGGGCCCTTAACGTGCTCAAAAACTCTTGAAACTTTGCACACGGGTCAGAACCCGTGGCCATCAGGGCCGGGCTGAAGCTGGTACCCGGGCGTGGCAGGGGGGCTCGACAGTGCCCCCTGGAACGGGGTCCGAAAACTTGGTCCATAAATCAAACACGCTTGAATGTAATAATATGAAACTCGGTACACATATAGATCTCATCGATTCATATATCCTTTGTACTTTTACTTTTTACCCCAGCCCAACAGGAAGTCGGCTATTATGGTTTGTTTGGAAGCGTATGCCCCTGGAATTCGATATACTCCTCCTAGAGAATTCAACCAATCGCCACGAAACTCGGTCAGCATGAAGTCAAGACATTGAGGATGAAAAGTTGCCAGGGGATTTTTGATATCTCGAACGGTTTGGCTGTGGCGAGGAAACGAATTTATGGCGAATAAAGGAAACAGGAAGTGTGTTATAACTTCTGCATACATTAACTGATCTTGATGAAACTTCAGCAGTGTGTTCGCTGTAAGAGTCCGATCACATGGATGTGACTATTGTGAGTCAAAGTTATAGCGCCACCAACTGGCAGCAGGAAGTGTGTCACTTCCTAAAGGCTTTGAAATCACCCTCTTATTTTTACCCAATTTGCTTCAAACTTTATGTGTATAATGTAGACACACGGCAGATGTAGACCTGAGAAAGGATTATTGATATCTTAGATACTGTTGCCGTGGCAACGCATCAAACTTTATTATTCTTTGTTGATGCTTTTGAGACTCTTAACATACTTGAAATTGCATGAAACCCGACAGACACATCACATTTATTAGACAGTAGACATGTGCAGAGTTTCAGAAACGGGCATGGTGAGAGCAATTAGAGAATAATGTTTAAGTTTAAAAACAGCCAGAATGGTTGTTTAGTCAAAAAATTTTTTTTTCCAAATCATACATAGTGTTATACTGCCCTCTTGTGTTCAAAATCAGGTAAAAAGCGAAAGTAAAATAAGGACGTCTGCACAATTCATTAATAATGGTGCAGAGTAGAGTGAGCTTTTTCAATTAATTCCTATGGAAGTAGGAATGAACTAAACAACGTTCGCTCTGTTCTGCTCGTCCCTCACCGTGGGCGCGCAGAGTTATGAATGCCCGTGCAGCCGTGAGCATTTTAGTTTCATTTTAAAATTAGCGCCATTTCGGGGGACGTATTACTTTAATTTATTTAACAAAAACACAATGTTGTGTTTAATTGCGAGTGTACACAAATATAAGTAAACACTTTGACGTTTGAATGATGTCCTGTATGAAGAAAATGACGGAGTATGTTTCACTGTTCAATCGCGCTGAGCCACCCAGACCCCCACACACACACTGACACACACACACACACACACACACACACACACACACACACGCACACACACACACACACACACACACACACACACACACACACACAACACACACACACACACACACACAATAATAAAACATTCAACCTAACATATACAAATTACACTGCTATGTTGAAATAGTCAGTAGTACAATTTGTATCATTCACAGTAAGCACCGCTCCACTGTGATTTTTCCAAGCACATTTTTGCACAAGTGAAGAGGATGATTTTTTCCGTCGATATTGGAACGTGAGTGAAGTACAAAGCCTGTAATAAAGAATAGTTTAGCATCCAAATACATCGCAAATGTTGCAACATTTAGATTCTAAAGAGAGATTTACGTGAGCCTAACACCACTTACTTTTACTTTTGTTTTAAATTATTTCGTTTTGGCTTTATTATAGTTATTTTTTTTATTTGTGTTCTGTTCTGAATATCATTAAATTTAAAGGATTTGTTGTGGAATATTTTGAGTGTATAATCAAATAACACTAAACCGTCACTAGGTGTCGCCAGGCGACCGTCTTAATGAGCGGGTCATTGATTCATTCGTTCAAACGATTCGTTTGAACGACTGAGTCATTCATGAATGAGACAGATGTTTATGGATTGGTCATTGAATCTTTGAGTCAACCAATTTGTTCAAAATGCTGAATCATTCAGTAATGAGAAAACACGTTGCTGTGAGATGCAATGGTTCTGCTGTGATCTTTGTTTAACTATTTTCGCTGCTGAAACAGAAGAACAGTCAATATTGCATCTAAAATGTAAGTGACTTGACACGTGTGTGTGTGTGTGTGTGTGTGTGTGTGTGTGTGTGCGTGTGAGTGCGTGCGTGCGTGTGTGTGTGTGTGTGTGTGTGTGTGTGTGTGCAATCAATCCCAGGTAAGAGGCATGAATAATGAGAATTGGACTTCTAGGAGTGAGGTTAATATTCCGGAGATGGTTCCCTCGGATTGTGAAAAGGAGGCGGCGCGGGAGTGGCCAGGCATTGCGCTACTTCTGTTTCAAAGTTTAAAACAATGCTAATATCATTTTTTTGAACGATTTCATTACAAATGTTTATTTTATATATTTATAAAATATTATAAAATATAATAACTATGTTTTGTCCTATTAACAAAAGACAGGCAATGTACTATTAACAAATGTTAATAGTTTTTTAAAAGTTAAAATGATACTTTATGCATTTGTTTTGTGTCAGATGATTAACAATATAAATTAAACAAAGCTTAAAACAAACAAAATAATAAAACGAAAACAAAGCTTGAACATTTTATTTAATTGAAAAGCCTTTTTGAAATAAAATGTGTTTTTTTCCCTCTGAAATAGCAAAAGCATCGCACACTTAGCTGTACCTGCTCTAAATAAATAATAGTATTTAAATAAAAATACAAAATCGAAATAAATAAATTATATAAAACAAAATCAAATCAAAGAAAATAAATCTTATTAAAGTTATGCAGGCACACATTTAACAATAATTTTCAAGTGACAAATAAAATCAATCAAAATTCCTTACACATGGAGTTAATCCTGACGATTCCTGAGGCGCCTTTCCTCATGACACTCGCTTTTTTTTTCGAAGATATATTTTCTTTGGTTTGATTTTGTTTTTGTAATAATTTATTTTATTTAGTTCGATTTTGTATTTTTATTGAATTACTCTTTTTTATTTAGAGCAGGTACAGCTAGTGTGTGATGCTTTTGCTATTTCAGAGGAAAACAATAATTTTATTTAATTAATAATTTTTGTTTCAGTCCACCATATAATTATGTTGTGTTTGATCTATGGAAAAAAGTTAGTTGTGAAATGGTTGAATATTAACAAAAGTTAATAGTTTTTTACAAGTTAGAATAATACGATATATATATATATATAAACAAGCCGGTGGCACCGCCACCCCGGTGCCTTTACGGTTACTGTGCATGACGGGCAATATCGTAACTCCGCTTTGACCTTTGAGAAGATGTGTGCTATAGAGCTTGCATTGGTGTGGGCTCTGCAAAAGTGTGTGTGTGTGTGTGAGGCGTGATTGAACAATGTAGACATATATATATATATATATATAAAGGCACCGGGGTGGCGGTGCCACCGGCTTGTTTATATATATATATATATATATATATATATATATATATATATATATATATATATATATGAATATAGCTGCGAGCAGCGATGAAGGGCCAAAGCCGGCGGCACCGCCACTCCGGTGCCTTTAGGTAACTAAAGGCACCGGGGTTGCGGTGCCACCGGCTTGGGCCCGTAATCGCTGCTCGCAGCTATATTTTATTATTATTATTATTATTTTACTACCTTTTGGGCACTTTTGGGGGCCTTAACGTGCTCGAAAACTCTTGAAACTTTGCACACATCTCAGAACCCGCGGCCATCAGGGCCGGGCTGAAGCTGGTACCCGGGCGTGGCAGGGGGGCTCGACAGCGCCCCCTGGAACGGGGTTTGAACACTTGGTCCATAAATCAAACACGCTTGCATGTAATAATATGAAACTCAGTACACATATAGATCTCATCGGTTCATATATACTTCATGCTCTTACTTTTTACCCCAGCCCAACAGGAAGTCGGCTATTAAGGGTTGTTTGGAAAACACATGCAATGGAATGTGAAATACTCCTCCTAGAGAATTCAAACACACGGCACGAAACTCGGTCAGCATGAAGTCAAGACACTGAGGATGAAAAATTGCCAGGGGATTTTTGATATCTCGAACGGTTTGGCCGTGGCGAGTAAACGAAATTATGGCGAGAAACGTGAAACAGGAAGTGTGTTATAACTACTGCATACATTAACTAATCTTGATGAAACTTCAGCAGTGTGTTCGTTGTAAGAGCCCGATCACATGGATGTGACTATTGTGAGTCAAAGTTATAGCGCCACCAACTGGAAGCAGGAAGTGTGTCACTTTCAAAATGCTTTTAAATCACCCTCTTATTTTTACCCGATTTGCTTCAAACTTCATGTGCATAATGTAGACACACGCCAGATGTAGACCTGTGAAAGGATTATTGATATCTTAGATACTGTTGCCATGGCAATGCATCAAACATTAATATTCCTTTTTTTAAGCTTTTTCATGCTTTTTTATGCTTTCGGGCACTTTTGGGGTTCTTAACGTGCTCGAAAACTCTTGAAACTTTGCACACGGGACAAAACCCGCGGCCATCAGGGCCAGGCTGAAGCTGGTACCCGGGCGTGGCAGGGGGGCTCGACAGCGCCCCCTTGAACGGGTCAGACAATTTGGTCCATATATCCAACACGCTTTACCCTATTTGCTTCAAACTTGATGTGTATAATGTAGACACAAGCCAGATGTAGACCTGTGAAAGGATTGTTGATATCTTAGATGCTGTTGCCGTGACAACGCATCAAACTTTAATATTCTTTTTGGATACTTTTGAGATTCTTAGCGCACTTTTGGGGCCCTTAACGTGCTCAAAAACTCTTGAAACTTTGCACACGGGTCAGAAACCGCGGCCATCAGGGCCGGGCTGAAGCTGGTACCCGGGCGTGGCAGGGGGGCTCGACAGCGCCCCCTGGAATGGGGTCCGAAAACTTGGTCCATAAATCAAACAGGCTTTACCCGATTTGCTTCAAACTTGATGTGTATAATGTAGACACACGCCAGATTTAGACCTGTGAAAGGATTGTTGATATCTTAGATGCTGTTGCCGTGACAACGCATCAAACTTTAATATTCTTTTTGGATACTTTTGAGACTCTCAGCGCACTTTGGGGGCCCTTAACGTGCTCAAAAACTCTTGAAACTTTGCACACGGGTCAGAACCCGTGGCCATCAGGGCCGGGCTGAAGCTGGTACCCGGGCGTGGCAGGGGGGCTCGACAGTGCCCCCTGGAACGGGGTCCGAAAACTTGGTCCATAAATCAAACACGCTTGAATGTAATAATATGAAACTCGGTACACATATAGATCTCATCGATTCATATATCCTTTGTACTTTTACTTTTTACCCCAGCCCAACAGGAAGTCGGCTATTATGGTTTGTTTGGAAGCGTATGCCCCTGGAATTCGATATACTCCTCCTAGAGAATTCAACCAATCGCCACGAAACTCGGTCAGCATGAAGTCAAGACATTGAGGATGAAAAGTTGCCAGGGGATTTTTGATATCTCGAACGGTTTGGCTGTGGCGAGGAAACGAATTTATGGCGAATAAAGGAAACAGGAAGTGTGTTATAACTTCTGCATACATTAACTGATCTTGATGAAACTTCAGCAGTGTGTTCGCTGTAAGAGTCCGATCACATGGATGTGACTATTGTGAGTCAAAGTTATAGCGCCACCAACTGGCAGCAGGAAGTGTGTCACTTCCTAAAGGCTTTGAAATCACCCTCTTATTTTTACCCAATTTGCTTCAAACTTTATGTGTATAATGTAGACACACGGCAGATGTAGACCTGAGAAAGGATTATTGATATCTTAGATACTGTTGCCGTGGCAACGCATCAAACTTTATTATTCTTTGTTGATGCTTTTGAGACTCTTAACATACTTGAAATTGCATGAAACCCGACAGACACATCACATTTATTAGACAGTAGACATGTGCAGAGTTTCAGAAACGGGCATGGTGAGAGCAATTAGAGAATAATGTTTAAGTTTAAAAACAGCCAGAATGGTTGTTTAGTCAAAAAATTTTTTTTTCCAAATCATACATAGTGTTATACTGCCCTCTTGTGTTCAAAATCAGGTAAAAAGCGAAAGTAAAATAAGGACGTCTGCACAATTCATTAATAATGGTGCAGAGTAGAGTGAGCTTTTTCAATTAATTCCTATGGAAGTAGGAATGAACTAAACAACGTTCGCTCTGTTCTGCTCGTCCCTCACCGTGGGCGCGCAGAGTTATGAATGCCCGTGCAGCCGTGAGCATTTTAGTTTCATTTTAAAATTAGCGCCATTTCGGGGGACGTATTACTTTAATTTATTTAACAAAAACACAATGTTGTGTTTAATTGCGAGTGTACACAAATATAAGTAAACACTTTGACGTTTGAATGATGTCCTGTATGAAGAAAATGACGGAGTATGTTTCACTGTTCAATCGCGCTGAGCCACCCAGACCCCCACACACACACTGACACACACACACACACACACACACACACACACAAACACACACACACACACACACACAATAATAAAACATTCAACCTAACATATACAAATTACACTGCTATGTTGAAATAGTCAGTAGTACAATTTGTATCATTCACAGTAAGCACCGCTCCACTGTGATTTTTCCAAGCACATTTTTGCACAAGTGAAGAGGATGATTTTTTCCGTCGATATTGGAACGTGAGTGAAGTACAAAGCCTGTAATAAAGAATAGTTTAGCATCCAAATACATCGCAAATGTTGCAACATTTAGATTCTAAAGAGAGATTTACGTGAGCCTAACACCACTTACTTTTACTTTTGTTTTAAATTATTTCGTTTTATTATAGTTATTTTTTTATTTGTGTTCTGTTCTGAATATCATTAAATTTAAAGGATTTGTTGTGGAATATTTTGAGTGTATAATCAAATAACACTAAACCGTCACTAGGTGTCGCCAGGCGACCGTCTTAATGAGCGGGTCATTGATTCATTCGTTCAAACGATTCGTTTGAACGACTGAGTCATTCATGAATGAGACAGATGTTTATGGATTGGTCATTGAATCTTTGAGTCAACCAATTTGTTCAAAATGCTGAATCATTCAGTAATGAGAAAACACGTTGCTGTGAGATGCAATGGTTCTGCTGTGATCTTTGTTTAACTATTTTCGCTGCTGAAACAGAAGAACAGTCAATATTGCATCTAAAATGTAAGTGACTTGACACGTGTGTGTGTGTGTGTGTGCGTGTGAGTGCGTGCGTGCGTGTGTGTGTGTGTGTGTGTGTGCAATCAATCCCAGGTAAGAGGCATGAATAATGAGAATTGGACTTCTAGGAGTGAGGTTAATATTCCGGAGATGGTTCCCTCGGATTGTGAAAAGGAGGCGGCGCGGGAGTGGCCAGGCATTGCGCTACTTCTGTTTCAAAGTTTAAAACAATGCTAATATCATTTTTTTGAACGATTTCATTACAAATGTTTATTTTATATATTTATAAAATATTATAAAATATAATAACTATGTTTTGTCCTATTAACAAAAGACAGGCAATGTACTATTAACAAATGTTAATAGTTTTTTAAAAGTTAAAATGATACTTTATGCATTTGTTTTGTGTCAGATGATTAACAATATAAATTAAACAAAGCTTAAAACAAACAAAATAATAAAACGAAAACAAAGCTTGAACATTTTATTTAATTGAAAAGCCTTTTTGAAATAAAATGTGTTTTTTTCCCTCTGAAATAGCAAAAGCATCGCACACTTAGCTGTACCTGCTCTAAATAAATAATAGTATTTAAATAAAAATACAAAATCGAAATAAATAAATTATATAAAACAAAATCAAATCAAAGAAAATAAATCTTATTAAAGTTATGCAGGCACACATTTAACAATAATTTTCAAGTGACAAATAAAATCAATCAAAATTCCTTACACATGGAGTTAATCCTGACGATTCCTGAGGCGCCTTTCCTCATGACACTCGCTTTTTTTTTCGAAGATATATTTTCTTTGGTTTGATTTTGTTTTTGTAATAATTTATTTTATTTAGTTCGATTTTGTATTTTTATTGAATTACTCTTTTTTATTTAGAGCAGGTACAGCTAGTGTGTGATGCTTTTGCTATTTCAGAGGAAAACAATAATTTTATTTAATTAATAATTTTTGTTTCAGTCCACCATATAATTATGTTGTGTTTGATCTATGGAAAAAAGTTAGTTGTGAAATGGTTGAATATTAACAAAAGTTAATAGTTTTTTACAAGTTAGAATAATACGATATATATATATATATAAACAAGCCGGTGGCACCGCCACCCCGGTGCCTTTACGGTTACTGTGCATGACGGGCAATATCGTAACTCCGCTTTGACCTTTGAGAAGATGTGTGCTATAGAGCTTGCATTGGTGTGGGCTCTGCAAAAGTGTGTGTGTGTGTGTGAGGCGTGATTGAACAATGTAGACATATATATATATATATATATAAAGGCACCGGGGTGGCGGTGCCACCGGCTTGTTTATATATATATATATATATATATATATATATATATATATATATATATATATATATATATATATATATATATATATGAATATAGCTGCGAGCAGCGATGAAGGGCCAAAGCCGGCGGCACCGCCACTCCGGTGCCTTTAGGTAACTAAAGGCACCGGGGTTGCGGTGCCACCGGCTTGGGCCCGTAATCGCTGCTCGCAGCTATATTTATTATTATTATTATTATTTTACTACCTTTTGGGCACTTTTGGGGGCCTTAACGTGCTCAAAAACTCTTGAAACTTTGCACACGGGTCAGAACCCGCGGCCATCAGGGCCGGGCTGAAGCTGGTACCCGGGCGTGGCAGGGGGGCTCGACAGCGCCCCCTGGAACGGGGTTTGAACACTTGTCCATATATCAAACACGCTTGCATGTAATAATCTGAAACTCGGTACACTTATAGATCTCATCGGGCCAAACAACTTTCGTGCTCTAAGTTTTACGTCAGCCCAACAGGAAGTCGGTTATTATGGGTTGTTTGGAAACTCATTTTCTATATTTTTCTTACGACTATTCGGGCACTTTTGGGGCCCTTAACGTGCTCGAAAACTCTTGAAACTTTGCACACAGGTCAGAACCCGCGGCCATCAGGGCCGGGCTGAAGATGGTACCCGGGCGTGGCAGGGGGGCTCGACAGCGCCCCCTGGAACGGGGTCCGAAAACTTGGTCCATAAATCAAACACACTTGCATGTAATAATATGAAACTCGGTACACATATAGATCTCATCGGTTCATATATACTTCATGCTCTTACTTTTTACCCCATCCCAACAGGAAGTCGGCTATTTAGGGTTGTTTGTTAAACGCATGCAATGGAATTTAAAGTACTTCTCCTAGAGAATTCAAAGAAATGCCACGAAACTCGGTCAGCATGAAGTCAAGACATTGAGGATGAAAAATTGCCAGGGGATTTTTGATATCTCGAACGGTTTGGCCGTGGCGAGGAAACGAATTTATGGCGAGAAACGTGAAACAGGAAGTGTGTTATAACTTCAGCATACATTAGCTGATCTTAACGAAACTTCACCAGTGTGTTCGCTTTAAGAGGCCGATCACATGGATGTGACTATTGTGAGTCAAAGTTATAGCGCCACCAACTGGCAGCAGGAAGTGTGTCACTTTCAAAATGCTTTGAAATCACCCTCTTATTTTAACCCGATTTGCTTCAAACTTCATCTGTATAATGTAAATACACGGCAGATGTAGACCTGTGAAAGGATTATTGATATATTAGATACTGTTGCCGTGGCAACGCATCAAACTTTAATATTCTTTGTTGATGCTTTTGAGACTCTTAACATACTTGAAATAACATGAAACTCGACAGACACATCACATTTATTAGCCAGTAGACATGTGCAAAGTTTCAGAAACGGGCGTGGTGCAGGGGCTCAGTAGCGCCACCTTTTGACAAAAGTGGGGGTGTTAGTTCTATAGTTTTACCTACAATCATAAAACTCGGTACGCATATTGTTCAGATCAAGCCGGACAACTTTCTAATTTACTGTCATTAGCTCAGACCAAGAGGGAGTCAGATATTTTAGTTTGAATGTGGATGTTTCTGAGAATTTTCTCTCCCTCTCTTTCCGTCTCTGTGTGTGAGGGATTTGTCTATTGATTTTAATGCATTTCAAGGTTTCAGGGGATTTTGGGACTCTTAACGTGCTCAAAAACTTTTGAAATTTTGCACACAGGTCAGAACCCACGGCCATCAGGGCCGGGCTGAAGCTGGTACCCGGGCGTGGCAGGGGGGCTCAACAGCGCCCCCTTGAACGGGGTCCGACAATTTGGTCCATATATTCAACACGCTTGCATGAATTAATATGAAACTCAGTACACATATAGATCTCATCGGGCCAAACATTTTACCCCTGGTCAAGTTTTACGCCAGCCCAACAGGAAGTCGGCTATTATGGGTTGTTTGGAAAACGCTTGCTGTGGAATTTGAAGTACTACTCCTAGGCAATTCATTCAATCATCGCCAAACTAGGCGTGCATGAAGTCAAGACATTGAGGATGCTAAATTGCTGACGGATTTTTGATATCTCGAACGGTTTGGCCGTGGCGAGGAAATGAATTTTCATGACTAAAAAAGGACATATAAAGTGTGTTATAACTTAGTTAGATTTACCTACAGTTACAAAACTCAGCTTGTATATTCTTCTCCTCAAGCCAAACAACTTTCTAATTTACAGTCAATAGCTCCAACCCTCAGAAAGTCAGATATTGTGGTTTGAATGTGGATTTCATGAAATGGTATCTCTCTCTGTCACTCTTTGACAGAGAGAGGGCCCCCTCCCATTCTATGTGTGTGTGTGTGTGTGGCTGTCTGTGTGGGGAGGGAGGGGGAGGGAGGGCTGGTGTCTGTGTTTATATGTGTGTGTGTGGCTGGCTGGCTGTTACAGTGACATGATATTAAGCCTTTCATTGCTGTGTGATTTTTCCTGCATTAAAGGATAAAGAAATCTCTAAGGCCTTGTCTTTTTGCATAACATTTTTGTATTTTTTTTAAATTACAAAATATGCACAGAACCAAGATCTTTTAAATGTATAGTTTGCTTTAAATAAAATTAAGATTGTATTGGTAATTGAAGCTGAATGAATTTAAAATGAATGTGCTATATTTCAGAACAATATATTTGTTTTCCTTTAAATTGTAAAACACTAACTTTATTCTCATCTGAATTATAAATAATTTATTCCTGTATAAAATAAAAACACATTTGAATTTTTCTTTTTTAATCAATGTAGAATGTGTAATTGAAAAATAAACAGATTAGGGCTCTGAGGACAATAAATGAAAATCAATGCGATGTGGTGAATGTCCAAAAGATGGCACCCACAGACTGTTTTAAATGGGGTTGGATAAATATTTTTTGCTTTTAGACAGTGTGTGCGTGTGATTTTAGTTTGGTGACAGTTGTAGGTTACAGTTTGACAAGAGTTTATAGTTTGAAAAAAGCACTTTGTTGTGTTTTATTGGACGGAGTATGTTTTTATGTGTAACAGTTCAATCGCACCCGCACCTCACACACACACACACACACACACACACACACACACACACACACATATTGAAACCTGAGTGAAGTACAAAGCCCATAATAAAGAATAGTTTAGCATCCAAATACATCGCAAATGTTGAAACAGTTTGATTCTAATGAGAGAGTTACGTGAGCCAAACACCACTTACTTTCACTTTCGCTTTCAATTATTTCGGTTAATTCTTAATTATAGTTTTTTTGAATTCTTGTTCTGTTCTGAATATCATTAAATTTAAAGAATTGCTTGTGTAATATTTTGAGTGTATCATCAAAACAGAATAATTCTCTCGGTTTAGTGATTCCCTAGTTTTTTTTATTGTTTTCATTGTTCTCAGGTAAGGCAAGTGAGATATATATATATATATATATATATATATATATATATATATATATATATAAAAATATATATATATATATGTATTTTTTATATATATATATATAATTTATATATATATATATATATATATATATATATATATATATATATATATATAAATATAGCTGCGAGCAGCGATGAAGGGCCAAAGCCGGCGGCACCGCCACCCCGGTGCCTTTAGGTAACTAAAGGAACCAGGGTTGCGGTGCCACCGGCTTGGGCCCGTAATCGCTGCTCGCAGCTATATTTTATTATTATTATTATTATTATTTTACTACCTTTTGGGCACTTTTGGGGGCCTTAACGTGCTCGAAAACTCTTGAAACTTTGCACACATCTCAGAACCCGCGGCCATCAGGGCCGGGCTGAAGCTGGTACCCGGGCGTGGCAGGGGGGCTCGACAGCGCCCCCTGGAACGGGGTTTGAACACTTGGTCCATAAATCAAACACGCTTGCATGTAATAATATGAAACTCAGTACACATATAGATCTCATCGGTTCATATATACTTCATGCTCTTACTTTTTACCCCAGCCCAACAGGAAGTCGGCTATTAAGGGTTGTTTGGAAAACACATGCAATGGAATGTGAAATACTCCTCCTAGAGAATTCAAACACACGGCACGAAACTCGGTCAGCATGAAGTCAAGACACTGAGGATGAAAAATTGCCAGGGGATTTTTGATATCTCGAACGGTTTGGCCGTGGCGAGTAAACGAAATTATGGCGAGAAACGTGAAACAGGAAGTGTGTTATAACTACTGCATACATTAACTAATCTTGATGAAACTTCAGCAGTGTGTTCGTTGTAAGAGCCCGATCACATGGATGTGACTATTGTGAGTCAAAGTTATAGCGCCACCAACTGGAAGCAGGAAGTGTGTCACTTTCAAAATGCTTTTAAATCACCCTCTTATTTTTACCCGATTTGCTTCAAACTTCATGTGCATAATGTAGACACACGCCAGATGTAGACCTGTGAAAGGATTATTGATATCTTAGATACTGTTGCCATGGCAATGCATCAAACATTAATATTCCTTTTTTTAAGCTTTTTCATGCTTTTTTATGCTTTCGGGCACTTTTGGGGTTCTTAACGTGCTCGAAAACTCTTGAAACTTTGCACACGGGACAAAACCCGCGGCCATCAGGGCCAGGCTGAAGCTGGTACCCGGGCGTGGCAGGGGGGCTCGACAGCGCCCCCTTGAACGGGTCAGACAATTTGGTCCATATATCCAACACGCTTTACCCTATTTGCTTCAAACTTGATGTGTATAATGTAGACACAAGCCAGATGTAGACCTGTGAAAGGATTGTTGATATCTTAGATGCTGTTGCCGTGACAACGCATCAAACTTTAATATTCTTTTTGGATACTTTTGAGATTCTTAGCGCACTTTTGGGGCCCTTAACGTGCTCAAAAACTCTTGAAACTTTGCACACGGGTCAGAAACCGCGGCCATCAGGGCCGGGCTGAAGCTGGTACCCGGGCGTGGCAGGGGGGCTCGACAGCGCCCCCTGGAATGGGGTCCGAAAACTTGGTCCATAAATCAAACAGGCTTTACCCGATTTGCTTCAAACTTGATGTGTATAATGTAGACACACGCCAGATTTAGACCTGTGAAAGGATTGTTGATATCTTAGATGCTGTTGCCGTGACAACGCATCAAACTTTAATATTCTTTTTGGATACTTTTGAGACTCTCAGCGCACTTTGGGGGCCCTTAACGTGCTCAAAAACTCTTGAAACTTTGCACACGGGTCAGAACCCGTGGCCATCAGGGCCGGGCTGAAGCTGGTACCCGGGCGTGGCAGGGGGGCTCGACAGTGCCCCCTGGAACGGGGTCCGAAAACTTGGTCCATAAATCAAACACGCTTGAATGTAATAATATGAAACTCGGTACACATATAGATCTCATCGATTCATATATCCTTTGTACTTTTACTTTTTACCCCAGCCCAACAGGAAGTCGGCTATTATGGTTTGTTTGGAAGCGTATGCCCCTGGAATTCGATATACTCCTCCTAGAGAATTCAACCAATCGCCACGAAACTCGGTCAGCATGAAGTCAAGACATTGAGGATGAAAAGTTGCCAGGGGATTTTTGATATCTCGAACGGTTTGGCTGTGGCGAGGAAACGAATTTATGGCGAATAAAGGAAACAGGAAGTGTGTTATAACTTCTGCATACATTAACTGATCTTGATGAAACTTCAGCAGTGTGTTCGCTGTAAGAGTCCGATCACATGGATGTGACTATTGTGAGTCAAAGTTATAGCGCCACCAACTGGCAGCAGGAAGTGTGTCACTTCCTAAAGGCTTTGAAATCACCCTCTTATTTTTACCCAATTTGCTTCAAACTTTATGTGTATAATGTAGACACACGGCAGATGTAGACCTGAGAAAGGATTATTGATATCTTAGATACTGTTGCCGTGGCAACGCATCAAACTTTATTATTCTTTGTTGATGCTTTTGAGACTCTTAACATACTTGAAATTGCATGAAACCCGACAGACACATCACATTTATTAGACAGTAGACATGTGCAGAGTTTCAGAAACGGGCATGGTGAGAGCAATTAGAGAATAATGTTTAAGTTTAAAAACAGCCAGAATGGTTGTTTAGTCAAAAAAATTTTTTTTCCAAATCATACATAGTGTTATACTGCCCTCTTGTGTTCAAAAACAGGTAAAAAGCGAAAGTAAAATAAGGACGTCTGCACAATTCATTAATAATGGTGCAGAGTAGAGTGAGCTTTTTCAATTAATTCCTATGGAAGTAGGAATGAACTAAACAACGTTCGCTCTGTTCTGCTCGTCCCTCACCGTGGGCGCGCAGAGTTATGAATGCCCGTGCAGCCGTGAGCATTTTAGTTTCATTTTAAAATTAGCGCCATTTCGGGGGACGTATTACTTTAATTTATTTAACAAAAACACAATGTTGTGTTTAATTGCGAGTGTACACAAATATAAGTAAACACTTTGACGTTTGAATGATGTCCTGTATGAAGAAAATGACGGAGTATGTTTCACTGTTCAATCGCGCTGAGCCACCCAGACCCCCACACACACACTGACACACACACACACACACACACACACACACACACAAACACACACACACACACACACACAATAATAAAACATTCAACCTAACATATACAAATTACACTGCTATGTTGAAATAGTCAGTAGTACAATTTGTATCATTCACAGTAAGCACCGCTCCACTGTGATTTTTCCAAGCACATTTTTGCACAAGTGAAGAGGATGATTTTTTCCGTCGATATTGGAACGTGAGTGAAGTACAAAGCCTGTAATAAAGAATAGTTTAGCATCCAAATACATCGCAAATGTTGCAACATTTAGATTCTAAAGAGAGATTTACGTGAGCCTAACACCACTTACTTTTACTTTTGTTTTAAATTATTTCGTTTTGGCTTTATTATAGTTATTTTTTTATTTGTGTTCTGTTCTGAATATCATTAAATTTAAAGGATTTGTTGTGGAATATTTTGAGTGTATAATCAAATAACACTAAACCGTCACTAGGTGTCGCCAGGCGACCGTCTTAATGAGCGGGTCATTGATTCATTCGTTCAAACGAATCGTTTGAACGACTGAGTCATTCATGAATGAGACAGATGTTTATGGATTGGTCATTGAATCTTTGAGTCAACCAATTTGTTCAAAATGCTGAATCATTCAGTAATGAGAAAACACGTTGCTGTGAGATGCAATGGTTCTGCTGTGATCTTTGTTTAACTATTTTCGCTGCTGAAACAGAAGAACAGTCAATATTGCATCTAAAATGTAAGTGACTTGACACGTGTGTGTGTGTGTGTGTGTGTGTGTGCGTGTGAGTGCGTGCGTGCGTGCGTGTGTGTGTGTGTGTGTGTGTGTGTGTGTGTGCAATCAATCCCAGGTAAGAGGCATGAATAATGAGAATTGGACTTCTAGGAGTGAGGTTAATATTCCGGAGATGGTTCCCTCGGATTGTGAAAAGGAGGCGGCGCGGGAGTGGCCAGGCATTGCGCTACTTCTGTTTCAAAGTTTAAAACAATGCTAATATCATTTTTTTGAACGATTTCATTACAAATGTTTATTTTATATATTTATAAAATATTATAAAATATAATAACTATGTTTTGTCCTATTAACAAAAGACAGGCAATGTACTATTAACAAATGTTAATAGTTTTTTAAAAGTTAAAATGATACTTTATGCATTTGTTTTGTGTCAGATGATTAACAATATAAATTAAACAAAGCTTAAAACAAACAAAATAATAAAACGAAAACAAAGCTTGAACATTTTATTTAATTGAAAAGCCTTTTTGAAATAAAATGTGTTTTTTTCCCTCTGAAATAGCAAAAGCATCGCACACTTAGCTGTACCTGCTCTAAATAAATAATAGTATTTAAATAAAAATACAAAATCGAAATAAATAAATTATATAAAACAAAATCAAATCAAAGAAAATAAATCTTATTAAAGTTATGCAGGCACACATTTAACAATAATTTTCAAGTGACAAATAAAATCAATCAAAATTCCTTACACATGGAGTTAATCCTGACGATTCCTGAGGCGCCTTTCCTCATGACACTCGCTTTTTTTTTCGAAGATATATTTTCTTTGGTTTGATTTTGTTTTTGTAATAATTTATTTTATTTAGTTCGATTTTGTATTTTTATTGAATTACTCTTTTTTATTTAGAGCAGGTACAGCTAGTGTGTGATGCTTTTGCTATTTCAGAGGAAAACAATAATTTTATTTAATTAATAATTTTTGTTTCAGTCCACCATATAATTATGTTGTGTTTGATCTATGGAAAAAAGTTAGTTGTGAAATGGTTGAATATTAACAAAAGTTAATAGTTTTTTACAAGTTAGAATAATACGATATATATATATATATAAACAAGCCGGTGGCACCGCCACCCCCGGTGCCTTTACGGTTACTGTGCATGACGGGCAATATCGTAACTCCGCTTTGACCTTTGAGAAGATGTGTGCTATAGAGCTTGCATTGGTGTGGGCTCTGCAAAAGTGTGTGTGTGTGTGTGAGGCGTGATTGAACAATGTAGACATATATATATATATATATATATATAAAGGCACCGGGGTGGCGGTGCCACCGGCTTGTTATATATATATATATATATATATATATATATATATATATATATATATATATATATATATATATATATATATATATATGAATATAGCTGCGAGCAGCGATGAAGGGCCAAAGCCGGCGGCACCGCCACTCCGGTGCCTTTAGGTAACTAAAGGCACCGGGGTTGCGGTGCCACCGGCTTGGGCCCGTAATCGCTGCTCGCAGCTATATTTATTTATTATTATTATTATTATTATTATTATTTTACTACCTTTTGGGCACTTTTGGGGGCCTTAACGTGCTCAAAAACTCTTGAAACTTTGCACACGGGTCAGAACCCGCGGCCATCAGGGCCGGGCTGAAGCTGGTACCCGGGCGTGGCAGGGGGGCTCGACAGCGCCCCCTGGAACGGGGTTTGAACACTTGTCCATATATCAAACACGCTTGCATGTAATAATCTGAAACTCGGTACACTTATAGATCTCATCGGGCCAAACAACTTTCGTGCTCTAAGTTTTACGTCAGCCCAACAGGAAGTCGGTTATTATGGGTTGTTTGGAAACTCATTTTCTATATTTTTCTTACGACTATTCGGGCACTTTTGGGGCCCTTAACGTGCTCGAAAACTCTTGAAACTTTGCACACAGGTCAGAACCCGCGGCCATCAGGGCCGGGCTGAAGATGGTACCCGGGCGTGGCAGGGGGGCTCGACAGCGCCCCCTGGAACGGGGTCCGAAAACTCTTGGTCCATAAATCAAACACACTTGCATGTAATAATATGAAACTCGGTACACATATAGATCTCATCGGTTCATATATACTTCATGCTCTTACTTTTTACCCCATCCCAACAGGAAGTCGGCTATTTAGGGTTGTTTGTTAAACGCATGCAATGGAATTTAAAGTACTTCTCCTAGAGAATTCAAAGAAATGCCACGAAACTCGGTCAGCATGAAGTCAAGACATTGAGGATGAAAAATTGCCAGGGGATTTTTGATATCTCGAACGGTTTGGCCGTGGCGAGGAAACGAATTTATGGCGAGAAACGTGAAACAGGAAGTGTGTTATAACTTCAGCATACATTAGCTGATCTTAACGAAACTTCACCAGTGTGTTCGCTTTAAGAGGCCGATCACATGGATGTGACTATTGTGAGTCAAAGTTATAGCGCCACCAACTGGCAGCAGGAAGTGTGTCACTTTCAAAATGCTTTGAAATCACCCTCTTATTTTAACCCGATTTGCTTCAAACTTCATCTGTATAATGTAAATACACGGCAGATGTAGACCTGTGAAAGGATTATTGATATATTAGATACTGTTGCCGTGGCAACGCATCAAACTTTAATATTCTTTGTTGATGCTTTTGAGACTCTTAACATACTTGAAATAACATGAAACTCGACAGACACATCACATTTATTAGCCAGTAGACATGTGCAAAGTTTCAGAAACGGGCGTGGTGCAGGGGCTCAGTAGCGCCACCTTTTGACAAAAGTGGGGGTGTTAGTTCTATAGTTTTACCTACAATCATAAAACTCGGTACGCATATTGTTCAGATCAAGCCGGACAACTTTCTAATTTACTCTCATTAGCTCAGACCAAGAGGGAGTCAGATATTTTAGTTTGAATGTGGATGTTTCTGAGAATTTTCTCTCCCTCTCTTTCCGTCTCTGTGTGTGAGGGATTTGTCTATTGATTTTAATGCATTTCAAGGTTTCAGGGGATTTTGGGACTCTTAACGTGCTCAAAAACTTTTGAAATTTTGCACACAGGTCAGAACCCACGGCCATCAGGGCCGGGCTGAAGCTGGTACCCGGGCGTGGCAGGGGGGCTCAACAGCGCCCCCTTGAACGGGGTCCGACAATTTGGTCCATATATTCAACACGCTTGCATGAATTAATATGAAACTCAGTACACATATAGATCTCATCGGGCCAAACATTTTACCCCTGGTCAAGTTTTACGCCAGCCCAACAGGAAGTCGGCTATTATGGGTTGTTTGGAAAACGCTTGCTGTGGAATTTGAAGTACTACTCCTAGGCAATTCATTCAATCATCGCCAAACTAGGCGTGCATGAAGTCAAGACATTGAGGATGCTAAATTGCTGACGGATTTTTGATATCTCGAACGGTTTGGCCGTGGCGAGGAAATGAATTTTCATGACTAAAAAAGGACATATAAAGTGTGTTATAACTTAGTTAGATTTACCTACAGTTACAAAACTCAGCTTGTATATTCTTCTCCTCAAGCCAAACAACTTTCTAATTTACAGTCAATAGCTCCAACCCTCAGAAAGTCAGATATTGTGGTTTGAATGTGGATTTCATGAAATGGTATCTCTCTCTGTCACTCTTTGACAGAGAGAGGGCCCCCTCCCATTCTATGTGTGTGTGTGTGTGTGGCTGTCTGTGTGGGGAGGGAGGGGGAGGGAGGGCTGGTGTCTGTGTTTATATGTGTGTGTGTGGCTGGCTGGCTGTTACAGTGACATGATATTAAGCCTTTCATTGCTGTGTGATTTTTCCTGCATTAAAGGATAAAGAAATCTCTAAGGCCTTGTCTTTTTGCATAACAATTTTGTATTTTTTTTAAATTACAAAATATGCACAGAACCAAGATCTTTTAAATGTATAGTTTGCTTTAAATAAAATTAAGATTGTATTGGTAATTGAAGCTGAATGAATTTAAAATGAATGTGCTATATTTCAGAACAATATATTTGTTTTCCTTTAAATTGTAAAACACTAACTTTATTCTCATCTGAATTATAAATAATTTATTCCTGTATAAAATAAAAACACATTTGAATTTTTCTTTTTTAATCAATGTAGAATGTGTAATTGAAAAATAAACAGATTAGGGCTCTGAGGACAATAAATGAAAATCAATGCGATGTGGTGAATGTCCAAAAGATGGCACCCACAGACTGTTTTAAATGGGGTTGGATAAATATTTTTTGCTTTTAGACAGTGTGTGCGTGTGATTTTAGTTTGGTGACAGTTGTAGGTTACAGTTTGACAAGAGTTTATAGTTTGAAAAAAGCACTTTGTTGTGTTTTATTGGACGGAGTATGTTTTTATGTGTAACAGTTCAATCGCACCCGCACCTCACACACACACACACACACACACACACACACACACATATTGAAACCTGAGTGAAGTACAAAGCCCATAATAAAGAATAGTTTAGCATCCAAATACATCGCAAATGTTGAAACAGTTTGATTCTAATGAGAGAGTTACGTGAGCCAAACACCACTTACTTTCACTTTCGCTTTCAATTATTTCGGTTAATTCTTAATTATAGTTTTTTTGAATTCTTGTTCTGTTCTGAATATCATTAAATTTAAAGAATTGCTTGTGTAATATTTTGAGTGTATCATCAAAACAGAATAATTCTCTCGGTTTAGTGATTCCCTAGTTTTTTTTATTTTTTTATTTACCCTATTTGCTTCAAACTTGATGTGTATAATGTAGACACAAGCCAGATGTAGACCTGTGAAAGGATTGTTGATATCTTAGATGCTGTTGCCGTGACAACGCATCAAACTTTAATATTCTTTTTGGATACTTTTGAGATTCTTAGCGCACTTTTGGGGCCCTTAACGTGCTCAAAAACTCTTGAAACTTTGCACACGGGTCAGAAACCGCGGCCATCAGGGCCGGGCTGAAGCTGGTACCCGGGCGTGGCAGGGGGGCTCGACAGCGCCCCCTGGAATGGGGTCCGAAAACTTGGTCCATAAATCAAACAGGCTTTACCCGATTTGCTTCAAACTTGATGTGTATAATGTAGACACACGCCAGATTTAGACCTGTGAAAGGATTGTTGATATCTTAGATGCTGTTGCCGTGACAACGCATCAAACTTTAATATTCTTTTTGGATACTTTTGAGACTCTCAGCGCACTTTGGGGGCCCTTAACGTGCTCAAAAACTCTTGAAACTTTGCACACGGGTCAGAACCCGTGGCCATCAGGGCCGGGCTGAAGCTGGTACCCGGGCGTGGCAGGGGGGCTCGACAGTGCCCCCTGGAACGGGGTCCGAAAACTTGGTCCATAAATCAAACACGCTTGAATGTAATAATATGAAACTCGGTACACATATAGATCTCATCGATTCATATATCCTTTGTACTTTTACTTTTTACCCCAGCCCAACAGGAAGTCGGCTATTATGGTTTGTTTGGAAGCGTATGCCCCTGGAATTCGATATACTCCTCCTAGAGAATTCAACCAATCGCCACGAAACTCGGTCAGCATGAAGTCAAGACATTGAGGATGAAAAGTTGCCAGGGGATTTTTGATATCTCGAACGGTTTGGCTGTGGCGAGGAAACGAATTTATGGCGAATAAAGGAAACAGGAAGTGTGTTATAACTTCTGCATACATTAACTGATCTTGATGAAACTTCAGCAGTGTGTTCGCTGTAAGAGTCCGATCACATGGATGTGACTATTGTGAGTCAAAGTTATAGCGCCACCAACTGGCAGCAGGAAGTGTGTCACTTCCTAAAGGCTTTGAAATCACCCTCTTATTTTTACCCAATTTGCTTCAAACTTTATGTGTATAATGTAGACACACGGCAGATGTAGACCTGAGAAAGGATTATTGATATCTTAGATACTGTTGCCGTGGCAACGCATCAAACTTTATTATTCTTTGTTGATGCTTTTGAGACTCTTAACATACTTGAAATTGCATGAAACCCGACAGACACATCACATTTATTAGACAGTAGACATGTGCAGAGTTTCAGAAACGGGCATGGTGAGAGCAATTAGAGAATAATGTTTAAGTTTAAAAACAGCCAGAATGGTTGTTTAGTCAAAAAAAATTTTTTTCCAAATCATACATAGTGTTATACTGCCCTCTTGTGTTCAAAATCAGGTAAAAAGCGAAAGTAAAATAAGGACGTCTGCACAATTCATTAATAATGGTGCAGAGTAGAGTGAGCTTTTTCAATTAATTCCTATGGAAGTAGGAATGAACTAAACAACGTTCGCTCTGTTCTGCTCATCCCTCACCGTGGGCGCGCAGAGTTATGAATGCCCGTGCAGCCGTGAGCATTTTAGTTTCATTTTAAAATTAGCGCCATTTCGGGGGACGTATTACTTTAATTTATTTAACAAAAACACAATGTTGTGTTTAATTGCGAGTGTACACAAATATAAGTAAACACTTTGACGTTTGAATGATGTCCTGTATGAAGAAAATGACGGAGTATGTTTCACTGTTCAATCGCGCTGAGCCACCCAGACCCCCACACACACACTGACACACACACACACACACACACACACACACACACACACACACACACACACACACACACACACAACACACACACACACACACACACAATAATAAAACATTCAACCTAACATATACAAATTACACTGCTATGTTGAAATAGTCAGTAGTACAATTTGTATCATTCACAGTAAGCACCGCTCCACTGTGATTTTTCCAAGCACATTTTTGCACAAGTGAAGAGGATGATTTTTTCCGTCGATATTGGAACGTGAGTGAAGTACAAAGCCTGTAATAAAGAATAGTTTAGCATCCAAATACATCGCAAATGTTGCAACATTTAGATTCTAAAGAGAGATTTACGTGAGCCTAACACCACTTACTTTACTTTTGTTTTAAATTATTTCGTTTTGGCTTTATTATAGTTATTTTTTTATTTGTGTTCTGTTCTGAATATCATTAAATTTAAAGGATTTGTTGTGGAATATTTTGAGTGTATAATCAAATAACACTAAACCGTCACTAGGTGTCGCCAGGCGACCGTCTTAATGAGCGGGTCATTGATTCATTCGTTCAAACGATTCGTTTGAACGACTGAGTCATTCATGAATGAGACAGATGTTTATGGATTGGTCATTGAATCTTTGAGTCAACCAATTTGTTCAAAATGCTGAATCATTCAGTAATGAGAAAACACGTTGCTGTGAGATGCAATGGTTCTGCTGTGATCTTTGTTTAACTATTTTCGCTGCTGAAACAGAAGAACAGTCAATATTGCATCTAAAATGTAAGTGACTTGACACGTGTGTGTGTGTGTGTGTGTGTGTGTGTGTGTGTGCGTGTGAGTGCGTGCGTGCGTGTGTGTGTGTGTGTGTGTGTGTGTGTGCAATCAATCCCAGGTAAGAGGCATGAATAATGAGAATTGGACTTCTAGGAGTGAGGTTAATATTCCGGAGATGGTTCCCTCGGATTGTGAAAAGGAGGCGGCGCGGGAGTGGCCAGGCATTGCGCTACTTCTGTTTCAAAGTTTAAAACAATGCTAATATCATTTTTTTGAACGATTTCATTACAAATGTTTATTTTATATATTTATAAAATATTATAAAATATAATAACTATGTTTTGTCCTATTAACAAAAGACAGGCAATGTACTATTAACAAATGTTAATAGTTTTTTAAAAGTTAAAATGATACTTTATGCATTTGTTTTGTGTCAGATGATT
This sequence comes from Tiaroga cobitis, assembly GCA_030578255.1. Lineage (NCBI taxonomy): Eukaryota > Metazoa > Chordata > Actinopteri > Cypriniformes > Leuciscidae > Tiaroga > Tiaroga cobitis. Next base: position 10,404,983 of record CM060605.1, read on the forward strand.
AACAATATAAATTAAACAAAGCTTAAAACAAACAAAATAATAAAACGAAAACAAAGCTTGAACATTTTATTTAATTGAAAAGCCTTTTTGAAATAAAATGTGTTTTTTTCCCTCTGAAATAGCAAAAGCATCGCACACTTAGCTGTACCTGCTCTAAATAAATAATAGTATTTAAATAAAAATACAAAATCGAAATAAATAAATTATATAAAACAAAATCAAATCAAAGAAAATAAATCTTATTAAAGTTATGCAGGCACACATTTAACAATAATTTTCAAGTGACAAATAAAATCAATCAAAATTCCTTACACATGGAGTTAATCCTGACGATTCCTGAGGCGCCTTTCCTCATGACACTCGCTTTTTTTTTCGAAGATATATTTTCTTTGGTTTGATTTTGTTTTTGTAATAATTTATTTTATTTAGTTCGATTTTGTATTTTTATTGAATTACTCTTTTTTATTTAGAGCAGGTACAGCTAGTGTGTGATGCTTTTGCTATTTCAGAGGAAAACAATAATTTTATTTAATTAATAATTTTTGTTTCAGTCCACCATATAATTATGTTGTGTTTGATCTATGGAAAAAAGTTAGTTGTGAAATGGTTGAATATTAACAAAAGTTAATAGTTTTTTACAAGTTAGAATAATACGATATATATATATATATAAACAAGCCGGTGGCACCGCCACCCCGGTGCCTTTACGGTTACTGTGCATGACGGGCAATATCGTAACTCCGCTTTGACCTTTGAGAAGATGTGTGCTATAGAGCTTGCATTGGTGTGGGCTCTGCAAAAGTGTGTGTGTGTGTGTGAGGCGTGATTGAACAATGTAGACATATATATATATATATATATATATAAAGGCACCGGGGTGGCGGTGCCACCGGCTTGTTTATATATATATATATATATATATATGAATATAGCTGCGAGCAGCGATGAAGGGCCAAAGCCGGCGGCACCGCCACTCCGGTGCCTTTAGGTAACTAAAGGCACCGGGGTTGCGGTGCCACCGGCTTGGGCCCGTAATCGCTGCTCGCAGCTATATTTTATTATTATTATTATTATTATTTTACTACCTTTTGGGCACTTTTGGGGGCCTTAACGTGCTCGAAAACTCTTGAAACTTTGCACACATCTCAGAACCCGCGGCCATCAGGGCCGGGCTGAAGCTGGTACCCGGGCGTGGCAGGGGGGCTCGACAGCGCCCCCTGGAACGGGGTTTGAACACTTGGTCCATAAATCAAACACGCTTGCATGTAATAATATGAAACTCAGTACACATATAGATCTCATCGGTTCATATATACTTCATGCTCTTACTTTTTACCCCAGCCCAACAGGAAGTCGGCTATTAAGGGTTGTTTGGAAAACACATGCAATGGAATGTGAAATACTCCTCCTAGAGAATTCAAACACACGGCACGAAACTCGGTCAGCATGAAGTCAAGACACTGAGGATGAAAAATTGCCAGGGGATTTTTGATATCTCGAACGGTTTGGCCGTGGCGAGTAAACGAAATTATGGCGAGAAACGTGAAACAGGAAGTGTGTTATAACTACTGCATACATTAACTAATCTTGATGAAACTTCAGCAGTGTGTTCGTTGTAAGAGCCCGATCACATGGATGTGACTATTGTGAGTCAAAGTTATAGCGCCACCAACTGGAAGCAGGAAGTGTGTCACTTTCAAAATGCTTTTAAATCACCCTCTTATTTTTACCCGATTTGCTTCAAACTTCATGTGCATAATGTAGACACACGCCAGATGTAGACCTGTGAAAGGATTATTGATATCTTAGATACTGTTGCCATGGCAATGCATCAAACATTAATATTCCTTTTTTTTAAGCTTTTTCATGCTTTTTTATGCTTTCGGGCACTTTTGGGGTTCTTAACGTGCTCGAAAACTCTTGAAACTTTGCACACGGGACAAAACCCGCGGCCATCAGGGCCAGGCTGAAGCTGGTACCCGGGCGTGGCAGGGGGGCTCGACAGCGCCCCCTTGAACGGGTCAGACAATTTGGTCCATATATCCAACACGCTTTACCCTATTTGCTTCAAACTTGATGTGTATAATGTAGACACAAGCCAGATGTAGACCTGTGAAAGGATTGTTGATATCTTAGATGCTGTTGCCGTGACAACGCATCAAACTTTAATATTCTTTTTGGATACTTTTGAGATTCTTAGCGCACTTTTGGGGCCCTTAACGTGCTCAAAAACTCTTGAAACTTTGCACACGGGTCAGAAACCGCGGCCATCAGGGCCGGGCTGAAGCTGGTACCCGGGCGTGGCAGGGGGGCTCGACAGCGCCCCCTGGAATGGGGTCCGAAAACTTGGTCCATAAATCAAACAGGCTTTACCCGATTTGCTTCAAACTTGATGTGTATAATGTAGACACACGCCAGATTTAGACCTGTGAAAGGATTGTTGATATCTTAGATGCTGTTGCCGTGACAACGCATCAAACTTTAATATTCTTTTTGGATACTTTTGAGACTCTCAGCGCACTTTGGGGGCCCTTAACGTGCTCAAAAACTCTTGAAACTTTGCACACGGGTCAGAACCCGTGGCCATCAGGGCCGGGCTGAAGCTGGTACCCGGGCGTGGCAGGGGGGCTCGACAGTGCCCCCTGGAACGGGGTCCGAAAACTTGGTCCATAAATCAAACACGCTTGAATGTAATAATATGAAACTCGGTACACATATAGATCTCATCGATTCATATATCCTTTGTACTTTTACTTTTTACCCCAGCCCAACAGGAAGTCGGCTATTATGGTTTGTTTGGAAGCGTATGCCCCTGGAATTCGATATACTCCTCCTAGAGAATTCAACCAATCGCCACGAAACTCGGTCAGCATGAAGTCAAGACATTGAGGATGAAAAGTTGCCAGGGGATTTTTGATATCTCGAACGGTTTGGCTGTGGCGAGGAAACGAATTTATGGCGAATAAAGGAAACAGGAAGTGTGTTATAACTTCTGCATACATTAACTGATCTTGATGAAACTTCAGCAGTGTGTTCGCTGTAAGAGTCCGATCACATGGATGTGACTATTGTGAGTCAAAGTTATAGCGCCACCAACTGGCAGCAGGAAGTGTGTCACTTCCTAAAGGCTTTGAAATCACCCTCTTATTTTTACCCAATTTGCTTCAAACTTTATGTGTATAATGTAGACACACGGCAGATGTAGACCTGAGAAAGGATTATTGATATCTTAGATACTGTTGCCGTGGCAACGCATCAAACTTTATTATTCTTTGTTGATGCTTTTGAGACTCTTAACATACTTGAAATTGCATGAAACCCGACAGACACATCACATTTATTAGACAGTAGACATGTGCAGAGTTTCAGAAACGGGCATGGTGAGAGCAATTAGAGAATAATGTTTAAGTTTAAAAACAGCCAGAATGGTTGTTTAGTCAAAAAAAATTTTTTTCCAAATCATACATAGTGTTATACTGCCCTCTTGTGTTCAAAATCAGGTAAAAAGCGAAAGTAAAATAAGGACGTCTGCACAATTCATTAATAATGGTGCAGAGTAGAGTGAGCTTTTTCAATTAATTCCTATGGAAGTAGGAATGAACTAAACAACGTTCGCTCTGTTCTGCTCGTCCCTCACCGTGGGCGCGCAGAGTTATGAATGCCCGTGCAGCCGTGAGCATTTTAGTTTCATTTTAAAATTAGCGCCATTTCGGGGGACGTATTACTTTAATTTATTTAACAAAAACACAATGTTGTGTTTAATTGCGAGTGTACACAAATATAAGTAAACACTTTGACGTTTGAATGATGTCCTGTATGAAGAAAATGACGGAGTATGTTTCACTGTTCAATCGCGCTGAGCCACCCAGACCCCCACACACACACTGACACACACACACACTGACACACACACACACACACACACACACACACACACACACAAACACACACACACACACACACACAATAATAAAACATTCAACCTAACATATACAAATTACACTGCTATGTTAAAATAGTCAGTAGTACAATTTGTATCATTCACAGTAAGCACCGCTCCACTGTGATTTTTCCAAGCACATTTTTGCACAAGTGAAGAGGATGATTTTTTCCGTCGATATTGGAACGTGAGTGAAGTACAAAGCCTGTAATAAAGAATAGTTTAGCATCCAAATACATCGCAAATGTTGCAACATTTAGATTCTAAAGAGAGATTTACGTGAGCCTAACACCACTTACTTTTACTTTTGTTTTAAATTATTTCGTTTTGGCTTTATTATAGTTATTTTTTTATTTGTGTTCTGTTCTGAATATCATTAAATTTAAAGGATTTGTTGTGGAATATTTTGAGTGTATAATCAAATAACACTAAACCGTCACTAGGTGTCGCCAGGCGACCGTCTTAATGAGCGGGTCATTGATTCATTCGTTCAAACGATTCGTTTGAACGACTGAGTCATTCATGAATGAGACAGATGTTTATGGATTGGTCATTGAATCTTTGAGTCAACCAATTTGTTCAAAATGCTGAATCATTCAGTAATGAGAAAACACGTTGCTGTGAGATGCAATGGTTCTGCTGTGATCTTTGTTTAACTATTTTCGCTGCTGAAACAGAAGAACAGTCAATATTGCATCTAAAATGTAAGTGACTTGACACGTGTGTGTGTGTGTGTGTGTGTGTGTGTGTGTGTGCGTGTGAGTGCGTGCGTGCGTGTGTGTGTGTGTGTGTGTGTGTGTGTGCAATCAATCCCAGGTAAGAGGCATGAATAATGAGAATTGGACTTCTAGGAGTGAGGTTAATATTCCGGAGATGGTTCCCTCGGATTGTGAAAAGGAGGCGGCGCGGGAGTGGCCAGGCATTGCGCTACTTCTGTTTCAAAGTTTAAAACAATGCTAATATCATTTTTTTGAACGATTTCATTACAAATGTTTATTTTATATATTTATAAAATATTATAAAATATAATAACTATGTTTTGTCCTATTAACTAAAGACAGGCAATGTACTATTAACAAATGTTAATAGTTTTTTAAAAGTTAAAATGATACTTTATGCATTTGTTTTGTGTCAGATGATTAACAATATAAATTAAACAAAGCTTAAAACAAACAAAATAATAAAACGAAAACAAAGCTTGAACATTTTATTTAATTGAAAAGCCTTTTTGAAATAAAATGTGTTTTTTTCCCTCTGAAATAGCAAAAGCATCGCACACTTAGCTGTACCTGCTCTAAATAAATAATAGTATTTAAATAAAAATACAAAATCGAAATAAATAAATTATATAAAACAAAATCAAATCAAAGAAAATAAATCTTATTAAAGTTATGCAGGCACACATTTAACAATAATTTTCAAGTGACAAATAAAATCAATCAAAATTCCTTACACATGGAGTTAATCCTGACGATTCCTGAGGCGCCTTTCCTCATGACACTCGCTTTTTTTTTCGAAGATATATTTTCTTTGGTTTGATTTTGTTTTTGTAATAATTTATTTTATTTAGTTCGATTTTGTATTTTTATTGAATTACTCTTTTTTATTTAGAGCAGGTACAGCTAGTGTGTGATGCTTTTGCTATTTCAGAGGAAAACAATAATTTTATTTAATTAATAATTTTTGTTTCAGTCCACCATATAATTATGTTGTGTTTGATCTATGGAAAAAAGTTAGTTGTGAAATGGTTGAATATTAACAAAAGTTAATAGTTTTTTACAAGTTAGAATAATACGATATATATATATATATAAACAAGCCGGTGGCACCGCCACCCCGGTGCCTTTACGGTTACTGTGCATGACGGGCAATATCGTAACTCCGCTTTGACCTTTGAGAAGATGTGTGCAATAGAGCTTGCATTGGTGTGGGCTCTGCAAAAGTGTGTGTGTGTGTGTGAGGCGTGATTGAACAATGTAGACATATATATATATATATATATAAAGGCACCGGGGTGGCGGTGCCACCGGCTTGTTTATATATATATATATATATATATATATATATATATATATATATATATATATATATGAATATAGCTGCGAGCAGCGATGAAGGGCCAAAGCCGGCGGCACCGCCACTCCGGTGCCTTTAGGTAACTAAAGGCACCGGGGTTGCGGTGCCACCGGCTTGGGCCCGTAATCGCTGCTCGCAGCTATATTTTATTATTATTATTATTATTTTACTACCTTTTGGGCACTTTTGGGGGCCTTAACGTGCTCAAAAACTCTTGAAACTTTGCACACGGGTCAGAACCCGCGGCCATCAGGGCCGGGCTGAAGCTGGTACCCGGGCGTGGCAGGGGGGCTCGACAGCGCCCCCTGGAACGGGGTTTGAACACTTGTCCATATATCAAACACGCTTGCATGTAATAATCTGAAACTCGGTACACTTATAGATCTCATCGGGCCAAACAACTTTCGTGCTCTAAGTTTTACGTCAGCCCAACAGGAAGTCGGTTATTATGGGTTGTTTGGAAACTCATTTTCTATATTTTTCTTACGACTATTCGGGCACTTTTGGGGCCCTTAACGTGCTCGAAAACTCTTGAAACTTTGCACACGGGTCACAACCCGCGGCCATCAGGGCCGGGCTGAAGATGGTACCCGGGCGTGGCAGGGGGGCTCGACAGCGCCCCCTGGAACGGGGTCCGAAAACTCGGTCCATAAATCAAACACACTTGCATGTAATAATATGAAACTCGGTACACATATAGATCTCATCGGTTCATATATACTTCATGCTCTTACTTTTTACCCCATCCCAACAGGAAGTCGGCTATTTAGGGTTGTTTGTTAAACGCATGCAATGGAATTTAAAGTACTTCTCCTAGAGAATTCAAAGAAATGCCACGAAACTCGGTCAGCATGAAGTCAAGACATTGAGGATGAAAAATTGCCAGGGGATTTTTGATATCTCGAACGGTTTGGCCGTGGCGAGGAAACGAATTTATGGCGAGAAACGTGAAACAGGAAGTGTGTTATAACTTCAGCATACATTAGCTGATCTTAATGAAACTTCACCAGTGTGTTCGCTGTAAGAGGCCGATCACATGGATGTGACTATTGTGAGTCAAAGTTATAGCGCCACCAACTGGCAGCAGGAAGTGTGTCACTTTCAAAATGCTTTGAAATCACCCTCTTATTTTAACCCGATTTGCTTCAAACTTCATCTGTATAATGTAAATACACGGCAGATGTAGACCTGTGAAAGGATTATTGATATATTAGATACTGTTGCCGTGGCAACGCATCAAACTTTAATATTCTTTGTTGATGCTTTTGAGACTCTTAACATACTTGAAATAACATGAAACTCGACAGACACATCACATTTATTAGCCAGTAGACATGTGCAAAGTTTCAGAAACGGGCGTGGTGCAGGGGCTCAGTAGCGCCACCTTTTGACAAAAGTGGGGGTGTTAGTTCTATAGTTTTACCTACAATCATAAAACTCGGTACGCATATTGTTCAGATCAAGCCGGACAACTTTCTAATTTACTCTCATTAGCTCAGACCAAGAGGGAGTCAGATATTTTAGTTTGAATGTGGATGTTTCTGAGAATTTTCTCTCCCTCTCTTTCCGTCTCTGTGTGTGAGGGATTTGTCTATTGATTTTAATGCATTTCAAGGTTTCAGGGGATTTTGGGACTCTTAACGTGCTCAAAAACTTTTGAAATTTTGCACACAGGTCAGAACCCACGGCCATCAGGGCCGGGCTGAAGCTGGTACCCGGGCGTGGCAGGGGGGCTCAACAGCGCCCCCTTGAACGGGGTCCGACAATTTGGTCCATATATTCAACACGCTTGCATGAATTAATATGAAACTCAGTACACATATAGATCTCATCGGGCCAAACATTTTACCCCTGGTCAAGTTTTACGCCAGCCCAACAGGAAGTCGGCTATTATGGGTTGTTTGGAAAACGCTTGCTGTGGAATTTGAAGTACTACTCCTAGGCAATTCATTCAATCATCGCCAAACTAGGCGTGCATGAAGTCAAGACATTGAGGATGCTAAATTGCTGACGGATTTTTGATATCTCGAACGGTTTGGCCGTGGCGAGGAAATGAATTTTCATGACTAAAAAAGGACATATAAAGTGTGTTATAACTTAGTTAGATTTACCTACAGTTACAAAACTCAGCTTGTATATTCTTCTCCTCAAGCCAAACAACTTTCTAATTTACAGTCAATAGCTCCAACCCTCAGAAAGTCAGATATTGTGGTTTGAATGTGGATTTCATGAAATGGTATCTCTCTCTGTCACTCTTTGACAGAGAGAGGGCCCCCTCCCATTCTATGTGTGTGTGTGTGTGTGGCTGTCTGTGTGGGGAGGGAGGGGGAGGGAGGGCTGGTGTCTGTGTTTATATGTGTGTGTGTGGCTGGCTGGCTGTTACAGTGACATGATATTAAGCCTTTCATTGCTGTGTGATTTTTCCTGCATTAAAGGATAAAGAAATCTCTAAGGCCTTGTCTTTTTGCATAACAATTTTGTATTTTTTTTAAATTACAAAATATGCACAGAACCAAGATCTTTTAAATGTATAGTTTGCTTTAAATAAAATTAAGATTGTATTGGTAATTGAAGCTGAATGAATTTAAAATGAATGTGCTATATTTCAGAACAATATATTTGTTTTCCTTAAAATTGTAAAACACTAACTTTATTCTCATCTGAATTATAAATAATTAATCCTGTATAAAATAAAAACACATTTGAATTTTTCTTTTTTAATCAATGTAGATTGTGTAATTGAAAAATAAACAGATTAGGGCTCTGAGGACAATAAATGAAAATCAATGCGATGTGGTGAATGTCCAAAAGATGGCATCCACAGACTGTTTTAAATGGGGTTGGATAAATATTTTTTGCTTTTAGACAGTGTGTGCGTGTGATTTTAGTTTGGTGACAGTTGTAGGTTACAGTTTGACAAGAGTTTATAGTTTGAAAAAAGCACTTTGTTGTGTTTTATTGGACGGAGTATGTTTTTATGTGTAACAGTTCAATCGCACCCGCACCTCACACACACACACACACACACACATATTGAAACCTGAGTGAAGTACAAAGCCCATAATAAAGAATAGTTTAGCATCCAAATACATCGCAAATGTTGAAACAGTTTGATTCTAATGAGAGAGTTACGTGAGCCAAACACCACTTACTTTCACTTTCGCTTTCAATTATTTCGGTTAATTCTTAATTATAGTTTTTTTGAATTCTTGTTCTGTTCTGAATATCATTAAATTTAAAGAATTGCTTGTGTAATATTTTGAGTGTATCATCAAAACAGAATAATTCTCTCGGTTTAGTGATTCCCTAGTTTTTTTTATTGTTTTCATTGTTCTCAGGTAAGGCAAGTGATATATATATATATATATATATGTATATAAAAAAAAAAATATATATATATATATATATATATATATATATATATATATATATTTATTTTTTATATATATATATAATTTATATATATATATATATATATATATATATATATATATATATATATATATATAAATATAGCTGCGAGCAGCGATGAAGGGCCAAAGCCGGGGGCACCGCCACCCCGGTGCCTTTAGGTAACTAAAGGAACCGGGGTTGCGGTGCCACCGGCTTGGGCCCGTAATCGCTGCTCGCAGCTATATTTTATTATTATTATTATTATTTTACTACCTTTTGGGCACTTTTGGGGGCCTTAACGTGCTCAAAAACTCTTGAAACTTTGCACACGGGTCAGAACCCGCGGCCATCAGGGCCGGGCTGAAGCTGGTACCCGGGCGTGGCAGGGGGGCTCGACAGCGCCCCCTGGAACGGGGTTTGAACACTTGTCCATATATCAAACACGCTTGCATGTAATAATCTGAAACTCGGTACACTTATAGATCTCATCGGGCCAAACAACTTTCGTGCTCTAAGTTTTACGTCAGCCCAACAGGAAGTCGGTTATTATGGGTTGTTTGGAAACTCATTTTCTATATTTTTCTTACGACTATTCGGGCACTTTTGGGGCCCTTAACGTGCTCGAAAACTCTTGAAACTTTGCACACAGGTCAGAACCCGCGGCCATCAGGGCCGGGCTGAAGATGGTACCCGGGCGTGGCAGGGGGGCTCGACAGCGCCCCCTGGAACGGGGTCCGAAAACTTGGTCCATAAATCAAACACACTTGCATGTAATAATATGAAACTCGGTACACATATAGATCTCATCGGTTCATATATACTTCATGCTCTTACTTTTTACCCCATCCCAACAGGAAGTCGGCTATTTAGGGTTGTTTGTTAAACGCATGCAATGGAATTTAAAGTACTTCTCCTAGAGAATTCAAAGAAATGCCACGAAACTCGGTCAGCATGAAGTCAAGACATTGAGGATGAAAAATTGCCAGGGGATTTTTGATATCTCGAACGGTTTGGCCGTGGCGAGGAAACGAATTTATGGCGAGAAACGTGAAACAGGAAGTGTGTTATAACTTCAGCATACATTAGCTGATCTTAACGAAACTTCACCAGTGTGTTCGCTTTAAGAGGCCGATCACATGGATGTGACTATTGTGAGTCAAAGTTATAGCGCCACCAACTGGCAGCAGGAAGTGTGTCACTTTCAAAATGCTTTGAAATCACCCTCTTATTTTAACCCGATTTGCTTCAAACTTCATCTGTATAATGTAAATACACGGCAGATGTAGACCTGTGAAAGGATTATTGATATATTAGATACTGTTGCCGTGGCAACGCATCAAACTTTAATATTTTTTGTTGATGCTTTTGAGACTCTTAACATACTTGAAATAACATGAAACTCGACAGACACATCACATTTATTAGCCAGTAGACATGTGCAAAGTTTCAGAAACGGGCGTGGTGCAGGGGCTCAGTAGCGCCACCTTTTGACAAAAGTGGGGGTGTTAGTTCTATAGTTTTACCTACAATCATAAAACTCGGTACGCATATTGTTCAGATCAAGCCGGACAACTTTCTAATTTACTGTCATTAGCTCAGACCAAGAGGGAGTCAGATATTTTAGTTTGAATGTGGATGTTTCTGAGAATTTTCTCTCCCTCTCTTTCCGTCTCTGTGTGTGAGGGATTTGTCTATTGATTTTAATGCATTTCAAGGTTTCAGGGGATTTTGGGACTCTTAACGTGCTCAAAAACTTTTGAAATTTTGCACACAGGTCAGAACCCACGGCCATCAGGGCCGGGCTGAAGCTGGTACCCGGGCGTGGCAGGGGGGCTCAACAGCGCCCCCTTGAACGGGGTCCGACAATTTGGTCCATATATTCAACACGCTTGCATGAATTAATATGAAACTCAGTACACATATAGATCTCATCGGGCCAAACATTTTACCCCTGGTCAAGTTTTACGCCAGCCCAACAGGAAGTCGGCTATTATGGGTTGTTTGGAAAACGCTTGCTGTGGAATTTGAAGTACTACTCCTAGGCAATTCATTCAATCATCGCCAAACTAGGCGTGCATGAAGTCAAGACATTGAGGATGCTAAATTGCTGACGGATTTTTGATATCTCGTACGGTTTGGCCGTGGCGAGGAAATGAATTTTCATGACTAAAAAAGGACATATAAAGTGTGTTATAACTTAGTTAGATTTACCTACAGTTACAAAACTCAGCTTGTATATTCTTCTCCTCAAGCCAAACAACTTTCTAATTTACAGTCAATAGCTCCAACCCTCAGAAAGTCAGATATTGTGGTTTGAATGTGGATTTCATGAAATGGTATCTCTCTCTGTCACTCTTTGACAGAGAGAGGGCCCCCTCCCATTCTATGTGTGTGTGTGTGTGTGGCTGTCTGTGTGGGGAGGGAGGGGGAGGGAGGGCTGGTGTCTGTGTTTATATGTGTGTGTGTGGCTGGCTGGCTGTTACAGTGACATGATATTAAGCCTTTCATTGCTGTGTGATTTTTCCTGCATTAAAGGATAAAGAAATCTCTAAGGCCTTGTCTTTTTGCATAACAATTTTGTATTTTTTTTAAATTACAAAATATGCACAGAACCAAGATCTTTTAAATGTATAGTTTGCTTTAAATAAAATTAAGATTGTATTGGTAATTGAAGCTGAATGAATTTAAAATGAATGTGCTATATTTCAGAACAATATATTTGTTTTCCTTTAAATTGTAAAACACTAACTTTATTCTCATCTGAATTATAAATAATTTATTCCTGTATAAAATAAAAACACATTTGAATTTTTCTTTTTTAATCAATGTAGAATGTGTAATTGAAAAATAAACAGATTAGGGCTCTGAGGACAATAAATGAAAATCAATGCGATGTGGTGAATGTCCAAAAGATGGCACCCACAGACTGTTTTAAATGGGGTTGGATAAATATTTTTTGCTTTTAGACAGTGTGTGCGTGTGATTTTAGTTTGGTGACAGTTGTAGGTTACAGTTTGACAAGAGTTTATAGTTTGAAAAAAGCACTTTGTTGTGTTTTATTGGACGGAGTATGTTTTTATGTGTAACAGTTCAATCGCACCCGCACCTCACACACACACACACACACACACACACACACACACACACACATATTGAAACCTGAGTGAAGTACAAAGCCCATAATAAAGAATAGTTTAGCATCCAAATACATCGCAAATGTTGAAACAGTTTGATTCTAATGAGAGAGTTACGTGAGCCAAACACCACTTACTTTCACTTTCGCTTTCAATTATTTCGGTTAATTCTTAATTATAGTTTTTTTGAATTCTTGTTCTGTTCTGAATATCATTAAATTTAAAGAATTGCTTGTGTAATATTTTGAGTGTATCATCAAAACAGAATAATTCTCTCGGTTTAGTGATTCCCTAGTTTTTTTTATTGTTTTCATTGTTCTCAGGTAAGGCAAGTGAGATATATATATATATATATATATTTTTATATACATATATATATATATATATATATATATATATATATATATATATATATATATATATATATGTATATAAAAATATATATATATATATATATATGTATTTTTTATATATATATATATAATTTATATATATATATATATATATATATATATATAAATATAGCTGCGAGCAGCGATGAAGGGCCAAAGCCGGCGGCACCGCCACCCCGGTGCCTTTAGGTAACTAAAGGAACCAGGGTTGCGGTGCCACCGGCTTGGGCCCGTAATCGCTGCTCGCAGCTATATTTAGGGCCCAAGCCTTGAAAAGGTGAAGGCCCTATTGTTTTCCTTAGGATTATTAGGGCCCAAGCCTTGAAAAGGCGAAGGCCCTATTGTTTTCCTTAGGATTATTATTAGGGCCCAAGCCTTGAAAAGGCGAAGGCCCTATTGTTTTCCTTAGGATTATTATTTATTATTATTATTATTATTATTTTACTACCTTTTGGGCACTTTTGGGGGCCTTAACGTGCTCGAAAACTCTTGAAACTTTGCACACATCTCAGAACCCGCGGCCATCAGGGCCGGGCTGAAGCTGGTACCCGGGCGTGGCAGGGGGGCTCGACAGCGCCCCCTGGAACGGGGTTTGAACACTTGGTCCATAAATCAAACACGCTTGCATGTAATAATATGAAACTCAGTACACATATAGATCTCATCGGTTCATATATACTTCATGCTCTTACTTTTTACCCCAGCCCAACAGGAAGTCGGCTATTAAGGGTTGTTTGGAAAACACATGCAATGGAATGTGAAATACTCCTCCTAGAGAATTCAAACACACGGCACGAAACTCGGTCAGCATGAAGTCAAGACACTGAGGATGAAAAATTGCCAGGGGATTTTTGATATCTCGAACGGTTTGGCCGTGGCGAGTAAACGAAATTATGGCGAGAAACGTGAAACAGGAAGTGTGTTATAACTACTGCATACATTAACTAATCTTGATGAAACTTCAGCAGTGTGTTCGTTGTAAGAGCCCGATCACATGGATGTGACTATTGTGAGTCAAAGTTATAGCGCCACCAACTGGAAGCAGGAAGTGTGTCACTTTCAAAATGCTTTTAAATCACCCTCTTATTTTTACCCGATTTGCTTCAAACTTCATGTGCATAATGTAGACACACGCCAGATGTAGACCTGTGAAAGGATTATTGATATCTTAGATACTGTTGCCATGGCAATGCATCAAACATTAATATTCCTTTTTTTAAGCTTTTTCATGCTTTTTTATGCTTTCGGGCACTTTTGGGGTTCTTAACGTGCTCGAAAACTCTTGAAACTTTGCACACGGGACAAAACCCGCGGCCATCAGGGCCAGGCTGAAGCTGGTACCCGGGCGTGGCAGGGGGGCTCGACAGCGCCCCCTTGAACGGGTCAGACAATTTGGTCCATATATCCAACACGCTTTACCCTATTTGCTTCAAACTTGATGTGTATAATGTAGACACAAGCCAGATGTAGACCTGTGAAAGGATTGTTGATATCTTAGATGCTGTTGCCGTGACAACGCATCAAACTTTAATATTCTTTTTGGATACTTTTGAGATTCTTAGCGCACTTTTGGGGCCCTTAACGTGCTCAAAAACTCTTGAAACTTTGCACACGGGTCAGAAACCGCGGCCATCAGGGCCGGGCTGAAGCTGGTACCCGGGCGTGGCAGGGGGGCTCGACAGCGCCCCCTGGAATGGGGTCCGAAAACTTGGTCCATAAATCAAACAGGCTTTACCCGATTTGCTTCAAACTTGATGTGTATAATGTAGACACACGCCAGATTCAGACCTGTGAAAGGATTGTTGATATCTTAGATGCTGTTGCCGTGACAACGCATCAAACTTTAATATTCTTTTTGGATACTTTTGAGACTCTCAGCGCACTTTGGGGGCCCTTAACGTGCTCAAAAACTCTTGAAACTTTGCACACGGGTCAGAACCCGTGGCCATCAGGGCCGGGCTGAAGCTGGTACCCGGGCGTGGCAGGGGGGCTCGACAGTGCCCCCTGGAACGGGGTCCGAAAACTTGGTCCATAAATCAAACACGCTTGAATGTAATAATATGAAACTCGGTACACATATAGATCTCATCGATTCATATATCCTTTGTACTTTTACTTTTTACCCCAGCCCAACAGGAAGTCGGCTATTATGGTTTGTTTGGAAGCGTATGCCCCTGGAATTCGATATACTCCTCCTAGAGAATTCAACCAATCGCCACGAAACTCGGTCAGCATGAAGTCAAGACATTGAGGATGAAAAGTTGCCAGGGGATTTTTGATATCTCGAACGGTTTGGCTGTGGCGAGGAAACGAATTTATGGCGAATAAAGGAAACAGGAAGTGTGTTATAACTTCTGCATACATTAACTGATCTTGATGAAACTTCAGCAGTGTGTTCGCTGTAAGAGTCCGATCACATGGATGTGACTATTGTGAGTCAAAGTTATAGCGCCACCAACTGGCAGCAGGAAGTGTGTCACTTCCTAAAGGCTTTGAAATCACCCTCTTATTTTTACCCAATTTGCTTCAAACTTTATGTGTATAATGTAGACACACGGCAGATGTAGACCTGAGAAAGGATTATTGATATCTTAGATACTGTTGCCGTGGCAACGCATCAAACTTTATTATTCTTTGTTGATGCTTTTGAGACTCTTAACATACTTGAAATTGCATGAAACCCGACAGACACATCACATTTATTAGACAGTAGACATGTGCAGAGTTTCAGAAACGGGCATGGTGAGAGCAATTAGAGAATAATGTTTAAGTTTAAAAACAGCCAGAATGGTTGTTTAGTCAAAAAAAAATTTTTTCCAAATCATACATAGTGTTATACTGCCCTCTTGTGTTCAAAATCAGGTAAAAAGCGAAAGTAAAATAAGGACGTCTGCACAATTCATTAATAATGGTGCAGAGTAGAGTGAGCTTTTTCAATTAATTCCTATGGAAGTAGGAATGAACTAAACAACGTTCGCTCTGTTCTGCTCGTCCCTCACCGTGGGCGCGCAGAGTTATGAATGCCCGTGCAGCCGTGAGCATTTTAGTTTCATTTTAAAATTAGCGCCATTTCGGGGGACGTATTACTTTAATTTATTTAACAAAAACACAATGTTGTGTTTAATTGCGAGTGTACACAAATATAAGTAAACACTTTGACGTTTGAATGATGTCCTGTATGAAGAAAATGACGGAGTATGTTTCACTGTTCAATCGCGCTGAGCCACCCAGACCCCCACACACACACTGACACACACACACACACACACACACACACACACACACACACACACACACACACACACACACACACACAACAAACACACACACACACACACACACAATAATAAAACATTCAACCTAACATATACAAATTACACTGCTATGTTGAAATAGTCAGTAGTACAATTTGTATCATTCACAGTAAGCACCGCTCCACTGTGATTTTTCCAAGCACATTTTTGCACAAGTGAAGAGGATGATTTTTTCCGTCGATATTGGAACGTGAGTGAAGTACAAAGCCTGTAATAAAGAATAGTTTAGCATCCAAATACATCGCAAATGTTGCAACATTTAGATTCTAAAGAGAGATTTACGTGAGCCTAACACCACTTACTTTTACTTTTGTTTTAAATTATTTCGTTTTGGCTTTATTATAGTTATTTTTTTATTTGTGTTCTGTTCTGAATATCATTAAATTTAAAGGATTTGTTGTGGAATATTTTGAGTGTATAATCAAATAACACTAAACCGTCACTAGGTGTCGCCAGGCGACCGTCTTAATGAGCGGGTCATTGATTCATTCGTTCAAACGATTCGTTTGAACGACTGAGTCATTCATGAATGAGACAGATGTTTATGGATTGGTCATTGAATCTTTGAGTCAACCAATTTGTTCAAAATGCTGAATCATTCAGTAATGAGAAAACACGTTGCTGTGAGATGCAATGGTTCTGCTGTGATCTTTGTTTAACTATTTTCGCTGCTGAAACAGAAGAACAGTCAATATTGCATCTAAAATGTAAGTGACTTGACACGTGTGTGTGTGTGTGTGTGTGTGTGTGCGTGTGAGTGCGTGCGTGCGTGTGTGTGTGTGTGTGTGTGCAATCAATCCCAGGTAAGAGGCATGAATAATGAGAATTGGACTTCTAGGAGTGAGGTTAATATTCCGGAGATGGTTCCCTCGGATTGTGAAAAGGAGGCGGCGCGGGAGTGGCCAGGCATTGCGCTACTTCTGTTTCAAAGTTTAAAACAATGCTAATATCATTTTTTTGAACGATTTCATTACAAATGTTTATTTTATATATTTATAAAATATTATAAAATATTATAACTATGTTTTGTCCTATTAACAAAAGACAGGCAATGTACTATTAACAAATGTTAATAGTTTTTTAAAAGTTAAAATGATACTTTATGCATTTGTTTTGTGTCAGATGATTAACAATATAAATTAAACAAAGCTTAAAACAAACAAAATAATAAAACGAAAACAAAGCTTGAACATTTTATTTAATTGAAAAGCCTTTTTGAAATAAAATGTGTTTTTTTCCCTCTGAAATAGCAAAAGCATCGCACACTTAGCTGTACCTGCTCTAAATAAATAATAGTATTTAAATAAAAATACAAAATCGAAATAAATAAATTATATAAAACAAAATCAAATCAAAGAAAATAAATCTTATTAAAGTTATGCAGGCACACATTTAACAATAATTTTCAAGTGACAAATAAAATCAATCAAAATTCCTTACACATGGAGTTAATCCTGACGATTCCTGAGGCGCCTTTCCTCATGACACTCGCTTTTTTTTTCGAAGATATATTTTCTTTGGTTTGATTTTGTTTTTGTTATAATTTATTTTATTTAGTTCGATTTTGTATTTTTATTGAATTACTCTTTTTTATTTAGAGCAGGTACAGCTAGTGTGTGATGCTTTTGCTATTTCAGAGGAAAACAATAATTTTATTTAATTAATAATTTTTGTTTCAGTCCACCATATAATTATGTTGTGTTTGATCTATGGAAAAAAGTTAGTTGTGAAATGGTTGAATATTAACAAAAGTTAATAGTTTTTTACAAGTTAGAATAATACGATATATATATATATATAAACAAGCCGGTGGCACCGCCACCCCGGTGCCTTTACGGTTACTGTGCATGACGGGCAATATCGTAACTCCGCTTTGACCTTTGAGAAGATGTGTGCTATAGAGCTTGCATTGGTGTGGGCTCTGCAAAAGTGTGTGTGTGTGTGTGAGGCGTGATTGAACAATGTAGACATATATATATATATATATATATAAAGGCACCGGGGTGGCGGTGCCACCGGCTTGTTTATATATATATATATATATATATATATATATATATATATATATATATATATATATATATATATATATATGAATATAGCTGCGAGCAGCGATGAAGGGCCAAAGCCGGCGGCACCGCCACTCCGGTGCCTTTAGGTAACTAAAGGCACCGGGGTTGCGGTGCCACCGGCTTGGGCCCGTAATCGCTGCTCGCAGCTATATTTTATTATTATTATTATTTTACTACCTTTTGGGCACTTTTGGGGGCCTTAACGTGCTCGAAAACTCTTGAAACTTTGCACACATCTCAGAACCCGCGGCCATCAGGGCCGGGCTGAAGCTGGTACCCGGGCGTGGCAGGGGGGCTCGACAGCGCCCCCTGGAACGGGGTTTGAACACTTGGTCCATAAATCAAACACGCTTGCATGTAATAATATGAAACTCAGTACACATATAGATCTCATCGGTTCATATATACTTCATGCTCTTACTTTTTACCCCAGCCCAACAGGAAGTCGGCTATTAAGGGTTGTTTGGAAAACACATGCAATGGAATGTGAAATACTCCTCCTAGAGAATTCAAACACACGGCACGAAACTCGGTCAGCATGAAGTCAAGACACTGAGGATGAAAAATTGCCAGGGGATTTTTGATATCTCGAACGGTTTGGCCGTGGCGAGTAAACGAAATTATGGCGAGAAACGTGAAACAGGAAGTGTGTTATAACTACTGCATACATTAACTAATCTTGATGAAACTTCAGCAGTGTGTTCGTTGTAAGAGCCCGATCACATGGATGTGACTATTGTGAGTCAAAGTTATAGCGCCACCAACTGGAAGCAGGAAGTGTGTCACTTTCAAAATGCTTTTAAATCACCCTCTTATTTTTACCCGATTTGCTTCAAACTTCATGTGCATAATGTAGACACACGCCAGATGTAGACCTGTGAAAGGATTATTGATATCTTAGATACTGTTGCCATGGCAATGCATCAAACATTAATATTCCTTTTTTTAAGCTTTTTCATGCTTTTTTATGCTTTCGGGCACTTTTGGGGTTCTTAACGTGCTCGAAAACTCTTGAAACTTTGCACACGGGACAAAACCCGCGGCCATCAGGGCCAGGCTGAAGCTGGTACCCGGGCGTGGCAGGGGGGCTCGACAGCGCCCCCTTGAACGGGTCAGACAATTTGGTCCATATATCCAACACGCTTTACCCTATTTGCTTCAAACTTGATGTGTATAATGTAGACACAAGCCAGATGTAGACCTGTGAAAGGATTGTTGATATCTTAGATGCTGTTGCCGTGACAACGCATCAAACTTTAATATTCTTTTTGGATACTTTTGAGATTCTTAGCGCACTTTTGGGGCCCTTAACGTGCTCAAAAACTCTTGAAACTTTGCACACGGGTCAGAAACCGCGGCCATCAGGGCCGGGCTGAAGCTGGTACCCGGGCGTGGCAGGGGGGCTCGACAGCGCCCCCTGGAATGGGGTCCGAAAACTTGGTCCATAAATCAAACAGGCTTTACCCGATTTGCTTCAAACTTGATGTGTATAATGTAGACACACGCCAGATTTAGACCTGTGAAAGGATTGTTGATATCTTAGATGCTGTTGCCGTGACAACGCATCAAACTTTAATATTCTTTTTGGATACTTTTGAGACTCTCAGCGCACTTTGGGGGCCCTTAACGTGCTCAAAAACTCTTGAAACTTTGCACACGGGTCAGAACCCGTGGCCATCAGGGCCGGGCTGAAGCTGGTACCCGGGCGTGGCAGGGGGGCTCGACAGTGCCCCCTGGAACGGGGTCCGAAAACTTGGTCCATAAATCAAACACGCTTGAATGTAATAATATGAAACTCGGTACACATATAGATCTCATCGATTCATATATCCTTTGTACTTTTACTTTTTACCCCAGCCCAACAGGAAGTCGGCTATTATGGTTTGTTTGGAAGCGTATGCCCCTGGAATTCGATATACTCCTCCTAGAGAATTCAACCAATCGCCACGAAACTCGGTCAGCATGAAGTCAAGACATTGAGGATGAAAAGTTGCCAGGGGATTTTTGATATCTCGAACGGTTTGGCTGTGGCGAGGAAACGAATTTATGGCGAATAAAGGAAACAGGAAGTGTGTTATAACTTCTGCATACATTAACTGATCTTGATGAAACTTCAGCAGTGTGTTCGCTGTAAGAGTCCGATCACATGGATGTGACTATTGTGAGTCAAAGTTATAGCGCCACCAACTGGCAGCAGGAAGTGTGTCACTTCCTAAAGGCTTTGAAATCACCCTCTTATTTTTACCCAATTTGCTTCAAACTTTATGTGTATAATGTAGACACACGGCAGATGTAGACCTGAGAAAGGATTATTGATATCTTAGATACTGTTGCCGTGGCAACGCATCAAACTTTATTATTCTTTGTTGATGCTTTGAAGACTCTTAACATACTTGAAATTGCATGAAACCCGACAGACACATCACATTTATTAGACAGTAGACATGTGCAGAGTTTCAGAAACGGGCATGGTGAGAGCAATTAGAGAATAATGTTTAAGTTTAAAAACAGCCAGAATGGTTGTTTAGTCAAAAAAAATTTTTTTCCAAATCATACATAGTGTTATACTGCCCTCTTGTGTTCAAAATCAGGTAAAAAGCGAAAGTAAAATAAGGACGTCTGCACAATTCATTAATAATGGTGCAGAGTAGAGTGAGCTTTTTCAATTAATTCCTATGGAAGTAGGAATGAACTAAACAACGTTCGCTCTGTTCTGCTCGTCCCTCACCGTGGGCGCGCAGAGTTATGAATGCCCGTGCAGCCGTGAGCATTTTAGTTTCATTTTAAAATTAGCGCCATTTCGGGGGACGTATTACTTTAATTTATTTAACAAAAACACAATGTTGTGTTTAATTGCGAGTGTACACAAATATAAGTAAACACTTTGACGTTTGAATGATGTCCTGTATGAAGAAAATGACGGAGTATGTTTCACTGTTCAATCGCGCTGAGCCACCCAGACCCCCACACACACACTGACACACACACACACACACACACACACACACACACACACACACACACACACACACACACACACACACACACACACACACACACACACAATAATAAAACATTCAACCTAACATATACAAATTACACTGCTATGTTGAAATAGTCAGTAGTACAATTTGTATCATTCACAGTAAGCACCGCTCCACTGTGATTTTTCCAAGCACATTTTTGCACAAGTGAAGAGGATGATTTTTTCCGTCGATATTGGAACGTGAGTGAAGTACAAAGCCTGTAATAAAGAATAGTTTAGCATCCAAATACATCGCAAATGTTGCAACATTTAGATTCTAAAGAGAGATTTACGTGAGCCTAACACCACTTACTTTTACTTTTGTTTTAAATTATTTCGTTTTGGCTTTATTATAGTTATTTTTTTATTTGTGTTCTGTTCTGAATATCATTAAATTTAAAGGATTTGTTGTGGAATATTTTGAGTGTATAATCAAATAACACTAAACCGTCACTAGGTGTCGCCAGGCGACCGTCTTAATGAGCGGGTCATTGATTCATTCGTTCAAACGATTCGTTTGAACGACTGAGTCATTCATGAATGAGACAGATGTTTATGGATTGGTCATTGAATCTTTGAGTCAACCAATTTGTTCAAAATGCTGAATCATTCAGTAATGAGAAAACACGTTGCTGTGAGATGCAATGGTTCTGCTGTGATCTTTGTTTAACTATTTTCGCTGCTGAAACAGAAGAACAGTCAATATTGCATCTAAAATGTAAGTGACTTGACACGTGTGTGTGTGTGTGTGTGTGTGTGTGTGTGCGTGTGAGTGCGTGCGTGCGTGTGTGTGTGTGTGTGTGTGTGTGTGTGCAATCAATCCCAGGTAAGAGGCATGAATAATGAGAATTGGACTTCTAGGAGTGAGGTTAATATTCCGGAGATGGTTCCCTCGGATTGTGAAAAGGAGGCGGCGCGGGAGTGGCCAGGCATTGCGCTACTTCTGTTTCAAAGTTTAAAACAATGCTAATATCATTTTTTTGAACGATTTCATTACAAATGTTTATTTTATATATTTATAAAATATTATAAAATATAATAACTATGTTTTGTCCTATTAACAAAAGACAGGCAATGTACTATTAACAAATGTTAATAGTTTTTTAAAAGTTAAAATGATACTTTATGCATTTGTTTTGTGTCAGATGATTAACAATATAAATTAAACAAAGCTTAAAACAAACAAAATAATAAAACGAAAACAAAGCTTGAACATTTTATTTAATTGAAAAGCCTTTTTGAAATAAAATGTGTTTTTTTCCCTCTGAAATAGCAAAAGCATCGCACACTTAGCTGTACCTGCTCTAAATAAATAATAGTATTTAAATAAAAATACAAAATCGAAATAAATAAATTATATAAAACAAAATCAAATCAAAGAAAATAAATCTTATTAAAGTTATGCAGGCACACATTTAACAATAATTTTCAAGTGACAAATAAAATCAATCAAAATTCCTTACACATGGAGTTAATCCTGACGATTCCTGAGGCGCCTTTCCTCATGACACTCGCTTTTTTTTTCGAAGATATATTTTCTTTGGTTTGATTTTGTTTTTGTAATAATTTATTTTATTTAGTTCGATTTTGTATTTTTATTGAATTACTCTTTTTTATTTAGAGCAGGTACAGCTAGTGTGTGATGCTTTTGCTATTTCAGAGGAAAACAATAATTTTATTTAATTAATAATTTTTGTTTCAGTCCACCATATAATTATGTTGTGTTTGATCTATGGAAAAAAGTTAGTTGTGAAATGGTTGAATATTAACAAAAGTTAATAGTTTTTTACAAGTTAGAATAATACGATATATATATATATATAAACAAGCCGGTGGCACCGCCACCCCGGTGCCTTTACGGTTACTGTGCATGACGGGCAATATCGTAACTCCGCTTTGACCTTTGAGAAGATGTGTGCTATAGAGCTTGCATTGGTGTGGGCTCTGCAAAAGTGTGTGTGTGTGTGTGAGGCGTGATTGAACAATGTAGACATATATATATATATATATATAAAGGCACCGGGGTGGCGGTGCCACCGGCTTGTTTATATATATATATATATATATATATATATATATATATATATATATATATATATATATATATATATATATATATGAATATAGCTGCGAGCAGCGATGAAGGGCCAAAGCCGGCGGCACCGCCACTCCGGTGCCTTTAGGTAACTAAAGGCACCGGGGTTGCGGTGCCACCGGCTTGGGCCCGTAATCGCTGCTCGCAGCTATATTTATTATTATTTTACTACCTTTTGGGCACTTTTGGGGGCCTTAACGTGCTCGAAAACTCTTGAAACTTTGCACACATCTCAGAACCCGCGGCCATCAGGGCCGGGCTGAAGCTGGTACCCGGGCGTGGCAGGGGGGCTCGACAGCGCCCCCTGGAACGGGGTTTGAACACTTGGTCCATAAATCAAACACGCTTGCATGTAATAATATGAAACTCAGTACACATATAGATCTCATCGGTTCATATATACTTCATGCTCTTACTTTTTACCCCAGCCCAACAGGAAGTCGGCTATTAAGGGTTGTTTGGAAAACACATGCAATGGAATGTGAAATACTCCTCCTAGAGAATTCAAACACACGGCACGAAACTCGGTCAGCATGAAGTCAAGACACTGAGGATGAAAAATTGCCAGGGGATTTTTGATATCTCGAACGGTTTGGCCGTGGCGAGTAAACGAAATTATGGCGAGAAACGTGAAACAGGAAGTGTGTTATAACTACTGCCAGGGGCGTCACTAGGCCCTTTTTAGGGGGGCTTCAGCCCCCCTAAATTTATGCCTAGCCCTCCTAAAAACTTGTGATTAATATGCTACACAAATTCGTGTTCGCTTCAGTCTTGTTTTAATCAGATTCAGCGCGTTCTTCATCTTAAATCCGCAGTGGCGCCGAGCAGAGAGCGCGTCAAAAAGAGAGGAAAGAGTGTGTGTGTGTGTTCATCTGAGCCCATTGGTCTGTCACTGCTCGTCAATGTCAGAATATTTGAGATGACCAATCAAATCAAAGTAGGCGGGCTTTAGATTCAAAGACGCTCGACGCTTCAGTGCGCGGGCAAGTGCGAGATAGCGGAGTGGCAATCGGGAGAGTCGGGAGTTTTCCCGGTGGGCCGGTAGTGTTTCGAGGCCGCGAGGGCCGGTCTGATAAAATGTATTTATTGGAAGCTCGCCATGCGCACTTGGGGCCCAAGTGAGGGGAAGAAAACTTTTATGAATATTATCTAAAATGAAACGTAGTTTTACACTAAGCTTTAGTGGCGTTGGTCGTAGGGTGTGAGCCTGAAATACTCGAGTGCAGATTTTGATGCGCTCGACGCGAGTTCGAATCCGCCTTTTGCCGAACTCTCTCTTCTCCCTTTTCCCAGCACATATGTAAAGATGTAAAATTTATAACCTACCATTAAGGTCTCTAGCGTTATATTTTGCCAACGAACTAAAATTGAAACCATGATATGGCTTTGTGCATTTATAAAACAGCACAAGACGTTTAGAATAGCATCCTGTTTGTGCTGCGTGATTACTTGCTCACGCGATCAGCATGGTGTTTTCTCCTAAATAAAAGCTCAAGGGTTTATAGTGAAGAAATTAGGACAAAAGTATTTTAATTTTCCTATATTATAGTGTAATGTAGGCTAAAATATACTTTTGAAATATTCATTTTCATTTACATATAGTACATTTATAGGCTAAATGGATTTTACGTCATATGAATAATTATAT
Organism: Tiaroga cobitis; assembly: GCA_030578255.1. Classification (NCBI taxonomy): domain Eukaryota; kingdom Metazoa; phylum Chordata; class Actinopteri; order Cypriniformes; family Leuciscidae; genus Tiaroga; species Tiaroga cobitis. The sequence continues at coordinate 10,430,072 of CM060605.1, forward strand.
AAATCATTATTACATTATTATAATAATTGTTTGGCATCCTAAAACACCATTGATAATGTAATGCAGACTGAGACTCTCATAACTAAAAAGATGTTTGAGCCCTCTTTAAATCAATGCTTTTTCTTTGTTCAACGAGCAGTTCATGGGTTGAAGCTCTTAATTTTGATCTCTCAGAGAGCACGAGATTGATGCATTTAACCTTAAAATGTACAAAATTGTCTTGCCGGGGAGCATGCCCCCGAACCCCCCTAGAGGCACAGAGTCCACCCAACATAGTTTCACAAATTCCTATGGGAAAGAACGACCATTTATAAACTTTACTCCAGCAAAGTACAACAAAGTTCCCTTTAAATCAGTAAAACGGTAAATGCTAGCCTATATTAAAATCCTGCCGGCGACGAGGGCCGGTGGTGTATGAAATTTCCCGGTAGATTTTTTGGTCCCACTCCGCCCCTGGATGTAAGTAGCTAACCTTATAACGTTATATATTTGACAGTTTTTTGAGGTCATTAAAGTTAAACGAATGACAAAAAATAAGCAGGAAAACTAATATAGTTTTGTCTAATTTCGCCCGCATGTAACATCAGCCAAATGTAATCATTAATTTACTGTCATTGTGAGTGGACAAAAGACATTAACAAAGCCGTTTTCATCCTGTTAGGTACAGGATTAATAATGAATGTGCACATATTGAAAATATACCTAATACAAATTGTAGCCTTTAGTAAATAAAAAAAAAGCTCAGCTTTAGGAGGGGAAGAGAAAGGGCACGATGAGGAGACTGAAAAAAAAGAAAGGAAGATGGAGATGAGGAGAGAGCAGGTATTGACAAATAGTCAATACTGATATAGTTTTAACGCTATTTCTTATCCTTTTTTTGGTCTTCAAACGTCTTGAAATGCACATTTCAGAGATTAAAAAATGTAACCCCCAAACCTCCACCTCAAATGCAGGACCTGATTATAAAGATTATAAAGCCCTGTCTACAGCCCTGTATTAGGAATCAGAATCAGAAAGAGCTTTATCCCAAGTGTGCTTGCACAAGGAATTGGTTTTGGTGCTGATGCTTCCAGTGCACATATACAAATATGTGATAAGGCATAAGATCAATAATGAATGTGTAGCCTTTAATGTGAATTAATTTTATAAACTTAGTTACCTTTCCTAGTAGTTTTCAGTAAATTAACACGTCTGAGAAAATGATTCATAGGCAAAATCAACCAGTTGACCCCCAAAGAGAAAAAGAGTGTGATGCTGATGAGGAGAGAAAAATAATCAGCTGCCAACTGAAATGGTTTTATCCCAAAAAAATTTGCCTTCAAAACATCTTAAAATGCACATAATAGTTCAGAGAATTAAAAATTTTCTCGGGGAAACAGCGAACCCCCCTAACTAACACAACTCGAATTCAGGTACAGTGATTATAAAACCCTGCAATTGCATGGTAATGAAAGTGAGCATTAGACCCTAAATTAAACTTTTACCTTGTTTTTTTTTATTTATTTTTTATCATACCCTCATTGGGGGCTTAGCCCCCCTAAAAGGAAAATCCTAGAATCGCCCCTGACTACTGCATACATTAACTAATCTTGATGAAACTTCAGCAGTGTGTTCGTTGTAAGAGCCCGATCACATGGATGTGACTATTGTGAGTCAAAGTTATAGCGCCACCAACTGGAAGCAGGAAGTGTGTCACTTTCAAAATGCTTTTAAATCACCCTCTTATTTTTACCCGATTTGCTTCAAACTTCATGTGCATAATGTAGACACACGCCAGATGTAGACCTGTGAAAGGATTATTGATATCTTAGATACTGTTGCCATGGCAATGCATCAAACATTAATATTCCTTTTTTTAAGCTTTTTCATGCTTTTTTATGCTTTCGGGCACTTTTGGGGTTCTTAACGTGCTCGAAAACTCTTGAAACTTTGCACACGGGACAAAACCCGCGGCCATCAGGGCCAGGCTGAAGCTGGTACCCGGGCGTGGCAGGGGGGCTCGACAGCGCCCCCTTGAACGGGTCAGACAATTTGGTCCATATATCCAACACGCTTTACCCTATTTGCTTCAAACTTGATGTGTATAATGTAGACACAAGCCAGATGTAGACCTGTGAAAGGATTGTTGATATCTTAGATGCTGTTGCCGTGACAACGCATCAAACTTTAATATTCTTTTTGGATACTTTTGAGATTCTTAGCGCACTTTTGGGGCCCTTAACGTGCTCAAAAACTCTTGAAACTTTGCACACGGGTCAGAAACCGCGGCCATCAGGGCCGGGCTGAAGCTGGTACCCGGGCGTGGCAGGGGGGCTCGACAGCGCCCCCTGGAATGGGGTCCGAAAACTTGGTCCATAAATCAAACAGGCTTTACCCGATTTGCTTCAAACTTGATGTGTATAATGTAGACACACGCCAGATTTAGACCTGTGAAAGGATTGTTGATATCTTAGATGCTGTTGCCGTGACAACGCATCAAACTTTAATATTCTTTTTGGATACTTTTGAGACTCTCAGCGCACTTTGGGGGCCCTTAACGTGCTCAAAAACTCTTGAAACTTTGCACACGGGTCAGAACCCGTGGCCATCAGGGCCGGGCTGAAGCTGGTACCCGGGCGTGGCAGGGGGGCTCGACAGTGCCCCCTGGAACGGGGTCCGAAAACTTGGTCCATAAATCAAACACGCTTGAATGTAATAATATGAAACTCGGTACACATATAGATCTCATCGATTCATATATCCTTTGTACTTTTACTTTTTACCCCAGCCCAACAGGAAGTCGGCTATTATGGTTTGTTTGGAAGCGTATGCCCCTGGAATTCGATATACTCCTCCTAGAGAATTCAACCAATCGCCACGAAACTCGGTCAGCATGAAGTCAAGACATTGAGGATGAAAAGTTGCCAGGGGATTTTTGATATCTCGAACGGTTTGGCTGTGGCGAGGAAACGAATTTATGGCGAATAAAGGAAACAGGAAGTGTGTTATAACTTCTGCATACATTAACTGATCTTGATGAAACTTCAGCAGTGTGTTCGCTGTAAGAGTCCGATCACATGGATGTGACTATTGTGAGTCAAAGTTATAGCGCCACCAACTGGCAGCACGAAGTGTGTCACTTCCTAAAGGCTTTGAAATCACCCTCTTATTTTTACCCAATTTGCTTCAAACTTTATGTGTATAATGTAGACACACGGCAGATGTAGACCTGAGAAAGGATTATTGATATCTTAGATACTGTTGCCGTGGCAACGCATCAAACTTTATTATTCTTTGTTGATGCTTTTGAGACTCTTAACATACTTGAAATTGCATGAAACGGCGGACTCGGACGTGCACGCATGCAGCTTGGCTGGTGCTGCGTGTTGTTTGTTTAAACCATCAAAGTCCACATTTTCACTACATCATTGGATTATAGTTTTATACATTGTGGCGCTGTTGTTGCTGTCTGTGCAACATCGCTTTAATAAAGAAAACGCCCGTGTTGGCAGCAGCCAGCAACTGCTGTACTCCAAATTCAACGTTAATGGAAATCCAAATCCAAAGCCAAAGATGTCTTCTATATCATGTGAAAAGCTGTCTAACCCACGCCATGGGCTCGTTCAACTCGCCGTATTGTTACTTATTGCTGGAGATGTTGAGCGCAATCCTGGACCGCAACTAACAGAAATCGGCGCTTTTCAATGTGCCCTGTTTACAACTCTCCTCAACAACCTGCTTGTAGCCAATGCAAGACCTGGGCTACCACTGCCCAATATTTCCCTGGCGCTACCGGGTCAGTCCCTATTTGTCCCTGTCTGTTTTTACCCACCTCCGGTATTGGCGTGGTTGTCTATGCCGGTCGCGCGTTTGGGAGCCTTTGCTGGCGGCTGTTCAGCAGGATTCGCTTGGACGGCGCCGTCGGTGGTCACCGGCGAAGGGCTACGGGCTGTGATGGGGTCTTCTGGGGTGGCGTTGACTACTGGCCAGGAGCGTTTGCAACTGGGGGTTGAGTCTGGCTCGACGGACTTCAGTGGCAGTGTAAAAGAGGTCATCTCGTTGCAAGAACGGGATATTGGTATCCCCATTGGTGAGTCCCGAAACATACCGGACCGTGATGATGAAGGTCTAACATTGACTATGCCTTCAACTAGATCTAGATCTAGGAATCCCGTGATGAAAAAACATTGCACCACAAAGTTCTTCCGAACGCTTAATCAGGCTCGAACTGTGTGGGATCCTCGATGTAAAGCTAAAGGGTTGTTTGGCGGACATCTAAATATTAGGAGTGTGGCAAATAAACGCGAACAACTGGAAAACTTGCTTGTAAATTCAAATATTGATTTTCTTGGATTGTCAGAGACTTGGTTAACTCGTTCATCGCCGGAGGCACTTATTGTCATGCCAGGTTATGATGTTTTTAGGAAAGATAGAGATCATGGGAAGGGAGGGGGAGTTTTATTATATGTGAAAAGTACTATAAAATGTAAACAAATTGAATGGATTAAGAAACCTGATATTGAATGTGTTGGTGTTAACATTTCACTTTCAGTCGAAATGACATTTAGTTTAATCTGCTTATATCGAAAGCCATCAGCAAAGCTTGAGTTTTATGATCAGTTAAAAAGTCTCCTCCATAGTTTGAATTTTAACAAAGAGGTTATACTGATGGGGGATTTTAATGTCAATTGGAGTGATAAGGGTGGAAGAAAGAAGTTAAAAAATATTACAGACTATTTTAATCTTACACAGTTAATTGAACAACCTACAAGGATAACTAATCGGTCTGAAACTAAAATAGATTTATTGTTCACTAATAGACCAGAACGCATTTCTAAAACCCTTAATCTAATGACAGGAATGTCAGATCATAATATTATTTTTTGTGCCAGAAAGCTAAAAAAAAAATCGTTGTCTTTCCTCAGTCAAAACATTATGTAAATATGAATCAGTTCCAACTGGTCAACAGGAAAACCTTGGGGTAGCATTAGGAGAGATTGAATGGAATCGAGTCCTCTCTAAAGGGGATCTGGAGAGTGACTGTGACCAATTTGCTACAACAATTAAGAAAGTCATGGGGCCCTACCTCAGAAAGCGGAGTCATAAGTTAAACAGGGACACATTGCCCTGGCTCAATGAAGGATGTAGGAAACTTATGAATGAAAGAGATCAATTATTGAAACAATCCTTAAAATCAGGTCTTACAACTGACCGACAGAAATTTACTTCATTAAGAAATAAAGTAATAAAAACTCTGCGTCAAGCTAAAGCCAAATTTTTCATTGATACTATTAAAGAGGCTGGAGGAAATGGGAAGAAGATATGGCAAACCATAAATAAGTTGATTGGCAGAAAACAGAATTTTAATAATAGAGATTTAGAGTTGGAAATTAACAATGAACTAGTTACAGACCCAACCATCATAGCCTCTGAACTAAATACTTTCTTTTTAGATTCTGTCTATGAAATAACTCAACTTTTTAATCCACTTAGCTACTCTGTTTGCTCCATTAATTATGCACAGCCGATTTTTCATTTACAACAAATAACTAAATTAGAAGTATCAAAGATTATTAATAGTTTAAAAATTTCGAAGGCCATGGATATCTATGGCCTTGATACATGTTTTTTAAAAAGGCATAAAGAGGTTCTTATTCAGCCTATTACACATCTGATTAATCAGTCCTTAAGTCAATCCATCATGCCTTCAGCATGGAAGTTGGCCCTGGTCACACCTATTTTTAAATCAGGGGAAAGATCAGTCATGGACAATTATCGGCCTATCAGTATTTTACCTGTTGTTTCTAAAATACTTGAAAAATGGGTGGCCAATTTATTGATCCAACATCTCAATAAAAGCGAAAACTCACTCCATCCTTTGCAATTTGGCTTCAGGGCTCATCACTCAACAGAAACAGCCAATTGTTTGTTTCTGGAAAAGGTTAAAGGTTACTTAGATAAGAGTTCTTGCGTCGGTGCTGTTTTTTTAGACTTGAAGCGAGCTTTTGATACTGTTAATCATGAAGTTCTCTTATCTAAATTAACATATTTTAATTTCTCTGAGCAAGCTCTCAACTGGATAAAATCATACTTGTCATGTAGAAAGCAATGTGTTCGTATTAATGATGCAACGTCCCCTTTATGCAAATGTCCTGCCGGGGTCCCTCAAGGCTCCATACTTGGTCCGATTTTATTTACACTTTATATAAATGACCTGCCAGAGGCATGTAAAAATGTTGATGTCCAGTTGTACGCAGATGATGCCGTAATATTTACACATGGTAAGAACTATCTGGAGATAGCATCCACACTCACATCAGCAATGGCTCACATTGATGACTGGCTCACTAAGTCATGTCTCCATCTAAATACCAAAAAAACTGTTTGTATGGCGTTTACCAAACAAAGCATGAAGGTGTTAAATTCTAATGTATTCTTCAGAGGACAGGAGCTTGACATTGTTAATGAATTTAAGTATTTAGGAGTTATTTATGACTCCACTTTAACCTTTAAATGTCATGTAAAAAAGGTGGCAAATAAAGTTAAATACAGTTTACAGAATTTTAAACAAGTTAGGCCATTCCTTAATACCAAAGCTGCGAAGTTGTTCTTATATACTATGATTTTTTCTCATATTGAGTACTGTTTTTTAAATTGGTCTTTAACTAGTATATCTACGCTTAAAAATATTAAATCTCTTTTTAAGAAAGCCATAAAAATTTTTGATAAAAAAGCTTTGTCATTTCACCATTGTGATATTCTAGCGAGACATAAATTTCTAAGTTTCGACAATCTAAAAAATTTCAAGTATGTTTGTCTGGTTTATAAAGTGTTAAACAATCTTGCTCCGCCTCCGTTGCATGTCTTCTTTCAAAAACTTGCATGTGGAGGTAGTACACGGGCCTCTGCAAAAGGGGACTGCATGATACCATTTAGACGTACCACCTTTGGACAAAATGTATTATCAATAATAGGTGGTAAACTCTGGAATAATTTGCCCCTTTCGATACGAGAGTGTCCTACTTTTGACACCTTCAAAACTCACTTGAAAAAGTGGCTCATAGAGAACCAGAGATGCACTCATATTTAACTATCATACTTATATAAGCCATAAACTATCGTGGTTAAAATTAATTGTAGTATAGTGGTGATTGTATAATGTTTGTGTTTTTATGTACATCTTGTTTTTATCTATACGCTGTCTGTAATATCAATGTATTTTTATTTGTGTATGTTGTTATAGTGAATGAATACTGTATGACTGTTGTTATTTTGTTTGTTTTGTTACCGGCCTAGGGACTGCAGATGAAAACTAGTATCTGTTTACTAATTCTGGCGTATTTACATGGTGTAGTTCTCTACAACAATGTTCATGAATACGCATGGTCCCTATCAAATAAACTAAATAAATAAAAAACCCGACAGACACATCACATTTATTAGACAGTAGACATGTGCAGAGTTTCAGAAACGGGCATGGTGAGAGCAATTAGAGAATAATGTTTAAGTTTAAAAACAGCCAGAATGGTTGTTTAGTCAAAAAATTTTTTTTTCCAAATCATACATAGTGTTATACTGCCCTCTTGTGTTCAAAATCAGGTAAAAAGCGAAAGTAAAATAAGGACGTCTGCACAATTCATTAATAATGGTGCAGAGTAGAGTGAGCTTTTTCAATTAATTCCTATGGAAGTAGGAATGAACTAAACAACGTTCGCTCTGTTCTGCTCGTCCCTCACCGTGGGCGCGCAGAGTTATGAATGCCCGTGCAGCCGTGAGCATTTTAGTTTCATTTTAAAATTAGCGCCATTTCGGGGGACGTATTACTTTAATTTATTTAACAAAAACACAATGTTGTGTTTAATTGCGAGTGTACACAAATATAAGTAAACACTTTGACGTTTGAATGATGTCCTGTATGAAGAAAATGACGGAGTATGTTTCACTGTTCAATCGCGCTGAGCCACCCAGACCCCCACACACACACTGACACACACACACACACACACACACACACACACACACACACACACACAAACACACACACACACACACACACACAATAATAAAACATTCAACCTAACATATACAAATTACACTGCTATGTTGAAATAGTCAGTAGTACAATTTGTATCATTCACAGTAAGCACCGCTCCACTGTGATTTTTCCAAGCACATTTTTGCACAAGTGAAGAGGATGATTTTTTCCGTCGATATTGGAACGTGAGTGAAGTACAAAGCCTGTAATAAAGAATAGTTTAGCATCCAAATACATCGCAAATGTTGCAACATTTAGATTCTAAAGAGAGATTTACGTGAGCCTAACACCACTTACTTTTACTTTTGTTTTAAATTATTTCGTTTTGGCTTTATTATAGTTATTTTTTTATTTGTGTTCTGTTCTGAATATCATTAAATTTAAAGGATTTGTTGTGGAATATTTTGAGTGTATAATCAAATAACACTAAACCGTCACTAGGTGTCGCCAGGCGACCGTCTTAATGAGCGGGTCATTGATTCATTCGTTCAAACGATTCGTTTGAACGACTGAGTCATTCATGAATGAGACAGATGTTTATGGATTGGTCATTGAATCTTTGAGTCAACCAATTTGTTCAAAATGCTGAATCATTCAGTAATGAGAAAACACGTTGCTGTGAGATGCAATGGTTCTGCTGTGATCTTTGTTTAACTATTTTCGCTGCTGAAACAGAAGAACAGTCAATATTGCATCTAAAATGTAAGTGACTTGACACGTGTGTGTGTGTGTGTGTGTGTGTGTGTGTGCGTGTGAGTGCGTGCGTGCGTGTGTGTGTGTGTGTGTGTGTGTGTGTGCAATCAATCCCAGGTAAGAGGCATGAATAATGAGAATTGGACTTCTAGGAGTGAGGTTAATATTCCGGAGATGGTTCCCTCGGATTGTGAAAAGGAGGCGGCGCGGGAGTGGCCAGGCATTGCGCTACTTCTGTTTCAAAGGTTAAAACAATGCTAATATCATTTTTTTGAACGATTTCATTACAAATGTTTATTTTATATATTTATAAAATATTATAAAATATAATAACTATGTTTTGTCCTATTAACAAAAGACAGGCAATGTACTATTAACAAATGTTAATAGTTTTTTAAAAGTTAAAATGATACTTTATGCATTTGTTTTGTGTCAGATGATTAACAATATAAATTAAACAAAGCTTAAAACAAACAAAATAATAAAACGAAAACAAAGCTTGAACATTTTATTTAATTGAAAAGCCTTTTTGAAATAAAATGTGTTTTTTTCCCTCTGAAATAGCAAAAGCATCGCACACTTAGCTGTACCTGCTCTAAATAAATAATAGTATTTAAATAAAAATACAAAATCGAAATAAATAAATTATATAAAACAAAATCAAATCAAAGAAAATAAATCTTATTAAAGTTATGCAGGCACACATTTAACAATAATTTTCAAGTGACAAATAAAATCAATCAAAATTCCTTACACATGGAGTTAATCCTGACGATTCCTGAGGCGCCTTTCCTCATGACACTCGCTTTTTTTTTCGAAGATATATTTTCTTTGGTTTGATTTTGTTTTTGTAATAATTTATTTTATTTAGTTCGATTTTGTATTTTTATTGAATTACTCTTTTTTATTTAGAGCAGGTACAGCTAGTGTGTGATGCTTTTGCTATTTCAGAGGAAAACAATAATTTTATTTAATTAATAATTTTTGTTTCAGTCCACCATATAATTATGTTGTGTTTGATCTATGGAAAAAAGTTAGTTGTGAAATGGTTGAATATTAACAAAAGTTAATAGTTTTTTACAAGTTAGAATAATACGATATATATATATATATAAACAAGCCGGTGGCACCGCCACCCCGGTGCCTTTACGGTTACTGTGCATGACGGGCAATATCGTAACTCCGCTTTGACCTTTGAGAAGATGTGTGCTATAGAGCTTGCATTGGTGTGGGCTCTGCAAAAGTGTGTGTGTGTGTGTGAGGCGTGATTGAACAATGTAGACATATATATATATATATATATAAAGGCACCGGGGTGGCGGTGCCACCGGCTTGTTTATATATATATATATATATATATATATATATATATGAATATAGCTGTGAGCAGCGATGAAGGGCCAAAGCCGGCGGCACCGCCACTCCGGTGCCTTTAGGTAACTAAAGGCACCGGGGTTGCGGTGCCACCGGCTTGGGCCCGTAATCGCTGCTCGCAGCTATATTTATTATTATTATTATTATTTTACTACCTTTTGGGCACTTTTGGGGGCCTTAACGTGCTCGAAAACTCTTGAAACTTTGCACACATCTCAGAACCCGCGGCCATCAGGGCCGGGCTGAAGCTGGTACCCGGGCGTGGCAGGGGGGCTCGACAGCGCCCCCTGGAAAGGGGTTTGAACACTTGTCCATATATCAAACACGCTTGCATGCTATTTAGGGTTGTTTGTTAAACGCATGCAATGGAATTTAAAGTACTTCTCCTAGAGAATTCAAAGAAATGCCACGAAACTCGGTCAGCATGAAGTCAAGACATTGAGGATGAAAAATTGCCAGGGGATTTTTGATATCTCGAACGGTTTGGCCGTGGCGAGGAAACGAATTTATGGCGAGAAACGTGAAACAGGAAGTGTGTTATAACTTCAGCATACATTAGCTGATCTTAATGAAACTTCACCAGTGTGTTCGCTGTAAGAGGCCGATCACATGGATGTGACTATTGTGAGTCAAAGTTATAGCGCCACCAACTGGCAGCAGGAAGTGTGTCACTTTCAAAATGCTTTGAAATCACCCTCTTATTTTAACCCGATTTGCTTCAAACTTCATCTGTATAATGTAAATACACGGCAGATGTAGACCTGTGAAAGGATTATTGATATATTAGATACTGTTGCCGTGGCAACGCATCAAACTTTAATATTCTTTGTTGATGCTTTTGAGACTCTTAACATACTTGAAATAACATGAAACTCGACAGACACATCACATTTATTAGCCAGTAGACATGTGCAAAGTTTCAGAAACGGGCGTGGTGCAGGGGCTCAGTAGCGCCACCTTTTGACAAAAGTGGGGGTGTTAGTTCTATAGTTTTACCTACAATCATAAAACTCGGTACGCATATTGTTCAGATCAAGCCGGACAACTTTCTAATTTACTGTCATTAGCTCAGACCAAGAGGGAGTCAGATATTTTAGTTTGAATGTGGATGTTTCTGAGAATTTTCTCTCCCTCTCTTTCCGTCTCTGTGTGTGAGGGATTTGTCTATTGATTTTAATGCATTTCAAGGTTTCAGGGGATTTTGGGACTCTTAACGTGCTCAAAAACTTTTGAAATTTTGCACACAGGTCAGAACCCACGGCCATCAGGGCCGGGCTGAAGCTGGTACCCGGGCGTGGCAGGGGGGCTCAACAGCGCCCCCTTGAACGGGGTCCGACAATTTGGTCCATATATTCAACACGCTTGCATGAATTAATATGAAACTCAGTACACATATAGATCTCATCGGGCCAAACATTTTACCCCTGGTCAAGTTTTACGCCAGCCCAACAGGAAGTCGGCTATTATGGGTTGTTTGGAAAACGCTTGCTGTGGAATTTGAAGTACTACTCCTAGGCAATTCATTCAATCATCGCCAAACTAGGCGTGCATGAAGTCAAGACATTGAGGATGCTAAATTGCTGACGGATTTTTGATATCTCGAACGGTTTGGCCGTAGCGAGGAAATGAATTTTCATGACTAAAAAAGGACATATAAAGTGTGTTATAACTTAGTTAGATTTACCTACAGTTACAAAACTCAGCTTGTATATTCTTCTCCTCAAGCCAAACAACTTTCTAATTTACAGTCAATAGCTCCAACCCTCAGAAGGTCAGATATTGTGGTTTGAATGTGGATTTCATGAAATGGTATCTCTCTCTGTCACTCTTTGACAGAGAGAGGGCCCCCTCCCATTCTATGTGTGTGTGTGTGTGTGGCTGTCTGTGTGGGGAGGGAGGGGGAGGGAGGGCTGGTGTCTGTGTTTATATGTGTGTGTGTGGCTGGCTGGCTGTTACAGTGACATGATATTAAGCCTTTCATTGCTGTGTGATTTTTCCTGCATTAAAGGATAAAGAAATCTCTAAGGCCTTGTCTTTTTGCATAACAATTTTGTATTTTTTTTAAATTACAAAATATGCACAGAACCAAGATCTTTTAAATGTATAGTTTGCTTTAAATAAAATTAAGATTGTATTGGTAATTGAAGCTGAATGAATTTAAAATGAATGTGCTATATTTCAGAACAATATATTTGTTTTCCTTAAAATTGTAAAACACTAACTTTATTCTCATCTGAATTATAAATAATTTATTCCTGTATAAAATAAAAACACATTTGAATTTTTCTTTTTTAATCAATGTAGAATGTGTAATTGAAAAATAAACAGATTAGGGCTCTGAGGACAATAAATGAAAATCAATGCGATGTGGTGAATGTCCAAAAGATGGCACCCACAGACTGTTTTAAATGGGGTTGGATAAATATTTTTTGCTTTTAGACAGTGTGTGCGTGTGATTTTAGTTTGGTGACAGTTGTAGGTTACAGTTTGACAAGAGTTTATAGTTTGAAAAAAGCACTTTGTTGTGTTTTATTGGATGGAGTATGTTTTTATGTGTAACAGTTCAATCGCACCCGCACCTCACACACACACACACACACACACACACATATTGAAACCTGAGTGAAGTACAAAGCCCATAATAAAGAATAGTTTAGCATCCAAATACATCGCAAATGTTGAAACAGTTTGATTCTAATGAGAGAGTTACGTGAGCCAAACACCACTTACTTTCACTTTCGCTTTCAATTATTTCGGTTAATTCTTAATTATAGTTTTTTTGAATTCTTGTTCTGTTCTGAATATCATTAAATTTAAAGAATTGCTTGTGTAATATTTTGAGTGTATCATCAAAACAGAATAATTCTCTCGGTTTAGTGATTCCCTAGTTTTTTTTATTGTTTTCATTGTTCTCAGGTAAGGCAAGTGATATATATATATATATATATATATATATATATATATATATATGTATATAAAAAAAAATATATATATATATATATATATATATACATATATATGTATTTTTTATATATATATATATAATTTATATATATATATATATATATATATATATATATATATATATATATATATAAATATAGCTGCGAGCAGCGATGAAGGGCCAAAGCCGGCGGCACCGCCACCCCGGTGCCTTTAGGTAACTAAAGGAACCGGGGTTGCGGTGCCACCGGCTTGGGCCCGTAATCGCTGCTCGCAGCTATATTTTATTATTATTATTATTATTATTTTACTACCTTTTGGGCACTTTTGGGGGCCTTAACGTGCTCGAAAACTCTTGAAACTTTGCACACATCTCAGAACCCGCGGCCATCAGGGCCGGGCTGAAGCTGGTACCCGGGCGTGGCAGGGGGGCTCGACAGCGCCCCCTGGAACGGGGTTTGAACACTTGGTCCATAAATCAAACACGCTTGCATGTAATAATATGAAACTCAGTACACATATAGATCTCATCGGTTCATATATACTTCATGCTCTTACTTTTTACCCCAGCCCAACAGGAAGTCGGCTATTAAGGGTTGTTTGGAAAACACATGCAATGGAATGTGAAATACTCCTCCTAGAGAATTCAAACACACGGCACGAAACTCGGTCAGCATGAAGTCAAGACACTGAGGATGAAAAATTGCCAGGGGATTTTTGATATCTCGAACGGTTTGGCCGTGGCGAGTAAACGAAATTATGGCGAGAAACGTGAAACAGGAAGTGTGTTATAACTACTGCATACATTAACTAATCTTGATGAAACTTCAGCAGTGTGTTCGTTGTAAGAGCCCGATCACATGGATGTGACTATTGTGAGTCAAAGTTATAGCGCCACCAACTGGAAGCAGGAAGTGTGTCACTTTCAAAATGCTTTTAAATCACCCTCTTATTTTTACCCGATTTGCTTCAAACTTCATGTGCATAATGTAGACACACGCCAGATGTAGACCTGTGAAAGGATTATTGATATCTTAGATACTGTTGCCATGGCAATGCATCAAACATTAATATTCCTTTTTTTAAGCTTTTTCATGCTTTTTTATGCTTTCGGGCACTTTTGGGGTTCTTAACGTGCTCGAAAACTCTTGAAACTTTGCACACGGGACAAAACCCGCGGCCATCAGGGCCAGGCTGAAGCTGGTACCCGGGCGTGGCAGGGGGGCTCGACAGCGCCCCCTTGAACGGGTCAGACAATTTGGTCCATATATCCAACACGCTTTACCCTATTTGCTTCAAACTTGATGTGTATAATGTAGACACAAGCCAGATGTAGACCTGTGAAAGGATTGTTGATATCTTAGATGCTGTTGCCGTGACAACGCATCAAACTTTAATATTCTTTTTGGATACTTTTGAGATTCTTAGCGCACTTTTGGGGCCCTTAACGTGCTCAAAAACTCTTGAAACTTTGCACACGGGTCAGAAACCGCGGCCATCAGGGCCGGGCTGAAGCTGGTACCCGGGCGTGGCAGGGGGGCTCGACAGCGCCCCCTGGAATGGGGTCCGAAAACTTGGTCCATAAATCAAACAGGCTTTACCCGATTTGCTTCAAACTTGATGTGTATAATGTAGACACACGCCAGATTTAGACCTGTGAAAGGATTGTTGATATCTTAGATGCTGTTGCCGTGACAACGCATTAAACTTTAATATTCTTTTTGGATACTTTTGAGACTCTCAGCGCACTTTGGGGGCCCTTAACGTGCTCAAAAACTCTTGAAACTTTGCACACGGGTCAGAACCCGTGGCCATCAGGGCCGGGCTGAAGCTGGTACCCGGGCGTGGCAGGGGGGCTCGACAGTGCCCCCTGGAACGGGGTCCGAAAACTTGGTCCATAAATCAAACACGCTTGAATGTAATAATATGAAACTCGGTACACATATAGATCTCATCGATTCATATATCCTTTGTACTTTTACTTTTTACCCCAGCCCAACAGGAAGTCGGCTATTATGGTTTGTTTGGAAGCGTATGCCCCTGGAATTCGATATACTCCTCCTAGAGAATTCAACCAATCGCCACGAAACTCGGTCAGCATGAAGTCAAGACATTGAGGATGAAAAGTTGCCAGGGGATTTTTGATATCTCGAACGGTTTGGCTGTGGCGAGGAAACGAATTTATGGCGAATAAAGGAAACAGGAAGTGTGTTATAACTTCTGCATACATTAACTGATCTTGATGAAACTTCAGCAGTGTGTTCGCTGTAAGAGTCCGATCACATGGATGTGACTATTGTGAGTCAAAGTTATAGCGCCACCAACTGGCAGCAGGAAGTGTGTCACTTCCTAAAGGCTTTGAAATCACCCTCTTATTTTTACCCAATTTGCTTCAAACTTTATGTGTATAATGTAGACACACGGCAGATGTAGACCTGAGAAAGGATTATTGATATCTTAGATACTGTTGCCGTGGCAACGCATCAAACTTTATTATTCTTTGTTGATGCTTTTGAGACTCTTAACATACTTGAAATTGCATGAAACCCGACAGACACATCACATTTATTAGACAGTAGACATGTGCAGAGTTTCAGAAACGGGCATGGTGAGAGCAATTAGAGAATAATGTTTAAGTTTAAAAACAGCCAGAATGGTTGTTTAGTCAAAAAAAAATTTTTTCCAAATCATACATAGTGTTATACTGCCCTCTTGTGTTCAAAATCAGGTAAAAAGCGAAAGTAAAATAAGGACGTCTGCACAATTCATTAATAATGGTGCAGAGTAGAGTGAGCTTTTTCAATTAATTCCTATGGAAGTAGGAATGAACTAAACAACGTTCGCTCTGTTCTGCTCGTCCCTCACCGTGGGCGCGCAGAGTTATGAATGCCCGTGCAGCCGTGAGCATTTTAGTTTCATTTTAAAATTAGCGCCATTTCGGGGGACGTATTACTTTAATTTATTTAACAAAAACACAATGTTGTGTTTAATTGCGAGTGTACACAAATATAAGTAAACACTTTGACGTTTGAATGATGTCCTGTATGAAGAAAATGACGGAGTATGTTTCACTGTTCAATCGCGCTGAGCCACCCAGACCCCCACACACACACTGACACACACACACACACACACACACACACACACACACACACACACACAAACACACACACACACACACACACAATAATAAAACATTCAACCTAACATATACAAATTACACTGCTATGTTGAAATAGTCAGTAGTACAATTTGTATCATTCACAGTAAGCACCGCTCCACTGTGATTTTTCCAAGCACATTTTTGCACAAGTGAAGAGGATGATTTTTTCCGTCGATATTGGAACGTGAGTGAAGTACAAAGCCTGTAATAAAGAATAGTTTAGCATCCAAATACATCGCAAATGTTGCAACATTTAGATTCTAAAGAGAGATTTACGTGAGCCTAACACCACTTACTTTTACTTTTGTTTTAAATTATTTCGTTTTGGCTTTATTATAGTTATTTTTTTATTTGTGTTCTGTTCTGAATATCATTAAATTTAAAGGATTTGTTGTGGAATATTTTGAGTGTATAATCAAATAACACTAAACCGTCACTAGGTGTCGCCAGGCGACCGTCTTAATGAGCGGGTCATTGATTCATTCGTTCAAACGATTCGTTTGAACGACTGAGTCATTCATGAATGAGACAGATGTTTATGGATTGGTCATTGAATCTTTGAGTCAACCAATTTGTTCAAAATGCTGAATCATTCAGTAATGAGAAAACACGTTGCTGTGAGATGCAATGGTTCTGCTGTGATCTTTGTTTAACTATTTTCGCTGCTGAAACAGAAGAACAGTCAATATTGCATCTAAAATGTAAGTGACTTGACACGTGTGTGTGTGTGTGTGTGTGTGTGTGTGCGTGTGAGTGCGTGCGTGTGAGTGCGTGCGTGCGTGTGTGTGTGTGTGTGTGTGTGTGTGTGTGTGTGTGTGTGCAATCAATCCCAGGTAAGAGGCATGAATAATGAGAATTGGACTTCTAGGAGTGAGGTTAATATTCCGGAGATGGTTCCCTCGGATTGTGAAAAGGAGGCGGCGCGGGAGTGGCCAGGCATTGCGCTACTTCTGTTTCAAAGTTTAAAACAATGCTAATATCATTTTTTTGAACGATTTCATTACAAATGTTTATTTTATATATTTATAAAATATTATAAAATATAATAACTATGTTTTGTCCTATTAACAAAAGACAGGCAATGTACTATTAACAAATGTTAATAGTTTTTTAAAAGTTAAAATGATACTTTATGCATTTGTTTTGTGTCAGATGATTAACAATATAAATTAAACAAAGCTTAAAACAAACAAAATAATAAAACGAAAACAAAGCTTGAACATTTTATTTAATTGAAAAGCCTTTTTGAAATAAAATGTGTTTTTTTCCCTCTGAAATAGCAAAAGCATCGCACACTTAGCTGTACCTGCTCTAAATAAATAATAGTATTTAAATAAAAATACAAAATCGAAATAAATAAATTATATAAAACAAAATCAAATCAAAGAAAATAAATCTTATTAAAGTTATGCAGGCACACATTTAACAATAATTTTCAAGTGACAAATAAAATCAATCAAAATTCCTTACACATGGAGTTAATCCTGACGATTCCTGAGGCGCCTTTCCTCATGACACTCGCTTTTTTTTTTCGAAGATATATTTTCTTTGGTTTGATTTTGTTTTTGTAATAATTTATTTTATTTAGTTCGATTTTGTATTTTTATTGAATTACTCTTTTTTATTTAGAGCAGGTACAGCTAGTGTGTGATGCTTTTGCTATTTCAGAGGAAAACAATAATTTTATTTAATTAATAATTTTTGTTTCAGTCCACCATATAATTATGTTGTGTTTGATCTATGGAAAAAAGTTAGTTGTGAAATGGTTGAATATTAACAAAAGTTAATAGTTTTTTACAAGTTAGAATAATACGATATATATATATATATAAACAAGCCGGTGGCACCGCCACCCCGGTGCCTTTACGGTTACTGTGCATGACGGGCAATATCGTAACTCCGCTTTGACCTTTGAGAAGATGTGTGCTATAGAGCTTGCATTGGTGTGGGCTCTGCAAAAGTGTGTGTGTGTGTGTGAGGCGTGATTGAACAATGTAGACATATATATATATATATATATAAAGGCACCGGGGTGGCGGTGCCACCGGCTTGTTTATATATATATATATATATATATATATATATATATATATATATATATGAATATAGCTGCGAGCAGCGATGAAGGGCCAAAGCCGGCGGCACCGCCACTCCGGTGCCTTTAGGTAACTAAAGGCACCGGGGTTGCGGTGCCACCGGCTTGGGCCCGTAATCGCTGCTCGCAGCTATATTTATTATTATTATTATTATTATTCTAACGACTATCCGGGCACTTTTGGGGCTCTTAACGTGCACGAAAACTCTTGAAACTTTGCACACAGGTCAGAACCCGCGGCCATCAGGGCCGGGCTGAAGCTGGTACCCGGGCGTGGCAGGGGGGCTCGACAGCGCCCCCTGGAACGAGGTCCGAAAACTTGGTCCATAAATCAAACATGCTTGCATGTAATAATATGAAACTCGGTACACATATAGATCTCATCGGTTTATATATCCTTTGTACTTTTACTTTTTACCCCAGCCCAACAGGAAGTCGGCTATTATGGTTTGTTTGGAAGCGTATGCCCCTGGAATTCGATATACTCCTCCTAGAGAATTCAACCAATCGCAACGAAACTCGGTCAGCATGATGTCAAGACATTGAGGATGAAAAATTGCCAGGGGATTTCTGATATCTCGAACGGTTTGGCCGTGACGAGGAAACGAATTTATGGCGAATAATGGAAACAGGAAGTGTGTTATAACTTCTGCATACATTAACTGATCTTGATGAAACTTCAACAGTGTGTTCGCTGTAAGAGGCCGATCACATGGATGTGACTATTGTGAGTCAAAGTTATAGCGCCACCAACTGACAGCAGGAAGTGTGTCACTTTAAAAATACTTTGAAATCACCCTCTTATTTTTACCCGATTTGCTTCAAACTTGATGTGTATAATGTAAATACACGGCAGATGTAGACCTGTGAAAGGATTATTGATATCTTAGATACTGTTGCCATGGCAACGCATCAAACTTTAATATTCTTTTTGGATGCTTTTGAGACTCTTAGCATGCCTGAAATTGCTTAAAATTGCATGAAACTTGATAGACAGATCACATTTATTAGCCAGTAGACATGTGCAAAGTTTCAGAAACGGGCGTGGTGCAGGGGCTCAGTAGCGCCACCTTTTGTGACAAAAGTGTGTGTGGGGGGGGGGGGGTTAGTTTCATCTACAGTTACAAAACTTTTTCAACTTGATGAAAATACATTAAAGATGCTAAATTGTGAACGGATATTGAATATCTCAAACGTTTTTTCTATGGCGAGGGATTATGTCAAAAAAAGAATCAGGAAATGTCTCATATCTTTCTAAAATGTAATTATACACCATTTATTTTTCTATAAAATTATACTAATATTAGAACTAAACCCATTGTATTCCTTTTTTTCAATTTAAGATTTATGTTTAAGTTTAAAAACAGCCAGAATGGTTGTTTAGCCAAAAAAATAAAAAAATACAAATCATTCATAGTGCTTTACTGCCCTCTTGTGTTCAAAATCAGGTAGGCCAATTGTATTAAATTGATGCTACTATGGGAATATTTTCCCACCGTGACTCTGCTGGGGGCTTTAAAATCGCTAACTTGAAAGCGAAAGTAACGGACGTCTCCACAAGACGTGCAGCTGTAAGCATTTTCGTTTCATTTTAAAAGAAGCCCCATTTCGGGGGCGGATTTCTTGAATGTATTTTACAAAATCACAATGTTGTGTTTGATTGCGAGTATCCAAAAATAAGTAAACACTTTGCAGTTTGAATGATCTTCTTGAATAAAATGACGGAGTAGCCAATGTTTCCACTGTTCGATCGCGGACGTCCACACGGACATTGATAATGGTGGCGCGTGCAGAGCGCTCGAGGGAATTCCTATATGGAAGTAGGAATGAACTAAAAAACGTTCACTCTGTTCTGCTCGCTCATCGTCGTGGACGCGCAGCGTTATGAATGCCCGTGTGAAGCAGCATAACACAGCAGAGAGAGACGCTCACTCTCGACTCGTGATTAATGAAATTCGAATGAATTTCTATGGAAGTAGAAATGAAAAAACGTTCGCTCTGTTTTGCTTGCTCGTCGCCATGGACGCGCACCGTTATGAATGTCAGTGCAGCCGCATACTTTTTAGTGTCACTTTAAAATTAGCGCCATATCGGGGGCGATTGCTTCCGGTTTTCAGGGAAAACACAACAACAAAAGAGTAAATGACAGATTCGCTTAAATAGGCACTTTTACACAAAATATTCCGTCATCATTTTTTTTCAGTCAGCTCTTCACTCTCGTGATTAATGAATTTTGACTCCTGTTGCTGATCTTTGCTGCAACTTTCGTTTTGCTCAAAATTTAGTAAGCAAACACGTTCAAGTTATAATTGTAGTGACTAAATGGTTTTATTATACACACACACATCAAATTGACGGTGGTATATTTAAATCTGCATATTGTAATGCAAGGCACCCCTAGTCTAGTCTTATTAAATGTATGCTTCATCTTTCATTTTCAATTTGTAAATTTGATCAATATATTCAATTATTTAGAATAATAAGACACTATATAGCTGTCCAGAGCGCGCCCCCCACTGAATCTCAAGATGGAAAGCACTGCGTTCGTACTTCGTACTTTTCGTGAACGTATGAGGAGATGACACCTTCGAACACGAATACAGGCTACTATAAACCAGTCCCCAGGCCGAATGTGCGCGAGCACCTGTTTTATCGTGATCATTTTGAACGCGCGTTTATCAAGTCTTATGCCACTCGGTACCAATTGAAGATACTCTGTTTACCGCTATGAAGGTATTTTGTCATATCTAATGTACTATTAATAATTCCACCAGAATGCAACCAAAGCAGTAATTGTAAATCATATTTTTTTTTTCATCCACATGCAGGCGCCCCTGCATGTGGATATTGTTTTTCTCTATATAAACATGAAACAATATAAACACGATAATCATATGCTGACTCGAGTGTGTGTACGTTCTGTATGATATCTGGCCCAACCGCTTTATTAGGCGTTTTTTTCCCGTTCGCGCTGCTTGAGCATTCTTTTATTAATGCTTTTGTTTTTTCTATTTTGTTTACACATAGGCCTAATGTTTAATGTTTTCAACTAAAAGAAATGGTGACAAAAACGTAAAAAAAAAAAAAACTTAAAAAATAACATCTTTTTCGTTAAATGTCATTTAAATAAACGAATATTCGATTTTTATGAGCCCAAATATTCGAATGCAATATTTTTGAAAAATGCCCATCCCTAATTAACATACAGACTTCCAGTGTTTGGAAGGATACTTTCAAAACATATTTCGTTGCAGAATACATGACTGGCAAAACCAGCAAAAGTAATGATTATGAATATGTAAAATATAGCAAGGAGATATTTTAATTGTTTATTAATAAATAAGTGTTTTCTTTGTCATTGTCGGCTAAGATGAAGTTGACGATGCTGACTCGTGATCTTCAGTAGCCTATAGTGAACGCGCCAGAGAGAAATGCACATTTCATAAGGATTACATAAGCAGAGAGCAGTCTGTAGTCTGTTTTCTTTCGTTTTGAATTGTTCAGTTTAAAAGTAGACATGTCAGGCAAGTAGGCTACTTTATATGCTGAGTTTCGGTTCATTTATGAGACGAGCTCCAGTTCACGCGCCGGCGTGATTATCTCGTTATTAATGTTTCGTGATTATCTCTATATTGTCTGCTATATTTACTTCTTATTGATTAAATACAGGCAATTGGTTGATGAAACATTGATTAAAATTAAGATACAATTAATACAAAACGAAATTCACTTTAAAGAAAGGTTTTGTGCTTTGTTTTGTGCTTTCTGTTTGATGTCTTTGTGAAAGTTTTAAAGCATCTTTTAGTGCCGCTTTCAGAGCGCTCACGTCCGTAACGGAGAACACGTCTGTAACATTGTTTTTCCTCAAAAATGCGAACACGAAAAATAAAATAAAATGAATATTTTATGTTATGTGGAGACAGAGACAACCCTTCATCCGGTGGGTAGTATTAATTTTGGTTTGCGCAGTGTAATTCACAGAATTACTAAAACATATTTGCCACCTAAGTTAAAGATTGTTTTGTGTCACGCATGTTTATTTCGGCGTGTGTTTCATCCAAATTGCGATCGCATCGCGGGGCCGGATTGAAGCACTATGCGGGCCGGATCCGGCCCCCGGGCCGTATATTGCCCATGTATGTCCTATGACATTAAAAATGATTCTAAATTTAAATGATCTCATATATGTGGCTATTGTGATTCACGATCATAGGCCCTGTCCAAAATGGTACACTTCATATGAATTTTCGGTCTTGTGTACTTATTTCATGTGTCCGTTAAATCCATGGGACCGTAGGGCGACAGTGAAAGCGGGGTTACGTTTTTGCACGTCGTGCAGAGTAACCAGAGATGTATAGTAACGAAGTAGAACTACTTCACTACTGTACTTAAGTACTAAAAGGCTGTATCTGTACTTTAGTAGAGTATTCTTTTTTTCTCCTACTTCCACTTTTACTTCAGTACATATTTTCGATGAGTTTAATACTTCTACTCCGATACATTTTTTATGTGCTGCATCGTTACTCGTTACAATTATAAAAATGTTGAATCATTCCAAACCCACATAATCAGTGCCAGAGCGGTAGATGGCTCTGTCAACAGGTTTAATGAACCTGGCTCATCATTGAGGGAATCAAGCGATCAAGAAGAGCGCGCGCGCTCGTACTCCCGTTCTGCCTCCCGCTCTGCTGCCTGCCTCCATTGAGAACACTTGAGATTTGTTAATTTTTTTCGAGATGGAAGAACCAGAAACACCACCTTCAACTTCGAGTGATCGTGGCGTCGGTGGCGGTGTTTTCATTTGTTGGAGTGAAAGATAATTCATATAGAATGTGCGAGGACGCCGACGCACTGAATCGTTCTTTGTTTTTAATAGTTCAAAGTTACTATTAAATTTAATGTTAATACCTTGACAAACTACATCATTAAAAAGATATAAGACTCAAGGTTTAGTATTTGACCACTATTTTATTCTGAGAAACTTATAGTAACAGTTATTTTTTAATTTGTGTCAGGAGTAATGATAAAATGAGTCGATACCTTTAATATGAATTATGAGCGTCAGCCGCTCCCATTAAAAAAAAACCCTCCCGTGTCATGAAAGCGCTTGACCAAACAATGTCCCTCAGGGCTTTTAGCTTGTGCAGTTTAATATTGATAGATTTTCATAGATTTACGTCAGATGTCTTTAGAGAGGAATAATATTTATTGAATTTATACCCAAAATGGGCCGATGTAATTATGAGCACTCTGATATACTGTATTTTCAATCCATACTGGCAGTCTGAGGGCGCCCTGTGCACATTAGTCCATATATGGAACACATGAAGAAGAACCATATGTGACATTCCAGGAACTCCCTGAAATAAAGCTTTCAGATATTGCTGTAACATGCAGATAAATACCCAATAAGCTGTGGAGAAAAAAGGCTCAAGCAGGGAGAAGGGTGAGATGCTTTACTACATAATACAATACTTGTACTTTTACTTTCAGTACTTGAGTAGTAATTTTTTTTTAAACTACTTGCAATACTTAAGTAAAAAAAATGTTGAATACTTTAGTACTTCCATTTAAGTAGGGTGCTCAGAGAGCACTTCAACTTCTACTCAAGTCACTTTTTTGATAGAGCACTTGTACTTTTACTCAAGTCTGGGTCTCTAGTACTTTATACATCTCTGACAGTAACCCTAAAGGCACCGGGGTGGCAGTGCCACCGGCTTGTTTATATATATATATATATATATATATATATATATATGTGTATATATAAATATAGCTGCGAGCAGCGATGAAGGGCCAAAGCCGGCGGAACCGCCACTCTGGTGCCTTTAGGTAACCAAAGGCACCGGGGTTGCGATGCCACCGGCTTGGGCCCGCAATCGCTGCTCGCAGCTATATTTATTATTTTACTACCTTTTGGGAACTTTTGGGGCACTTAACGTGCTCGAAAATTCTTGAAACTTTGCACACGGGTCAGAACCCGCGGCCATCAGACCCGGGTTGAAGCTGGTACCCGGGCGTGGCAGGGGGGCTCGACAGCGCCCCCTGGAACGAGGTTTGAACACTTGGTCCATAAATCAAACACGCTTGCATGTAATAATATGAAACTCGGTACACATATAGATCTCACCGGTTCATATATCCTTCATGCTCTTACTTTTTACCCCAGCCCAACAGGAAGTCGTCTATTTAGGGTTGTTTGGAAAACGCATGCAATGGAATTTGAAATACTCCTCCTAGAGAATTCAAACACACGGCACGAAACTCGGTCAGCGTGAAGTCAAGACACTGAGGATGAAAAATTGCCAGGGGATTTTTGATATCTCGAACGGTTTGACCGTGGCGAGGAAACGAAATTATGTCGAGAAACGTGAAACAGGAAGTGTGTTATAACTTCTGCATTCATTAACTGATCTTGATGAAACTTCAGCAGTGTGTTCGCTGTAAGAGGACGATCACATGGATGTGACTATTGTGAGTCAAAGTTATAGAGATTGTGTCTGTTACAGTGACAAGAGTTTAACCCTTTAAGGCCTTGTCTTTTTGGATATATATCTTTTTTTTATTAAAAAAAATGTGCATACAACCCATATATTTTAAATGTATTGTTTGCTTTAAATTAAATAAAGATTGTATTAAGATTGATTTGGTAATTGAACCTAAACAAATTTAAAATGAATGTGCTATATTTCATATCAATATATTTGTTTTCCTGCATTTTAATCAACACTAACTTTATTCTCATCTGAATTATAAATAACTTATTTCTGTATAAAATAAAAAATCCCGAATAATCCAGACCAACCGGAGCGCACTATTTCTACAACATCATCAGTGCTGAAGCGGAACTACTAAAGCCGTTCGGCAGAGAGCGAGCAGATATTTTGTGTCACGTCGTGCACAATAACCCTAAAGGCACCAGGGTGGCGGTGCAAACCGGCTTTTTATATATATATATATATATATATATATAAATATAGCTGCGAGCAGCGATGAAGGGCCAAAGCCGGAGGCACCGCCACCCCCGGTGCCTTTAGGTAACTAAAGGCACCGGGGTTGCGGTGCCACCGGCTTGGGCCCGTAATCGCTGCTCGCAGCTATATTTATTATTATTTTACTATCTTTTGGGCACTTTTGGGGGCCTTAACGTGCTCAAAAACTCTTGAAACTTTGCACACGGGTCAGAACCCGCGGCCATCAGGGCCGGGCTGAAGCTGGTACCCGGGCGTGGCAGGGGGGCTCGACAGCGCCACCTGGAACGGGGTTTGAACACTTGTCCATATATCAAACACGCTTGCATGTAATAATCTGAAACTCGCTACACTTATATATCTCATCGGGCCGAACAACTTTCGTGCTCTAAGTTTTACGCCAGCCCAACAGGAAGTCGGCTATTTAGGGTTGTTTGGAAACGCATGCTCAGGAATTTGAAACACTTCTCCTAGGGAATTCCCCCGTTCGTCTCCAAACTCGGTGTGCATGAAGTCAAGACATTGAGGATGAAAAATTGCCAGGGGATTTTTGATATCTCGAACGGTTTGACCGTGGCGAGGAAACGAATTTATGGCGAATAATGGAAACAGGAAGTGTGTTATAACTTCTACATACATTAACTGATCTTGATGAAACTTCAGCAGTGTGTTCGCTGTAAGAGGCCGATCACATGGATGTGACTATTGTGAGTCAAAGTTATAGCGCCACCAACTGGCAGCAGGAAGTGTGTCACTTTCTAAATGCTTTTGACAAAAGTGGGGGGGTTAGTTTTATCTACAGTAACAAAACTCGATATGTATATTGTACTCTTCGAGCCGGACAACTTTCTAATTTACCGTAATTAGCAACGACCAACAGGAAGTCAGATATTTTGGTTTGAATATGGTGAGCCTCTCTCTGAGCTCTGTATGGCAAGCCCTTTTAACATTTAAAAGCTAAGTTTGACTATCCGGATTTAGCATTGTTGATATCAACAACGTCTTTCTGACAAGTCGTAATTATATTTTGGATAGTTTGTATTATCATTTAAGATATCTGTAACGTAATTGGCCTATGGCTAAGCCACGCCCCCAAACGCGATGAGCCAATCACAGTGCGCATAGCTAACCCAATAAAATGAAAGTTACAGATATCAAATTTCAGATATCTCTAATCAAAAAGAATTTCAAGATATCTATAACTTGATAATAGATATCTACAATTAAATTATGACTATCCCTAACTCCAGTTTGAGATATCTACAACGCCATTCTGACTAGTCATAATTTAAATGTATTTAAATGTATTGTTTGCTTTAAATTAAATTAAGATTGTATGTTTGGTAATTTAACCTAAATTAATTTAAAATTTATGTGCTATATTTCAGATCAATATTTTCACAGAGGAGGCTCCCGTACCACCTCCTCTCTGCCACCAGAGGGAGCCTTCTCCGGAATATTAACTATTGGCTCTGAACTCTAATTCCCATAATACCTCTTACCTGGGACTGATTGCGCTTCACACCTGCACTGCATTTACACACACACATAAAAGACACTTCCACTCACCACTTCTCTGCGAAGTCTTGATTTGCCTTGGTGATCATTTCTGAGCGTTTTTCCCGTGTCTTGTTTATCTGGTTTTTGATCTTGGACTGTTTCCTCATTTGTATGATTGTTATCTGCCTGGCCTGACTTGGACTGTTCTTGGACTTTTGATTATTGCTGCCTGCCCCGAATTCTGCCTGTTGTCTGGATTACCCCTGCTGTTTAATCTACCTTGCTCTGTCTGCCCTGTTTGACCCTGCCTGTACGACCTTCCTTATTAAAAGCTGCAAATGGATTCTACTGAGTCTAGTGAATCATTACAGAAGACTTCGCCAACAACCGATCCAGCAGCAGTCATGCAATTGACCACTGAGCTCACAACCCAAGCTTCTCGTCTGAACCTGCATCACCAACAATTGAATCATTTGACTACACTCACTGAACAACTCGTACGAGGATTACAGGAACTTCGTACAGCAGTTGTTAATGCACCAAGTACTCCCGCCACCCCACCACCTCAAAGTGATCCTCCAGATACAGTGAGTTCATCAGTTAATCCTCGGCTCGCTTTCCCTGATAAATTTGATGGCACTCCAACTAAATGTAAAGGTTTCCTACTACAATGCACGCTCTTCGTTGACCAACAACCAACTCTTTATTCCACCAATGCCAGCCGCATTGCATTTGTCTGTTCTCTGCTCACCGGCAGAGCACTAGAGTGGGCTACCGCCGTTTGGAGACCAGAGGGCTCCCCATTTGCTTCGTTTGAAGACTTCATTCAACAGTTTCGTCAAGTTTTTGAACATACCACAGAAGGAGGAGATGCTGGAGAACAACTCTTAACTCTCACCCAGGGGGGGAAAACTACAGCTGAATATGCTCTCATGTTTCGCACGCTCGCTGCCCAAACCAACTGGGTCGAAAATACATTGAAAACTCTCTTCAGGAAAGGACTAACAGTTGAACTTCAGTCTGAGTTAGCCTGTCGAGACGAGGGAAAGAACTTGAACGAATATATTGCTCTGGCCATTCAAGTCGACAACCTTATGCGGTCCAGACGTACCACCCGAGCACCAGTCCATTACTTACCCGAGGCAGCAGCAGCTCACGAACCTATGCAGATCGGATTCACTCATCTTACTCCAGAGGAACGTGAACGTAGAATGCAGAATCGGCTGTGCATGTACTGTGGTCAACCTGGACACATGAAGCTCTCCTGTCCTGTCCGACCTTCTAATCGCAATCAATCGGTGAGTCATCAGGGAAAACATCAAAATTCTGCATCCAGTTTCTCTCTCCCTATTCGTTTGACCACTCAAGATCAAATTACTGATACTACAGCATTGATAGACTCTGGAGCAGCGGGAAACTTCATTTCTCATACATTTGCCAAGCAATGTAACCTCAAATTAAACCCTTGTCATTCTTCCCTAACAGTGGAGGCGCTAGATGGACGTCCCCTTGGAGAGGGCAGTATCCAGCGCATAACGGAGAGAGTAAAAATGCACATTGGGTCTCTTCATTCCGAGTACATCCAGTTTTACGTCATTCATGCTCCACATCATTCCATCATTCTTGGTCATCCCTGGCTTCAAATCCATAACCCACACATTTCCTGGAGAGAAGGTCAAATAATTCACTGGGATGAGACTTGTAACAACCGCTGCCTGTCCAAAGTCACTCGAGTAACCTGTTCAACACCAGAATCGGTCATATCAGACCCTGAACTGGGAAACATACCGTCTGCATATGCCGATCTCTCTGAAGCCTTCAGCAAAGAAAAGGCCTCACAACTTCCTGAACACCGCTCAACCGACTGTGCCATTGATTTAATTCCCGGTACTACACCCCCAAAAGGAAGAATATTTCCCCTATCTAAACCTGAATCTGAGGCCATGAAACAATACATAGAAGAAGAGCTTGCTAAAGGTTTCATTCGACCTTCCACATCACCAGCCGCTGCCGGCTTCTTCTTTGTGAAGAAGAAAGACGGGGGACTCAGACCATGCATCGATTATCAAGGATTAAATGAGAACACTGTCAAATATCGTTATCCTCTACCTCTTGTTCCAGCCGCCTTAGAACAGCTTCGTCGAGCCAAATACTACACCAAGCTCGACTTACGCAATGCTTACAACCTTATCCGCATACGTGAAGGTGACGAATGGAAAACTGCCTTTTCCACCACTAGTGGGCACTATGAGTACTTGGTTATGCCATTCGGCCTGTCAAACAGTCCTTCCGTCTTCCAGGCCTTCATGAATGATGTTTTCCGGGATATGCTGGACAAATGGGTGATCGTGTACATTGATGATATATTGATATACTCAGACTCACTGGAGGAGCACATTCGCCAGGTCAGATCAGTTCTCCAACGACTCATTCAATATCATCTCTATGCCAAAATGGAAAAATGTGAGTTCCATCAGACAAGCATATCCTTTCTGGGATACATTATCAGTCAGGAGGGAGTAGCCATGGACGAGAAGAAGGTAAAAGGAGTGCTGGATTGGCCATTACCCCAGACCATAAAAGAATTGCAAAGATTCTTGGGATTTGCAAATTTCTACAGAAGATTCATCAGAAACTTCAGTCTCATAGCCGCTCCTCTAACAGCTCTAACCAAACGTCACAGCTCTCGTATACTGTGGACCCCCGAAGCACAACAAGCATTCCAAGACTTAAAGACACGATTCACTACAGCACCCATTCTACGTCACCCTGACCCAGAACGCCAATTCATCGTAGAAGTGGATGCTTCCAATACAGGAGTGGGAGCCATATTATCCCAGCGACAAGGGAACCCTGCCAAGATGTATCCGTGTGCTTTCTTTTCCCGCAAACTTACCTCAGCTGAACGTAATTACGATGTTGGGAACCGTGAACTATTAGCCATGAAATTAGCCTTAGAAGAGTGGCGTCACTGGCTGGAAGGAGCTAATCAACCATTCATCATTCTCACCGACCACAAGAATCTGGAATACCTATGATCAGCCAAGCGTCTCAATCCCCGTCAAGCTAGATGGGCTCTGTTTTTCACCAGGTTCAATTTCACCGTCACATATCGCCCGGGCACCAAGAACACCAAAGCTGATGCCCTCTCTCGCCAAACTGAGGAGATAGCCCAGAACTCCAATCCTGAAAGTATCCTTCATGAAAACCTGTTAGTAGCCCCTGTCCAGTGGGATATCATAACCGAGATTCAACAAGCAAACCATCAGATACCCACCCCCACCGAATGCCCAACAAACCTCCTCTTTGTACCTGAAACACTACGCCCCCGTCTCCTCGATCAAGTCCATTCAACCCCAAGTTCCGGTCATCCCGGAATCACTGCCACTATTCAACTACTCTAAAATCAATTCTGGTGGCCCACCCTTTCGTCCGATACCGTTAAACACGTTCAAAGTTGCATCAACTGTCAAACCTCCAAATCACTCCGAAGATTACCTGCTGGTCTTTTATGTCCTCTCCCAACACCTCAACGACCATGGTCACACATTGCTGTTGATTTTATCACTGACCTACCCAATTCCCAAGGCTACACCACCATTTTCACCATAGTGGATCGATTCTCCAAGGCCTGTCGACTAGTTCCCCTCACCAAGCTTCCCACTGCCTTCGAAACAGCAGAACTCCTGTGCAATCAAGTGTTTAGATTCTATGGATTACCTGATGATATAGTATCTGACCGGGGACCTCAATTCACTTCCAGAGTATGGACAGCTTTCTTCAAGCATCTGAATGTGAACATTAGCCTCACCTCAGGCTATCATCCACAGTCAAATGGTCAAACAGAGTGCCTGAATCAAGACATAATCCGATTCCTCCGAACTTACTGTCAACAACATCAACATGACTGGAGTAGATACTTATTTTGGGCCGAATACGCCCAAAATTCTCTGGTTAAACCCGCAACTGGCATCACCCCCTTTAAATGTATACTCGGCTTCCAGCCTCCTCTCTTCCCATGGTCTGGTGAACCCACAGAACTCCCATCCGTCACGGAATGGTTGCACAGGAGCGAGGAGGTCTGGGATCAAGCTCACACACACTTACGGCATGCTATCAGACGTCAAGAAAAACAAGCCAATCGCCATCGTCGCCCTGCTCCAGAATACCAGATCGGCCAATGGGTATGGCTATCAACCAGAGACTTAAGACTCCGACTTCCATGTCGCAAGCTCAGTCCCAGGTATGTTGGCCCATTCCAAATTGTTAGACAAATATCCCCAGTATCATTTCGTTTAGAACTACCGGCTAATTATCGTGTTTCTTCTACTTTTCATGTTTCTCTGCTGAAACCTGCTGGTGGTCCGAGGGGAGAACCGGAGGAGGGGGCCGCCTCTCAGAACCCCCCAGGTATACTGGTCAACGGCGAGGAGGCGTACCATGTGCACAAGTTGCTGGACTCCAGACGTCGGGGTAATATTCTCCAGTATCTGGTTGACTGGGAGGGGTACGGTCCGGAGGAGCAATCCTGGGTCAATTCAAGGGATATCTTGGACCCCACTCTTACTGAGGAGTTTCATAGGATGCACCCGGAGAAACCGGCCCCTCGACCCCGTGGAAGACCCCGACGTCAGTTGCCTCCTCGCGTCAGGAGCCGCTCGCAGGGGGGGGGGCTCTGTCACAGAGGAGGCTCCCGTACCACCTCCTCTCTGCCACCAGAGGGAGCCTTCTCCGGAATATTAACTATTGGCTCTGAACTCTAATTCCCATAATACCTCTTACCTGGGACTGATTGCGCTTCACACCTGCACTGCATTTACACACACACATAAAAGACACTTCCACTCACCACTTCTCTGCGAAGTCTTGATTTGCCTTGGTGATCATTTCTGAGCGTTTTTCCCGTGTCTTGTTTATCTGGTTTTTGATCTTGGACTGTTTCCTCATTTGTATGATTGTTATCTGCCTGGCCTGACTTGGACTGTTCTTGGACTTTTGATTATTGCTGCCTGCCCCGAATTCTGCCTGTTGTCTGGATTACCCCTGCTGTTTAATCTACCTTGCTCTGTCTGCCCTGTTTGACCCTGCCTGTACGACCTTCCTTATTAAAAGCTGCAAATGGATTCTACTGAGTCTAGTGAATCATTACAAATATATTTGTTTACCTTCATTTTAATCAACACTAACTTTATTCTCATCTAAATTAAAAATAACTTATTTCTGTATAAATTAAAAATCCCGAACAATCCAGACCAACCAGAGCGTACTACTTCTACAACATCATCAGTGCTGAAGCGGAACTACCAGAGCCGTTCAGCAGATGTTCAGTCTTGTGTGCTTATTTCATGTGTCCGTTAAATCCATGAGACCGTCTGTAGGGTGTCTCATTTTTCATTTTAGGTTTCAGAAGGTTGCTCATGCATACATTGTGATATGTGCCCTCGATGCGCACTTTTGCAGAGCCCACACTGATGCAAAGCTCTAGAGCACACTTCTTTTCGACAGTCAAAGCAGGGTTACGTTTTTGCAGGTCGTGCACAATAACCCTAAAGGTACCGGGGTGGCGGTGCCACCGGCTTCTTTTTTATATACATATATATATATATATATATATATATATATATATATATTAGGGCTGTCAGTTAAACGCGTTATTAACGGCGTTAACACAAACCCATTTTAACGGCGTTAATTTTTTTATCGCGCGATTAACGGTCTTTTTGGCCTTGCAAACTTTGTAGTTTTTTTTCCACATGCTTTTGCAACAGGACGCGGCATGTGCGCGAGGACGTTTTGAAAGCGCAAGCGGATCTAGCTAGACCGGAAACAAAACAACAGGCACGCCGCACACACTTTTTTGGGCTTGCGAGCCGGATGCGCGAGCGCGAATCTCTCTGCTCGCGCACGGAATATAATGTGTCGAGCACGAATCTCTCTCCTCGAGTCGCGCGCTCTTAGATACACGATGCTCTTGTAAGAATTTTCTCTGGGCTCGCTCAGAGAATATGCCTGCACTTAAAACGTGTTCAGTGCAATCGCGAATCCCTCCTCTTCCCCAGCTAACAATTTTAGGTTATAAGACCGTTTTCATAACGTTCCCATTAAGTTATAAAAACTTTATTTCTGAATGTTATAGGAACGTTCAAAACGTCCAGTTTTGAGTGGATGACGAGCGCGAGACGCCGAAATGGATGCCAATAAGATTCTGAATGGAAAGTTTACTTTTAAAAAGTTGCCAAATGGTTCCATTGACAAGACCAAAGTGATCTGTGAGTTTTGTCGTTGTGAACTGATCATCATCGCAGCACCTCCAGTCTGAATACCACTGATGATGGCCAAGCACACACACACTCACACACAGCTGATGCGAATTCTCCACCCCCTCATCAATATCAGGACCTAGCCAGTATTTCTTTCACCCTTTTATTGATGGACAGTGTTACATTGTGTGAGAGATTATTTGCTCCAAGTGTGAATGTTTTAGTGTGAAATTGTGCAAATGTCTTTTATTGAAAACAATATTGGCATATACTGTTCAAAGCAAGCCGATCCACTTTTCCATGTTGATAAGAGCATTAAAATGAGAAAAAATAATGGGACAAAAAGAAATCAAGAGACATTTAGAATAGATAAAAATGTGCGATTAAATGCGATTAATCGCGAGTTAACTATGCCATTAATGCGATTAATCGCGATTAAATATTTTAATCGTTTGACAGCACTAATATATATATAAATATATGAAGGGCCAAAGCCGGCGGCACCACCAC
Source organism: Tiaroga cobitis (assembly GCA_030578255.1). NCBI lineage: Eukaryota > Metazoa > Chordata > Actinopteri > Cypriniformes > Leuciscidae > Tiaroga > Tiaroga cobitis. The sequence continues at coordinate 10,463,595 of CM060605.1, forward strand.
CCCGGTGCCTTTAGGTAACTAAAGGCACCGGGGTGGCGGTGCCACCGGCTTGGGCCCGTAATCGCTGCTCGCAGCTATATTTATTATTATTCTCCCCAATGAAACGCATTTTTGAGGGCCTAAACATGCACGAAAACTCACGAAAATTTGCACACGCGTCAGAACTGGCGAATATTTACATCTGATATGCGTTTCAGAATTGGGCGGGGCAAAATGGCTCGATAGGGCCACCTATAAAGGTTCAACGGAGTGCGCCTCCCGCTACGTTTCACGTACGTGTACGAAATTCGGTACATACATGTAATGGCTACAAAAGAGTCATGTAAAAAATACATGTAATACCTACAAAAAAGTCTCTTGGAGCGTAGCCCTAAACACAACAGGAAGTCAGCCATTTTGAACTTCCTCTCAGTTCCCTTTCAAGGGAACTTCGAGCTGCGTTTGAGACGCGGTGGGAACGCTCTGCGTGATTGCGTCATGAAGCACGTGTAAAATCAGTCCAATGGAAGCCCGATACGTCATGGGTGACGTCATAGACCAGGAAACTATAAAGCACCCTTGAAAACAGACCGCGACAGCTTCTGTAGTCTTCAGCAAGCGCTCTCTGTGATTCTGTCCTTGTCTATTTATTGTTGTTTGTCAAGCCCAATATATATATCACTATCTATCATTATGGCGAGCAAAGCAATATTATAGACGTTGTGTTGTTCCCTGCCCTCGTTACATCACGGGTGGGGACACACATCAGCTTTTTGTTGCTGTTTGGGAGTGGAGCATGCAACAGTCATTTCTCGAGGGATCTGACTGTGCATTGCGAGAAGCTGTCCGTGAGGACGCTCCGCTCCCGCCGGGCGTTCTTCGAGGAGGACGGTTCGGTTCGCGTTCCCCGAGCGGGTCTCTCTGTTGCCGAGGCTCGGAGACGGCTCGTATTTCGGGGTTCGAAAACGGATCTGACAGCGGGGGTTGGGACGGGCTCCGCCCTTTCTCAGCTTTCACATGCCAGATCTAGTGTGCTGCGATTTCCAGTTCCGAGGAATTGGTATCGTTAGTGTTTTGTTTTAAAAGAAGGAACAAAACAAATACAAATCTTTATAAAAAGGCAGATGTTTGAGTTTTCAATGAATACATTTTCCAGCTCATAACTCTGTTGAATAAAGAGGAGCTTTTTTAAAGAAAAAAGGAGGTTTTATCTAGTGCTGTTGTCAGTTAAATATTTACTGGCCAGCTGAACATTATGAGATTGAAAATAAAGAAGAGTTTGTTAAAGATGAACTGTATCTTAAACAGGGAAAACTCTGTATCTCAGCCTCCTCGTCGGGGACTGTGGTTTTTCCCTATCTCCACACTGAGGTGTCGAGATTGTGGAATAAACCGGTTTGTATTTTATGTGTTTAATCCCCAGATGTCTGACTATAGTAATGTTTGGGTATTAAGTATCATAGTATGACATTGCCTCGGGTTAAAGAGACGCTTGCGAGCTTTCTCTCTCCCGAGTCGGCGTCATCGTTATTAACCCCGACGTTACCCACCAGCCATCTTAAATAATGAATACATTTTTTATTAGGCAGCGCTGGTGGGTAAAGTATGTAAGGACATGGATGAATGTGAGGGGCGACTCTCTGAGGAGGGTCGCAGCGCTGCCAGTTCGGTTGTTTCCTGCTGGTGGCCACAGAGTGATATATGTATGTATGTATATATATATATATATATAAGTTTTTCTGATATAAAGATAAAGGAAAATAAAGATATAATTATGTCTGTTCTTCTGGACGCTCCGCTTTCAAGAAAACTGAGATATAAACCATTCAGCCGCGTTCCAGAGGTTTCTTCCTCACCAATCTAATGTTCCTGAGACGGCCTATTAAGCTCCTCTCAGCACAAAGTGCAAAACAGAGCGTCGCCATTCGGGCTCCTCCGCAATTGAGGGGTACCTGGGTGGCGGTCGCAGTCTAGCCAGTTAGAGACATGCAAGATCTGAGGACTGTTTTATCTCTAAAATAGCTTTGACAAAGAAGAAGCCCTGACGCCGAGGCGATCAGGCTTCTAAGGGTGGTCCCCTCTGGGGTAGGGACGGTTTTGAGAAATCGTTTCTCCTCAGCGCCCTTTGGGGTGCGACTCTCTGAGGAGGGTCGCAGTACTGCCAGTTCGGTTTCCCTGCCGGTTCGCCGTTTCAGGGCACCGAGGTGTCAGTGTCCCCAAACGAGCCTTCAAATAAGAAAAAAGAAGAGCAGTCAGTTCGGTTTCCCTGCCGGTTTGCCGTTTCAGGGCGCCGAAGTGCCTGCTTTTTTCAACGATCCTCCGAGGAGGGTCGTAGGAACTAAGCTAGTTAGAGGTAGGCAAGATCTGAGGACTGTCATCATCTCTAATAAAGCTTAGACAAGAAGTCCTGTCGCAAGAAAATGAGGCTATCAGGCTTCTGAGGGCTCCTCCGGGGCAGGGACGGTTTTGAGAAATCATTTCTCCTCGGCGACCTCTGGGGTGCGACTCTCTGAGGAGGGTCGCAGCGCTGCCAGTTCGGTTGTTCCCTGCCGGTTCGCCGTTCAGGGCACCGAGGTGTCAGCGTCCCCATACGATCCTCCGAGGAGGATCGTAGAGCGGTCAGTTCGGTTGTTCCCTGCCGGTTCGCCGCTTCAGGGCACCGTAGTGACTGTTCAACCAAGGGACGGTTTTGAGAAATCGTTTTTCCTCTGGGGTGCAACTCTCTGAGGAGGGTTGCAGCGCTGCCAGTTCGGTTGTTCCCTGCCGGTTCGCCGTTCAGGGCACCGAGGTGTCAGCATCCCCATACGATCCTCCGAGGAGAGTCGTAGAATGGTCAGTTCGGTTGTTCCCTGCCGGTTCGCCGCTTCAGGGCGCCGTAGTGACTGTTCAAACAAATCCAGAGGCCAGTCTTGAGAGACTGGTTCCCCTAGTAAATTTCTGGCAGCGTGGAAACTACTGCCACATATTTCTCAGTGGGTCCTGCACACTATAGAAAAGGGTTTCAGAATTCAGTTCGGTTCTCGTTCGCCCAGATTTCTAGGGGTCCTCCTTTCATTGGTGGACCCCGAGCAGGCTTTGGTTATGGAGCAGGAAGTACTGTCACTTCTGCAAAAGGAGCTGTAGAAGGGGTTCCTCCTCCCAGCAGACAGCCATTACTTCATTGTTTCCGAAAGAGGATGAGGTGTTTCCCGAGGTTTGCTTTCGGGGGCGAAGCATACCATTATTGGGTTCTTCCATTCGGCCTAGGTTTATTACCCCACACCTTTACAGTATGCGTGGATGCAGCTCTGGCTCTTCTGAGACTCCAGGGCATTCGCGTATTATACTACATCAATGATTGGTTGTTCCTAGCTCAATCTGAGTTTATGGCAGTTCGGCATCGAGATGTCGTTCTGTCTCATTAAGGATGTTGGGGTTGCCTCTCAACGCCAAGTAGAGTGTGCTCTGAGGACCACTTTTCTAGGTGTAGCAATTCTACAGCCGTAATGGGGTATATCTAGGCCAGTCACTCACTGTGAAACAGTTTCAGACGGGTGGGTCTCATGGCAGTTGCGTCCAACGTTTTACTTTTGGCCTTCTGCTCATGAGACCCCTGCAGTGGTGGCTCAGGACCAAGGGGTTTTCTCCGAGGGGAAATACGTTTTCGCATGATCAAGGTCACGCGGCTATGCCTTTGTGCTTCGGTCATGTGGAAGAAGCTTGGTTCCTCGCCCAGGCCCAGTGTTGGGGGCTTCTTGTCGACGCATATTGCTATCGACGGATGCTTCCCTCACAAGTGGGGGCGATCATGAGTGGTTGCTTGGCGAATGGCGGACAACACACTGATGGTCTCGTATATCAGAGCAGATATCCTGTTGAGGCAGGGGCTGAGGCCCAGGGGATTGGAGACTTCACCCCGAGGTGGTGGAGCTTCTTAGGGAGAACTTTGGTCTAACTAAAGTCAAGTCGACCTTTCACATCGTTTGTACAACGCATTGCTCTATATGGTTCCCCCTCACGCAGCCAGCTCTTCTCGGACTGGATGCGATGGTGCAGGTGTGGCCGAGGCTGCACCTGTACGCATTTCCCCCGATATCTATGCTCCCGGAGGTTCTGGAGAGGGTTCGCCGGGAAGGGGCTCATCTGCTACTAGTAGCCCCATACTGGCCGACTCGAGTTTGGTTCTCGGACTTTGTCTCTTCTGGACGGCTCTCCCATGGAGATTCCGTTCAGGAGGGACCTGCTGTCCCAGGTAGAGGGCACGATATTTCACCCTCGACCGGAGTTGTGGAAACTGTGGGCCTGGCCTCTGAGGGGGCCAGGCTCATAGAATCCGGTCTCTCGACTGAGGTCGTTGAGACCATTCTCCATTCCAGAGCCCCTTCCACGAGAAAACTGTATGCGCTGAAATGGAAATTATTCTCCACCTGGTGTGGTGAGCGTCAGTTAGATCCTGTTAACTGCCCTGTTGGTTCAGTTCTCGATTTTCTGCAAGACCGTTTCTCTGCTGGATTATCTCCTTCCACCTTAAAAGTTTATGTGGCGGCTATATCGGCCTACCATACCCCTCTGGGGGGTACTTCTATTGGGAGAGATCCTCTGATTACTCGTTTTCTCCGTGGTACATTGAGGTTGAGACCTGCACTGCACTCCAGAGCACCGGCTTGGGATTTAGCCATTGTACTTGAGGGTCTGGCTCTGGCTCCGTTCGAGCCCATTGAAGAGGTTTCAGTAAAATTCCTCACTTTGAAAGCTTTATTTCTCCTTGCTATTTCATCTATCAAGAGAATTGGAGATTTACACGCCCTGTCGGTTGCTCCGTCATGTTTGCACCTGGTATGGTGAAAGCATTTCTATACCCTAGACCGGGTTATATTCCTAAGGTCCCATTCAATGTTGGGGGCCCAATAGTGCTGCAGGCCTTTTATCCTCCACCTTTTAATACCCCAGATCAGGAACAATTGAACCTGTTATGTCCAGTTCGGGCATTGGATGCCTACGTTCACAGAGCTGCCCTGTGGCGTAAGTCAGAGCAATTATTTGTATGTTTTGGGTCACTCAGAAGAGGGTGCCCTGCATCTAAACAGGTTATGAGCAAGTGGATAGTCGAGGCTATTTCACTAGCTTATGAAGCGGCCGGTCAGCCTTCACCTATGGCTGTACGGGCCCATTCTACAAGGAGTATGGCGGCCTCTACGGCCTTAATTTCGGGTGTTTCCCTTCTTGACATTTGTAATGCGGCAGGTTGGTCCTCTCCACATACATTTGTCAGGTTTTATGACCTTGACCTCTCCACTCCTGGGGCGAGGTTGCTTGCTTCTTAGTGTGCGCAAGGACTTCACACAGAACGGGCATTTGTCACTATGGCGTAGTGGGTATGGGGTTCCCACCGCGTCTCAAACGCAGCTCGAAGTTCCCTTGAAAGGGAACGTCTCAGGTTACGTATGTAACCCTGGTTCCCTGAGAGGGAACGAGACGCTGCGTTTGCCTGCCATACATCCTGCATGCCCTGATCGACTTGCTTCAGACTTTTTCAGAAGCTGTCGCGGTCTGTTTTCAAGGGTGCTTTATAGTTTCCTGGTCTATGACGTCACCCATGACGTATCGGGCTTCCATTGGACTGATTTTACACGTGCTTCATGACGCAATCACGCAGAGTGTTCCCACCGCGTCTCAAACGCAGCGTCTCGTTCCCTCTCAGGGAACCAGGGTTACATACGTAACCTGAGACGATTTTTGTGCAGTTTTTGCCATTTTCAGGCCTCGTACTTTAACGAACTCCTCCTACAGTTTTAATCTGATTATATTTAAATTTGGTGAGTGTAATCTTAAGGCCTTTGCGACGTTAAATTGCGAAGATCTTAAGTTTTCGTCGAAGGGCGTGTCCTCGGCGGCCTGACAAATTTCGATGTTTCGCCATGAAACAGGAAGTTGCTGTAACTCAGGCAAACAATGTCCAATCTGCCCCAAACTTCACACGTTTGATAAGAGTTCTGTCCTGAACACATGTCCATGCTCAAATTCAGTTACAGTCATAGCGCCACCTGCTGGCAACAGGAAGTGGCATGTTTAACACTGTTGTGGACTCCTAATAATATATAAAAAAGTGCCAGCAAGTGTTAAACATGCTAGCAACATACTAGAAACATGTTAAAACATGCTAGCAAACACTTTAGCAAAGTGCTAAAGCATGATATTACTGCAATTAAATAGGAATTTGCTGTAACTCAAGCATGGAATATCAAATCTGCCCCAAACTTCACACGTTTGATAAGAGTCATGGCCTGAAAACATCTACATGAGAATATTCAGTTATAGTAATAGCGCCACCTACTGGCAACAGGAAGTGACATGTTTAACACTGTGATGCAGTACTAGCAACATATTAATTATGCCATTGAGTTATACACATGTTAGAAACATGTTAAAACATGCTAGCAATTCTTAGCTGAGTGCTAAAGCATGCTAATACAATGAAACAGGAAGTTGTTGTTACTCAAGAAGGCAATGTCCAATCTCCCCCAAACTTCACACGTTTGATAAGAGTTCTGTTCTGAACACATCTCCATGCTCAAATTCAGTTACAGTCATAGCACCACCTGCTGGCAACAGGGAGTGACATTTTTAACACTGTTGTGGACTCCTAATAATATATAAAAAAATGCCAGCAAGTGCTAAACATGCTAGCAACATACTAGAAACATGCTAAAACATGCTAGCAAACACTTAGCTAAATGTTAAATTATGTTATTGCTGCAATTAAATAGGAATTTGCTGTAACTCAGGCATGGAATGTCAAATCTGCCCCAAACTTCACACGTTTGATAAGAGTCCTGCCCTTAACACATCTACATGAGAATATTCAGTTATAGTAATAGCGCCACCTACTGGCAACATGAAGTGACATGTTTAACACTGTGATGCAGTACTAGCAACATATTAAATATGCCATTGAATTATAAACATGTTATAAACATGTTAAGACATGCTAGCAATTCTTAGCTAAGTGCTAAAGCATGCTAATGCAATGAAACAGGAAGTTGTTGTTACTTAAGGCAATGTCCAATCTGCCCCAAACTTCACACGTTTGATAAGAGTCATGGCCTGAACACATCTACATGAGAATATTCAGTCATAGTAATAAGCGCCACCTACTGGCAACAGGAAGTGACATGTTTAACACTGTGATGCAGTACTAGCAACATATTAAATATGCCATTGAGTTATAAACATGTTATAAACATGTTAAAACATGCTAGCAATTCTTAGCTAAGTGCTAAAGCATGCTAATGCAATGAAACAGGAAGTTGTTGTTACTGAAGAAGGCAATGTCCAATCTGCCCCAAACTTCACACGTTTGATAAGAGTCCTGCCCTGAACACATCTACATGACAATTTTAAGTTAAAGTAATAGCGCCATCTACTGTCGACAGGAAGTGCCATGTTTTACACTGTGATGCAGTAGGCTACTAACAACATATTAAATATGCCATTGAGTTCTAAACATGCTAGAAACATGCTAGCAACACTTATCTAAGTGATAACGCATGCTATTATCCCCATAATAAAGGACATTTTTGTAACTGACTTTGACATACTCCTTCTATATTTACCTACGTAAATGCACATTGCCCACCGTGCTCTGTCTTCCTAAAGCCACCGGGTGGCGGTGGCACGGGTGCGAGGGCCCTTTCAATGCTGCTTGCAGCTTTAATTCATGCATGAATTTATCCATGCATTCATGATAATTTATGTACCCTTACCGTAAAGTGTTACCAACAACTTAAATAACATGTACTCCCTAACTACAGGCCTTACTATTCTCATATAACTGTGATGTTCTGCAAAGCTTCAAGTTCAAGTTCAAATTTCTTTATTGTCCTCAATGGGGCAATTTTTTGTGCGGCAGATAGTATATATAATACAAATCACACACAATCACACACACAATAGAGAGATTACCTACCTTGCAGGCTTAGTTAAAACAATTAAAAAAAACTGTAACAATCAATAAATAATATGTGGATAAGTTATCTATGGTACTTAATACAGTTAAGAAGCAGAATGGCTGCAGGTACAAAAGAGTGTTTGTATCTTTTAGTTCTGAATTTGGGGAGTTTAAATCGTGATCCAGATGGCAACATCTGAAATTCAGCCTGTAAGGGATGAGAAATCTGACAGGATAGATTCAACCCTTCTGCATCTGCTGCTGATAAAGTTCCTCCAACCCTTTCTGCTTAGAGCCTGTAATGCAGCTGCTCACCTTAATTAACCTGGAAAGGGAGTTTTTTTGTTTTACCATAATGGACACGTACCAACAGATTAAGGAAAAGGTTACAACTGACTCAACAAACGACCTATAGAAAAGGGTTGGGACACACCCCTGCGGTGAGCTGGTTGATGTTAGGGCCACGTAGAGGTGTGGCCATTGACTCTCACTCGCTGGGATCTATTTGTGAGGAAGTCTAATATCCAGCCCACAGGGTTGGTCTCCAGTTGGAACTGATTGAAGAGCTTCTCAACCAGCAGGTGGGGCTGAATGGTGTTAAAGGCTGACGAGAAGTCCACAAACAGTAGTATGGAATGGTTTTTGCTTCCTTCAAGGTGTTTAAGGATGAGGTTGAGTACTATTACAGTTGCATCCTGGAACCCTCTCTTGAGTCTAGACTACAGTCTATATGCAAACTGTAGTGGGTCGAGGAGACAGTTCGTCCTTAATGTCAGTTCTCTTTTGATCAGCTTTTCAAAGGACTCCATCACAAGTGACGTAAGGGCTATAGGTCTGCAATCATTTAAAGTCTTGGGGTGGCTATTCTTTGCAACAGGAACTATAGTTGACTGTTTCCATAAGTCAGGGACCTTCTGTTGGCACAATGATTGATTAAAAATATAATTAAAAATTGGGCCTAGCTATTCCGCACAGAAAGAAAGAACACAGCCGCCAATGTTGTCTGGACCCGGACTTGTTTTGGCTTTGCAATTTTTAAAAGTGTTCACAACACTTTGTGCAGAGATACAGGTAGCTGATTGGGGCAGGGAAAGTAAAGACTGTTTTTGGCCAACAATTTCGTTGCTAAAATCATGTTTGTCAAATCTTGAATAAAATTGATTTAGTTCTTGGGCGATTAATGTCTGAGGTGAAGCCCTCCAATACCACCTTTTTCTTTGTTTTGTCATTTAGACCCACCATTGATTTAATACTGTCCCATGCTGAGCCTAGGAGATTACCGCTTAGTTTGTGTTCCACTTTGAGTTTATAGTCCCATTAAGCCCTTTTTATGCAGTAGATCGGCGTGTAAACTTCCACACATACGCAGTAGATCGGCAAGTAAACTTCCACACATGTGCTGTAGATCGGCGTGTAAACTTCCACACATGTGCTGTAGATCGGCATATAAACTTCCACACATGTGCAGTAGATCGGCGTGTAAACTTCCAGACATGCGCAGTAGATCGGCAAGTAAACTTCCACACATGTGCAGTAGATCGCCGTGTAAACTTCCACACATGCACAGTAGATCTGCGTGTAAACTTCGACAAGTTTGAATAAAACGACAAAGAACAAACAAATGGACCTTCCTTTGCGATTCTGTATACTGATGATGAGACTGGCACACACTACGTCATCTCCCGCGGTATTCATGGGCCACTCCAGAGCCGAGGACATATTGGGTCATTTCAATGTAAATAACGTTACGATTGTGTTTGAAATCGCATAATATTATTCATAATATGAGTAAACTTATGTGGTTTAAAGCTCATATGCTAGCGGTGTAAACATCAACACTCCCCCAGTGTTCACTCCGGGCATAGGACTGGTTAATCTGGTCCAGTCAGGTCACAGGTCTATGGCCACTTTGACAATCTAACATAACACATTAGCTCACAGTTTAAGAGGTATAACTGTTGGTAGATGTGGTTTTTAGTTTAAATGTGCCGAATTGTGATTTTATGGTCTGTTGGGCAAATGTAGCTGCTAATGTAGGCTGTCACTTAACTTACTGCCATAGCAACAGTAAACATTAGAAATTAATTTAATTAGCAATGTTACATGAATAGGCCACGCACATAGAAAGACCACTGTGACCATATACTGACTTGAAAGAGCACATTAACCAGTACTACTGTTACAATCTGCATAAAGTTTTTTAATGTAAAAGCTCACATTTTTATGTACGAAGGCATCCTGTATCATAATGTCTGTCGTTTGTAATGAAACAAATCTGAATTGAACTCACTGAACATATACCCATATACCAATTATGTAATGATTAACATTAATTATCGCCTGTGTTTGTGTATGTTTGCATTTTATTGTTTAGGTGTATGTATTTGTGTGTGTTTGTGTCAAGGTTTTGATGGATGTTTTTGATCTCTCTCTTTCTCTCTCTCTCTTTCTCTCTCTGCTATATAAGCACAACCATTATTATTATATTATAATGTGGATTACTTGGCACATTGAATTGATCTTTTTCCTTTTTTTTTTACAAATGTGCAGGAAGGTATAAAGAGCTGAATCTAAACAACATGCTCTCACTATCAATGGATGGGCTGTAAACTGGAAGTTTGTTGAACTCTTACAAGAGGAACACAGAGAGCAGTGTGGTGGAGCCCAACTACAAATAATTGGGAGTTGTGGCCTTCACACGATGTACAACTCTTTCAAGAACGGCTTCGCAGTGTGGCAAGTTGAGAAAGTCCTGAAAGCCCTGCACTACCTGTTTCATTGTGCACCTGCAAGGAGAGAGGACTTTGTGTTAGTGACAAAGTGTGATACATTTCCTCTGCCATTTTGCGGACCTCGATGGCTGGAAAGCCTTCCAGCAGTGGAGCGAGCCATTGAAATGTGGCCATATTTTGTCACCTATGTGGATCAGGTCAAAGCCAAGAAGCTCCCCAATCCAAGGTCATCGTCATATGACACCATCGCAGAAGCCCGGATGGATCACTTCATCTTGGCAAAGTTACACTTCTTCATGAGTGTCTCAAGAAGTTTTCAGCCATTTCTCACCAAGTACCAGACAGATGCCCCGATGATTCCCTTCCTCGGCAGAGATTTGGAGGATCTAATCAGGGTAGGCCTAATGACTACTAAAAGTATATTAATGGTTTAATCATTCAAGCACCGTCGTTTACAGAGGATATGAACAATAAAACAAAGTACTGAGTTTTCAGCATGATGATGTTTGTAGAAAGTATTGTAAATACTGTAATACTTTTTCCAATTTTGTTTATAATTATTATGCTTGTGCTATTATTTTCAGAGCCTTCTCAGACGCTTCATAAAGCGAGACATCCAGGTTGATGTTTCCCCAGTAAAGCTGGTCAAGCTTGATGTGACAGACCAAAAGCTTTGGGTCAGTCCAAAGCAAGTTGACATTGGCATGGGAGCCACAGCTGCCCTCAAGGTAATATTTATCTTAAAATACTTTATCATTGTGCTATATGAGCTGAAAAGTCACTTGACTAGTGAAGTATTTATGTTGATAAATTAAGAGATCAGTTTAATTGTTTTGACATCAAGCAGTTGACCTATTAATTGGATCTGTCAAATGTTGTTACACATAGGGAGAGTTTATTTGATGTTTTAGGTGATGTGACTTTTGTGCTTTTGTCAGGGAATGTCAGGCAGTCAGAGTGTGGAAGTGAGCGTGAGGTGTTACTGTTCATGCGAGACGGCCCTGTCAAAAATTTGTCTCAACATTTTATTGAAGTGCCCCCTGAAGTACCCCTCTGTCCGAAATATGATGTGCCTGGACCCCCAAAATATGCACAAAGAACCTGACATGTGCCTGCAAAAAATTAAGGCCCTCATCATGAAATTTGTGCAGGATAAGAAGCTGTCAGGAGGAGTCACAGCGGGTAACATCTGTAGACATATTAGAAATGTGAACAATTAGCCTAGTGTTTATCAAAGGGAGTCTTATTTTAGGTATCATACTAGCCTATTATTTTGCAGTTCATTTTTGTTTTATTTTATTGGAAATACAGCCTAATATGAGTTATAATAAATGTACGTAGGCCTAATATATGTTCTTAGACATAATAATTGAAATATAGTTGAACATATGAGATGCATTTTCCAGAGTATAGTGAAAATAAATCTCTTGTGACAACAAAGTAAAGTTTAACTAGAAAATATTACAGATGTGCTTGTCTTTATCTAAATGCAGGTGATAAGATTGCCCAACAATTTCAGAAGTTCCTCTTCAGTGAGGCCAGAGAAGAGGAATTCATGGCCTTCAGTGCATTGGATGGAAAATCGCGAGTTGACAGCTTCCTGCATAAGGCCATGAATGGATATGCAGAACTTTAGAGCTTTGTGGAAAAGCTACTGCTTCTGTCCCATGGACAAGCTACTGTGGAGCGTGGGTTCTCCATAAACAAGGAGGTGGAGATGTGCAATATGAACGAAGACACTATAGTCTCTCAGAGACTAATCTGCGACTATGTGAGGATGTGTGGTGGAGTGGTCAAAGTGCCTCTAACTAAAGAGCTGCTAAATGAGTGTGCGCACGCAACCGGTACAGGATCTTCTTGGACAAAACAGATGAACAAGAGAAAAGGGGTTGAAGATGAGCTTGAAGAGCTACGCAAGAAAAGAAGAACAATCTCAACTGTGTGTGAAACTCTAGAAAAGGATGCAGATGGCCTTGCAGAGAAGGCTGAGAATACAGCAGGGACCAAGATGGCAGAACTTATCACTAAATCCAATTTCATGAGAAAAAGATGCATGGAAAAGAGAAGGGAGTTGGTGGACCTAGACCATGAAATTGAGAAGAGAGCAGCAGAGCTGCGCCACACGTCTTGAGGAGAATTTGGGATGTTACGAAACAAAGGGTTTCTCTCATTAAAAGTCTTGTAATAACAATTGTATTTTCTAACAGTTATGTAGATTTTTTGTCAACTTTTTGGCTTGTAAAAGGCTGTTTTGAGGACATTATTGAGCTTATTTTCAGTATTCTATATGGTTGCTTCATACAAGGCATTGTGTTGTTTAGTGTAATCTAACGTATCTGTTACATAATTGGCTCTGTTCTACATCACAAAGGAACAACAAATAAAAAAATAAAAAGGTCTCAAAGAAAAGTATTTTTACTTTTTTTACTTCCCGAGTTTACACATTGCACATAATTGATACCAAATGGAAAACTTTTAAGTTTTGATTTCCATTGTAGGAGGCAATAAATTGAGTAGCCTATTCCAAAGAAATTATTAAATTTTTGGGTCTTAAATTATATTTGTTGAGGTCTTAAAAAGGTCTTAACAATGGATTGTTTCAAAGCAGCTTTACAGAGATAAACATATAATTTAAGGTAACAGATTGTTTTGGCGTTATAGGCTAGCGGTTCTTGAATAATGTTACTTCCAGCCAAAGTTAACTTTGATTGATTCACCTCCGTCGAAATGATCAGACTTTTAAACGCGAACCTGTGATTAACGCTGGCGGCGTTCACATGCTCATTCAGAATTGATTCTATATTTATGTGCTGTTGTGGCAAAAATTCATCTCAAACAAACATCACTGCGCAAGAGACACTCAGAGTCAAATTATATAAAATAGAAGTATTTATTCTTGCAAGAATAGGAGCAGTCTAATACACAGTTGTTACCCTGTGCAGAAGAGTGACACACCCCCAGACAGACTGAACTAGCTTTTATCTTAGTTTCAAGGCCTTCTTCCCCCCAGAGCCTTCCTCCCAGTAGTTTTCCATAGACGTCACTAGTTGGCCCACTAAGCTCCCCTGCACCAAATGGCCTTCTGACATCTAGGTCAGAGGTCCTTGTTCGTCTGTTCTCTGGAGTGTCTCCCTCTTCTGCCTCCCCAGGTACATAAACAGAATCCTCTCTCACTACAAGTGAGAGACACACATGTGACATTCTTTGAATCATCTATATTTAACTAAAGATCAATGAATATCATTAAAATTGCCACCACAACTCCTCACTTTTTATCATTCTAATTACCCATAATCACAATAATAAACAATAAGACAAATTTTAAGTCATATCATCACACTTATACTTTTCATCTCTGATTTTTGCATAAATGATCACTCTCCTTGAACCTGTGAAGAAAAGTTTAGAATGAAGAAGCATATGGCTGTTTTTGTGGGGGAAAGGCCCCGTAATATTTTAGCAAGCAAGTAAACATTTTTACTGCGCCGGGCTAAGCGAGAAATCACTGTTCCTGCGCTCCTGTAAACAGACCCTCAGTCACGCCAGTAAGGAAAAGGTAGTTATAACATAGCAAGGAAACAACCAGATAAAAGTATAATAAAAAATCCCTCAGTTTCAAACCCTATCTTTGTACGCCATCTCGTAACACGGATGACTGCTGCTTTTAACCCCCTTTAAATCTTTGCCCTTAATCTTTCTCAGAAAATAAACAAATAGAAGAAAAACAAACAGAACATACATTTAACACATATCTCACTGTAGCTCCCGCTACCTGTGTCGTCACATAATTTTGTTCATCCTTGGGATAGACTGTCATTTTCACCAATTGAACAGACAGCAGGTTTCACCTGTCACTGTAATCATATTCACCCATGAATAACAAAATTATTAGAATAACAATCCTAACTCCTATCATTAAGCCTTAAATCTGTAATGATAAAACTGTTCTGTTCTAATTTCAATACTGTTCTAATATTAGTACCCCAAACTAATACATACAAGACATAAAGTACTGTCACCATCACACACACACTCATACTAGACACACATCTGTTAACTGCTCATTCTCAATGTTTGCCCTTTCCTTATATCATCGTTAAAAGGATTTAAATTTTAAATAAGATTTTAACCTTTCCATTTTCCTGTAGCTTCTATCTAATTTGACATGGTCTCTTAACCACTTTCAAAGCATGTCTTGTTCATTATTCATTTAATTTTTAGACAAGTCAGCTGGGTTGTTTTGGTTCATTATCACTATTTTCCTTCAGCTTGCTCTAGCAGGCCGATAACAGAAAGACAGACACAGTTACCATTCCTTCCTCCGCTCAAGCAGTCTCTCTCACTATAAATACATTTCTTATACAAAATGTAATATTAAATTCATTACAATAACCTTTGACCATCCACCTTTGTTATCCAGACTTAAATCTACAAAGCTGTCTTCATCTTTAGTCACCACCATGTCTAACGACCTTCAGGAGTTAGAACTATGTTATAAACTTCTATACATTTTCCTTGCCCATAAGGCAACCGACATCAAAAAGTTTTATTACTGTCTCCACAACAATTAATAATGGCAATCCCCTCACGGTCTCAGCTGGCTCTTGAAAGCCCATTGCCATTAGCTCCTTGTCTATAATTTTCTTCTCCTCAGGGTGTTGTCCCCCCCTGGGTATAGTTGCAGACATTTGTCACAATGAAAAACAAGCCATACAACTAATGCGGTTTCTTCTGGCGAGTGGTATGGAGGAAACTCACACTTTCTGGGTCAGACTGCAGTAAACTTCTTACCGCGCATCTCACCTCTCAATGCTCTGCTGACCCCGGTGGCCTCCAGTAATCAGCGCTCAACTCTCATACCTTTCTCGCATATAACACCTCCATCTGGAGATGCCCAGTGTTCGTGACCCCCTGGGTAGGGCTGTCCCCTGGCCAGGAAGATCATCCCGTCATTGAGTAGCCACGTACACACTGGTGACCGCTCTCTCCCATCACAGTTTTCTTCAACAGAACTCAGCTGCTTTCTGGAGCTTAGGAAAGGCACGTTCAAGAGTCACCAGAGCCATTCCCATTGCCTAATAGTGTTCACACAGGGAGACAGGTTAATAACAGCTGTATTTAATCACTTAAATCCATTAACCATCTTAAAATCAGAAACCTAGCTGCTTAGACTATACTCAGCGAATTTGGATCATCCGTACGTTCAGTGAACTTTACCTGTAGACGGAGCCATCGGTCCTGAATGGTGGAGACTAAATGAGACAAAGTTGTTACTGATCCTAAAATGAGCTAATCAAAATGTCACCTCTATCGTTTAAGGCCTGTATTATTATTTTAAAGACTTCTTTAAAGTCATTCAGTTTTACATTTAAAACTGTGTCTATGATTCTTCAACTGAAACACTGTGCTTTACTACAAATAGCTTATCACAGATAACAGCTTTTGCTGACATTGAATGAGAGAGACTCTGAGGCATTCAAGACTGGCACACTGCACTCTCATAAACTTCTAACATCAAACTTTTATCTACCATCCTATAGCTCTATCCCAGCTTAAGGCACATTTGCCAGAAATTACATGTGTTTCCAAATAAACATAATTTTTATAGTTGTCTTTATTTAGACATTACAAATTTCCACTCAGATTGAGTCTCTGTTGCACTGGCAGTTTCAGCCACAGCACACATCAGATCCAGATAAGCAAACTGTTCCATTACAGCCAATAACAACTTTTCTTTTGAAAGCAAAACATCAGCTTCTAGTTCTTTCTGTTAATCCAGTATTGCTTCTGCTTGATCTTAAATAAGAATAATTATTCCAGTTCAATAACTTTTCATATTTTATTCTGGCCTTGGTTATATTATAGTTTACTTTGTTAATACTGACACCTTGTGGTCACTAAGTAGTACATCGCCTTTAATAATATATCAGCCATTTTGGATTCTAGAGCTCATGGTGCAGAGTGTAGAGATGCATCCACGTCCATCCTTCTTGTTTCGCTCTTGAAAAAGGCACAATCTGTAAGTTTAAAGACTAATCTAAGTGGTAAAATATGATTACATGTATTCTGATAGGTTATAGACATGTTTGAGACCGATTTACATGTGATCTGTTAAATGTAACCCATGGCACATAATTGTGATGCTTGATTGTTTCTCCTTCTTAGTACAGCTATCTTCTAAGTTATGTAAAGGTGATTTATGTGCATCTTAAATGTTGTTTTGATCTATGGGAACTGAATGTAATATTGTAAGATATACTTTTTTGATATCATTGTTCATTTGTGTTACAGTTTCACAAATTGGGCTTCAGTAAAGAAAGTTTGACCCTGACAACTGTCTACGACTTTTACTAAGCCTTTGTTTAACTCGCTGCAAAAGCAAACACAAGCTGAGGGCAGAAGAGTGAAAAGATTGACTTCACATTGAGAGCTTAATACTGGACTACATGCGCTCTATCTGCTGAAAGAACCAGAATGTCCCACTCGTCGAAACACAGCCAAGCTTCCAAGCTTGAAACCAGGTCAGAGGCTAAATCTTCAGCCAGCAACACTTCATCCTCACGTCGCTCTCATAAATCTAATGCAAGCCAAGCTGCAGCTGAAGCACGCGCTAAGGCAGAGGCCGCACGCACAAGAGCTGAGTTTGCTAAGCGCCAGATAGATATGGAGATCGAAAAGGCTAGGATTGAAGCAACGCTGAATGCTCTGAAAGAGGAGGGAGAAGCTGAAGCAGCCCTCGCAGCAGCAAGGGTGTTGGAATCTGCCGCAATCTGTTCAAACGACGAAACTGAAAGGGGTAGTTCTTTAGCTGCTGAACGCACAGAAGAATACATTAGGACACACTTTTCTCAGAACGAGAGTATGAAGAAAGAGGAATATCAAGCAAGTGCAGATCACAAAGACATTCCTGGAATCAGCCAGTCTACTCCTAACGTTGTAAATGCAGCAAGCAGACATGACCAAATGGGGTATCAGCATACAAGGCAGCCAAATTGCCTTCCCTCTCATGTGAGAAACACCTGCTCGCCAAGTGCTCCAGTACCTCGATCCAGCGAGGTGTCTGATCTTGCAGTGTTTCTTGCACGCCGTGATATTCTCACTTGCAGCTTCAAAGTATTTGACAACAAGCCAGAGAATTACATACCCTGGAAAACAGCGTTTCTGAATGCCATTAATGGTCTAAATCTAAAAGGCAATGAAGAGATCGATTTGCTTACTAAGTGGCTTGAAGGTGAATCCCTCCGGCATGCTCTGAGAATAAGAGCGGCCCATGCACATGATCCTGAAGCTGGCCTTAGACATTTATGGCAACGATTAGACAGAAAATACGGTTCCCCAGAGGTAATCGAAGCATCTTTATTCAAACGTTTAGAGAGTTTCGCTAAGATTTCTCACAAAGACTTCAATCAGCTGCAAGCACTCGCGGATCTGCTCCTGGAAGTGCAAGCAGTAAAAGAGGAAGGCAATCTACCTGGTCTTGGATTCCTTGACACATCAAAGGGAATAAACTCTATCGTCGAAAAATTGCCTCACAATCTTCAGGAAGCATGGGTAGTTAAGGGAACAAAGTACAAAAAACAATATCTTCTTCATTATCCACCTTTTTCATACTTTGTTGAGTTCGTCAATGAAAATGCTGAAATGAGAACAGATCCCAGCTTCTCTTTTCAATCTTCTAACACATTGCCTCTTAAAGCTGAAACAATCCAAATGAAGCAGTCAAGATTCAGACCTCCTATCTTTTCCAGCAAAACAGAGGTTGAATCAAACTTGTCTCTAAGTTCCAACACCAGTTCAGCTGACCTGACAAGACACTGTCCCCTCCACAAAAGGAACCATTCACTATTGAAATGCAGAGGTTTCAGAATGAAGTCTTTAGCTGAAAGGAAGAGGTTTATTAAAGAGAACTCTATCTGCTACAAGTGCTGTGTTTCTTCAGACCACAGGGCCAAAGACTGCAGGGTGACTATCCATTGTTCAGAATGCAATAGCCATGACCATGTCTCTGCTCTTCATGATGGTCCAGCTCCATGGCTCCAAAAGGGACCCGCCACACCAACAGAGGCTCAAGGCGGGGAGCAAGAGGAACCAAGCTCCACAGTGACCACGTCCATCTGCACAGAAATATGTGGAGCAGGGTTGCAAGGAAAGTCATGCTCAAAAATTTGCCTAGTCAATGTTTACCCTGACGGTTGTTCTGAAGAAAAGAAGCGTATGTACATAATGTTGGATGATCAGAGTAACCTCTCTTTAGCGAGGCCAGCCTTCTTTCGTACATTCAATGTTCAAGGTGAAGTCTTCCCTTACACAATGAGAACATGCTCAGGCACAGTTGATACTAGTGGGAGGAGAGCTAAAGACTTTGTGGTTGAATCCTTGGATGGGAAAGTATCAATGAGGCTTCCAACACTCATAGAGTGTAATTCGATCCCTGATAACAGAATGGAGATTCCCACTCCTGAAGCCGCTGCTTACCATCCTCATCTTCAAGCCATTGCCTCTCAGATACCTCCACTGGATCCCGCAGCTGACATTCTCATTCTTATAGGTAGAGATCTTATCCGTGCGCACAAGGTCCGGAAACAGCGCAATGGTCCTCACAATGCTCCATATGCCCAACTCCTCGACTTGGGGTGGGTGATTGTAGGAGATGTGTGCCTCGGTGGAGCTCACAAACCCACGGTGAGCACTTTCAAAACTAGTGTGCTTGAGAACGGCAGGCCCAGCTTTCTCACACCTTGCAAAAACAGCATCTGTTCTAAAGAAAGGTTTATAGGTGAAGAACACAGACTCATAAGGAGCACAAAACGAGCTCATGACATTGGGAAGCATATCTTCAAACAGACCAAAGAAGACAACATGCTCGCACTATCTGGAGAAGACGAGGCTTTCCTGGATATTATGGACAACGAATTTACCAAAGACAAAGCAAACAGTTGGGTGGCTCCACTCCCATTCCGCTGTCCCAGAGAGCGTTTGCCTAATAACCGAGACCAGGCGGTTAGTCGTCTATTATCTCTTCGTCGTTCTCTGAAAAAGAAGACGGAAATGAAAGACCATTATGTGGAATTCTTGGAGACAATGTTAAAAAAAAGACATGCTGAGATTGCTCCCCCTCTTGAAGACAACAAGGAATGTTGGTATCTACCAAGTTTTGGCATTTATCACCCACAAAAGCCAGGGAAGATCAGGATAGTGTTTGATTCAAGTGCTCAATACAACAACATATCCTTAAATCAAGTTCTCCTTAAAGGCCCAGACCTGAACAACAGCCTGATAGGTGTGGTCATCCGCTTCAGATCTGACTCCTATGCTGTGATGGCAGACATCGAGCAAATGTTTCACAGCTTTCTGGTCAAAGAGGAACATCGAGATTACCTGCGCTTCTTGTGGTTTAAGGATCACAACCTTGATGGAGATATCGTGGAGTACCGCATGAGGGTCCACGTTTTTGGCAATTGCCCCTCTCCATCAGTAGCTGTATACGGGCTCAAGAGAACAGCTGTAGAGGGAGAGTTGGAGTATGGAAGTGATGCAAGGCTCTTCATCGAGCGCCATTTTTATGTGGACGATGGGCTAAAATCATTCAGTTCCGAAGCTGAGGCCATTGATGTACTGCGCAGAGCTCAACAGATGCTAGCACGATCCAACCTCCGCCTACACAAGATCTCATCCAACAGCCCCGTCATCATGAGAGCTTTCCCGAACGAGGATCTGGCAACTACGCTGCAGGGCCTCGAACTTGGTGTAAACTCACCATCCACCCAACGAAGCTTAGGATTGTGCTGGGACTTGTCAACAGATACATTTGTATTTCAAGTATCCATCAGTGACAAACCTTACACTAAGCGAGGAGTGCTTTCTACCATCAACAGCGTGTATGATCCTCTAGGATTTGTAGTACCTGTAAGCATTGAGGGTCGCTCCATCCTGAGAGACATCTCTGGAGATGCAGATGATTGGGATGTTATTCTGCCCAAAGAGAAACAAGAGCGATGGCAAAAATGGAAAGACTCCCTCAAACATCTGCAAGGACTAAAAATCTCAAGAATGTATACCTCCACCTCACTGTCTAGAGCACTCAAGAAAGAGATCATCGTGTTTTGTGATGCTTCCACTAAAGCTGTAGGTACAGTAGCTTACCTGAAAGTTACTAACCCAGATGGTCTCAGTGAAGTTGGTTTCCTCTTTGGGAGAGCAAAACTTGCTCCAAAGCCGGATGTCACAATCCCTCGACTTGAGTTATGTGCGGCAGTACTAGCAGTGGAAGTAGCAGAGATGCTTCAAGAACAGCTGGACACAACACTGGATGATGTGAGATTCTACACTGACTCTAAAGTAGTGCTAGGATACATCTTCAACGAGACAAGGCGTTTTCACGTCTATGTCCACAATCGAGTACAACGCATTAAACACTCTACGGGACCGCATCAGTGGAACTTTGTGCCCACTCATCTTAATCCAGCCGATGCTGCTAGCAGAGGATTCCCCTCAGAGCAACTGACTTCATCATATTGGCTTACGGGGCCTCCATTCCTCCTACACACAAGACAAAATGAACTTGAAAAAAGGTCCTACACCCTCGTCAGTCCTGAAACAGATGTAGAGCTTCGTCCTGAGTGCATTACCTGTGTGACTAGCCTGTCACAAAGAAACCTTGGGAGTGAAAGGTTCCAACGATTCTCCAGATGGAGCTCCCTGTTAAAGGCTATAGGACGATTGCAACACATAGCCAAGTGTGTCAAGTCTGGGTCAGGAGATGTCTGTCGCGGATGGCACATTTGTAACAAGCATAAGGAGGAAGAGCAGCTGAAGCAAGCAAAAGCTACAATTATTCAAACTGTTCAGAGAGAAGTCTACAGAGATGACTTTAAACGCCTAGAACAAGGTCAGTCTGTCCAAAAGTCAAGTCCTCTCAGCAAACTCTGTCCATTCATTGACTCAGAAGGGTTTCTCAGAGTAGGAGGTCGGTTGGGGAGAGCTCAACTACCATCTGAAGAACTGTATCCAGCTCTCATACCTGGTAAACATCATGTTACTCAGCTTTTGATTCGACACTTTCATGAGAAGGTATGTCACCAAGGCCGACATCTCACAGAAGGTGCCATCAGGGCAGGTGGTTACTGGATTGTCGGAGGTAAGAGATCAGTCAGCAGCTCCATCTACAACTGTGTCACCTGTCGCAAATTGAGAGGCAAACAAGAGGAACAGATCATGGCAGATTTACCAGCCGACAGATTACACATAGACCCGCCATTCACATTCGTGGGGCTGGATGTTTTCGGTCCATGGCCAGTCGCAGTCAGGAAAACACGAGGATGTACGGCAGAAGCCAAAAGATGGGTGGTAATATTTACTTGTATGACTACACGGGCGATTCACCTAGAAGTGATTGAGTCTATGAGTGCCTCATGTTTTATCAATTCCCTGCGGCGTTTCTTTGCAATCAGAGGCCCCGCTAAGATCTTGAGGTCTGATTGTGGAACCAACTTTGTGAGAGCCTGCAAAGAGCTACAAATTGACAAGCAAGGTTGCCACAACACAAACATCCAAGCTTACCTATCTGATAATCAATGCTGCTGGCAGTTCAATCCTCCACACGCTTCACATGTGGCGGGATCCTGGGAGCGTATGATTGGAGTTGCCCGACGTGTCCTCGATGCCATGCTCCTTCAATACAGCCCTGCAAGACTTGCACATGGAGTTTTAATGACATTCATGGCAGAAGTGAGTGCAATTGTGAATGCTCGTCCCTTAACTACAGTCTCTACTGATCCAGAACAACCAATGATACTGGCGCCAGCAATGCTGCTCACGCAGAAAGTTGGAGCCCCACCAGTACCACCTGGCCAATTTGAAAACCACGATTTATGCAGAGCTCAGTGGCGTCGCGTTCAGTATTTAGCCAATGTCTTCTGGGGAAGATGGAAGAATGAATACTTGAGTGGACTTCAAGGACGTCGCAAGTGGCGCACAGCTAAGCCAAACCTACAGAATGGAGATGTTGTGCTTCTGAAAGATGCCCAAGGGAAAAGAAATGACTGGCCAGTTGGGATCATAACTAAAACTTACCCAAGTGAGGATGGCAAAGTCAGAAAGATTGAAGTAAAAATCATAAAGAAAGGTGAACAAAGATTCTTCCTGAGACCAGTCACTGAGGTTGTTCTTCTGGTTTCAAAGGGCACAAATTAAGGTGACTTAACGATCTGAATGTTGACGACTTTGTTACTGTTCCACAAGCCTGATGTGACATCTGTTGATGTCAGGCGGGGAGTATTCTGGCCTTGGTTATATTATAGTTTACTTTGTTAATACTGACACCTTGTGGTCACTAAGTAGTACATCGCCTTTAATAATATATCAGCCATTTTGGATTCTAGAGCTCATGGTGCAGAGTGTAGAGATGCATCCACGTCCATCCTTCTTGTTTCGCTCTTGAAAAAGGCACAATCTGTAAGTTTAAAGACTAATCTAAGTGGTAAAATATGATTACATGTATTCTGATAGGTTATAGACATGTTTGAGACCGATTTACATGTGATCTGTTAAATGTAACCCATGGCACATAATTGTGATGCTTGATTGTTTCTCCTTCTTAGTACAGCTATCTTCTAAGTTATGTAAAGGTGATTTATGTGCATCTTAAATGTTGTTTTGATCTATGGGAACTGAATGTAATATTGTAAGATATACTTTTTTGATATCATTGTTCATTTGTGTTACAGTTTCACAAATTGGGCTTCAGTAAAGAAAGTTTGACCCTGACAACTGTCTACGACTTTTACTAAGCCTTTGTTTAACTCGCTGCAAAAGCAAACACAAGCTGAGGGCAGAAGATATTTCCTCTCAATTTTAGTTGTCAAGTTCTGAATTACGTTAACTTTGACAAGGCTAGCACTCTCTGCTTGATACATCTTTTGCAATTATTATAAATCATTTGTGAGATTAGTCTCTCTCCTTAATCTAAACCCTTTCTAAAATGTTTAATTAAAACACAATCATCCTGTTAGTTACTTTGATATATTTTGCAACTCACATTTGTTGGAGTCATTAATTTTACATCAACCTGTATTCATCAATTCACTATTATAGATCTTTTCTTCAAAAGGATTCACTTTAAGACTTCAATCTTT
This sequence comes from Tiaroga cobitis, assembly GCA_030578255.1. Lineage (NCBI taxonomy): Eukaryota > Metazoa > Chordata > Actinopteri > Cypriniformes > Leuciscidae > Tiaroga > Tiaroga cobitis. Next base: position 10,487,366 of record CM060605.1, read on the forward strand.
TGACCTTGTTTTCTATCTCTTATTTCTCAGACAAAATGTCAATGTCGTCGTTTAAACACTGATCTACTTTCAAACCCACATTATTATCAGAAATGTGTCACTATCACATTTTCAAACACCTTCTCGGTGGGCATTTAGTTACGTGTTAAATGGTCCTGATGACCACCATTAAAAACACTCTCTGTCATCTGGTGGGTTCATGTGTCAGCCTCAATTACAGCATCAGACACCTTGACTATAGTTTGATCACTGTGAGCTTGCAAACGGCTCCAACTTACTGCACACCCTTGAAGCAGTGTGTGTCCCATTCAGTAATGTAAACAGAGCCACTGATAAGCAGTCCTCTGTATTCTTTTACAGTCCACCAGTCGCGGATTTAATCACAATAGCCAAATCATAATCTTCATCATTTTATTGGCGGAACATAATTTCATGAGCAGCACAGAAAATGCTCAAAATATTCGAATTTGTTTTCTGTCTTTACACATTTCTCCCAGCTTATCTTTTACAAAACATCATCTGCAAATCTCTTCAAAGTGAGATCTTCTGAGCAGAGCTGTTTACAGCATTTGCTCTCTTCTGTCTCACTATTTATTTATTTATTTATTTTCCCGGACTGTTCCGTTACTCTTCATAAAGTGTAACAATTTGTACATCATTATTTTCATTACAACTGGTTTGAAGCCTTTTCCCTTCCATCACATGGTTAGTCTATTTAACTTAATATTATCATTATTGTCTCAGTCTTATCTCTACTGTTTCTCCAAAGCAGATTATATTACTCAGTCCGTAAATTACACAGACAACCATTATAGCTACTTGCTTCAATACCCTTATTTTCTTAACATTAATAAAATAAAGCAGATATATCATCATTTCAATCATTATTTTATCAAAATCTAGAATTGTTCCCCATTCTGCTTAAAACATTCTTCATATCATGTTAATCCCTGTCAATCATACAATGCCTTATTTTATTCTAAAACTGACTTTTCATTTCACCATTTAAACAGTTAATTTGACTTCCATAAATTCTGTCAGACCATGTCTATTTTCATCACATATAGTTTTCTACTATATTTCTCCTTTCTTTTCTCAAACATGCCAGTTCCTTCATTATCTAACCAGTACACGCATGTCTCACACACCAACCTTTTTGTTTTTTTTCACTTCCCTCTTCCACCAAGTCTCACTTACAGTTCCCCCTATTTCACACAGACAGCCTTATTGCTTCTTGCTACTTCAATCCTTGTCATATAAATTTAAGTTCTATAGACATCTAATGTCATGCATCCATTTACTGGATGAAGTAAAAAACATTATTTCTCCTGGCAGTTCGACATTTTATCTTCAAGCCAACAATCCATTATCTGTTCACATTTTTTACACACATGTTGAACGCAGACACAACTTTTGTTTCTCACTGCTCTGTTCAACTGATTCCCGCACCATCTTTAATGTTGTGGCGCTCAATACCTCATTTGACAAAACACCGGTGTACCAAATTTCGCAAGCTTGCTTTTGAGACATCCCGGCTGTTTTCTGTTCTCTGTGGATTTCTCTTCAACGCGCGTTTTCTTTAATCTGTTAGGCGTCCCTAACAAATCCGACTCTTTTCTTTTAACCCAAATCGGTCGGGTTGCACTATTAGTGCCCTCCTAATTATGGTTTACCAAAAAAAATTCTTTTCTGGCTCCCCCTAATTAGCCTCAGCACCTAAATACAATTTGCTCCGTGGTGGAACAACTGATTTTCAGGGTACCTATCTGTTTGAAATCTCTTGATCTGTTACAGACCTCAATTAATCTCAGATAATTTTCTCTCGTATCTGTTTGAAACCTCTTGATCTATATATAGATCTCAATTAATCTCAGATTACGTACCACAGAAACAGCCCTCAGCCAATATGGTTCAATTTCACTCTTCCCCCAATTAAACCGAATTTAAATGACCCTTACCAGAGACGTTGTTTCATGCCACTTGCGGGTTCTTTAGATTCCAGTGGTCGATTCTCCCGGCCCTGATATCGGTCGGCCCCTCTCTCTCAAGTTTACGAGGTAGAGCTGGAACTTACTTAGTCCAGGTGGCCAAACACCGTCCGATCTCAGGTCCAGGAGGCACGTCCAAGGAATATCACTTCTGACACCAAAACTGTTGTGGCAAAAATTCATCTCAAACAAACATCACTGCGCAAGAGACACTCAGAGTCAAATTATATAAAATAGAAGTATTTATTCTTGCATGAATAGGAGCAGTCTAATACACAGTTGTTACCCTGTGCAGAAGAGTGACACACCCCCAGACAGACTGAACTAGCTTTTATCTTAGTTTCAAGGCCTTCTTCCCCCCAGAGTCTTCCTCCCAGTAGTTTTCCATAGACGTCACTAGTTGGCCCACTAAGCTCCCCTGCACCAAATGGCCTTCTGACATCTAGGTCAGAGGTCCTTGTTCGTCTGTTCTCTGGAGTGTCTCCCTCTTCTGCCTCCCCAGGTACATAAACAGAATCCTCTCTCACTACAAGTGAGAGACACACATGTGACATTCTTTGAATCATCTATATTTAACTAAAGATCAATGAATATCATTAAAATTGCCACCACAGTGCTTTTTAAAATATGTGCGCAGGTTTGTAATTCATACAACCCAGCCTAAACAAACTACTTTTCTTGCCTATAAATTTTGATACAGAATTTTGTTTTATTTTATCACTTCGGGGTATGCAAGCCGGAATTCACAACGCTTTATCTGTAGAGTGGGAAAGGGATCCTCCATAGGGAGAGGATAGTGGATACTTCAGCACTGCATTGTCATCGGGTCCAGGCGGATCTCCTTCGTCAGATCTGGACACGGCCAGGATCCGGCAGGCTGCGGGAAAACCTCGGGATAAACAAAGACACTAATATTAGCGTAGATGCCATTCTTCTTATGATGTAGCGAGTACATCAAGATTTAAGGGAAGTGTTCCCAGTTCCGGCTGACCTAATATATGCAGCCTAACATTGAATTTATACACTCACCTAAAGGATTATTAGGAACACCATACTAATACTGTGTTTGACCCCCTTTCGCCTTCAGAACTGCCTTAATTCTACGTGGCATTGATTCAACAAGGTGCTGAAAGCATTCTTTAGAAATGTGGGCCCATATTGATAGGATAGCATCTTGCAGTTGATGGAGATTTGTGGGGTGCACATCCAGGGCACGAAGCTCCCGTTCCACCACATCCCAAAGATGCTCTATTGGGTTGAGATCTGGTGACTGTGGGGGCCATTTTAGTACAGTGCACTCATTGTCATGTTCAAGAAACCAATTTGAAATGATTCGAGCTTTGTGACATGGTGCATTATCCTGCTGGAAGTAGCCATCAGAGGATGGGTACATGGTGCCCATAAAGGGATGGACATGGTCAGAAACAATGCTCAGGTAGGCCGTGGCATTTAAACGATGCCCAATTGGCACTAAGGGGCCTAAAGTGTGCCAAGAAAACATCCCCCACACCATTACACCACCAGCCTGCACAGTGCTAACAAGGCATGATGGATCCATGTTCTCATTCTGTTTACGCCAAATTCTGACTCTACCATCTGAATGGCTCAACAGAAATCGAGACTCATCAGACCAGGCAACATTTTTCCAGTCTTCAACTGTCCAATTTTGGTGAGCTCTTGCAAATTGTAGCCTCTTTTTCCTATTTGTAGTGGAGATGAGCGGTACCCGGTGGGTTCTTCTGCTGTTGTAGCCCATCCACCTCAGGGTTGTGCGCGTTGTGGCTTCACAAATGCTTTGCTGCATACCTCGGTTGTAACGAGTGGTTATTTCCGTCAAAGTTGCTCTTCTATCAGCTTGAATCAGTCGGCCCATTCTCCTCTGACCTCTAGCATCAACAAGGCATTTTCGCCCACAGGACTGCCGCATACTGGATGTTTTTCCCTTTTCACACCATTCTTTGTAAACCCTAGAAATGGTTGTGCATGAAAATCCCAGTAACTGAGCAGATTGTGAAATACTCAGACCGACCCGTCTGGCACCAACAACCATGCCACGCTCAAAATTGCTTAAATCACCTTTCTTTCCCATTCTGACATTCAGTTTGGAGTTCAGGAGATTGTCTTGACTAGGACCACACACCTAAATGCATTGAAGCAACTGCCATGTGATTGGTTGATTAGATAATTGCATTAATGAGAAATTGAACAGGTGTTCCTAATAATCCTTTAGGTGAGTGTAGAAGTCTATAATGTATTATGTGTATGCTAGGTCAAAGAGATGTGTTTTTAGTCTAGCTTTGAACTGACAGAGTGTGTCTGCTTCCCGGACAATGGTAGGAAGACTGTTCCAAAGTTTTGGTGCTAAATAGGAAAAGGATCTACCGCCTGCAGTCGATTTAGATATTCTAGGTATTATCAACTGGCCGGAATTTTGAGATCGCAATAGACGTGAAGGACTATAATGCGTTAAGAGCTCGCTCAAGTACTGCGGAGCTAAACCATTTAGTGCTTTGTAGGTAATCAACAATATTTAAAAATATATACGATGTTTAATAGGGAGCCAATGCAGTGTTGACAGAACCGGGCTAATATGGTCATATTTCCTGGTTCTGGTAAGAACTCGAGCTGCGGCGTTTTGAACTAGCTGTAGTTTATTTATTAAGCGTGCAGGGCAACCACCCAGTAGAGCATTACAATAATCTAGCCTTGAGGTCATGAACGCATGGACTAATTGTTCCGCATTTCCCAATGAGAGCATATGGCGTATTTTAGATGGAAAAATGCAGTTTTACAGATACTAGACACGTGGCTTTCAAAAGAAAGGTTGGTATCAAAGAGCACACCCAGGTTACTAACCGATGACAAAGACTTAACAGAGCAGCCATCAAGTGTTAGACAGTATTCTGGGTTATTACGTGTGGAAGTTTTTTGTCCAATAATTAGAATCTCTGTCTTTTCAGAATTTAGTAGTAGGAAATTACTAGTCATCCAATTTGTTATATCAGCTATGCATTCCGTTAATTGTGTGAATTGGTAAGTTTCGTTGGGTTTTGAAGAAATATACAGCTGAGTATCATCGGCATAACAGTGAAAGCTAACTCCATGTTTCCTAATGATATCTCCTAATGGTAGCATGTACAGAGTGAACAGCAGCGGTCCTAGTACTGAGCCTTGTGGTTACGCCATACTGAACTTGTGATCGATAAGACATCTCTTCATTTACTGCTACAAACTGATAACGGTCAGTTAAGTATGATTTAATCTTCCTTAGCAGATCTAGCAGCTTTTAAAGCCTCTCTGTAAGCAATCGAGCTCTCTTTCCACGAAATCCGAAATACCTCTTGTTTAGTTTTCTTCCAGTTGCGCTCCATTTTTCTGGCTGCTCTCTTAAGGGCCCGGGTGTGCTCGCTGTACCAGGTAGCGGTCAGTTAAGTATGATTTAAACCATGCTAGTGCAATTCCACTAATGCCCAAATAGTTTTCTAGTCCATTTAAAAGAATGTTGTGGTCAATTGTGTCAAATGCAGCACTAAGATCGAGTAACATTAATAGCGAGATACAACAACGATCGGATGATAAGAGCAAATCATTTGTGACTCTAATGAAAGCGGTCTCAGTACTATGGTACGGTCTAAATCCGGACTGAAAATCCTTGCAGATATCATTTCTTTCTAGAAAGGAACACAGTTGTGAAGATACTGCTTTTTTTAATATCTTTGACAGAAAAGGCAGATTCGAGATCGGCCTGTAATTGACTAATTCTGTAGGATCAAGTTGTGTTTTTTTAACAAGCGGTTTTATCATAGCCAGTTTAAAGGTTTTTGGTACGTATCCTAGAGACAAAGATGAATTAATGATATTAAGAAGAGGATATATGACCTCTGGAAACATCTCTTTCAGTAGCTTAGTCGGCATAGGATCTAACATACAAGTTGTCGATTTAGATGAATTAACGAGTTTGCAGAATTCTTCCTCTCCTAAATGTCAGGATACAGGCACAGAGGCGGAGGTAAGTGAAAGCAAACGTGAGTTTATTTACAGTGATATATGTGCAGAGACAAAGTTCATGTGCTGGTGTGTTGACGATCACGTCGTGCAGAGGATCCCAGGTGAGCAGACTCTTCTTCAGAGAATTGGACGGGTGTAGATAATGTCCAGTGATACGAATACTTTTCTGTTTCAGATCCAGGGAGGAACAGGGAGATCTCGGTGGACACTTGGAGCGCTTGGATTCAACGGGCAGGATTCGGGAAGCAGGGAACCAGACAGGAATACTGGAGACAGCAAGACAGGGAGACAAAGGTGAGTATATTCAGGGGTGAGTATAGTTACGTGATGGGTCTTCGTTGGCAGATTTGGAAACTTCGGGAAATCGTGGGTAACGGTCTTCTCCTGTTGGAGGCTTGACAATGACTGGGGTGTGCGTGAGTGTTTTATAGGGCTGGGTAACGAGGTGACTGATTGTGAACAGGTGTGTCTGGTTAATATTCCGGGGAGAGTGACCTTTGAGTGGTGGATGGGAATGAATCTGACTGATTCCTGACACTACCCCCTCCTCTAGCGTCCGCGCCAGCGGACCTAGGACCCCGACGTCGTGGGGGTCTACCTCGAGGTCGAGGAGCAGGTTTGCCAGGGTGTTGTTCGTGGAAGGCAGTGAGTAGCGTGGGATCAAGGATGTCCTTACGAGGTATCCAACACCTCTCTTCCGGTCCATAATTTTCCCAGTCAACCAGATACTCGAGTAGACCACCCCGACGTCGGGAGTCCAGGATCTCTCTTACAGCGAAGATGGATTCTGTTTCAATGGGAGGTACCGGAGGATTCTCATCTTGTGCTAGATCTGTAGAGGGGACTGGAACGGATGGGTGATGAGGCTTCAGGAGGGAAACATGGAATGAGGGGTGGATGCGGTATTGACTTGGCAGACGGAGCTGGTAGGTAACTGGATTGATTTGTCTTGTTATGGGAAACGGACCGATGTATCTTGGACTTAACTTGCGACAGGGTAGTCTCAACCGGATATCCTTTGTTGAGAGCCAAACCAATTGTCCAGGTTGGTATTCGGGGGTGTTGCTTCGGTGAGCGTCTGCAAAGTGACTGTGGCGGTTTATGGCTTGTTGGAGGTGATGGTGAGCTTGGTTCCATATTCTCTCACTGTCCCGGAACCAGGCATTAACTGCTGGGACTTCTGAGGGTTCCCCGGACCACGGGAACAGTGGAGGTTGGTAACCCAGAATGCACTGGAACGGAGTCAGGTTGGTGGAGGTTTGTTTAAGGGAATTTTGGGCATACTCTGCCCACACGAGGTAACGACTCCAGAGGTGCTGATTGGCATGGCAGAAAGTTCGGAGGAAACGGCTGACATCCTGGATTTTTCTTTCTGCCTGACCATTCGCCTGTGGGTGATACCCTGAAGTGAGACTTACGGTGACATTCATCAGTGCAAAGAAGGCTCGCCAAACTTTTGAAATGAACTGAGGCCCCCTATCTGATACAATGTCCTCTGGGAGGCCGAAATTCCGGAAGACATGTTCCATTAAAAGTTCTGCGGTTGCAAATGCCGTGGGTAAATTCTTTAGGGGAATCAGCTTACACGCTTTCGAAAAGCGGTCGACGGCCACCAGGATGCAGGTGTTCTCTTCGGAAGGTGGAAGATCAGTCACAAAATCCACCCCAATATGCGACCAGGGTCTTTGGGGAACGGGTAGAGGCATGAGTTTTCCTGTGGGCAAATGACGAGGATTTTTATTCATTGCACATAGGATGCACCCCTGGATGAATGATTTGATGTCTCGGAGCATATTGGGCCACCAGTAGCAGTTTTGGAGAGTGGAGCAGGTTTTGGTGATTCCTGGGTGACCCGTACCCACAGAGGAGTGCGCTGATGAGATGAGTGCTATACGGAATTCCTCGGGTACGTAGATTTTCCCGGCTGGGCATTCCGCAGGACTGGGTTGGTCTCGAGACAATTCCGTCAGTTGTTCGTTTAAGTCCCACTGAATGGGATTGACAAAGATTGTCTCTGGCAAGATTTTCTCGGGTTCTTCATGGGGAGTGTCAGGGGCATGGAGACGAGACAGAGCATCCGCTCGGACGTTCTTGGAGCCGGGACGATAGGAGATCTGAAAGTGAAATCGAGTGAAGAAAAGCGCCCATCTCGCCTGGCGTGGATTGAGTCGTTTCGCTTCTTTCAGATACTGGAGGTTTTTATGGTCGGTGAGAACCAGGAACGGGTGTTTGGCGCCCTCCAACCAGTGTCGCCATTCTTCAAGCGCAAGTTTTACCGCCAGGAGTTCCCGATTGCCGATATCATAGTTTACTTCGGCGGGTGATAACTTGTGGGAGAAGAACGCACATGGCATAGGTTTGGGTGACAAATTGGAATATTGAGACAACACTGCTCCGACTCCAGTGGTGGAGGCATCAACTTCTACGATGAACATCTCTTCGGGATTAGGATGTTGGAGTAGAGGGGCAGTGGTGAAGGCGGTTTTCAAAGACTGGAATGCATGGTCGGCTTCCTCAGTCCAGAGCAGCGTTTTTGGTTTTCCTTTTAGGAGTGACGTTAGAGGAGCTGTTAGCAGGCTATATTGGTGAACGAACCTCCGATAAAAGTTGGCAAAGCCAAGGAATCTTTGCAATTCTTTTACCGTCTGTGGGGTTGGCCAGGAAGTGATCGCCTTGGTCTTGCGATCGTCCATCTGTACTCCTCTTTCACTGAGTTGATAGCCTAGGAATTCGACTGAAGTTTGGTGAAATGAGCATTTTTCTGCCTTTAGGAACAAAGAGAACTCACGTAGCCGTTGGAGGACTAAGGAGACGTGTCGTTGGTGTTCCACTGGATTCTTGGAATAGATTAAGATGTCGTCGATGTAGATTATGACAAATTGGTTCAGATAATCTCGGAATACCTCATCCATAAAGCTTTGAAAGATGGAAGGAGCGTTGACCAGTCCATACGGCATAACCAAATACTCGTAGTGGCCAGCAGGAGTGATGAACGCGGTTTTCCATTCGTCGCCTTCTCGAATTCGGATGAGGTTATAGGCGCTCCTCAAGTCCAGTTTACTGAACATCTTGGCCTCACGCAGCTGCTCCAGTGCGGAAGGAACCAACGGTAGTGGATAGCTGAACTTCACGGTTATTCTGTTCAGGGTTCGATAATCGATACAAGGACGTAGTCCGCCATCCTTCTTAGGAACAAAGAAAAAGCTGGCAGCAGCAGGTGACGTGGAGGAACGGATATACCCCTGTTTCAGAGCCTCTTCGATGTACTGTTGCATGGCTTTCTGTTCAGGAATAGACAGGGAGTATATTCGTCCCTTAGGAATGGGTTCTCCTGGAACAAGGTCGATCGCACAATCCCAAGCTCGATGAGGGGGTAATTTAGCTGCCTCGACAGGATTGAACACATCGGCGAACGAGGAATAACAGGTAGGTATGGACACGGACAGACTCTCAGTGGGGCTTTCGATGGAGGTTGAGTTTACTGGGACAATGTTAGGTGCATCACCGATGGATGTGGTCGCCAAATCAGCAGTTCTGGATGCACACTTACAACCCCAGTTTAGGATCTTACCGGATGACCAGTTGATATTGGGTTGGTGTCGAATAAGCCATGGGCGACCCAGAATTAGATCAGTCTGACTGTTCTCTAATATGAAAGGTTCAAAAAGTTCGTGATGTGTATTTTCGACACCCAGGATGATGGGTTTAATCCGAGCTGTGACATACCCCTTGTTTATGGTTTCACCCGTCACTGCCTGGATGGAGTATGGTCTGGCGGTGGCTGATTTCTCGAGCTGGAGATTTTGGCAGAGCCGTCCGGAGATGAAGTTCCCTGCCGACCCGGAGTCCACGATGGCTGTGGCTGAAACATGGAAAGTCGTGGATTTTAAGATCACTGAAATAGTTAGTGGGGCTGAGACCGAATCGGCCGTAAAGACAGAACTCACAAGCATTCTGGGGGGTCGAGTCGGACATGACTGACGAAAATGTCCTGCCATTCCACAATACAGACATAACCTGAGTTCACGGCGCCGGGCACGTTCCGCTGGGGACAGCCGGTAAGTATCCAATTGCATTTTCTCTCCATCTGCTTCGGGAGGAGCTTCTGTGGAATACTGAGAATTACTAGTGGATCGACGATTTTCTGGATAACAGCCCTGAGATCGTTGATGCACACGGAGAGCTTGTTGGATAAATTTTTCAACACCCAGACTGTCATCATATATCGCCATTTGCAGACGGAGAGCAGGATTCAGACCACGTCGATAAACAGAAATGAGTGCCTTGTCGTTCCACCCACTTACAGCGGCTAAAGTGCGAAATTCCAACGAATACTCAGAAACCGATCTTTGACCTTGGCATAGTTGCAGTAATTTGTCACTGGTGGAAGAATCATCAACTGGTCGTCCGAAAACCTCTTTAAAACGGTCTACAAACCCTTGTACAGATGAAGTTGTCGTGGACTCCTGTAACCATATGGTTTCAGCCTATCTCAAAGCAGCCCCGGATAACTGTTGGATGATAAAAGCGATTTTCGATCTTTCTGTGGGATATAACTGATTTTGCTGCTCCAGAGCGAGCGAACACTGAAGCAGGAACCCGTTGCAATCCTCCGCCCGTCCGGAGAATGGCGCTGGTCGTGATGCTTGGTTAGCGAAGCATATCACCGAAGAAGTGGAGTCTGCGGAAGTTCTGAGCGGAGACTGACCGGAATTTTGAGCAGCGGCTGTAGACTGTACAGGGTTATCACCATGGCGGGTAGCTTCCATCGCGCTGTTTCACTTTTCTGTTCTGGTCAAGCCTTCTGTCAGGATACAGGCACAGAGGCGGAGGTAAGTGAAAGCAAACGTGAGTTTATTTACAGTGATATATGTGCAGGGACAAAGTTCATGTGCTGGTGTGTTGACGATCACGTCGTGCAGAGGATCCCAGGTGAGCAGACTCTTCTTCAGAGAATTGGACGGGTGTAGATAATGTCCAGTGATACGAATACTTTTCTGTTTCAGATCCAGGGAGGAACAGGGAGATCTCGGTGGACACTTGGAGCGCTTGGATTCAACGGGCAGGATTCGGGAAGCAGGGAACCAGACAGGAATACTGGAGACAGCAAGACAGGGAGACAAAGGTGAGTATATTCAGGGGTGAGTATAGTTACGTGATGGGTCTTCGTTGGCAGATTTGGAAACTTCGGGAAATCGTGGGTAACGGTCTTCTCCTGTTGGAGGCTTGACAATGACTGGGGTGTGCGTGAGTGTTTTATAGGGCTGGGTAACGAGGTGACTGATTGTGAACAGGTGTGTCTGGTTAATATTCCGGGGAGAGTGACCTTTGAGTGGTGGATGGGAATGAATCTGACTGATTCCTGACACTAAAGCAACAAATGAATCAAATTTTTCCTCAGGGAGACTACAATGCACTTCCTGATGCGATACTGTGGTAGACGGTTGCATAGTTATAATTTTGTCCCTGATATTATCAATCTTATAAGTGAAGAAGTTCATAAAGTCATCACTGCTGTGTTGCTTGGACACTTCTGAGCTTGAAGCTTTCTTTTTCGTTAGTTTAGCCACTGTTTCAAATAAATACCTTGGATTATGTTTATTTTCTTCTAATAGGTTTGAAAAATAAGCAGATCTAGCAGCTTTTAAAGCCTCTCTGTAAGCAATCGAGCTCTCTTTCCACGAAATCCGAAATACCTCTAGTTTAGTTTTCTTCCAGTTGCGCTCCATTTTTCTGGCTGCTCTCTTAAGGGCCCGGGTGTGCTCGCTGTACCACGGCGTTGGACAATTTTCTTTAATCTTCTTTAAGCGCAACAGAGCAACTGCGTCTAAAGTGCTGGAAAAGAGAGAGTTAAACTTTTCTGTTGCAATATCAAGTTCTTCTAAGCTATCCGGGATGGTGAGATGATGAAACTGATTAGGAAGATTATTGATAAAGCAATCTTTAGTGGCAGAAGTTATAGGTCTAACGTATTTATAACACGGAGTCGGCTTTGCAGCCTTGGCTAAATGTAATTTACATGAGACTAAATAATGATCTGAGATGTCATCGCTCTGCTGCAGAATTTCAACGGCATCAACATCTATTCCATGTGATAATATTAGATCTAGAGTATGATTACGACAATGAGTAGGTCCTGACACGTGTTGTCTAACTCCAATTGAGTTTACAATGTCTTTAAATGCCAATCCCAATGCATCTTTTTCATTATCTACATGTATATTAAAATCACCAACAATTAGAACTTTATCTGCAGCCAATACTAATTCTGATAGAAAGTCCGCAAATTCTTTGATAAAATCTTTATGGTGCCCTGGTGGCCTGTATACAGTAGCCAGCATAATTCTCAAATGTGATTTATCGTTTACACTATATATTTTTACATTAAGCACCAATACTTCAAAAGAAGTATATTTAAAGCTAGATTTCTTAGTGGTTTTGAAAATATTACTATAAATTACAGCAACACCTCCCCCTTTGCCTTTCAGACGAGGTTCATGTTTATAACTGTAATCTTGTGGGGTTGACTCATTTAAAATAATATAATCATTTGGTTTTAGCCAGGTTTCTGTCAAACACAGCATATCAAGATTATAATCTGAAATCATATCATTAACTATGAGAGATTTTGAAGTAAGGGATCGAATATTCAGCAACCCAAGCTTTATCATTTGCTCATCTGTATTATATCTGTTTTTTATTTGTTGAACATCAATTACATTTTTAACCAGACGTTTTTTGGATTTCCAAATTCGGGGAACAGACACTGTCTCTATATGATGACATCTAGGTGAAAGAGGCTCTATGTGATGGGATTTATCTGACCTTGGTGACGTGAGGCCGCTAGCAGACGGTCGGTTTAGCCAGTCTGTCTGCTTCCTGACCTGAGCCCCAGATTGTCATGTTTTATCTCTAAGACTATGAGCCAAATTACTAGAGAGAAGAGCAGCACCAGCCCAGGAGGGATGGATACCATCTCTTTTCAACAGATCAGGCTTGCCCCAAAAACTTTTCCAATTGTCTATGAATTTTATATTATTCTGCGGACACCACTTCGACAGCCAACCGTTCAGGGAGGCCAATCGGCTAACTATCTCATCACTCCTGCGTACAGGAAGGGGGCCAGAGCAAATTACAGTGCCTGACATCGTACTTGCGAGTACTTTCAGTATAGGTTAACACCTGTAACTGTAACTTTGCTGTAACTTTGCCTACAGCAAAGTAGAAAGAGTTTGGAATCATAAAATAATCCCCCAAACAGCTGTCAAAATTGACCAAAAACAATACATTTTATTCTGTCACTAATTGATATATATATATATATATATATATATATATATATATATATATATATATATATATATATATATATATATATATTCATCACAATCGAAAATATAAGTTTTTTTTTTTTATTCAATACATCTATATTTGAAGCTTGTTATAAATATCCTCAATGTACAGTGTTTGTGTTGTAGGTCTCAGATGAGCGGACTGCTGGAAGAGGATGGGGTGGGGTTTTCTTGTTTTGAGTTTTTTTTTTTTATGTGTTTGTTTTCATTTCAAATAAAAATAAACTTATATTGAACCCACACTGGCTATTCTACTTGTTGCTCTTTACATATCTATAGTTCTACATTGTGATTTCCTATCCTGTTTGAGCACTGGTTATCCAGATTTGGTGATCCTAATAAGTTCCTATCCGGATCAGATTGATCCAATCCGATGTTGCTTTGAAAAACTGGCTCAAAAGTAAACTGGATTACGTGATCACGGATTGCAAAAAAAAGGATTACTAAATCCGGATCAATTTTATCCGGATTAAACCTTTTGAAAAACCGGGCCCTGGAATATGCTTTCCTGTAAGAAAGCCACAATAAATTTCACAATCAAAGTTCTAGCCGCTTGCTTATATATATATATATATATATATATATATATATATATATATATATATATATATATATATATATATATATATAAAATTTACTTTTACTTCAAATACTTAAGTACATTAAATATCAGAAAATTACTTTTGATACTTAAGTACAGTACACTGTTAACAATTTTCTTGTATTTTTACAGTACAGTACTGGCAGCAAGGTTGCCAGCAAGGTACTGTATTTCGATTTACAGTAACTGTACTGTAATTCAATTTACAGTACACACGAACAGTACTGTAAACTACAAAACAGTATTGTACTGTATTTTTACTGTATTTTGTCATTTTTGTCTGCTTCTGTTGTAATTAATTATACGGTATTGTACTGTAATATCTATATTGATACATTATTGCAAAACGTAATTTTCAAATTACTAATGATATTATAACTATATAATATGTAGTTATTACAGTATATAAATCTATAGGTAATATGCAACTTCAGAATAACTGCAAATCAAAAGACAATCCAAACAATGTTCTGGTCAAAAAAAATTTTTATTGATCAATTACACTATTAAAACCATGTATGGTGAACGCATTTAAAGGGATAGTTCACTTTGAAATTAATTTTTGGTATGTTTTAGCTTACCTCAAGGGCATCTAAGATGTAGGTGTCTTTGTTTCCGCAGTAGTTTCAATTTTGATATTTTTAGGTCAGTCATATAATATAATGCAGGTCGCCCGCGCCCTCAGATCACTTGGATGTGGCTGTGATTACAAGAGGTAAAAACGATATAAATACTGCTCGTTTTCTCATACAAACCGCTCGTTTCGTGTCTTAGGCCATCAATGTGTACTCACATTTACGAGTCATTAAATCATGTTTAATTTGGACTTCCCTGTGCATGCTCTTTGAGGAAGTGACCATAGACCTGCATTATATGACTGACAGACAAGAACGGTTTGACCTAAAAATATCAAAATTGACTATATCATTATATCAAATATCATTTATTGACTAATAACAAACTAATGCGGAAACAAAGACACCTGCATCTTGGATGCCCTTGAGGTAAGCTAAAACATACCAGAAATTAATTTAAAAGTGAACTATCCCTTTAAGAAGAGGTTGAGAAACTGCATGACTTGCAGCTATAGCTGGACATACTTAAAGGGATAGTTCGGCCAAAAATGATATTTAACCCATTACTCACCCTCAAGCCGTTCGAGATGCATATGTCAATCTTGTTTCAGATGAACACATTTTCAGTTATTTTAGAAAATGTCTTAGACCCTTCAGTGGATATAATGTGAAGCAATGGGGTCCACCTCCTTCAAGTCCCAAAATGTGCATACATCCTTCACAAAAGTAATACATCCGGCTCCAGGGGGATAAACGAAGGCTTTCGAGGGTAATCCGTGCGGTTTTGTCGAAAAAATATACATATTTAAAACTTTATAAATGAAAATATCTGACTTCCGGCAACGATCGATGCGCGTTCACAACGCATCATCGCTGGCGCGTTCGTTCTACGTCACGACGGTTCCTACGCTACGTCCTACCTCGTACGCCGACTTCCATCACCCGTGAACGCGCGTCGATCGTTGCCGGAAGTCAGATATTTTCATTTATAAAGTTTTAAATATGTATATTTTTACGACAAAATCGCACGGATTACCCTCAGAAGGCCTTCGTTTATCCCCCTGGAGCCGGATGGATTACTTTTGTGAAGGATGTATGCACATTTTGGGACTTGAAGGAGGTGGACCCCATTGCTTCACATTATATCCACTGAAGGGTCTAAGACATTTTCTAAAATAACTGAAAATGTGTTCGTCTGAAACAAGATTGACATATGCATCTCGAACGGCTTGAGGGTGAGTAATGCATGGGTTAAATATCATTTTTGGCCGAACTAGCCCTTTAAAAACTTGGCTGGGATTTTGAGGTGGTACTGGAACCTTGGACCGATGACCAAAACTGAAAAAGACATGACACACAAAAAAACATATGACAAAATCTGTTAGCCACAGCACCAAAGATGAGCAGACAGACAGTGGAAGAGAGAGAATTCTGTTGAAATAACAAAAACAGCCACAAAAAAAAAAGTTTTAAAACTTTAAGTTTAAAACATTGTATTAACATGGCTAATACTTACATAAAACTCCTTCCCAGGCTGCAAATTGTCCCACACTGTAGAGCTGTAAGAAATCAAAATAAATATTATTCAGTTAACGGTTATGTGTTTCTTGTTGAGGAAATATCTCATAAATCTGCTTACAATACATCTAAGTTAGGTAAATAAAACATAAGCTTCACTTGACCTCTCTAAATATTCTAACTTGATTTTTTGGCATCCATTTGACTTGTCTTTATTGGCTAATATATCATTAACTCTATTAGTCTTAAGTTTTTCAACAATTTACACCTTTATTTGTATTTTTAATTATTATAATAATCATTATAAATGGGTCTCCCGCCTAAAAAGAAATGAAGTAAAAGACTAAACTGGTACCAATAGCCAATCTCTCTAAGCACAAATAAATAACCCAATTTGCGTTGCAAAGGAAAGTGCAGTATTTTTAAGCCTTATTTGCACGCGTCTTATTTTGTGTCTAAACGACTTATTCAATTTGGTCCAGTATTGATCATAAAATCATCAAGTTCGTCATTCGGGAAACGGACTGCAAATATAGCAGTTTGAGCAAAATGTATATAACGTTATGTCTATTATAAGTGCTTGTTTTTACCACTGACAGGCTCGGGTGTTCCCTACAGAGATAGGCCCAACAGTTAGACTAACATGATGTCAAATGCAGTAATTTTATCTCGCAGACCATCGTAAAACACATTTAATTAAAACTCGACAGAAACAAAATAAAACTCACAAAAGACCATCTCGATTTGTCTTTCCACCGTTCCCGCAATCACCAAATCTGTTTTGTTCGAAATAAAACGTAAGGTAGCCTATTGTTAATTCACGGAGTTATAACGTTAGATTTGAAAATGTCAGGACAAGCAGCAGGGTGAAAGAGCAGATAACGTTAACAAACTTAACAGTGTTTTTGCAACCGTCGCTGGCTAAACTTCCACTATCATTTCACATTAAAAGCTATGTAGGCTACACACTATAGCGTAAAATCCTAAAACCTTATTATAAAATTCAAAATGAACTTACCAAATTTCCAGATATCCGCAGAGTGAGATATCCGCGCAGAGTGAGTGAACTGCCGCAGTTGTGCTCTGACGTCAGTCAGGCGGCGCGCGCTCTCTGTTTACAGCAACCCTGTATTTTTGCCTGGCATATTACAGCCAGGTTACAGCTAGGTTACAGCAACACTAAAATGTACTGTAAAATGTTCCCGCTCAAACAAAATTACCCAGAATGCAATGCAAATTACGGTATTTTACTGTAATATAGAAATGCAGTATTGTACTGTAGGTTTTTACAGTACTGTGCTGCTAAATCTACAGCGAAAGTTAACAGTGTATATATCAGATACTTTAAGACTTTTACTTAAGTAATATTCTAAAAGGTAACTTTCACTTCTACCAAAGTCTTTTTCTAGTACGATACTTGTACTTTTACTCAAGTATTGCTTTCTAGTATTTTATACAACACTGACACACACACACACACACACACACACACAGAGAGAAACATGATTCAAATTTAAACAGTAGGCTATTTTTGCGTTTACAGACACTAACGTTATTATATATCGCGATTAGAACAAAGCACAAGAATAAAAACACTTACAGCCCAGCTCGCTCCTCGAAGTGAAAATAAACCAGCACTTGTTCTGAGGTAGGTAAATGTCCCAGGATTATTCCTCACAGCCGCGCAAGACGACAGTACATTAATCTGACTAAATATAGTGTGTTTACCGAGTTTATGTGGGCGTTCACACGTCTCAATGTGTTGCTTCAGATCATTAGCGTTTGAATAGCGTGCGCTCTCCGTGGGCGTGTCACATTAGCGGAATAATGAGATGCGAGAACGATAATGAGAACGGCTGAAACCGCTCTCTTTTTATATAGATTACATAAACAGAGAATATTTATTTTAGTTTTGAATTAGATAATTTAAAAGTACAAACTTAAATGATCATAAACATATATTGCTCATGTCTGGGTGAATAGTAGTCGCTGAGTTTTGTTTAAGTTTAGAGACATGCTCCAGAAAAAGTTCACGGACACGGAGAACCAGAACGCACACCCTGTTTATTTTCTTTATTTTACAAAAGCACAATATTTTATTTTCGATTGTAGGTGGGCACATAAAAAAGTAGACATTTAACAGTTTATTTTTTAATGTCTTAACTCTGTATGACCAGAAATGATGGAGTAGTTTAAGTCTATTTTTCTGCTATGTGAAAAAAATCTGCCAAAACGCACCGGTGCGTTTGCCGTCCCCAGAGGGTTAAGTTCTCTGGCTGCTGTAACTGAGTGTTCATAAAACACATTTGATATGGCACAAAAGTCAAGAAAATATATGATCTGGTATTGATGGTAATGTATTGATGATGACAATCATTATTTAGTGACTTGATTCACTGATTTTTTTCAGAGTCTAATCTCTGTTTAAATGGGCAAATTATTATTAGTTTTATTCAAAACTGTGATACTACAGCGTAAGATATGAAGGATTTTATAAAGTTTGTGCAGATAAAATTTTCATCTATGGCATTATTAAGACTCACACAGACATCCAGAATCAGCATATGAATCACAACAATGGTGACCATAAAAATATTCAGGCTGCAATGCATGCTGGGTACCAGCATAGTAAAAAATGTATCCATGGCTCTCAGCATGTATTGCGGCATGAATAAATAATACAGGTTAATTGTATATTTTCTTTTATTCTTACTGTTTGCTTTTATGTTTGCTGTTTTTGTTATGACTTTAGTTGCTTGTTTTTTGATGTTCAGAGGTTTATCTGAAAATTTTGTTGATTGTCAACATTGTTGAGGTTCATATGCTGATTCTTGATGTTCTTCATTGTGTCAGCATGAGACATGAGACATCCCTATAGAGGTTTTTAAATCTGATTGTGACAAAAATGGACCTTACACTGTAGAATCACAGTTCTATTAAAATGAATAATACAAAACTAATAAAAGTTTAATTAGAGATTAGGCTCTGGTAAAGATCATTGAATCAAGTCACTCAATGATGATTTTCATCATCAAAACACAACCATCGACACTTGATCATATTTTCTTTTGTGCCACAACAAAAGTGTTTTATATACACACGGTTACAGCAGCCAGCAAAAGACTGGTGTTATAAAGTCAAGGTCAAGAGCCCAACTAAAGCAAACACTGATCACCATCATGGTGTCTTCAAATGAAACTCAATAAGTCATCAATATCTAAACCTCTGTTAATTCCCAATAAGAACCTCGGTAGACGTATGACAAAAATAAAGCCAACTATGGTCGCAAGTTACGTCGTTACCAATAGAGTTCAATGGAAATTGCGATCATAGTTGGATAACGATGCTTTCGGGAAACGCACTCCTGGTTAGTAAGTGAAGCTGGTAATGCTGACTCAACTGATATGATTTCAGAGTACTCATAATTATTGGTTTCTAAAATTAAACGAATTAAGGTAATCGGTGTCCTTAAATGTTATGAGTTATTTTAACTTATTGGATTTGACTTTGAGTGTGATATTGTGAGCTAGCAAGCGCTCTGAGTTCATTTAAAATTAAGAAATATCCTTTTTTTAGTGGACTCGATTAAAATAAGTTCAGAGTACTCATAACTATTGTTTTTTATCAAATCAATTACATTGAGGTAATCGGTGTCCTCAAAATAAATTAGCTGACCTTTTTGGGTTTTACAGTGTAGGCTATTTTCTCAAAAACGACAAATATTACCCAGAATTACGTAGAATGTTTTCTACGGTATATTACTGTTTTAATGGAAAATGGTATGATACTGTCAGAATTTGGCCTTTTTTTACAGCAAGGGTTAATAGTGTACTTTAAGACCCAAGGAGTCGAATGCACTCCAGACGAACACGCTTGTCGAAACACAAGTGTCTCCTGAAAACCAAAAAGGTTAATGACGTGTACTAAGGGTGGCCTCTTATACTTACGGCGCACCACTTATGACATCATGGGCTGTCACCCATGTGTGTTTACACGTGCTTTAGACACCGGTCACACTGATGATATTCCCCATAGCGTCGATCCACAATGCAGTGTTGAGTTCCACTTTGAAAGGGAATTTCGATTTCATGTTGACTTTAAAGTTATGCAAAGCTCTGTCAGGCTCTGCCAAGTCAATAGTCAGCACATTTTTTGCCTTGGCAAAGACAGAAACTGATGGTTTGGTTAATGTGTGCTTGTTTGCAACCCCAAGGGATGGCAATTAAACAATACTGGTGTATGGAGAGAAGCTGTTTGGCTCTTGTGAAGACACCTAATGTGAGGATGCCTCAGGTCCAGAGTTTGTGGACAAAAGTTTCCAAAAATGTATGTTTATGAACAATAGAGAAACAGTAGATGATCAACAATTTTGCCCATTGCAGTCTTGCATAAAGGCTTGAGTGGATGTTGTAGTGTGCTGCTTGCCAGTGTGTGTATTTGTTAACTTTTCCATGGAGTCATCACTAAGAGCACCACGTTTTAAGAGCAGGTCTGGACATGCATCAGTCGTTTCCAAAGCCTGAGTAACCAAATGTCATTAATTCCCAGAGGGAAGTGGGGAAAGGAGAAAGTAAAAAAGAATCAACAGCAAAAGAAAACAGAAACAGAAGGACAATAGATTGATTAAAACATTAGACATTTATTAGGGAAGTTTATTAGGGAAGAACATGTTGAGCTATGTATTTTATCTCACAACTGAATTTATTATTGTTTACATGTTTATGTATAAATAAATCATTATAAATATTTGTAAAATACAATTGTTTGTAAAGAATTTGCTGTAGGACTGGAGCTGTAACTCCATTACTCCGCCCAATACTTTAAAGTTTTTGTAACTACACAAAAAAAAAAAGTTGAAACAAAATGTGTTAGAACACTCCATAGTCTCCCCATTATCTTTTGGGCAGGATAACCAATAGATAAAGACAAGATATGATTTTTGTTGTTGCTATGGACTGTTGACAAGAGGGATGTGTATTCACTGTGTGAAAATGGATTTCAGGGTAAGCGATCTAATTTTGAGCAGCAAGAAAAAAAGTGTTTTAAAGCTTGTTGTTTTGCAGAACATCACAGTTATATGATATGAGAATAGTAAGGCCTGTAGTTAGGGAGTACATGTTATTTAAGGAAAATATCATTTTATTTTTAAAATGACATAATTTTTTTTCAAAGCTAGTCTGTGGGGTAAAACACTTCCCACTATCATAATTACTGTAGTTACCACAGTCTGAACATCACATTCTTTGTTTTACCATCAAATGTTATCTAACTAGGCTGTTGAATAAAAAAACGTGGACTTTAATTTTTGTTTAAAATCTAATAACATTAACGAAACTGATCTAATAACAAAACTGTGGACATTTTTCACACTTGGTTTTTAATTTTTGCCCTTGTCACCGAAAACTAGGATAAATTCTAGACACATTTACCTTTTGTTTCACAGAAAAAAATGACACAGTCCTTAAGGGGGGCGTTTTCCCCCACTCTACCCTACATCACAGGAATTACTAATATTTATTATGGGAATGACAATAATAAGAATTTATGAGAAAAATCTGTCTTTCCATTAACATTTTGTGGACTGGATTGAGAGCCTTGTTTATTTATTTTGTTTATTGAAACAATTAATGGGTCACAATGGCACAAAATACGTGCAAAAAAGTAAAAGTATATAATAAACACTGCATGAATGTGACATATTTGTCAAATGACACCTATATCGATTTAAAACACTTGCAATATGCATGTTATATGGCAGTATGTACATGTTGAAAGATGTTGCAAATAGCCATATATACTTCAATGAAGGGTGCTTTGAGTTTGCGAGCAGTGTAGTCTCGGCCACATTGTATTTAACCTAACACACAGAACACAGTTCTCACCACTCAAAAACATGGAGCTTCTATAAATATACACACTAATGCTTCTCATAAAGATGTCAGCACAAGGAAACAACTGAACACACACACACATAGATACAGTCACAATCATTTCTTTACTAACTCAAAATTCCTCATTAACACTATACATCAAGATACACACTTGCACATACAGGGGTGAATTTGATCAAATCTGTCAAATTTCACCTCAAAACCAGAAGAGTTGTTTTAAAAAATATATTTTGCAAGAAAATTAAGCCTGTCTTTAGGACAAAATTATTTGTATTATGACATAATTTTCATGACAAGTACATTATTTTACTGTAATAAAAATATACTTAAATTGTATACATTTAATAATTTAATGTATTAATAAATCATTTTATGTATTTGTTGTACTGTCTTTACTGTAAACAATAATAACTGAATTGACTAGATGCATTACAGTGTCTAAAATGATGTAAAAAAAAAAAAAACTATATTACATCACATGATGCAAATTCATGGTCCTAAAATGAAGATTCACATTTGTGACAAATAATATATATATATATATTTTATTTTTATTTTTATTTTATTTTTTCTGTAAATGTGACATATTTTGCTGAGATTGACCAACACATTCCTTTTGCAAAGCTGTGGATATTTTTGAGAACTAAAAGACCCTGACTACAGGAGGACCTGAAGAGGCAAGTTATAAAATACATTCTCCTGTGACACCTGATAGTGTGCAATGTGTAGTTAGGGAGCACATGAGAGCTTTGAAATGTTTACCATTCAGTAGGCCTACTAACCCTCTAGTGTTCCTCTTGCTTTCAAAAGCTGAGACCTCACCTGGTCTACACTCAGATCTTGTTTACAGGAACCTGTTCAGGAGAGATCCCGAAGGTATAAGAGCACAGCTGTGCACAACAGTAAGACCCATCCCGCACATTAAAAGAAAACCACCCAAATATTAAAGCATTTAAATCACGCATGCTCCAATGCCAATAGCTTTCTTGCCACATGCTGTACGTCATGAGCCTTCACCTCCATTGTTTAGTGCAAACACTTCTCTTTAATGTGTATTTACCATTAATTGACACTAGACGTTCCTTTGACAACATTACCTTTATCAGTACAGCACCATTAGAAATTTTCATTGAACATTTGGCATGCAATGCTACACGGCTGCCCTAATGGTACAATCAAATTATGAACTTAACAAGCACAATAAATTAATGGGTATGAGTAATGTAAATAAACACTAAAAAAAAATTAAAAAAGCATATATTTGGTTTAATATTGAGCTTGTTTTGTGAAATGCTTTAACGGAATGTCTTTGTGTGCTCTTGTGACATTGTAGAGGTGCATAGCTGAGAGTCTCATTTTCAAAGATATTCTTTCATTTTCCCTCCATTTTTTGCCACTCTCCTATCTCCTTTTCCCATCCTAGTCAGTTGTCTCAGCTCCTGATTTTCCTTCCCAGTGAGACTTTATCTGTCCATCTATCTTTGTGTTTGCTTACTTATCATCCAGAGAGAGATAGTGCCATGGAGCACTTTCTGAAGATAAAATAATGTTATATAGTCATATTTTAACTGCAGTTGCAGCTCCTCACCACCATGTTGGACAACTGCTCCACCTAGAAACAGAGCCAAGACAAAATGATTAATTCACAAGAATGAATTTGTAAAATAATCTAGCACAAAACCTTGTCAGGTGAAGTACTTCTTAATTTTTGTTAGATAGTAGTTATACCAAATTGTTCTCACTCCAAAGAACACACTATTTGTGCCTAAACTGCTTACCATGACACAAATCCTGGGTTCAAAAACCTTAAGCAAAGAAAATATATTTTCTTATATATAAATGGTCAATATATTAATGGATTTAATGGTTATATTGAAAATATACAGAACAATATATTGTGTTAATATATTACAATATATTGAATAATACCTAAGGAATTGCCGCTTTTCATGTATTGAAAAATATGTGACAATATATTTCCATATATATCATAATGTATGTCATTTTTATGCAGTAATTTACTTTATAACATATAGATCTACATGTGATATGGTACTGCATGTGTATAAATATATTGCACATATATATACTCATGCAGTATATACACACATTTATAAGTATATAATATAACATATTTCTTATATTTTATAATTATTTACATTATACATTACATTAAACAATAAAAGATCTCCCCCTAAAGAAATATTGGCCAAAAAGACATGAAATAATTTAATTTTAACATTTACTCTTAACTCTTAACACACAGAAGCAAAGCATTAAATATTAGTCCAGGTGATATGTGCAAAATTTGAGGTGATATGTTCACTTTTTCATAAAAGCATGAAACTTGGTACTCTTGTACAGTTTGGGGCCCTGAACATTTTCAGAAATGGAGCCATCCCAAAAACGCCTAGTGGCGGCATTTTACTTTCCGACATAGCCAAATTATGTATTTTGTATCGTATCTCCTGAATCACACATGATAACACATAAAAGATTACCTAGTGGCGGCATTTTACTTTCCGACATAGC
Organism: Tiaroga cobitis; assembly: GCA_030578255.1. Taxonomy (NCBI): domain Eukaryota; kingdom Metazoa; phylum Chordata; class Actinopteri; order Cypriniformes; family Leuciscidae; genus Tiaroga; species Tiaroga cobitis. The sequence goes on from CM060605.1 coordinate 10,511,831, forward strand.
CAAATTATGTATTTTGTATCGTATCTCCTGAATCACACATGATAACACATAAAAGATTATGTCTACCCCTATGTTTTGATGGTCCACAGCAAAATGCCCAGTGTTAAATTAACACTCCTGGTGTACATATAGGTCCAAAAATGAACACTGAAGCAGTGTTGAAGTTAATGACATAATTAAGTGATTAATTAAGTGATGATTGGCCATTCGTGGTGACACCTAATGTTAATAAGAATAATCATTGAAGGAAAGAGAAAGAACAAGAACAGAAAAAAAGAGAAACACAAGAACTACTGATTTCGAGCCATTACACATTATTGCACTTATAGACGGAAATGTTTTATGGAATTTTTCATTTCAAGTCACCATAATGATGGTCAGTGTTTGCTTTAGTTGAGCTCTTGACCCTTTTTTATTGTTAGATTTTCTCTGTCTGTTCAAACATTGTGTTTATAGAGCCCATTTGTTACTGCAAGAGAAATCCTGCTCACAATATGTTTTGATGATAACATTATCATCACGTAGTGACCTGATTCACGTTCAGAGTCTAAATATTTGACTATATGCTTAATGTCTAATTTTAGCATTGGTGACTGTTGCCCTGAGATTATACAGTTTGAGCTCCAATAGCAATATGAACAATTTTGAAAATACTTTGTTCACAAAAGTGTGTTTGGACACACAGACATCAAGAATCAGCATATGAATCTCAACAATGGTGACAATAAACAAACTAGTGACAAACAGATCAACTCTGAACATCACAAAACAAGCTACTTAAGTCCTAACAAAACAATAGCAAAATAAAAGCAAACAAGAAAAACCAATGAAAAATATAGCTGCGAGCAGCGATTACGGGCCCAAGCCGGTGGCACCGCAACCCTGGTGCACCAGGGTGGCGGTACCGCCGGCTTTGGCCCTTCATCGCTGCTCGCAGCTATATTTATATATATATATATATATATATATATATAGACATATATATATATATATATATATATATATATATATATATATATATATATATATATATATATATATATATATTTATAAAAAGCCGGCCCCCCTGGTGCCTTTATGGTTATTGTGCACGACGTGCAAAAACGTAACCCTGATTTGACTGTCGAAAAGAAGTGTGCTGTAGAGCTTGCATCAGTGTGGGCTCTGCAAAAGTGCACATCGAGGGCACATATCAACTACAAAGTATGTGTGAGCAACCTTCTGAAACCTAAAATGAAAAATGAGACACCCTACCCTAAATCATGAATTTAACGGACACATGAAATAAGTACACAAGACTGAAAATTCATAGTGTGCCATTTGGGACAGGGCCTATGATCGTGAACCACAATAGCCACTTACATGGATTTTGCCCGGCCATCATTTCCCATATTTGATTTCTGTATTTGACCGATTGTTTACCGTTGCTGACTACTTTCTGCCTGCCCCGATCTGGATTGTTTATTGGACTCTGATTCTTGCTGCCTGCCTCGGCCCTTTGCCTGTCAACCTGGTTTGTCTCTGCCTTTTCTGTTCCGCCCTGTTTGCCATTGCTCACCCTTCCTGTCTTCACCATTCTTAATAAAAAGCTGCAAATGGGTTCCCCTGGCCTGACCCTGCCTCGTTACAACACATATGCTGCATCTGCTCACCATCTGCCGAACGGCTCAGGTAGTTCCGCTTCAGCACTGATGATGTTGTAGGAATAGTGCACGGTTGGTCTGGAGTATTCGGGATTTTTTATTTTATACAGAAATAATTTATTTATAATTCAGATGAGAATAAAGTTAGTGTTGATTAAAATAAAGGAAAACAAATATATTAATCTGAAATATAGCGCATTCATTTTAAATTTATTTAGGTTCAATAACCAAACATACAATCTTAATTTAATTTAAAGCAAACAATACATTTAAAATATATGGGTCGTATGCATATTTTGTAATTAAAAAAAAAATATATATATCCAAAAAGACAAGGCCTTAAACTTGAACAAGGGTTAAACTCTTGTCACTGTAACAGACACAATGATTCAGCATTTTGAACGAATCGGTTGACTCAAAGATTCAATGACCAATCCATAAGCTGCGTCCCAATTCGCATACTATCCATCCTAAATAGTATTCGAAAATAGAATTAGTACGTCCTAAATCGTAGTATGCTGAAATGAGTGTTCCAAAGAGACCCGGATGGTCTACTATATCCGGTCAGAATCCGAAGTGCAGATCGATGCACACTCTAACGGCTGTTATTGCCCACAACCCATCGCGCGTTGGACGAGGATTTGGTTAGAACTACAAACACGAGTGAAAAGTGTTAAAACACTACAGACATGGAGGACGCATGAGTCCGGCGGTTATGTAGAGTGGTTTAGATAAAGGGGTTTGAGCGAAAATGTATTTATTCAACGTTGGCTACATTATATTGCATCTGCAGCAGCACTGTGAACGTTTGTAAAGCGTTTAGCCATTAACTTTTAAAGCAACACCAAGGAACTTTTCCTCAGCGGTCGCCCTACAGGTTGGAAGCGGAATTGTGCATTACCGCTGTCGTAAATAATTTAGCCTACCGCAGCCTACTGTCAAACGCGCACGCTCGCTGTTTATCCAGCACCGGCTTTTGAATCAACAATGGCAGACATCCCAACCTGCAAGAAGCCATTTCAGGGAGGTATATCTTGGTGACTGGATTGTTGACGGGGGGGGTGGCGGGTTGGTTGACTAGCTTTCGTGAGGCACACTCGCAAGGTCTCTCACGCTCTACCTCTCTGCCGTGCTCGCGCTATGTATGTTATTCGCGCAGTATGTTCTGTCTCGCATGCGCGCTCTAGATTCCGGCAGATTTGAACTAATTTGCGGGCATCAGGGAGACGCTATAGACTTTGGATGTCTGCAATGGCCATAGACAATTTGAGGAAGTGGTGGGGGAAGTGACGTATGCCGTAAAGCAGTCGAGTTTTGTAGTTCTTTTTGTGCTACGGTTCCTACCCGAAACCCGAAGTTACATAGTGCGAGTAAAAGCGATACAGACCACATCAGGCTATGGCAGACGTGTCATTTAACCTATTGTAAGTCGATGTACCATCACAAGGGTCTTGGAAATATATTATGAAGGTTGAAAAGTTCCATAGTGTTGCTTTAAATGCATCATTATATTCAAATTGCAAACACATGAGGAGAGTCTCCACATGAAAGACTCACGACTGGCAGATGAACGTGCGACAACATTTCTCTCCGAAACGGTAAGAAATTAAATTAGATTGAATGGAGGATTTTAACTGTGACAAGATGATTGACAGGGCAGTTTATGGTGACAGATGCTCGCGACTGAGCTGTCCGTTAAAGATGACGAAGTAGTATGTCCCAAAGCTTGTATGTACTCTTTCTTCTCAAAAAGAGTACATACTTTTAGGGCGTAGTATAAGTAGGCGAATTGGGACGCAGCTCCTGTCTCATTCATGAATGACTCCGTCGTTCGAACGAATCGTTTGAACGAATGAATCAATGACTCGCTCATTAAGACGGTCGCCTGGCGACACCTAATGACGGTTTAGTGTTGTTTAAAAGTATCATTCTTTCCAACGATTGTTAATTAACTCATATTTAAAACAATCTCATAACATTATTTAATGCATTGTTATTTTTCAGTGTAAACGATTTAATTTGATCACCCCTACCTAGAGTAACAGCCATTTAGTGTCTTATTATTCTAAATAATTGAATTTGTTGATCAAATTTACAAATTAAAAATGAAAGATGAAGCATACATTTAATAAGACTAGACTAGGGGTGCCCTGCAGATATTACAATATGCAGATTTAAATATACCATGGCCCCCCACCGTCAATTTGATGTGTGTGTGTGTATAATAAAATCATTTAGTCACTACAATTAAAACTTGAACGTGTTTGCTTACTAAATTGTGAGCAAAACGAAAGTTGCAGCAAAGATCAGCAACAGGAGTCAAAATTCATTAATCACGAGAGTAAAGAGCTGACTAAAAAAAATGATGACGGAATATTTTGTGTAAAAGCGCCTATTTAAGCGAATCTGTCATTTACTCTTTTGTTGTTGTGTTTTCCTTGAAAACCGGAAGCAATCGGCCCCCGATATGGCGCTAATTTTAAAGTGACACTAACAAGTAGGGCTGGGTATTGACACAAATTTCACAATTCGATTCGATTTCGATTCACAAGCGTGCGATTCGATTTCGATTACGATTCGATTCGATTCAATATTGATTATTTTGGATATCAGGTACAATACATGGCAAATTTTTTCAAGGAAAACAAATCTCTTAACTAATGCTGTAAACTATGGGAGTCAGTTGTAGCCTACTAGGCGTCATTAGCCTACTATAATTTTGAAGGTAAAAATTAACTGATTTGAAGCTATACAAACACTTAAATTACACTTATTTATTTTTATAATAAGAAAGTTATATGAAATATAAACATTTAAATGGTGGCTGTCATAAAAACTTGCCAGATTTATTCAAACATGCATTAAATATTGAAGAACATTAAAAATTATAATGAATATGTAATATGGTGCATATATTTAGCAAAATTCGTTATTTTTATTTAGTTATTTTTTCTAGCTGACTGACTAAGTTACTAAGTTTAATGTTTTTTCTGAGTTAAATGTGACGTTACATGCCATTGTTTACTTGCTGTTTAACTGACGTCTTTCCACGGATGAAACACTGATTGAGCGATACCACGTTATATGATACGGATTTCGAAGTTGTACTCTATCTTTTAACACACTTTCAGATGCTCATTGATGTTTATTTGGCGCTGTAACTGGTATTATTAAGGCAGAAGAGGAGAATGAAATCATGTGCGCTCCGTGCTGCTGCTTCTCTTGAGCTGAGCCAGAGCGATCTCACGCCACAGCGCCAAAACGGTATTTATGTTTTTGAATTTCGTAAGAAAATGGACGTAATTCGAAATTTGAGACTTTATTTCATAATAATAGTCACAAAGCACAAATATTATTTCGATTTATTGGATGGGATGCACGATACAATGTTCTACGCGATCATCAAATGAAAACAGGATGACTAATCGATTCTTGAGATTTAAGAATCGATATCTGTTCGTAAAAATGAGAATCGATTAATATCGAGAAATCGATATTTTTTACCCAGCCCTACTAAAAAGTATGCGGCTGCACTGGCATTCATAACGGTGGGCGTCCATGGCGACGAGCGACTAAAACAGAGCGAACGTTTTTTCATTTCTACTTCCATAGAAATTCATTCGAGCGCACTGCGAGCGCCACCACTCTAAATGTCCGTGCGGACGTCCTTTACTTTCACTTTTATATTAGCGATTTAAAAGCCCTCGCTGGTGTCACACGTCGATCAACCGGTGGGAAGAGATCCTCACAGCCACATACCTAATATATTTATATTTAATTACAATAGCCATACCTGATAAATGTCTTATGTACTGAGTTGATATCATTTTGGACACAAGAGGGCAGTATAGCCCTATGTATTACTTGATGTATTTATTTTTTTAACTGAATAGCGCATTCTGGCTGTTTTTAAACTTGTACATTATTATTTGAAATAATTGAAAACAAGAATAAAATGGGTTTAATTCTGACATTTGTATAATTTTATCTAGAAATAAATGGTGTATAATTAATTTTTTAGAAGATATGAGGCTTTTAGTGTTTACTTTTTTGACAATTTGAGATATTCAATAGCCATTCACAATGTAGCCTCTTTAATGTATTTTCATCATGTTGAAAAAGTTTGGTGGGAATTAAATAAACCACTTAAGAGGAGTGGGTAAAAAATCAGAGGCTGATTTTGCCAAAAATCCACATTCAGACCAAAATATCTGACTTCTTGTTGGTCGTAGCTAATTTTGGTAAATTAGAAAGTTGTCCGGCTCGAAGAGTACAATATACATATCAAGTTTTGTTACTGTAGATAAAGATAGATTTAAATTTAAAATGGTCAAACAGTGTGCATGGGGTACATGCAACTCCGACACTAGGTATCCCGAGAGGCAGGGCGACGGTGTGCATTTTTACCCTTTCCCAAGCCATATCTCAATTGAGATAAGTGTCTGCTCTGGATAAAGTTATATGGTAGACCACAACACCAACAAGACGTGGATAAATTAAACAAGAATTAAACAAGGATGTCTACTACATCTGTTCTAAGTCAACAACGTATTTGAACGTTATCTTTAACATCTCTAACGTAACGTTAGGCTAACGTTAGCCTAACATTAGAAAACGTTGACGTTAGCTTCTAGCTGCGTTGTACATCACGTCACTTAGCTTCATTAACGTATCTTTAAATAACCGAGATAACAAATGTTAGCAATGTTGTGCTGAAAGATTCATTTAAATAATACAGTGCATGAACAATGCTGATCCTCTATCTTGTTGTCTGAGATGGTGATGGCAACGAGATGCGGTTTATCACGTTTACACTGTGACCTATACATTTTTGCCTGGAGCTGAAGCTTTTCATCAACCTTCTCAACAATAAAATTAGTAATATAACCCTCCAATGATTAGTTAATGCCCTTTTGGTGACTTCGAGATGATATATCTTTCTGTCTCCAAAAATCATCAATTGCCTCCTGTGAAATGTCTCCTACTGTGACAGCTGCCATAGCCGAATGTTGACTGTTTGTCCGAGTGAGTGGAGGGGGCGTGGCTTAGCCATAGGTCAATTTATTCATGTTGTAATGCATGATGTGAGCCATGGATGCGTTTTGATTGGTGGCTCCCATCATGCACTGCAACATGAAGCATTTCTGTGATTGTCACCATTGTTGAGATTTATATGTGGATTCTTGATGTCTGTGTGTGATTTGAAAACCTTCAGATTATTAAAGTACTGCTGGAATTAGCTACTGTAATGAATATGAATAAAACATTTATTGACTGACTTGACTGACTGGTACGGTCGGGCCTCGGGCGCTAAACTTAACAGAAGCAAGTCCGAGGCCCTGCTCTTCGGACCGTGGGACGAGAAAGACACAGACGGACTTGATGTAGTTTTTAAGGACACTGATTTTAAGATTTTAGGAGTTAAATTTGACAAGGAAGGGGGTGGACGTGAAAACTGGACGGACTTGCTAGGGAAAGTTAGGAAAAGACTGGGGTTCTGGGGACTACGACAGATGACTTTGGAAGGTAAAGTTTTAATTTTTAAAGCCGTCATTTTACCTCTAATGTCACTTGTCTGTTCTGTTTTTATCCCACCGAGGAAATTCCTGAGGAACCTAGAGAGGGCGGTGTTTTACTTTCTGTGGGGGTCCAAGTGGGAAAGATTAAAGAGGGAGGTGGTCAAGAGGAGACCAGAAAACGGCGGAAAAGGCCTCCCAGACCCCCACCTGTTTTTAGGCAGCACTTTTACCGCCCTTCACATCAGATATGCCTTGACCTCATCCAAAGAAAACAAGACGGCAGCTTTCGTACGATTTTGGATGGGGTCCTACTTAAGATTTTTAAAAATTTTACCAGTTGACTTGACAACCCCTGTGTCTTTTAACCTGCCAAAAGAATACAGTTTTATCAAGAAGTTTTTAAAGAAGCACTTTTTAGAGGATCTAGAGGTCAAAGTTCTAACTAACCACAAGGCTCTTGTCTCTCTTGTGCAGGACCGGGAATCAGTGAGTCCAATTCCAGGCCTCACCTTGGGTGAGGCCAAGCAAACTTGGAAGAACGCTGCCCACCCTGCTCTCCGGAACAGGCATAAGGACCTAGCGTGGATGGTGGCCCATGAGATCCTCCCGGTCAGGGCGGTCATGCACTCCAGAGGCATGGCCAAAGACTCAACCTGCCCACGGTCCGGGTGTAATTGCCCGGAGACCGTGCGGCATCTGCTCTGGGAGTGCCGTGCTGCGCGGGACCTGTGGGCCAGGACCAGCCCCCTGGTTTTCCCGAGCCTGCCAGCGGGTGGGGTCCAGATGGACTACAAGCTCGCCATCCTGGGGGTGGGTCAGGGCTTGAAGGACATGACATCAACACAATACACCTCGCTCTGGCTCACCCTCAACCACATCAAGGATGCCATCTGGACCACCAGAAACCTGCTGGTGGGGAAACGCGTTACGGTGCCCCTCCACGCGTGCGAGCAATTAGTTAGATCAACGCTGCAGGAGGCGCCGGACGGCGTCATTCGGATGAGGGGGCTGCGGTCGCACGGAGAGGTCCCGGCCACCACCGTACCTGGCCGCCCGTAGATGCACCCTCACCAACGCCGGCTACGGGAACAGCGGGCCAGCGGGCCGGAGGGAGGGGACCTCCGCTGGGCACTAGAAGCGCTGGGCCGGTTGCCTGTTCCGGAGAGAGGAGTAATGGAACATCTTGATAGGGACTCACCCCGGTCCTGCACAAGAGATGACTCCCTTTTTAGCATTTTATTTATTCTAAATATATTTATATATATTTATTTATGCTATGATTTAGTTTTATCCTCTAAAGATGTTTCTTAATACTTTTTAACAACAACACATCCACAAAGACTCTTGAAAAACACACATGGACTGAACAAACAAAACACAATCAAAAGGACTTTTAAAACAAAACAAACATGCATACACACATTTTGTTTTTTTTGTTTTTTTTTGTTTGTTTTTTTAATGATTCCACTGTGTTTTTAATTTCTTTTTAATGTCTTTGTAAGTTGTATGTTGTGAAAACTGTGACAATAAAACTTTTCGAAAGAAAAAAAAATGAATATGAATAAAACATTAGTATAATCAGTTTATAATGCTGGTTCAATGTATCAGGCCACTACAGGATTGTAGGATTTGATTTGATCTAAACATTTCCATCATTACCTGGGCTTCATTTCCCAAAAGCATCTTGAGCCTAACTTGATCCTAGAGCAATTGCAACATATGATCTTTACAATCAAATTAGGCTTACGAATCTTTTGGGAAACGCAGCCCAGGTCATAGCTTCTCTTGCTACACTAAATGTGCTTTATGAACACAGAGTTGGAGTGGCCAGATAAAAGACTCATTTTAAAATGTAAAGGGTCAAGAGTCCAACTAAAGCAAACACTGATCACCATAATGGTGACATGAAATGCAACATTCCATAAAACATCACCATATAAACTTCTGTAAATCTAAATAGGACTGTGTGTAGATGTATGACAGAAATAAAGTCAAACTGGTAAGTGCAATAATGTGCAATAATACGTGCAATAATGTGCAATGGCTCGAAGTCAGTAGTTCCTGTATTTCTCATTTTTTCTGTTCTTGTTGTTTCTCTTTCCTTCAATGATTCTTCTTATTAACATTAGGTGTTACCACTAATGACCAAGCATCACTTAATTATCTCATTAACTTCAACACTGCTTCAGTGTTAATTTTTTATCACCCTGTAGTTGGACCTATATGTACACCAGGAGTGTTAATTTAACACTGGACGATACAGGAGAATCAAGATCATTAGAGATGTACCAGAAACGTTGAGAACTTTAAGCTTTTTAAACTCTGCACAACATGCATGCAACAGACTTGATATTATAAAGTCTAGCCTAGGTTCTCAGATACTGTGATTTTCTTCTCACAACCGTGAATTCACCATTAACTATTCACCTGAACAGTTTATGATGTTGTATATGGTACTAGGGCTGGGCGATATGCTGTAAAATATCATATGCTGTAAAATCACAAAGCTGTTGCCAATGAATTAGACCAAACTATCTCAATAAGTTAAATTTTTCAGATCACAGCATGATTATGCCAAATTATAACCAACACTATCAGATCACACTTTTCTTTGATCATTTGACTGTTAGTAATCAATAACAGCAGACAAACAAAATTTAAAGAGAAAGTATAAGGGTCAAGAGCCCAACTAAAGTAAACACTGATCGCCATAACGGTGGCTTACAATTTGTGATTTTCTCCTTCAGTGATTCTGCTTGTTAACATCAGGTGTCTTCAATAATGCTCAATCATCACTAAATAAATCACATTAACTTGAACACTCTTGAGTGTTAATTTAACACTCATATCTGCATCATATCTTCCATCTGAAAGCAGGTGAAGGCGATTTACTACTAATCAAGGAACCGGCTTTACTGAGGAGATGCGCATAACAATATCGTGCGATATATCGCCCTGCCCTAATGACGGCCCTTGGCTGGACTGCTTCTGTTTGCCAGATCTGGGCCACAAGCAGGCCATATGCCACATGTCAGCAAAGAGCAAAGAAATAAACCAGAACTGGACCTTATCGAAGCAACAAAATCTGTGTATATTAAATGTGGAGTCATCTTATCCTTAATAAGCCTGTTAACAGCAGAATCACTGAAGGAAAGAAGAGAACAGAAAAAGAGACGAGCAGAAACACAAGAAATACAACTGACTTCCAGCCACAGCCTTAAATGAAATCAACTGAAGAGAAAAGACATTAAATCTCTGAAGATCTCAGCAGAGGAGGAATAAACAACTCCACAAACCAGCTTCACTTATTACTAACTAGACTGACTTTATTTATGTCAGACGTCTACAAAAGGTTGTATTGAGAATTAACAGGTTTAACTCTGTTTCATTTGAAGTTACCATAACAGTGATTATTGTTTCCATTAGTTGGGCTCTTAACTCTTATTGTAAAATTTGTCTTTTTGGTTGCTGTGACAGTGTGTTAGTTAAACACATTTGCAGCAGCAAAGAAAGCTAAAGTGAAATGAGATCAGGTGATGATGGTTACCTGATGATGGCTTTATAATCATTATGAAATAACCTGATTTTCTGATTTCATTTGAATCTAATTAAACCAAACAATTTTATTGAACTATAAAAACATGTATCCTGTATTCCATCAGTTCTGCAGCAATAACATTGACAACAATGAACATAACAAATTAGTCTATAGTGAAACACACAGACATAAACAATCAGCGTATAAATATCAACAATGGTGACAATCAACAAAATATTCAGATAATCAGATCAACTCTGGACATCAGAAAAAAGCTACTAAATGTCAACAAAAACAACAGCAAATATTTAGGGTTAAAGAAAATATTGGACAATAATAGGACAATTCAGCTGCATAATTTATTCATGCTGCAGTGCATGCTGGGAGTTTTGTACAATGCTGCTACCCAGCATGCATTGCTGCATGGCACTTTTGATTGTTGATGTTGATGTCTGTGTGTTTCACTATAGACTAATTTGTTGTGCTAGTTGTTGTCAAAATCGTATTGCTGCAGAACTGCTGGAACACGGGGAGTGTATCATACATGTATTTATAGTTCAATAAAATTGTTTGGTTTGATTAGATTCAGTTGACATCAGAAAATCAGGTTATTTCATGATTATAAAGCCATCATCAGGTAACCATCATCACCTGATGTCATTTCACTTTAGCTTTCTTTGCTGCTATAAATGTGTTAAAAACACACTGTCACAGAAGCCAAAAAAAGACAAAAGACGTAATAACAGTTAAGAGCCCAACTAATGGAAAAAATAATCACTGTTATGGTAACTTCAAATGAAACAGTTAAACCTCTGTTAATTCTCAATAAAAACTTTTGTAGACGTCTGACAGAAATAAAGTCAGTCTGGTTAGTAATAAGTGAAGCTGGTAATGCTGTTTGTGGAGTTGTTTATTCGTCCTCTGCTGAGATCTTCAGAGATGTAATGTCTTCTTTTCTCTTCAGTTGATTTCATCTAAGGCTGTGGCTGGAAGTCAGTTGTAGCTCTTGTGTTTCTGCTCATCTCTTTTTCTGTTCTCTTCTTTCCTTCAGTGATTCTGCTTGTTAACAGGCTTATTAAGGATGAGATGAGTCCACATTTAATATACACAGATTTTGTTGCTTCGATAAGGTCCAGTTCTGGTTTATTTCTTTGCTCTTTGCTGACATGTGGCATATGGCCTGCTTGTGGCCCAGATCTGGCAAACAGAAGCAGTCCAGCCAAGGGCCGTCATTAGGGCAGGGCGATATATCGCACGATATTGTTATGCGCATCTCCTCAGTAAAGCCGGTTCCTTGATTAGTAGTAATTATGATAATGATAAGTAGTATTTTATACACAAACCACATTAACTGTTTTTGTTCTATTTCACCGAATAAAATAGTTCCACAGGAAAGCTACAGCAGCGCGGTGTTTTGTTACTGAATGATTCAGCGTTTTGATTAACTATTCACCTGAACATTTTATGATGTTGTATATGGTATTATTGTAATCCTTGACCATCAAAACATAGGGGTAGATATCACACTTTCCATGTTATCATGTTTGGTTCAGGATATATAACACAAAATATATAATTCAGTTATGGCGGAAAGCACGAGGCGTTTTTGCGATGGCTCCATTTCTGAAAATGTCCAGGGCCGCAAACTGTACATGTGTACCAAGTTTCATGCTTTTATGAAAAAGTTAACATAATTTTCACATATCACCTGGACTATATCTGTTGTAACTCATTCTGTGAATGTGTATGTGCGTACAAACATTAACATTAACATTAATATGGGAACATATGCAAAAGGATAAAACATTATGAATATTACATGTAATGCTATTTTTGTCTTCATTTCAACATTTTATATGCATCAATATAGCCATACATGATCAATGCATATATTGTAGTATATTGAAAATATAAGCATAGTTTCCCATATATGGAAATTTATTATGTAATATATTGCATTTTATTTAGCATTTACATATATTTTTGTTTCGTAATGGTATCCATGAAGAGTTCCTCCATTGCATGAATTCAAAATAAGCCATTAAAAAAGGCAAAAGAGGCATTTACCTTGTGTTGTCTTCCCACATAGTAAAGAATTGGTAGAGGGTCGAAGACTGCAGGTACACAGCATGGCTGAGCAGATGCACCAGGGTTGTGGTGTTTGTACAAGGCTAATATCTGTGTGAAACAAATACACATACCAATACTACAATGAAAAAGAGAAGCAACGCATGTCTTATTTTATTTTACACACTGTAAAATAAGTGCACAAAATGGTAAAATATGAAGTGAACTCAGTAGTGAGCTGAAAGTGATTTATACTAAATTGAGAGACTTTGACATATCAGTTACCTGTTCACTCATTCACATGGTCTGATTAGTAGCTTATTCATAGGTAAAGTTTACATTACCGTATTTTCCGCACTATAAGGCGCACTTAAAAGCCTTTAATTTTCGCAAAAAATGACAGTGCGCCTTATAATCCGGAGTGCCTTATATATGGATGGTGAACACACGTTCACCAAGACGGGAAGACAGTGCCGGGCGACTTACGCCATTATCCGCCAATGGGTCGTGGATGCCTGGGCTGATATATCAGTCTCAACTGTGATCCGAGCTTTCATGAAGGCAGGAATAATCTCTCAGCCAGCTCACATACCCGTATTTACTTCCTGTTCTCGGTTGAAGTCCACAGTAGTTGATTGTCGAGTTTGCGTGCGCGATCAAACCTCCCACTAAACAACATGATGTCCAAAAGACGTCTTTCCAACGTCTTTGTCACAAAAGTCAGACGTTGAAAAGACGTCCACTGAGGAGCCAGAATGAAAGTTTTTATGACGTATTTTTTTGACGTGTTCTGGACGTCCGATCTGGACGTTCATGGACCCTCTTCGTACAAGGTTAAAAACTGGTTCAAATGTGGCCATTGTGGACATATTTTCAACATCATTTATGGCCTCATTTAGACAATTTATACTGTTTCTGGACCAAATAAACACTCAGGATGCATTAAATTAAAACTCATTTTTATATCAATGTAATTTTCTTACATTGTTTTGATGAGGTTTAGATGTTGATATGTTTCATTTTAAGTAACCATTGTGGTGATCAGTGTTTGCTTTAGTTGGGCCCTTGGTCCCAGCTCTTCTTACTTTAACTTTTCTTTGGCTGCTGTAACTGTGTGTTTGGATAACACCATTGTTGTGGCAGAGAAAGCCAAGAAAAAGTAAGATCGGCTGTCATCAGCTCCATGTTGATGATGACAAAATCACAAAGTGAGCATTTAATGTTGTGTTTAGACTTTTTCTTTATATCTGGCATTTATAACCACCTATCTTGTGGAACTGTGTTATTTGGACCAGTACCATTAAAGTTATCACTTATTTGAAGGTGGATAAAAAGCATGTTTGCACAATGTTTTGAGCAAGTGTATCATGTAGTCACACACAGACATCAAGATTTTGCATATGATTCTCAACAATCAATGTCCGACTTTTGTGACAAAGACATTGAAAAGACGTCTTTTGGACATCATTTTCCTTAGTGGGCTCTTCCGTGTGTTCAACGTCTGATTCGGATGAACTATCCGTTTGAGCTGATCTCAGAACACCACACAGCACCGTCATCGGCTGACAGCTGACAGTCTGAGGCCGTTTCTCAATATGCGTTCTTGTCTGTACTTGTGTTCTTGTGGACTTGTGAAACGTCATCAGTCACTGCCCAAGTACTGTTCCAATTCAAAGTTCACATCTAGCCAAGTCCAGTTAAAATCCCCAGATGTCTTCTTGATCCGCCCCGTTTACCGAGGATGCATCGAGAGGTGACTTTTGCGGACTTGAGACAGCCAGGTATCCCAGAATGCATCTCGCACCAACCAGTGAGCGTCAATAGCAGAGGAGAAAACCCGCGTAATATCAAAACTGTTATTGTGTCATGAAATGTAATTTTAAGAGTGTTTCAGGCGAGAATGTGGTTGTTTAAAGCTCAAATCTGTGTTTTATTTATAAAGATAGCGCCTATTTGAAAAATGTATCTGACGTTTTCGGAGTTGTGACATCCAGGCGTTCACCGCGGGTGTTCAACGCTCATCAACCCCGACTGGAACAGCTTTTCCTCGGCTAGTGCTTCTGACGTTTGCCGCTGGCTCTGATGTCTCTAGTCTAGTGGATAAACTTGACGTAAAATTCGTCTTGTGTAGGTATAAGTCGATCTTTGGTCTCATTAAACTATTGTTTGTTCCATGGCAAAAAAATCGTTTTGGCTGAGGGCAAAGTGAAGTTTCATAACTTTATATATTTAGGCTATTTAACTTTAACTTTGTAGCCTATTAGAGAGCTTACTTATGTTTGAATTGTTTTTTTATCATTGTAGATATTATTGATCATTAAAACTGACATTTAACAAAAAGAGACAGGGTTGTGTAATTTTATTTTATATACTTTAATATATATATATATATATATATATATATATATATTTTTTTTTTTTTTTTTTTTTTTTTTTTTTTTTACATTCTCTTCACTATATGTACAATAAAATAAAATGTCTCTGTTAAATGTCAATAAAAATCAATAATGTTTCATATTTTTAAAATGAAAACAAAAAGATCATGTTCATGTTGTTATAAATATATGCAGTGAAGATAATGTACGCGTTGCCTAAACCACATGGCCATTGGGCTACTATGTTTAAGATTTTTAAATGAAAAGAGGCAGAGTGGTGTTTTATAACATATTTCGTTTTATTGTTGACGAAAAGAGGCAGAGTTGTAGCATATTTCGTTTTATTGTTGCCTAAAATATACATCAAGAGATAACCGGAGTAGCCAGAGCGTGCTGAGTGACGCAATCAAGAACGCACTGTTCCATTTGCAGAATAACTGGACTCGCGTCCTCTCGTCCTCGGGAGTTCGTTCTCCTGAGTCGAACTTGGCAAGTCCGAACTACCAAGGACGCAAGTCCGAAATTTGCGTACTCGGTATTGAGAAACGGCCTGAGTCTCCACTGTTGCGTAGTTACCAATGATCGCGCGCGCACTCGACAATCGCCTACTGTGGACTTCGACCGAAAACAGGAAGAAAATACGGGTATGTGAGCTGGCTGAATAAACATAATTTTTATTCATATCTTTCACATTTACTGCAGTCAGATTCACCGTGTTCACTGAAATGGCTGTGCACTTGTAATGACACATTAAGGTGGTTAAGAGGCTAAAAGCAGGTTTAAAACTTGCCCCATTTAAGTCAACAGGGTGCAAATTTTAAAAAGAGAATAACACGGTATAGGCAACACCGTTTTTTGTCGTTGTTATCTGTACTGACAGCACTCCAAATTTACAAAAAAATGAGCTCAATGTTAAAATTGACCGGAGTTCTCCTTAACGTTTGAGCAACGTTATAGCCCTGCAATAGCCGATGGCGCTCAAGCGCACAAATGGAGGCAAGACAAAACCCTCTCGTTTGTTGTTGAGTCTTAGCAAAAAGTGGATTACTTCAAGAATCCCCTTGAGTGTTCTATTAAAATTCAAAGAAGATGAGTTTCAAATTTTGCATCACATGTGTGGCACGCATAGAGCTCCCAGACAATCACTATATGTGCATTGTGTGCCTGGGTCACATGCACAAGGAGGTGGCCACTGAGGTGCCCAGCTGCCCTTATTGCGACGTGATGAGCTTAAGACTCTCCAGAGAAGGATAGCTCCCCTCTGCCGCTTCAACAAAGCCACAGAGAAGAAGCAGCAAACTTTTGTGCCAATGGCGCCATCCAGGGCTCACAACCTCGTCTCATTCACTGCTTCAGAAGATAGAGAGCGTGATAATGCCCATGTCAACAGCAGCTTCTGAGTCAGAGGACTAGTTGGACAGCCATTTTGAGTCCTCTGGCCATATTGATGATGAGTTTATTTGCATAATCTCCAAGGCAGTTGAAGAGCTCGACTTGGAATGGTCTCCTCCTGCTGATCCAGAGCACTGCAAGCTAAATCCCTGAAGTGCACAACAAGATTCCTAAGGTGTGGCATGCCCCGACTCAGCTCATGCTCACATATCGGGTTTGCTGCTTCTCACGGCAGTGGATAGCGGCGACCTGCTGGGGTACTCCAAGATTCCCCCAGTCGAGGAAGGTATGCACCCATACAAGCCATGTTGCACCACTGCTAGCATCACTTGGAAAGTGTATGCAGTGGTGGGCCAGGCAGTGTCAGGCCTCCACTCGATAGCTGTCCCGCAGGTTTTCCAAGCAAAGATGCTGAAGCATCTCGACGAGGATGGCCTTGACCCAGAGATCTTCAGAGAGCTTTGCAGCGCCACCAGCTTGGCCCTGCGAGCTACCAAGATCCTTCGGTCATTCCATTCCATTCGTATTCGAGCTCAACAGACACCTATGGCTTGCCTTGAAGGGCGCAGAGAAGGCCATCCGCCTAGTGCTCCTCCAGAATGCGGCCGACCCATGCTTCGAAACTGCGCACTCAGACAAAGCCTTCGGTAAAGCCCAAGGACTTTCACAAAGCCACAACGTTCCTATTTCCATTCTCACCCTCTTCTCACGCTCGCAACGAGCCTGTTGATGTGGGCAGACCAGCATCTCCTATCTATTCAAGCTGTTCATCTCCTTAACCATCTCAACTGCGCCCGGACATGCTGTCGAGACACAGAGTAGCCCAAGAAGAATGGAGGCTACACTCTCAGACAGTGAATATGATATGGAGCATATTTAGATGAGCGGAAGTCGACCTCTTCGCATCAGTAGAGAACTCTCCCTGATAGCACACGTACATCACAGAGACGTATATTTGATGTGTGTGTTTACATCTGGAAGACGTATTTTTTAGAGTGTTTGCTCATCTGGAATACGTCTATAGGACGTTTCCTGTCAGATGTCAAATAGACGTTTAGAAGATGTCTTTAAGATGTAATGATTTCGAATGTATGTTAAACTGACATCTTAAAGATGTCTATCAGATGTTAGTAAACAGCGGATGCTTTCCAGATGAAGTGATCTTTAACAGACATCTTGCAGACGTACGTGTGCTATCTGGGCTGTCCACTGATTTTCTCCCTAGCGGAGCACTCCACACTGGGAGTGGATGCGCTCACTCACCTCTGACCAAAAGCGGGCTAATACGCGTTTCTCCCAGTGAAAATTCTGCACCAAGTGCTGTGCAAAATCAGGAGGAAAAGGAGTCAGTGCTGCAGGTTGCGCCGAAATGGCCCACACAGCCTTGTGTGTAAAAGTGTTTGTGGCCGCATTGGTCCATCTACCATTCCCACTTGGGATTTCGCTCTAGGTTTGAGAGCCCTGGCTTGCTATTCCTTAAAGTTGCTTTAATCAGCTCCTTTGAAAGTGCTCTCATTTAAGACGGCATTTTTGCCTTTATTATGATGGGACAGTGAGTAGACAGGAAGTGAAGTGAGAGAGAGAGAGGGGAACGGGATCGGAATGGTCCACGAGTAGCCCGAAGTTCAACAACGCTATATGTCGGAGCTCTGCCCACTAGGCTATCAGCTCCAAAAAGACGGCACTTCTGCTTGCGCTCGCTTCTGTAGTTGAGTAGGTGATATGCAAGCTCTCCCAGTCAGCGAGTCTTGCCATAGATTTCGGCCCTAATGACCATAGGGTCATTCTTAATCCAAGGAATGGTTATGTGCCTAAAGTGCTCTCAATGCCATTCGGGGCTCAGGGTGATGACCCCACAGCAGATGAGGACCCCCTTCCACAAATGCTTTGCCCTGTACGCGCTTTGTGCATTTATATTGAGTGCACCAGACAGTTTAGACCCTCTGATCAGCTTTTTGTGTACTTTGGTAGCCGCACTAAAGGCCTGCCTGTCCCTTTAAAGGGGAACTTGGCAACTCTAGTTGTTGTTGTCGCATGTTTTCTCATCGAGCTCCCCCTACAGCTGTGTGGCGTATATTTTCACAACACTGTCATAAAAAAACTCACTTGCGGCACCTTCCTCCCACTTTCTACCGCTGCTCATGTGCACTTGTTATTATCGGAGCCGGCCAACTTACCAAGGACAGTATACCGTGTATAATAATAATAATAATAATAATAATACATTTTATTTATAGGCGCCTTACATGACACTCAAGGTCACCTTACAGACACATTAAAACAATCATCAATAATCAAATACTCATTATCAAAACCTTGTATACAAGTATTAGAATATAAGAATAATCACATAAAAGCCTCCCGGAAAAGATGGGTCTTAAGGCGAGATTTAAAAACATGAATACTTTCATTGTTTCGCACATCCTGTGGCAGCAGGTTCCATAAATATGGAGCTGCATGACTAAAAGCTCGGGACCCCATAGAAGTAGTGCGAATTCTAGGGAGAACAAGAGTGAGTGAAGAAGACGATCTTAAAATCCGAGAGGGAGAATAAATATGAAGAAGGTCTTATAAATATGAAGGGGCAAGGTTATTGAGTGCTTTGAAAGTAAGAAGAAGAATTTTAAAATTAATACGATATTTTACCGGGAGCCAGTGCAAGTGTTGTAGTACGGGAGTAATGTGTTCAGCTAGAGGAGTTCTGCTGATGATTCGGGCAGCCGAGTTCTGTACTAATTGGAGTTTATTGAGTACCTTAGAAGGCAACCCATAAAAAAGACTGTTGCAAAAATCAATACGGGACGTAACTAGAGCATGGACTAGAATTGCTGTGCTCTTTACTGAGGGAGCCGGACGAAGTCGATTGATATTGCGTATATGGAAATAAGCAGAGCGGATGAGACTGTTTGGACTGTCGCCTGAGCCTCGTATTTCTTTATGTTTTGAGCCATCATTTACTATCTACGTTAGTTGTTTATACTACTAAATACAGCTTACCCAACATCTCAGATTAACCTTACATCTCTAGCTTCCGTTATTGTTAACACAGCACGCTAGTAACTCGCTAACGTTAGCCTGCTAACGCGCCACCCGTGCGCTCATTTATTTATTTATTTTCTCTCGCGCGCCCGCGCCCGCGCCTTTGAGGTCATAAAGTCCAGGTAAGTAAGAAATCAGTCAACAAACACGGTGAGTAATGTCTTCTTGTCCTGTTATTGTCACCTGTGTCACATGTCATATGTTTAGTATAGCCTTCTCCGATGGCAATATAGGATTTATATGTGATAAATGCAAGGAGACAGTCAGGCTGACGGAGAAGATTTCAGAACTAGAGACACGCATCCAAACTTTAATTGAGGATGGTAAGAATGCTAGATCTTTAGATAGTGTTTTGGATGCGCCTAGCATAGTGAACTCTTTACATGATTCGGTTCCGGCTGAAGTAGAGCCCGTGCAGCAGGGCAGATGGGTGACCGTGAGAGATCGTTCTAGTCGCGGATCAAAGAACCACTCTTCCGTTCCGATTCCCATAACAAACCGATTTGCCCCACTCAGTGAAACACCCACTGAGAATTCTGTTGATTGTGCCCTGGTAATTGGTGATTCGATCACACGGAACGTGAAAATAGAGACACCAGGCACCATAGTCACATGTTTGCCGGGAGCCAGAGCGCCTGACATCAAAGCAAATTTAAAAGTGCTGGCTAATGCTAATCGTAAATTCTCTAAGATCATTATTCATGTCGGCACTAATGATGTTCGACTCCGCCAGTCGGAGATCACCAAAATTAATATTAAAGAGGTGTGTGAACTCGCAAGTACGATGTCAGGCACTGTAATTTACTCTGGCCCCCTTCCTGTACGCAGGAGTGATGAGATAGTTAGCCGATTGGCCTCACTGAACGGTTGGCTGTCGAAGTGGTGTCCGCAGAATAATATAAAATTCATAGACAATTGGAAAAGTTTTTGGGGCAAGCCTGATCTGTTGAAAAGAGATGGTATCCATCCCTCCTGGGCTGGTGCTGCTCTTCTCTCTAGTAATTTGGCTCATAGTCTTAGAGATAAAACATGACAATCTGGGGCTCAGGTCAGGAAGCAGACAATCTGGGGCTCAGGTCAGGAAGCAGACAGACTGGCTAAACCGACCGTCTGCTAGCGGCCTCACGTCACCAAGGTCAGATAAATCCCATCACATAGAGTCTCTTTCACCTAGATGTCATCATATAGAGACTGTGTCTGTTCCCCGAATTTGGAAATCCAAAAAACGTCTGGTTAAAAATTTAATTGATGTTCAACAAATAAAAAACAGATATAATACAGATGAGCAAATGATAAAGCTTGGGTTGCTGAATATTCGATCCCTTACTTCAAAATCTCTCATAGTTAATGATATGATTTCAGATTATAATCTTGATATGCTGTGTTTGACAGAAACCTGGCTAAAACCAAACGATTACATTATTTTAAATGAGTCAACCCCACAAGATTACAGTTATAAACATGAACCTCGTCTGAAAGGCAAAGGGGGAGGTGTTGCTGTAATTTATAGTAATATTTTCAAAACCACTAAGAAATCTAGCTTTAAATATACTTCTTTTGAAGTATTGGTGCTTAATGTAAAAATATATAGTGTAAACGATAAATCACATTTGAGAATTATGCTGGCTACTGTATACAGGCCACCAGGGCACCATAAAGATTTTATCAAAGAATTTGCGGACTTTCTATCAGAATTAGTATTGGCTGCAGATAAAGTACTAATTGTTGGTGATTTTAATATACATGTAGATAATGAAAAAGATGCATTGGGATTGGCATTTAAAGACATTGTAAACTCAATTGGATTTAGACAACACGTGTCAGGACCTACTCATCGTCGTAATCATACTCTAGATCTAATATTATCACATGGAATAGATGTTGATGCCGTTGAAATTCTGCAGCAGAGCGATGACATCTCAGATCATTATCTAGTCTCATGTAAATTACATTTAGCCAAGGCTGCAAAGCCGACTCCGTGTTATAAATACGTTAGACCTATAACTTCTGCCACTAAAGATTGCTTTATCAATAATCTTCCTAATCAGTTTCATCATCTCAGCATCCCGGATAGCTTAGAAGAACTTGATATTGCAACAGAAACGTTTAACTCTCTCTTTTCCAGCACTTTAGACGCAGTTGTTCCGTTGCGCTTAAAGAAGATTAAAGAAAATAGCCCAACGCCGTGGTACAGCGAGCACACCCGGGCCCTTAAGAGAGCAGCCAGAAAAATGGAGCGCAACTGGAAGAAAACTAAACTAGAGGTATTTTGGATTTCGTGGAAAGAGAGCTCGATTGCTTACAGAGAGGCTTTAAAAGCTGCTAGATCTGCTTATTTTTCAAACCTATTAGAAGAAAATAAACATAATCCAAGGTATTTATTTGAAACAGTGGCTAAACTAACGAAAAAGAAAGCTTCAAGCTCAGAAGTGTCCAAGCAACACAGCAGTGATGACTTTATGAACTTCTTCACTTATAAGATTGATAATATCAGGGACAAAATTATAACTATGCAACCGTCTACCACAGTATCGCATCAGGAAGTGCATTGTAGTCTCCCTGAGGAAAAATTTGATTCATTTGTTGCTTTAGGAGAGGAAGAATTCTGCAAACTCGTTAATTCATCTAAATCGACAACTTGTATGTTAGATCCTATACCGACTAAGCTACTGAAAGAGATGTTTCCAGAGGTCATATATCCTCTTCTTAATATCATTAATTCATCTTTGTCTCTAGGATACGTACCAAAAACCTTTAAACTGGCTATGATAAAACCGCTTGTTAAAAAAACACAACTTGATCCTACAGAATTAGTCAATTACAGGCCGATCTCGAATCTGCCTTTTCTGTCAAAGATATTAGAGAAAGCAGTATCTTCACAACTGTGTTCCTTTCTAGAAAGAAATTATATCTGCGAGGATTTTCAGTCCGGATTTAGACCGTACCATAGTACTGAGACCGCTCTCATTAGAGTCACAAATGATTTGCTCTTATCATCCGATCGTGGTTGTATCTCTCTATTAGTGTTACTCGATCTTAGTGCTGCATTTGACACAATTGACCACAACATTCTTTTAAATAGACTAGAAAACTATGTGGGCATTAGTGGAATTGCACTAGCATGGTTTAAATCATACTTATCTGACCGTTATCAGTTTGTAGCAGTAAATGAAGAGATGTCTTATCGATCACAAGTTCAGTATGGCGTACCACAAGGCTCAGTACTAGGACCGTTGCTGTTCACTCTGTACATGCTACCATTAGGAGATATCATTAGGAAACATGGAGTTAGCTTTCACTGTTATGCCGATGATACTCAGCTGTATATTTCTTCAAAACCCAACAAACTTACCAATTCACACAATTAACGGAATGCATAGCTGATATAAAAAATTGGATGACTAGTAATTTCCTACTACTAAATTCTGAAAAGACAGAGATTCTAATTATTGGACAAAAAACTTCCACACGTAATAACCCAGAATACTGTCTAAAACTTGATGGCTGCTCTGTCAAGTCTTCGTCGTCGGTTAGGAACCTGGGTGTGCTCTTTGATACCAACCTTTCTTTTGAAAGCCACGTGTCTAGTATCTGTAAAACTGCATTTTTCCATCTTAAAAATATATCTAAAATACGCCATATGCTCTCATTGGGAAATGCGGAACAATTAGTTCATGCGTTCATGACCTCAAGGCTAGATTATTGTAATGCTCTACTGTGTGGTTGCCCTGCACGCTTAATAAATAAACTACAGCTAGTTCAAAACGCCGCAGCTCGAGTTCTTACCAGAACCAGGAAATATGACCATATTAGCCCGGTTCTGTCAACACTGCATTGGCTCCCTATTAAACATCGTATAAATTTTAAAATATTGTTGATTACCTAAAAAGCACTAAATGGTTTAGCTCCGCAGTACTTGAGCGAGCTCTTAACGTATTATAGTCCTTCACGTCTATTGCGATCTCAAAATTCCGGCCAGTTGATAATACCTAGAATATCTAAATCGACTGCAGGCGGTAGATCCTTTTCCTATTTAGCACCAAAACTTTGGAACAGTCTTCCTACCATTGTCCGGGAAGCAGACACACTCTGTCAGTTCAAAGCTATGCTAAAAACACATCTCTTTGACCTAGCATACACATAACACACTATAGACTTCTATAATTCAATGTTAGGCTGCATAGATTAGGTCAGCCGGAACTGGGAACACTTCCCTTAAATCTTGATGTACTCGCTACATCATAAGAAGAATGGCATCTACGCTAATATTAGTGTCTTTGTTTATCCCGAGGTTTTACCGCAGCCTGCCGGATCCAGGCCGTGTCCAGATCTGACGAAGGAGATCCGCCTGGACCCGATGACAATGCAGTGCTGAAGTGTCCACTATCCTCTCCCTATGGAGGATCCCTTTCCCACTCTACAGATGAAGCGTTGTGAATTCCGGCTCACGTACCCCGAAGTGATAAAATAAAACAAAATTCTGTATCAAAATTTATAGGCAAGAAAAGTAGTTTGTTTAGGCTGGGTTGTATGAATTATAAACCTGCGCACATATTTTAAAAAGCACATAACTATAGAATCCATTCTGAATGAGCATGTGAACGCCGTCAGTGTTAATCACAGGTTCGCGTTTAAAGTCTGATCATTTCGACGGAGGTGAATCAATCAAAGTTAACTTTAGCTGGAAATAACATTATTCAAGAACCGCTATAATGCCAAAACAATCTGTTACCTTAAATTATATGTTTATCTCTGTAAAGCTGCTTTGAAACAATCCATTGTTAAAAGCGCTATATAAATGAAGATGACTTGACTTGACTTGACTGTTTATATGTGCTTCAAATGAAAGAGTACTGTCCAAAATGACCCCCAGTGTATACATTTTCAATGGAGGGACAGAAATCTCTCGGACTAAATCTAAAATATCTTAAACTGTGTTCCGAAGATGAACGGAGGTCTTTCAGGCTTGGGGCTAGGGTGAGTCATTAATGACATAATTTTCATTTTTGGGTGAACTAACCCTTTAAGGACATTATCTCAGGCAGCTCACATTAAAAACAGTCAGGATCCTCAGGTATGATCTGTTTACTCTTCTAACAAAGACAACAAGTTTCATAATAAAACCTGGTGAAATTTGAAGCTCGCATAGGCAAAACTTAAAAGCTAAAAAAGAAAGAACATTACAGTGACGTAAAGTGTATGGCATTTCAGCCCTTGGGGTAACTAGTTATTCAAAACTTGTTTTCTCTACATTGCCAACTCTTGACCTCAAATGTACCTCTGGATACTATCTGTGCATTGTAAATGAACTAACATACTGTACATAGCCACAATTGCAACTCTTTTTTTAAAGTGGTGTTGTGTATTCTTGCTCTAAAAATGATTCAGGCAGGAAAACGAAACATGCTGTTTTCTGTTTTAAATAGTATTAAAGATTAGAAATAGTGCATACCAAATCATGTTGCAAATATTAATCATATAAAGTAACTGGTATGACATACTTTTCTGGTGTATTTTCATAGTGTACCTGTACACTATTTTAGTCTAATATAAGCACAAGTCTTTAACGCATGAATAACATTCTCTGGTGCTGTTCAAAGGATTTCTTTCAACTTGTCCAGGTAAAGAAAACTGAGTGGTATGAAGCTGCAGCTGCCACAGGTATACATGTAAAGTTCAGTAATAATGTTTAGATCTGCATAATTTGCACTGTGCAGATTTTCCACAAAATATTTCAGCGCAGAAAACTTCTAAAAGCCACATTCACTTGGGCCATGCTCAGTGGCGGCGCCAGGGGGGGTCTTGGGGGTCTCAAGACCCTCCCAAAAAAAGCTTTGACCCCCCATTTGACCCCCCACTCCCTTCCTGATTAAAAAATATATAAAGATTTAAACATGTTTCTCTTCAAACTACGCAGAACAATACTGCCCTACAAAGCAAAAAGGCAGTAACTGCATTTTTGGTCAAAAATGAGTTATTATCATTTTCATGACATTCAAGGGATCCTTTGTTATGTGACAAAACATCTTATCTCAAATGTGTGTTGGTTTGGAGAAAAATGGTAGTCGTTTGTACAGTAACTGCAAAAAGCCCTAGTGAAACAAAGCAAGAGTACAGTAACATCCATTACTGTGTTCTTGTTATGTTTTACCTAACAAAAAATAGTGTTTCTGCGCAGTGTAGTTACTGTTGCCATGGTGAACACACAGCTGATTTTCGGGCATCCGCACGGGACAATTTTAACATTTGCAATTTCACCCTTCTAACTTCCCCAAATTGTTCCCCTACCAAACTACCCCCCTCCCCTGAAAGAATGAAAAAAATATTCCAGAAAGAATAAAAAAGGTGCAAGAGCTCCATGTAGTTTAGCGGTTACCAGTGTTGTATAAAGTACTAGAAAGCAATACTTGAGTAAAAGTACAAGTATCGTCCTAGAAAAAGACTTTGGTAGAAGTGAAAGTTACCTTTTAGAATATTACTTAAGTAAAAGTCTTAAAGTATCTGATATATACTGTACTTAAGTATCAAAAGTAATTTTCTGATATTTAATGTACTTAAGTATTTGAAGTAAAAGTAAAAAGTTTACTTTTTTTTAAAGCAAGCGGTTAGAAGTTTGATTGTGAACTTTTATTGTGGCCGTTCGAAAGGAGAGAGGGAACGAGTATTGCGTAGCCGGCCGCACTAACCTGGCGAGTTGTCGCTTCAGTCGTTAAACCCATAGGTTAAACCTGCTATAATGGCGAATTCAGGGGACTATTATAGAGGGTATGCGTATGACGTCACCGTCGGCCGGAGTGAATGCGGTCACGCCCACAAGTGGCAAAAAGACTGAGCGGCAGCATTTGTTTTCAGCGTGAATGCCGTGAAAATCACACAAAACACATCTAAAACGGGAAAGAGCTTTGCGATTGACTGTACAACTAGATTTGACCAGAAATCTGAGGTACTGTATATTTTTACAGACTGCAAAAAGCTACAGAACAGACTATATTCTGCATAATTGGATGTTTTTAAATAAACACTGACAAAAAAACTATACAAGTTTTAGGGCTGGACGATATGATGATATACAGTATAACATTAATGTAAGTGATCACTCGGATTTAGACCTATCTATATTGTATTTATATAAAACGTTTACAGGCAAATTTTCTTCATTTATTTCCCTGGCGTCGAGATCAGGCACATATAAATGTCAGGAAACACGATTCCTGGCTGCATGTCAATATCCATGGATCACTGGATCTTTGATAAGTTGTAAGGAACACTATATCGAGTCCAACTTTTAGTTTAAACTGATAATAGTTTGTTTTACTCGCGTTAACGCAGTTTCCCCTATTAACTCCAGTCACGCAGCAGCTCTTCTGCCACTCAGTCCCGCTGAGGGGGGCGTGTTCCGGCGGGGAAATGACGTTAATGCATTCCCTCTATAGGCTAAGGCCACGCCCCCTTAGCAGGCTCTGACGTGTAATTGTCTGCCGTGTCTGCTAAATGACTAAATGTAAATGTAATGACGTGGGGCTAGCTCATTGGTCGCACGTCAGAGGTGCCCGCGCCATTGGATATGCAGTTGCCGCAGCACAGCCGATGAGCGAGCTAGACGCTCAATGTGCTAGCTGTGCAGCTGCAAATGCGTTTTACACATAGGCTTCAGTAAATCAAGGAAAAGGAGTTTCCCCCCGGTCCTCCAGTAGGTGCTTCCATGGCGGTTTCAGTTGTGCTTCCTCCTCCTTTGGCAACAAACGAGCATTACGCAGAAATAGAGCGTGCAGAGCGTGCGTAATGCAATCTAGGAGCAGTGATTCGCCAAACCTCCCTTATTGCAGTCGCACACATTTCTTCTTATTTTTATTGTATAGTAACGAGTAACGAAGATTATTCGTGGAAATATAACGGAGTAAAAGTATACATTTTATCTAGGAAATGTAGTGGAGTAAAAGTGAAAGTAGACATAAATTTAAATAGCGAAGTAAAGTACAGATACGTGAAATTTCTACTTAAGTACAGTAACGAAGTATTTGTACTCCGTTACATTACAACACTGGCGGTTACTATGATTTTCGCGATATAGCAGTTCAGTACACTTGAAATTAAATCGTGATAGACTACTGTGTGAATATTAAACCGCAATAATAGTACAATTTAAATACAAATCCTACATGTTCTGTGAATAAATGTTCTGTGAATAAATGGGGCAGTCGACGCGCAGTTCTCTTACGAGAGGTTCTCTCGTATTGCGTAAGTTTAGCTTACGCTACGGGAAAGATTCATCTTCTCGAGATATTGAAGCCAAAAAATTATCCTTAATTTTGTATTCATTGTCAACGCAGTGCAGCAGCTAGCAGACCAAGAGCAGGCAGTCTTGCGTGCTCATTGGCTGCCCTGCGGGCATCTGCTGCAGCCTACCAGTGAGCCCCGCGTGACGTCACGCCCAATGAAGGGCACTCGCGCCCTCATAGCGTCATAGCCCGCCAGAATGGGCGTGGCTTCGCGTATAAAAGAAGGGGCTGTAGGCTGATTTCCCTGATTTTCACCTCTTCAGCGAAGCCCTTCGCATCGCTGGATCTGAGAGAAGCCGCCGCCGTCGAACAGCGAACAGCCAGCTTAGGACAGCGCTGAGGAAGCCGGCCGTCTTCGCCACCTTCAGCCATCCGTGCGAGCTACGCTATCCGGCGACGTATCCTTTTTACATTGTGCTTTATTTAAATCTAAAAGAGCAGCGAGCGTCTTTTTCAAGATGCCTCGCACTTCCTGTGGCTTGTGCAGGGCCCCGCTCAGCGTCGGAGACCGCCATGTGATCTGCGCTCTCTGCCTGGGCCAGGAACACGCGGAACTCGCCCTCGCGTCCGGGGGCTGCGAGTTCTGTGAAGCGCTTCCGCTGTCGACCCTGCGGGCTCGGCTCGAAGCCTTCAACCCGGAGGCAGTCACTCCGCCCTTCGTGGGACCGCGCAAGAAGAAGCGCCGTTCCCAGAGACGGCCGGAACCTGTGGCCACAGCGACGCGCTCGCCGGAAAACCTCCCTCGAGCCTCGCTCTCGCCTTCCCCGCCCCCCCTCACCGACGCGCAGCTGCCGCTCACGAGCCTCACTGCCGTCGTGTCTGAGGATGAGGCCGAGGGACACGCCACGAGAGACTGCTGTTCCATCCTGGCATCGGATAGCGAGGAATGGTCGCTAAACTCCGCCTCCTCGTCGATCCAGGAGTCTGGCCGTACCCGCGCTGGAGCTGACGCGGAGCTGATGCGTCTGCTGACGCAGGCGGTTGACCGACTCGGGCTCGAGTGGTCGCTGCCGAAGGAACCCGCGCCGAACAGGCTCGACGGATGCTTTCTACAAAGTCGCCGCCGTTCAACCCCAGCAAGCAGGCCCGCTCCGTTTCTACTGGAGCTTCACACGGAGTTGACAAAGTCGTGGAACACACCCTTCTCTTCGAGGATTCAGTCTCAGACCTCCGCGTCGCTCTCCCAAGTGGACGGCGCCGCCGAGAGAGGATACACGGCTATTCCTCCTGTGGAAGAGGCGGTCGCAACGCACCTTTGTCCGCCCTCCGCGAGATGGCGGTCAAGGTCAGCCCTCCCGTCCAAAGCTTGCAGAGCCACGTCCGCCTTGGTCGGCCGCGCTTATGCCGCCTCCGGCCAGGCCGCGTCTGCTCTCCACTCCATGGCTGAATTACAAATCCTGCAAGCCGACCTCCTCCGTGAATGGGACGAGAAGGGACGGGACCCAGCTGCGGTTACAGATCTGAGGAGCGCGACGGATCTCTCTCTCCGCGCCACCAAGACCACAGCTCAAGCCATCGGACGAGCCATCGCCGCGTTGACTGTGACAGAGAGGCACCTCTGGTTAATGCTCGTGGATATGAGAGAGGCTGAGCGCGCCACCTTCATGATCGCGCCGCTCTCCCCTACTGGTCTCTTCGGCCCAGCGGTGAACGGGATCGTTGACCGTTTTTCTGAGGTACAGAAGACCTTGCAGGCCATGAACCTTTTCCTGCCGCGACGCTCAAGCTCCGTCACAGGCCGCTCTCGCGAGAGACAGAGCCAGCCTCCGGTGCGATCCAGCACCCAGCGTCCAGCACAGCCCCAGCCTTCGCAGCGACGCCAGGGCGGCCCTAGGTCCCGCTCAGACAGCCGTCACAGACCGCCGCCCCCCAGAGGGCCTCGGCAAAAGATCACGCTGAAATCTGAGCACACGAAGCCGTCCTAACCAAGAGAGAGAAGAACCGCCGTCGAAGGTTATTTCCCTGACAGTCCCCTTCAAATAGGCTACTGCAGTGGTTCATTTAGCAGCCAACGAGCCGGTTCATTTACCCTCTCGCCTGCACACAAACACCGTTTTCACGGCGACCCAGAGAAATCTCAAAAAGAGTATAATGTCTGGTCCGGCTCACGCCGTTGGTGTTTTAAGTGTAGTGAAAGTGCCCACGCCCCAGTGTTCACCCCTACACACAAGCACATCAAATCTCGTGTCACTCACAGAGCACACTCTCATAAAGCGCAGAAAAGCCGCTCGAGTGTTGAATATAAGAAATGTGTCCACAGGTCTGTGCCCACTATCTGCCCGCTCTGTTACACGGTCAATAAAACAGGTTATGAATGTAAGTCTCATGCCCGCCGGAGAGCGTTCACGCTTACTAACACACACCTCCCCCAGGGCGCCGCCCGCGTGTTTAACCCTCTGGGGTCGGCAATCACGCCGGCGTGATCTGCTCACTTTTTTTCTTATCAGTGCAAAACAAACTCAAAATACTTTGTTGATTTTGATCTTACATATAAGTGTTACACATCATTCAATACTGTTAAATGTCTGCTTTTTTTGTGCACACTCTTATTAACATCAAAACCTTGTGTTTTTGTAAAATAAATAAAATAAACAGGGTGCGCTTTCAGCTCACACTGTCTCCGCAAAAATCTTTCTGAAACGCGTCCGAAAAATGAACTGTAACTCTGTAATAAATACCTGTCACAGAGACACGAAAGATTTCTCTTTATGAAGCTGAAATTCTCTTCTTTTAAATGAAGTAATTTATATAAAAAAGCAACTATTTCAGTTGATGTAATCTGTATGAAAAGAGAGAGATGTCGGTCTTTTTCCTTTCACCTAATTATAGCGTATGACGTGTTAATGTGACCACGCCCACTGAGAGCGCGCGCTATTCAAACGTTAATGTTGAGGCAAGCCATGAAAACGCCCACATCAGAACGCCCTAACCTTTATCTCATCTTGCTGCGCAGTGAGGAATAATTCCTGGAAAAGTTAACTCAGTTACCTGTTTCATTTCGAGGAGCACGGATTCAGCTGATGTAGTAAGTCATTTATTCTTAAGTGCTTTGTTCTAATCGCATTATTCAATAGTGTCTGTAAACTGCACAAAGACTGTTTAAATATTAAATGCGTGTCTGTGTGCGAATGAATCGACGAATTCACAGACGCGCGCGTGCTGTACGTTCATTCACTCTCGCTCCTACATTAGTAAGACTAGTGAGATTTGTTCTAATCGCAATATAGAATAGTATCTGTAAAACCAAAAAGACTGTTTAAATATGAATCGGGTGTCTGGGTGTGCGAACAAACGAACGCACAGATGCATAGCCTACTGTTACAGACGAAATAGATTAGAAAGTTTTTACTATAAAATAGACATCACAAATAAACTTTAGCTAGACAGTTTCTGCTAATATGTTAAATATATAGTAGCCTATGTTTTGTAAAAAAATAAACTAATCAACTGTTATCCAATGCAAGCTTATAATACTTTATATGGAAAAAAAATATTTTCAAGATGTTTCCAACTCTAACTTTGAACCAATTCTATACAATGACCCATATAACCTATTTGACCAGGATTTGTTTCCAGGTATGACTAAAAATGGGTTTTTGACTTTCATTTATAATTTGATTATATATATATATATGAAGAGTTCAGATGCAAAAGCCTCTAGTGCCATTTGAAATTTTCTTCTAGAATGATAATTTTTATCAAGCTTGTACATTTTAAGTTCAGTAATTTCACTTAAATGACAATTATTAGGTAATCTTCATTGCCATTTAAGTGAAATTACTGAACTTAAATATACAAGCTTGATAAAAATTATCATTCTAGAAGAAAATTTCAAATGGCACTTAGAGGCTTTTGCATCTGAACTCTTCATATATATATGGGGGCGGGGGGATAGAAAAGACCCCCTTCTCAAATAACCATATAGTATCTTATTGTCTGAATTCCAAATTCCTCCAGGAGGCGGGACAAAACATTGGAGTTTAAAACCTTAGACCCCAACAGAACTATGTAGAATAATGCGCTAGAAGAATAGAACAACAAGTCGGGTGGAGCAGACGATGGTTATGGTAACCATGTAGACGCGTAGAGACAAAGAACCCAAATTAAGATCAGAAGAACGGGTTCAACAGCTTCATTCAAGCCATCATCATCTACTCTTGTCTCAATTTTCTTTCTTTTTTTAAGTTTTCCTTTATTTTCTCGTTAAAAGTCTCGGTTCTAAGTTAAGTTTTGCTGCAAAGTTTCGTTTTAACGTTTCAACTGCAAAACCAGCTTCCAACTTCAAAGACTTTCATTCATCCGCGCCAACACACCACGTGACTGGCAGTCCAAGATCTATCCAGGCACACGAGAAGATCAGCCAAACGAACGGACTGGGAAACCCCCTTTACGACGAAAAAGGAATCCCCAAAAGCAACGCAAGGACAAGCAAGTAGCCTCCAGACTCTTAGCTGAACGGGTGTATATTGATAAAATTGCATAACCCGCCTAAGAAACGATAGAAGGGTTAAATTGATTGATGGTTCTTTCAGGTCATGTCTTATAAGTGCAAATAGAAACTTGGGATTTCACCATCTCACTCTTAAAACTCATTTCTTCCTCACTCTCTTTCTTTCTGCAACTCGTATGAAAGTGTGTGTGTGTGTGTGTGTGTGTGTGTGTGTTAGATATTAGTTTTATGTGTTAGTCTTATAATCAATAAGGTATTGTTCGTGTGTGTTAGATATTAGTTATGTGTTAGGCATAGGCTTATAATCAATAAAGTATTGTTTGTATTTGAAAAGAGAAACATTACTTGTGTTATGTGCTTACGAATTTATTGTCTTGAACTGCGATCTATAAGCTACTTATGCTTTTACCCTTGAATTATTTCTTAATTTAGCTGTTAGCTGGGAATTAGTCTTTCTTGGCCAGGAAGATATTATATTTCCTAGAATTAATAATTGTTGATGCTTTCCGTTCATTGGATGAACTGATAAAATGATCATACTATTGATTCTGCTACAGTAAATTCTGAAAATAATTAAATTATTAATTATTGATCATAATCTGTTATGAATAATAATTAGTCATATTTATACGTGCGTATAAACGCTACATTTATGGTGGAGAATGCGGGCAGTTTAACCTAAATTGTAAGCATATACCAAGTAATTTATCTTTTCATTTTGTGCGGATGAGAGATCCGAACCTCCGAGAGTCTGTGTGTGACGTATGGAGAGCGCGCAGCGCGCGCCCTGTTTGAATGAGTCTGCTGTGTGCGTGGATGCACCCCAGAGAGAGAGAGCTGTCAGTCTGTCTGCCTCCATATATGTTAGTTTTCAACTGCAGTAAAATAACCCAAGATATAAAATATCACACAACAATAAGGTGAGAATTGAGCGTGTTCCTCAATTTCTGAAATACCTTGATTATAGCTTACTGACGTCTGCGTGTTCCAGCGTCAGTCAAAGCTATACATGTGTGTGTATCAGCCAGAGAGCTTAACAAAATTATACTGCAGTAATTAAAATAACCATATAAGAACGAATATTTTCCTCACAGAGCGATGAGCGTGTTCCTCATCTAACGTTATATTTTTTTTTTTTATCCGATTCACAGTGCGTGTTCCACTGCGATCCGTGATAAACATAGAAGCAGTTATATTTATCTGATTGTCAATGCGTGTTCCATTGCAATCCCAGTAATAAACAGCTGTTTGTCTATGTTTGCTTGTATGGTTGTCTGTTCAATGAATTATCGTGCAAACACTGCGTGTGTCCGAGTGTAGTTTAATAAGAGTTATTTTAAAGTTGTGTTCAAGTAAAGCTTGACATTGAAACTGAGCCAACAGTTAAGAACCCTGTTGTTCGTGTGCCCAGATAAACTTGCACAGAGACGATCCGCCGAGGTCGCCATCGTTCCACCTATTATAACGCATAGCTGTCGCTTGCTTAAAGTTAATATCACTCTTTACAAATTGAGTGAAGCCCCACGTCGTAAAACCAGCTAAAGCTACGAGTGGTGTATTTTTGGTACAGTTTGAAATGCGCCGACATTTCCCGTAATATGATCGACTGTTACTGTACATGCATATTCTATGAACATTGTTGAAATGCGCCGACATCACATGCGTAACTGTTTCCAAACTGTTGCAATTCACATGTTTGCCCACTAGAGTTTGTTTGGTCGCTATAGTTACGATTGTGACACGGAAGTCTTAACCAACGCTTCCGGGGAACTCTGACCTCTCACAGGCTTTGGCCACAGTGTAAACAAACCCTTTTGGTGGCTAGCTAAGCCAGCTAACCTCTTGCTAAGCTAACCAAAGCAGTTGTTACAGTGAGGCCTACATGCTAAAGCCTTAAGCATTATTTACGGTTATCAGTGGTATTAACATCAATGGTTAAATACAGTGTCGGTTTGAACAACTTTAAAGTGATTTAACAATTTAAACGCCTTGACTTTACACCTGTTGGTCTTTTCTTCTGTCTTATTGACCTTTCCCGTATCTTACTTAACCCATATTTTCCGTGAAAAGGAAGTCGTTTGCAATTATTAATTCCTTTACCTGCATTTTACTTGAAAAAGAAAACGCTGGTTTTTGCTTATTAATTGTCAAGTTCGAATTTGATTTTTTTTAAGGGAATTATTAAATTTAAATTCTATCTTCTCGATTTTTTTTTTTTTAATAAATCTAATTTCATAATTTCTAAATTTCTCTTTTAGATCTAATCACAGGCGAATAAGTCTTAAACTTTGAAAGTTAAGAACTTATTCCACCAACATTTTCCCTATTACAAAATATTGTTAGACTCATACTTGCTTCTTATTGTTCTTGCGTTGTATCCTCCTTTTCTCATTTATTTCAGTTGTGGTTATAAACTTAACCATTCTATTTTACTTATCCATTTACCCCTTTATTTAATTTCCCTTTCGTATTTTGTCCACTATCATTATTACTTTCTTTCATCTTCATTACCTCTTCCTTTTTCTTTTTGCTTGGAAGTGACACACCTAAGCCTCAATAGGAGACATTGGTATCTCACTACGAGTTTCAAATAAATCAGAGATAACCCTCTCTTACAAAAGTTTATTTGTGAATGTTTAGTTCTTTGGAAACTGTCAATTCTATACTCGTAGTTCGACAAAGGCTCCAGCCATTTGTGGATCCAATCTCCTTCCCTCCTTCCCTTCTCACATCTTTCCTGTGCTGTCCTGCTTTATTCCATCCCATTCTTCGCACTTGTAGGGAAAACACCTGAGAGAACCATCAATCGATTCAAAAGAAAGAGAAAGACAATCTTTCCAAAGAAATCATTAGGTATTTGATTTTTAATCAAACCCTCTCTGTTCTCCATACTCTCCCTGCATCTGTTTACGCAATTTACAATTTGACATCTCATCCAAGATCAATTAACAGAGACAAGTGTTGAGCAACCGTCGCCTTCAAAGCATCCCTGCTGTAAGCGGCCCAACTGACGGTGTGTGGTGTCAATCCTGTCAAACTCAGAAAAGAGGTATCAGCATTATTATTGCATGATTTTTCGTTGTAAACAAACAATAATATAGTTTAACTATCTGGAAACAGATTGTCTTTGATAGGAAGCATTTACGAGAAAAATAATCTCTCCTAGTTAATTTTCTTTCTTGTTTTTTTTTAAATTGGTTTTTAACCTCTCTCTTTTTTTTTTCTCTTACTCAGTAGAGTGGCATAGTCCTCACATCACGAGTTGAAACCAGCTTTTCATTGATAGAAATTTTTTATTAAAAAATATTTCTCCCATTGAAAAAAAAAACCTTTACAATTGAGATTTGTTTTAACCTTTTTCTCTCTCTTTCCCTCACTCAGTTGAGTGACGAAGTTTCCCCATCACTAGCCTACCTGTCTACACTGAGACCAACACGTAGACATTACAACATTTCACTATTGGTGTATCGTCACTGAAACGACACTTAGCTGTTCAACCACATATAGGCTTACATTCCACACAGGTCTGTGTCAGTCTCTTCACCCCAGCGTACCAACATGTCGGAAACGACGAACCCCACTGCCCAAAGGGACGACGTGGACGCCTGGCTCAGAGTCATTACAGACTGCCTCACACCAAAGACAATTGAACTGTTATTATTGTTAATAATAATCATAATTCTGAGAAGATTCCTGACACATGATTCCAGCCAGAACCACAACCATGTGGAACTAACCAAAATAACCTGTTCCTTAAGCAATGCCTTCACAGCCCAGCTGAAACTAAGCGACAAGCACATCACCCACCTCCAGGAGGAGCTGACACGTGCCCAGAGCCACATAGACAAGCAGGAAGTGAAAGTCCAGGACAACTTCAAGTGTCAGACCACTGAGTTCCTGAGAGAGCTGATGCACACTCAACACTGCACAGAGCAGCTCAAAGCAAAAACTCAAGACAAACTCAAAGCGCCTGATGAAGTGGAGCAAGAAACAAAGAAACAACTTGATAAGCTCCAAGAAGCCCTTGCAGTCACTGAACGTGACAAACTAGAATTAAAGACTGTCCAAAAGCACCTGGTAAACCAACTCCAGTCTGCTGAACATCAGCTAGAGAAAGCCAAAGCTGACATTAAAGATAAGAACTCTGAAATTAATGCTCTGAAAGACCACCTGGAAAGGTGCAGCGCTGAAATGGACCATCTGACCCAAAAGCGAGATGACGCCAACGACGAGCTCTACGTGGTCAGAGATGAACTCCAGCACATTTTCCAACAGAAACCAGAGCCAAGAAGGGAGAGACCTCCCTCAGCATCACCCCTGCTGAGCAGAACAGAGTTCTCCATCCAAGAACTGGCAACAGTGAAAGTGAATGGCCACAACCCAAAACGTCACAGGCCTTCACCCCAGAACTGTTCACTGCCAACAAGCAACGAGAGTTCATCCAGGCAGACTCCAAAGCTGCACAGGGGATAACCTTTAAAGATCTCAACCAGCTGGTTAAGAATATCACTCGGTTCAACCCGAACTCCACAGAGGGTCCCGACATCCAGACCTACATCAGAGATATCAACTTCCACCTAGAGGTGAGACCACATATGACTGATAGAGACAGGTTCTACCTCCTCAGATCCACATCCAGTCCAGAGGTACGAAGCTTCCTAGACCGACAGCCTGCTCATGTCAAGTCAAACTACCAGCTGCTATATGAGACACTGATTAAAGAATTCACAGGCCCAGAGGCGGAACACGGTGTGTTAATCGCCATGGAAACCAAACAAGATCGACAAGAGACTCCCCAAGCCTACTACCACCGCTTTCGACAAGCCTACTTAGGTGCTCATGACAAACCTGAACTTGAAGAGGATGTGAACTTCAAAACCCTCTTCCTGAGAAACCTGCAACCCGGATTGAGTCCTCATCTTGGCATCATGGCCTGCCCAGGCACAATGACAATTCAACAGCTACGTGACCTGACACACAAGGCCTACATCAAACAAAAGATGACCTCAAAGAAAGGTTTGAAAACATCCACAGTTTCAAACTCCATCACCCAAGACACAAGCCTTGCACTGGAGGACACCCAGTGGCATGACAAGAGCACAGTCCTTCGTAAGGAGCACAGAGAACGTGACTCCCATGCCGATGACACCTACCACACTAACCGCATGGAAATGCCATGGGACCAGCCACGCTTCTCAAGTAACCCACAAGAAGAAAACTACTGGAAACCTAACTGGACATCCAAAGGCCATCAACCAATGCATCCAAAAGCACTCCATGTGGGTACTCAACAACGAAACCCACCTTGGCACCACTCAGTTAAACACAGCACTGAGTATGCCCAAGAACCAGGCAGTTTACCCTCAGAAGACATGGAGCAACTAATGAGGCAACTGAAAGTTTTCATCGGAAATGAGGTAAACATGGATGATGAACAGGATGGCGATGGAACGGAAGACCACCGATTCATCTGATACACCTTCATAACGAACATGACGAATTGAATTAAACTTTATTCAACGTGATTGACTAAATTGAGAGAGTGAACCTGTTTAGGCCTAGATAATCTAATGCCCTGCACCAGTAAAGTGACCAGTCATGGAGGTGTTGTCTTGTTGTTCGCTGTGTGTGTTTGCTTCCTCTACCCGTTTCTCCAGCGTTCACTGATGTCTTCTTCTCAACCCATCATCGAACGAAGGGGGGATATGTAGCGACAACGAGAACGAAACCCACACGAGTGAAGCATTCATACATAATCAAACACAAGACGCGGCATATTCCAGATTACCCCGCAGGCGCTGAAGCCAAGAGACCTTTTGTTGTTTAACTAAAGGAAGAACGTTGTCAATGTTTTATAATTTGGCAAGAACAGATCTGTTCAGAAATGGTGAAACAAGAGGCCCTAACAAGAAGTCACCTGACCCCTGCGACTAAACAGACTGAACCATTCAGGGTCCCGAGCTAGTTTTCCCCTCATCAATTAGTACGTCGCCTTGTGGATGTACATACAAAACTACCCTTTGTCTTGAAGACAACCATTTGCGAACTAAACCCTCACGTGGTACACACCACGAATGCGACAGATGTTGACCATAAGGATACCCACACACACACACACATAAGGACTTTCCTCCATATCAAACTCCATAAAACTCATCCCAGAACAAATTCTTGACTGACCCATAATCAAAATTATGTAACATAACATAATTACCGTATATACCCGAATATAAGACGACCCCCCTATTAGATAGATAGATAGATAGATAGATAGATAGATAGATAGATAGATAGATAGATAGATAGATAGATAGATAGATAGATAGATAGATAGATAGATAGATAGATAGATAGATAGATAGATAGATAGATAGATAGATAGATAGATAGATAGATAGATAGATAGATAGATAGATAGGCGCGCGTGCTCTGGAGGGAGGCTGTCGCGCTCTTAAGAAGCACGTGAAGAGCGCGCGCTACAGTGATGTTTCCTCGCGCGGACCAGCTTCACCTGTTTGTCTGAGGTACTCTTTAAATATAATCTTATACAAATATGCAAAACTTTTAAACTGCCCATTCTAAGTGGGTTTTGTAACTTTTCTAATTTTTTTACTTTAATACACAAATAAAGTAGCTCACCGAAATGCTTGGCAAGAATGTGCTCCCTTTCCCCCATTATTTTGTCTATATTGCGAATATAAGACGACCCCCCAGTTTCCAGCCTATTTTTAGGACAAAAACCTCGTCTTATATTCAGGTATATACGGTATATATTGTGTTTACAACCCCTGTATGTGTCTATTCTGCTTAGATCACATCTAAGTCATGTAATTGTTTTAAATGTTAGAGATACTGGAATGAAAGTGTCGTGTTTCCTATCATTATGCTCATATATTATTAATTCAGAAGGTGGCTTGATTGAAATCTGTGTAAAAATGTTTATGTTCTTAAAATGGAAATTATGTCTAAACTGAATCCTCTGTTCGAGCTGATGAGTAAGCAGACCACAGATAACACATGATTCACGATGAGGAAAGTGGGGTGGGGGGTGGGGGTGGGGGTGGGGGTGGGGGGGGGGGGGGGGGTAGAAAAGACCCCCTTCTCAAATAACCATATAGTATCTTATTGTCCGAATTCCAAATTCCTCCAGGAGGCGGGGCAAAACATTGGAGTTTAAAACCTTAGACCCCAACAGAACTATGTAGAATAATGCGCTAGAAGAATAGAACAACAAGTCGGGTGGAGCAGACGATGGTTATGGTAACCATGTAGACGCGTAGAGACAAAGAACCCAAATTAAGATCAGAAGAACGGGTTCAACAGCTTCATTCAAGCCATCATCATCTACTCTCGTCTCAATTTTCTTTCTTTCCTAAGTTTTCCTTTATTTTCTCGTTAAAAGTCTCGGTTCTAAGTTAAGTTTTGCTGCAAAGTTTCGTTTTAACGTTTCAACTGCAAAACCAGCTTCCAACTTCAAAGACTTTCATTCATCCGCGCCAACACACCACGTGACTGGCAGTCCAAGATCTATCCAGGCACACAAGAGGATCAGCCAAACGAACGGACTGGGAAACCCCCTTTACGACGAAAAAGGAATCCCCAAAAGCAACGCAAGGACAAGCAAGTAGCCTCCAGACTCTTAGCTGAACTGGTGTATATTGATAAAATTGCATAACCCGCCTAAGAAACGATAGAAGGGTTAAATTGATTGATGGTTCGTTCAGGTCATGTCTTATAAGTGCATATAGAAACTTGGGATTTCACCATCTCACTCTTAAAACTCATTTCTTCCTCACTCTTTCTTTCTGCAACTCGTATGAAAGTGTGTGTGTGTGTGTGCGTGTTAGATATTAGTTTTATGTGTTAGTCTTATAATCAATAAGGTATTGTTCGTGTGTGTTAGATATTAGTTATGTGTTAGGCATAGGCTTATAATCAATAAAGTATTGTTTGTATTTGAAAAGAGAAACATTACTTGTGTTATGTGCTTACGAATTTATTGTCTTGAACTGCGATCTATAAGCTACTTATGCTTTTACCCTTGAATTATTTCTTAATTTAGCTGTTAGCTGGGAATTAGTCTTTCTTGGCCAGGAAGATATTATATTTCCTAGAATTAATAATTGTTGATGCTTTCCGTTCATTGGATGAACTGATAAAATGATCATACTATTGATTCTGCTACAGTAAATTCTGAAAATAATTAAATTATTAATTATTGATCATAATCCGTTATGAATAATAATTAGTCATATTTATACGTGCGTATAAACGCTACACTGGCCATTTGAACGACGGCCCAGACAAACTGTCCAGGGACAACGTTCCCCCAGGGGAATGGTCCCTGCACCCCCAAACAGTCCAGAAACTGTGGCGCCTATTCGGCAGAGCGGAAGTCGACCTATTTGCGTCAAAAGACAACGCTCATTGCCCGATGTTCTTTTCGAAGAACGAGGACGCGCTGGCCCAGGTCTGGCCCAGCCTCCCTCTGTATGCTTTCCCTCCGGTCTCCCTGTTACCACAGGTGATCAAGAGAATCAGGGAAACGCGCCATTCGGTGCTCCTCATAGCTCCACACTGGGAGA
Organism: Tiaroga cobitis; assembly: GCA_030578255.1. Classification (NCBI taxonomy): domain Eukaryota; kingdom Metazoa; phylum Chordata; class Actinopteri; order Cypriniformes; family Leuciscidae; genus Tiaroga; species Tiaroga cobitis. The sequence continues at coordinate 10,552,718 of CM060605.1, forward strand.
ATCAGAATTGGTTCCCGGAACTAGCACGGCTGTCACATGCAGCTCCGTGGTCGATTCCGGTGAGGGCAGATCTCCTCTCTCAGGCTCGCGGCTCGATCTGGCATCCCCATCCAGAGCGCTGGTCTCTGCACGCATGGTTTATCAACGGGTACTCGTTGCCCTGCCAGAAAGAGTGCAATAATCCAATAATCTACCTACAACTACTTAGGCTGGATGACAGGATAACTTTAAAGTCATTTTTCTCTGTTCTGCACTCTGCGTAGTTACTGCCTTTTTGCTTTGTAGGGCAGAATAGTAATTAATAATTTATTCGACATATAAAAAAATTAGGGCCGGGACTTTAACGCGTTAATTAAGATTAATTAACTACAGACTTTAACGCGTTAATTAATTACACAAAAAATTATTTTTAATCGCACTTAGTTTTGCACCGCGGAACGTTTCTCACTGGATGAGTTTCGGCAGACCGATTATACTGGCGCACCAACTAGCGTTCATGATGAAGAAGCTGACGAGATCGCTTTGGTTGGCCGGTGAATGGGAAATTTTGTTACAAAAACGAACGGATGGAAGCGTCGATAAGAGCATGGTTGTGTGCAAGCTATGCAACAAGGAATTCGCTATTGCTATTAGTGTAGTGTAGCAATATGCTATTGCTACACTTAATGGCAAAAAACACTGGTCTGCTGGACTTGGTTGAACAAAAATAAACAATATTTTGTTGCTTAAGCTTATGTATTCAGTCATTATTCAATGGTATACTAAAAATCCATGTGAAAAAAGTTACTTCTCACTGTTCTCAGGTCAAATATTTATGCAATTAAAATGTGATTAATTTCGATTAATTAATTACAAAGCCTCTAATTAATTAGATTAATTTTTTTAATCGAGTCCCGGCCCTAAAAAAAATATAAACATAGAATCACTGCAACGCCCCATGAACGTCGCTACGGCTTGCGTCATTGCGTTCAAGGCGCTCCCGCGAGCCCGCAAGAGCTGCTACGCTAAAGCGGGCACGGATGGTGGGAATCCTGGCGGCTGAGTGGATTTAACGGGGGATTTAAGCCATGGCCCAGCCGAGAAACCAAGACAGCCTCAACTAAAATCATACCCACGTCGTTCTTTTGGATCGCAGGGGCAGCTAGCATCCAGGGGTTTTAGTTGCTCGTGATTCAAACAGTAGGCCTACCAGTGGCTTGAATAGGCTATTCTGTGTCAAAAAAGACGCGGCTTTTTGCTTTGCCTGTCGTAATTTTTTTCACAGTGTGCATGGATCTGGTGGTGGTCACTCATTATATCCAGTCTCCTCAAAAAGTGTCAATTTTAACATGCTATATAACAGGGTTCTCAAGTTTTATCAAAAGCTTGGAGTGAGATCACATGCGGTTAGGGGAGGAGCCCTAATGGAGCCCCGCCCCCGCCCATCCCCGCCCCCCAATTTTACCCATTGTTCATAATTAACCAGCACAAATTGAAATTATAACAATTGGTAAATCTGATAAATGACAGAGCAATTCATCACATCAAATATACTCTTTAATGTTATATTTCAAAATTACAAATATACAAAAATTACAAAAATATAACAAATTGCTCCAAACAGTTTGGAAAAACAAATCTTTTTGCATTTTGAATTAGTGTGTGGTGGGACATTGTGAACAAATGGACATATTAGAGTATGTGTGTGTGAGTGTGTGTGTGTGTACACAAGAGTACACAATCCAGCTTATGAAATGTGTTTTGTGTTGTAAGTGTTTGTTGCACATTTTGATGCCTTGCAACCTTAGGGGGCTTACCCTTTGGTGCCCAGAATGATAAAATATATTTTTGCTTTTTCCCTGACATCTTTGAAAAATACAAATGCAATGGCAATGATTAATGTATGTTTTGACAGGATATAAAATATTACCCAGAGCACGTTGCTTTAATACATGTAGCCTTAATGTAACTAGAAAGACTATTAATACAGTATAATATATAAAATGAAGAAATGCATCTTCATTCCTTCCCATACCCACTAACATTTCCCTTAGTTTCAGATAACGTAAGCTAGCCAAACTGAGCCAAAGCTTCTGGCCTGGTTGCAAGAGTTTTTGACTGCATCAATAATAATGTATAGGATGGGCTACATATTAAATCTTCTAGCCTAAAAATGTTAGACGAGCTTTCTTCCAATTTACCTTCTCCATCACGACGTGTGTTCGCGCGATGTTGTTGGTTACCCAGTAACGAACGTACGGAGGCCGAGAATGTTCCGTTAACTTCCACGTATTCGCGGCTTCGCGCATCTATGATGCCTAGCTATTAACGAACGCAATCTGGCCGAGATACGTGCTGGCGGCAGGAAACTTCACTTTGTGTGCCTGCGCCTCGAATACAACGTTATATATAAAGCTCGCAGGACAACTTGGTTGGCATTTCTTTTCAGCGTGAGAAATACACGGTGTGGCGTGTGAGCGTGTGAACTAGTTGAATTGCGTGTGTCTCACGGCCAATGCGTGAGACTTGAGAACCCTGATATAAAATTATCTGTGGGGTACCGGCTACGTAGCCTATTTTGAGCTAAAACTTCATATACACACTCTGGGGACACCAAAGACTTATTTTACATCGTATGAAAAGGGCATTATACCAACCCCTTTTAACTTTAGTTTTTGTGTGAGTAGGCTATCAATAAGTAGCCCATTTCAATCCTGATTCAAGACAATTCTGTAATTACAGCTACAACTTCAGCAGGCACAAGACAAAAAATTTACGAAATGGCTGAGACATCAATTAGACAGAGACGCTTGAAAAAAGGAATGAGAGATGATCTGTTTTACAGATTAGGTAGTAGGTACATTACCGTTCAAAAGTTTGGGGTATGTAATATTTTTTTATGTTTTTGAAAGTCTCTCATGGATCACCAAGGATGCATTTATATAATTTTTTATATGTAATTTTTATTCTCTTTTAGGGTGACTTTTAACCTCTGTCAGGGGACTGCAGATGAAAAATAGCCTTCTGGCTAATTCTGGCATATTGGCATCAATGTTAATTAATATGCACTGTCCCTGTAATAATAAATAAAAAATAAAAAAAATAAAAAATAAAAAAAATTTGATAAACTGTAATATTATAAAATATTATAACGGAATTTAAAATAATTATATTTTAATATATTTAAAAAATGTAATTTATTCCTGTGATGGCAAATTGCAGAGAAGAAGACAGGAGGAAACTGGACAGAAGTAGGGCAATCAAAACGGAGTGAGAGCATGACAATAATAGATACTATTTTGTAAATATGCTTTCTGTCATGGGTGTGGCAATGGCAATTAAAATTCAAGCATATTGTTTGCAAAATGCAATTGATTAATCAATTAAAAACAAAGTAGTTGATATGCTGTGTTGTTTTTGTTGTTAAGTAGCAGTAATATGAAGTTCCCTATCGGTCAGTCACTACAACATAGGTCAGACTGAGCAATAGGAATCTCGCTAGAGAGGCAAATCTACTTCGAGTGAAACTAAAACAAGCCAATGCACATTGGCATGCAATCATTTGCATCAGCTGTGAGGCTTGCAGCGCGGGTATTTAACGAGCAGCTGTTGTGATTGCACACTAGCTTTTTGCTTCGGAGCCAAACGCTTCATGCTGAATTTACAGAGTGTCTCTAAGACGAGCCTTCGTTAGATCTCTCCTTTTCCCGGTGCGGGCGTTACAGCACGGCAGCGTGAGCAGTCTTGTCCTCTCTCTTCTGTCTTTGTCTGGTTGAGCAAATCACAAAAGCTGTTATAACAGCTGGTAAGGTGCGCAGTTTAAGCGCTCAAAGGCTGTTTTCACAGCCTGCCAGCGAGAGAGAGAGACAGCGCACAGACAGGTGCACATTCCTGTCTGTGTTCGCAGTGACTGTTCCCCTGCGTGTTTCAGCACCAGTGAGAGTAGTCCCTAAAAGAGCTTACACAGATAGAGAGCGTCTTTTAAAAAGAAAAAGATGACTTTCTATCTGTGTGTTTCTGGATGCGGTCGTTACCTGGGCTCACAGGATGGTCACAAACGCTGCCTTGTGTGTCTGGGCATTGAACACGCTGAGGCAGCGTTTGTGGATGAGTCATGTACCCATTGTGGGAAGATGACCATCGCGGAGCTACGGTCGAGACTCTTGTTCCTGCAAAGGGGCGGAGTCCCCGTGCCTCTGCCGCGATCCAATCCTCCTCAGAGGGTTGCTTCGGGCGGTGGCGCGGGTGACCTGAGGATTACGGTGAGCGCGTCTCCTTCGGGGAACCAACCCCCTAGGAGCCCTCAACCCTCTCATGCCCCGCAGCCAGTTGAGTCCCCATTGGAGAGAGCTGGACCATCCTCGAGGTGTGTACCGGTTGTCTCCTTTGGGGCTCCCAGTGAAGACCAGATGTCGATCGCTGCATCGGAGGGTGGGTCAGACCTCTCTGCGGACGACGACTCGGCACCGCTGCCTCCTTCGGGTGTGCCAGCGGTGCCTGAGACGGACCCAGAGATGATGGCCATGCTTTCCCGGGCCGCCAACGGGGTTGGGCTCGTGTGGAATCCTCCACCGTGTCCCGAACCCTCGAGGTTGGACGATTGGTATCTCGGGGTGGCGCGCGCTGGTTCTCAGCAACCCACCCCAGTGCCTTTCTTCCCGGAAGTGCATGAGGAGCTTACGGGGACGTGGACGGCACCTTTTACTGCCAGAAACCGTCCCGGTGGCTCCTCCTCCCTCACCACCCTTGATGGAGGGGCGGCTAAGGGATACACGCGGATCCCGCCAGTGGAACGGGCCGTTGCTATGCAACTGTGCCCTAACTCCACTTGGCGTGGAGAACCATGTCTCCCTTCCCGGGCCTGGAAGTACTCGTCGGATTTAACCGGCAAGGCTTACAAGGCCTGTGGGGAAGCTGCCTCTGCCGTGCACGCCATGGCGTTGCTGCAGGTCCATCAGGCCAAGGCACTGAAGGACCTGCACGAGGGTGGTCACGATCCCCAAGTTTTTCAGGAACTTCGTATCGCGACGGACCTCGCGCTTCGTGTGACGAAGGTGACCGCGCGGTCGGTGGGTCGTGCGACGTCCACCCTGGTGGTCCAGGAACGCCATCTCTGGCTGTGTCTGGCTGACATGAGGGAATCTGACAAACTTCGGTTTCTCAACTCCCGTGTCCCAGACCGGCCTCTTCGGCGACGCGGTCTAGAACTTCGCCCAGCAGTTCTCGGCTGTACAAAAGCAGACGGAGGCCATCAAACACATCCTGCCGCGGCGGTCAGCTGCGGCCTCCACCCCACCGCCTGCGGCACCTCAGTCTGCTCGTCGCCGAGGGCGTCCTCCTGCGTCTGCCCCTGCTCCCGCGCCGCAGCAGCAGCCTCCACCCAAGCGGCGCCGTGGAGCCAGTCGCAGGCAGGGCGCCCCGCCCGTCCAGGCCCCCGCCAAGAGGGGCGGCAAAGCCAGGGGTAAGCGGCCCTAGGACGGGCGACCCAGAGATGGAAGGGACTGCTCTACGTCGCCACATCTGCTGCTGCCCGCCGGGGGGCCAGCTTTTTTAGGTTTGGCTCCTCAGCAAAAAACTAGTGTGCAATCACAACAGCTGCTCGTTAAATACCCGCGCTGCAAGGCTCACAGCTGATGCAAATGATTGCATGCCAATGTGCATTGGCTTGTTTTAGTTTCACTCAAAGTAGATTGGCCTCTCTAGCGAGATTCCTATTGGTCAGTCTGACCTACGTCTCCGTTCCCTCCCTCAGGGAACGAGGGTTACCATATGTAACCGAGACGTTATTAGCCGTGTCCGCTGTATTCTTTGTTGGTTTTCACGAGACCCCCCTTGAAAGGACCAGGACCCCCCAATTTTTTTCTCTATATATTATACTTATTTTCTGTACAGCACAGTGGTCAACTATTGTTGTTTTATTGTGATTTATAAAGTAATTAAATTAATTTAAATTATATGTTGTATCATTTGTCAAGTGGGACGGGGTGGAAAACAACACCCTACCTGAGAGTATTTGTTCTCAGCATTCCAGATGTAGGTGCAGGAGCCCATGCAGTAGTTAGCATAGTATCCTTTAGGCTTGTGGATCCACTTCCAGCCCAGATCTTGCCGAAAGTCAATGTAAAGCTTACGCATACAGCAGGTCTCCGTTTTTCTGTCAGAGAATTTTGGGAAGGAGGGGATTTAATTATCTTGTTGTGTGTTCAGTGGCTCTTGCTTAAGTCAGTTACACCTCATTATTAGATATAAATAATCAGTGGTGGACGAAGTACACATACCATGTACTTGAGTAAAAGTAAAGATACTCAAGGTAAAATATTACTCAAGTAAAAGTAGAAGTGCTGCCTTTAAACATTCACTTGAGTAAAAGTACAAAAGTATTTGCCTTCAAATGTACTTAAGTATCCAAGTACTTTGACTTTTTTATGGCTATAACGTCCTATTATAATTTGTCACAAGACTCTTGCTTAACTCAGTCTAAGTGAAGACTAATGTCACTCTTGGCACACCAATCTATTAATGAAATTACATGAATTATATATATGTATATATATATTGTATATATATATTGTATATATATATTGTATATATATATTGTATATATATATTGTATATATATATTGTATATATATATTGTATATATATATTGTATATATATATTGTATATATATTGTGTATATATATTGTATATATATTGTATATATATTGTATATATATTGTATATAGTATATATATAAATATATAAATATATAAATATATAAATATATAAATACATACATATATATATATATATGTATTTATATATTTATATATTTATATATATATATATATATATATATATATATATATATATATATATATATAAATATATATATAAATATATAAATATATAAATACATATATATATATATGTATATATATATTTATATATTTATATATATATTTATATATTTATATATATATTTATATATTTATATATATATTTATATATTTATATATATATTTATATATATATATATATATATATATATATATATATATATATATACTGTATATATATAAATATATAAATACATATATATATATATATATATAGGCTATATATATTCTATATATATTCTATGTGATGGGAGCAGCCAATTTCCCTCCAAAATTAAACACAAGGCCGTATTAATGCAGTGTTTCTGCTGGGCTACTCCCCAGAAAAAAAAGCTATTATATGCAAGTCATTTTAGTGGCAACGTAAGCAATGTACATTATGCATCAATAGGTACTTACCGATAATTGCTGCAATACCTGCTGCTCTCTGTCCCGCTTAAAATCATTGTCAACGTGATTTGTTTTGAACTATTGAGAGCTACACAAATAACGTGACCGCGCGGCGGCGAGATCACTGTCACAACCATCTATGTTCGCAACTCTCATATTTAACAGCTCTGGTTCGCGTTTAGTAGATACCGAAGGCAAGTTCAAAACAAAGCGCGCGCGCTGTACTGTGATTGGTGGCTCGTTTGACCAGTTACGTTTTTATCCACTCATAAATAAAAAGGAACGACTGATTTTGAAAATGTAGTGGAGTAAAAAGTAAGATATTTGACTTTGAAATGTAGTGGAGTTAAAGTAAAAGTCGCCCAAAATTTAAATACTTGAGTAAAGTACAGATACGCAAAAAAGCTACTTAAGTACAGCAACGAATTACATTTACTTCGTTACTGTCCACCACTGGAAATAATTGACAGGGGGTTGAGTTATTGAATTAGTCACCCAATTCAGTTTTTCCCCCAGGCTGGAATTGCGATGTATAATTTTGTGGCGGTGTTTTTTTTTTTTTATCCAGTTGTGTGAACAGCAGTTGGACTGGATTCTATTTTGTGGTCTATGTGACTCTTTGAAGTCCTGTTAAAAATGTATTTAAGCGTTCAAAAATTTATTATGTAGGGACACCGCTGTGCAAGCTTATAAAATAAATATATTTTTTTAATTAAAATGAACTATTTCTATTTTCTTCCGTTTAACATATATTTCAGCTCAAACTATATGAAGAATTGAGTTATTATGTGAGGACAGATTGTTTTAGAGGAAGTGAGAGGACTAACATACCACTCAGTAACCACTCAATAAAGAATCAAATTGAATGAAATATGTGTTAAGAACAAGTTTCATAGAAGAATTGTTGTGTATTTTAAAAACCAGTGGGAAATTTTGTCTAATGTTTCAAGAATCAGGAAATGTTACTTTACCTGCAATTCTATCAGGTAGCACTTTAACTGTCTACCTCTGGTAGCAGGTTGCTATTTTCTATTGCCATAGGCTGTGTAACAGCAGAAAAAATCATCTTATTGGCTAATTTATATTTTAATTGTATAATCCCTGAAGAAGTTATCTGATCAAACTGGTGCTATAAAGACTTTTCTGTTCTTTCTATAAGCTCTGATCATTTAAAATGTATGATTTAAAACTAGTTCCCTATCGGTCAGTCACTACAACGTAGGTCATGACTGACCAATAGGAATCTCACTAGAGAGGCAATCTACTTCGAGTGAAACTAAAACAAGCCAATACACATTGGCGTGCAATCATTTGCATCAGCTGCGTGATCTCGTTAGCGCCGTCTCGCCGCACAGAGCACGCAAAAGCTGTTTTCACAGCTGGTAACCAGCGAGAGAGAGAGCGCACAGAGACGGGTGCACATTCCTCTCTGTGATTGCGGTGGCTGTTCCCCTGTGTGCCTCAGCACTTGTGAGAGCAGTTCCTAAAATAGCATACACAGATAGTTCGCGTCTTGTTCAAGATGACGTTCTATCTGTGCGTTTCTGGATGTGGTCGTTACCTGGGGTCACGGGATGGTAACGCGCGTTGCCTGGTGTGTCTGGGCCTCGAACACGCTCAGGCAGCGCTCGTGGATGAGTCATGTACCCATTGTGGGAAGATGACCATCTCGGAGCTGAGGTCGAGACTCTTGTACCTGCAAAGGGGCGGAATCCCCGTGTCTCTGCCTCGTTCCAATCCTCCCCAGGGGGTTGCTACGGGCAGTGATGCGGGTGACCTGAGGATTACCGTGAGCGCGCTTCCTTCGGGGAACCAACCCCCTAGGAACCCTCACCCCTCTCATGCTCCGCAGCCAGTAGAGCTACCAACTGAACTGATCCTCGAGGTGTGTACCAGTCGTTTCGTTTGGTGCTCCCCACGACGACCAGATGTCGAACGCTGCATCGGAGGGAGCGTCAGAAGTCTCTGCAGACGACGGCTCGGACCCGCTGCCTCCTTCGGGTGTGCCAGCGGTGCCCGAGTCGGACCCGGAGATGATGGCCATGCTTTCCCAGGCCGCCAACAGGATCGGGCTCGTGTGGAACCCTCCACCGTGTCCCGAGCCCTCGAGTCTGGATGATTGGTATCTCGGGGTGGCGCGCGCTGGTTCTCAGCAACCCACTCCAGTGCCCTTCTTCCCGGAGGTGCATGAGGAGCTCACAGGGACGTGGATGGCACCTTTCACTGCCAGAAACCATTCCGGTGCCTCCTCCTCCCTCACCATCCTTGATGGTGGGGCAGCTAAGGGATAAACGCGTATCCCGCCACTGGAACGGGCCATTGCAATGCAGCCGTGCCCTAACTCCACTTGGCGTGGAGAACCGTGTCTTCCTTCCCGGGCCTGTAAGTACTCGTCGGATCTAACCGGCAAGGCTTACAAGGCCTGTGGGGAAGCTGCCTCTGCCATGCACACCATGGCATTGCTGCAGGTCCATCAGGCCAAGGCACTGAAATACCTGCACGAGGGTGGTCATGATCCACAAGTTCTCCAGGAACTTCGCATCGCGACAGACCTCGCACTTCGCGAAGGTTACCGCACGGTCAATGGCTCGTGCGATGTCCACGCTAATGGTCCAGGAACGCCATCTCTGGCTGTGTCTGGCTGACATGCGGGAGACCGACAAGCTCAGGTTTCTTAACTCCCCCGTGTCCCAGACCGGCCTCTTCGGCGACACGCTCGAGAACTTCGCCCAGCAGTTCTCGGCTGTACAGAAGCAGACTGAGGCCATCAAGCACATCCTGCGACGAGCAGATTGAGGAGATTGAGGAGCCGCGGGCGGTGGAGTGAAGGCAGTAGCTGACCGCCGCCCACGGCTCCTCAGTCTGCTCGTCGCCGGGGGGTGTCCTCCTGCGTCTGCCCCTGCTCCCGTGCCACAGCAGCAGCCTCCATCTAAACGGCGCCGTGGAGCCAGTCGCAGGCAGGGCGCCCTGCCCGTCCAGGCCCCCGTCAAGAAGGGCGGCAAACCCAGGGGTAAGCGGCCCTAGGACGGGCGACCCAGAGATGGAAGGGACTGCTCTCCAGGAGACGATGACCGCATCGCTCCCTCCCCCGGAAGAGGGCCGGGTGGAAAATCCTTTGTTTCATTTTGTCTGTGTTCCGCCACTGGCCTTAAAACCAGCGGTCACCAAATTTTCAATAAAAGAGCAGTTTCTATCATCTCTGGGTCCGAAGAGGACCTAGAGCAGTGGGGGGACGGAATCCTCACCACTCTCATCCGCCTCTTCTATCGCCAGCGGGCAGCAGTGTACAGTCCGAGAACGCCACCGAGCCGCCTCCTGCACCTCCTGCCCCGTGGAACCAGGTAAGTGCTGCACAGCACACGCAGACCCCGCTACTGGCCGCCTCCCACAGAGAGCCTCCCGAGCCGTGTCCCTGTGTTTCACCTCGCTGCCCCACTCCGGGTATGCCTACGGTCTCTCTGGTCCCGCGTGTACGGTCTCTGAGAGCCTGGTTAGCGCCCCCCAGTCCGTCTCGCTGGCTCATTCGGACCATCAGGCTCGGCTATGCGATTCAATTCGCCCGGCGTCCCCCCAAGATTCGGGCCATCCACTCCACTACAGTGTCTTCACAAAAGTCACGGAGGGGGCCCTTGTTCCCATGAGAGAACAGGGCGTTCGCATCCTCAACTATCTCGGCGACTGGTTCATACTAGCACAAACTCGAGATCACCTATGCGAACACAGGGACCTCGTGCTCAGGCACCTCAGCCAGTTGGGTCTTCAGGTCAACAGGGAAAAGAGCAAACTCGCCCCCGCGCAGAGGATCTCTTTTCTCGGTATGGAGTTGGATTCGGCCGCACAGACAGCGCGCCTCACAGAGCAGCATGCTCAGTCGGTGCTGAACTGCTTGAACACGTTCAAAAGGCAGGACGGCGGTCCCACTGAAATTTTTTCAGAGGCTCCTGTGGCATGTATGTCCCCGGTGTGCTCAACCGTGTCGCCGACGAGCTATCACGAGCTGTGCTCCCGGGAGAATGGCGACTCCACCCCCAGGTGGTTCAGCTGATCTGGAGAGAGTTCGGGGAGGCTCAGGTAGACCTGTTTGCCTCCTCAGAGACCTCCCACTGCTAGCTGTTTTACTCCCTGACCGAGGGGACACTCGGCACGGATGCACTGGCACACAGCTGGCCCCGGGGCCTCCGCAAATATGCATTTCCCCCATTGAGCCTACTTGCACAGACACTGTGCGAAGTCAGGGAGGACGAGGAGCAGGTCCTTCTGGTAGCTCCCTATTGGCCCACCCGGACTTGGTTCCCAGAACTCATGCTCCTTGTGACAGTCCCTCCCTGGCCATTCCTCTGAGGAAGGATCTTCTGACTCAGAGACGGGGCACCCTATGGCACCCGCGTCCAGACCTCTGGAAACTCCATGTCTGGTCCCTGGACGGGACGCGGAGGTTCTAGGTGACTTACCCCCTGAGGTACTTAACACCATCACTTCAGCATGGGCGCCGTCCACAAGAGGTGTTTACGCCCTGAAGTGGAACCTGTTCGTCGAGTGGTGTTCTTCTCGCCAAGAAGACCCCCAAAGATGTTCGATAGGGTCTGTGGTTTCCTTCTTGCAGTATGGGTTGGAGCGTAGGCTGTCTCCCTCCATCCTCAAAGTACATGCTGCCGCTATTTCAGCTTATCACGACCACATCGATGGCAAAACAGTGGGGAAGTCCGACCTGGTCGTCAGGTTTCTTAGGGGGGCGAGACGATTAAATCCTCCTCGACCCCCCTCCATAACCTCTTGGGACCTTTCCCTGGTGCTTCGAGCACTTCAGGATGTTCCCTTTGAGCCTCTGCAATCAGTAGATTTGAAGGGTTAGTTCACCCAAAAATGAAAATTAACCCCTTGATTGGCAGGGATCACTGGTGATCCCGGATTATTGTTGTTCAAAATTCATTACTCGTCAAACCATCACACTCTTACCTGATCTGAACAAACTCAGCATCATATGAAAGGTTTAAGTCTACAGCTTCGATATTTGACCACTGTTTATGATTAAACTGGTTTGCAGTGATATTAATTTCTTAATTTATGCCAGGAGTGCAAAATAATTAATCTGTAACGTTCGTTATTTTGAATAGAAATCATCACTCATAAAACATTAATTCTCGTCTTCTCCGGTTTATTTGTGTTCAAATACATACAATATACAGCATCCGCCAGGGCTATTAGTCCAATGGTGCGCATATTTGGAGAAATGATTAATAATTATCACATGCTAGAAAAATATTTCGTCATACAGAACAACATTTCTATTCATTTACCACTGAAATATGCGATCTAAAGAGCTCAAACAGCGAACGGAGCGAGATGTTTATCTCCTCTTCCTGGTTCGCGTCATATTTGACCTCAAAGCTATATCATTCGCTGTACAGCTGTCAATCATCTGACATGGTCCATCGTGACCTCTTCTGCATGACGCATCATGTGTACACTTCCTCATACTGGACATCCGTGATAACAAAGCGAAACTGACATCTCTTCACCTGAAACAAGGAACTAATAAATGCACGATTGAAATATTATGTGTTTTGTGTGTGATTTTCGTGCGATTTGGGGTTTCCATATGAATGAAGAATGTTTACAGAATGAATATGCTAGGTAAGGCTAGCACATAGCTTCATCTGAAATGCTAAATATAACATATTTCAAAATCTTTTCATGACTTGAAACCATTTTAATCCGCGACCGGAATATGATACAAATACTCGATGTTGTTTTAAAGTGAACTTTGAATAAAAGTGTAATATTAATAAATTAAATTGTGTCATGTAGCTTGAGGCTACTTGTTGTGCTAATGCACCTGCTTGCAGAAGCTATTCCTTTTTATACAATCATTTAAAAAAAAATAATTCGCATTTAAACTTCCAAGAATTGTTTGTTTTCTAACAAGAGTTAATATAATAGGTGGATTGATCATGTAGGGTGGGGTCAGAGGGGTTTAGATGGCAAATACAGGCTATAATGGCTGAATTCAAACAAAATAAGGATAAAAGAATAATGAAGATTTAAGTCTCATACCGGCAGAGGTGTGAAAGGTTGGTCGATTAAATGAAAAGAACATGAATGGGGCCAGTCTCCTCGCCAGACATTAGTCAGAGACTGTAAATGGGTGTTTACAGGGCAATAAAATATTTGATGAGAATCTTATATTAGCATTCTCTAAAACTTCTCTAAAGTCTCCCCATGGCATGGTTTCATAATAGGCTTAATAAAATGCATAATTTTAGAGATATCATCCTCAGATTTTAAATGAAGCATGACCACAATTGTGGCTACACTTTAGTTGTGGTTTCAAGTTGCTATCCTAAATTCACATAATATTTTTATACATTTAATAAATATGTTCTTGTTGTTTTTGTTTTTATGTTTGAGCTTATATATCTCAATATTAATAACAGTCTGATTAATTTTGAGTCTTGAAATGTAAACTCTCAAGGGTTGGCTTTCTAAATATATGTTGGTTATGTGTCTATTCAGAATGACTTATGAACAGCAACCTTTTTATTTTGGGTATGTCATGAATGCATCAATTGCCAAAACTGGGGCCGACAACTAGAAGTTTATCAAGCGACGAGAATACTTTTTGTGAAGTATTCTCGTCGCTTGATAAACTTATAGTTGAGCCACTGTTGCGACATGGAATATTTAAACATTTTCTTTAATGACTCTCTGGGCCGTCAAGTTTCATTCCCTTAGGGAGCCTATGTAGCAGTCATGAACCTCTCAGATTTAATCATAAATTTCTTCATTTGTGTTCCGAAGACGAACGAAGGCCTTACGGGGTTGGTACAGCATGGGGGTGAGTAATTAATGACTTAATTTTCATTTTTGGGTGAACTAACCCTTTAAAGCTTCTTTCCATGAAGACTTTGCTACTGGTTACACTGGCCTCTGTCAAGAGGGTAGGAGACCTGCACGCAGGTTTCTTAGGGGGGCGAGACGATTAAATCCTCCTCGACCCCCCTCCATACCCTCTTGGGACCTTTCCCTGGTGCTTCGAGCACTTCAGGATGTTCCCTTTGAGCCTCTGCAATCAGTAGACTTAAAGCTTCTTTCCATGAAGACTTTGCCACTGGTTGCACTGGCCTCTGTCAAGAGGGTAGGAGACCTGCACGCATTTTCGGTCGACGAATCGTGCCTAGAGTTCAGGCCGGGTGACAACCATGTGGTACTAAGACCCCGGCCTGGCTATGTGCCCAAGGTTCCTACCACACCCTTCAAAAACCAGGTAGTGAACCTGCAAGCCAGCAGAGGGGAAAGGCTGTCTCCAAGCAGAGGATGGCCCACTGGATAGTGGATGCCATCGCCTTGGCTTACCAAGCACAAGGCGTGCCCTGCCCGCTCAGGTTGCATGCACACTCCACGAGAGGCGTTGCATCCTCCTGAGCGCTGACACGTGGCTCCTCGCTAACAGATATCTGTAGAGCTGCGGGCTGGGCGACACCTAACACGTTCGCTAGATATTATAGCCTACGTGTAGAGCCGGTCTCCTCCCGTGTTCTCACCCTAAACGGGTAGAAGCACAGAGAGGCCCGGCTCTGTCGGCTTGCTGCACCCTACTGTGCACCCTTATTGCTCCAGAGTGAAAAACCTGTCGAGTCCTCCAAAACCCCTCGGCCCGGACATGGCGGAGCGTCCGGTGCCAGGCCTTTATCCTCTGAATCCTTGAGATCCTCCACAATCCTCCGCAATACAACGTCTGTCCAACGTTGGAGATTAATGTCAATCTGGCGTTGGATTCTGACATCAACCTGATTTTCCTTTTCAACATTAGGTTTGGTCTTCTAAATGCGAAAATTGTCATTGTTTTGGAGCACACTAGCTTATAGATAACAGTAAGGCTAACATATTCATACTAAAAGCCAAAAACTTTAAATAGGGCACTATTTGAGGGAACCGCCATTTGGGTGTCCGAAACCATTATGGAAATTATTGAGTGCACTTATTCAATCCAACTACTGCAACTGTGTTCTAGAAATAAATTTGATATTGATATGAGGGTAGGTATGTATGCAGGCATAGATCAGAGACATAAAAGGTACTGTAAGTATTACATACAACAATGCAACAATAATAAAACAATGCATTGAAATGTACTTTTTACATAAGTACTTTTAAAAACAAGTACTTCTGTACTTTTACTTAAGTAAAAATCGGTCTTTACAACTTTACTTTTGTAACGGAGTAATATTTGACCAGTAGTATCTGTACTTTCACTCAAGTAAGGAAGTTGTGTACTTTGTCCACCTCTGATTCCGACATTTGGTCAACATGAGAAGAGTATAAGTGTTTAGGTATTTGCTATTTATTTTCTTGTTCTATATCTAAACATAACAAAGCATAAAAGGTGAAAGAGTCAAAGAGAGCAAAGAGACTTACTCATCACAAGTTACATCAGTGCCAACATCTCGTTTCCTGCGAGCGGATGCAAGGGAGTTGCCATTAGACGGCAAGGATAAAGCCAAAATGTAAGGCTTCACCATCATTTCTGCCAGACTGGCAGTGTCACCTCTCTGTTTGTCTAGTCCTATAAATATACACATATACACACAGAAAAATATGAAAGATTATGTCAATTTTGGATTCTTTTGGCATACATTTCCAACACTATGTTTCAGATTATTGAGATTATTTTACCTGATACAGTGAAGAGGAACTTATCTGTACTCTGCAGGCCTGCCTTACAGCCACAGTATAACCTCACTTCTAAACTTTCTTCATCTTCTGTTAAACATACACACACACACAAGATTATTTGGATTTTGGAGTCTGCTGTATATGTAACACACAATACAACTGCTAGTGTAGCTGTCCTAACATCAAAGAAAGAAAAAAATGGGTAAATAAAAATTAGTCACTCCATACTAAAAAGTCTATTTAAGATGAATTATGTAGGGTTTACAAATATAACTTTGCTTTCCATTTATCATTTAAAGAACACTTTAATTATTCGATACCACAGCAAAAGTACAGAAATACAGGTAGGGGAGAGCGGTGCACAATTTAAGGAGTAAACAAACACACAGCAAAACACAGCTATACAGCATAGTTCAAAACATAACAATAATTAATCATTTCCGAACATTGACTCTCAGTCTTTATTCACCTTTTTCTCATGGTTTCTCAATAGAATTCATAGAAGTTTAGAATAGATTAGCATTGTTCTAATAGGTGCACATTGTAACACAGTGGGGCACGAGCCCCAGTAAAGTTTTGCTGTGTCCCAGTAAAAATAAATTCTGAAAAAGCTATACACAGTAGATATGTCTGCTATCCTCATAATTGGAAGTTATTTACATTAAATTATTTAAAATTTGAAGGCTGATTGTAATGCCAGCTGAAGCAAAAAATATCCTGTGCATCCTCTTCAATCACCTCGGCCCCTCAGTTCCAGTGTATAAAAATATGGAGTGAACTTTGGCATTGTCATCACCCAAACAGTAACCACTTCTGAGTCCAAAAAATGTTCACAATATTAGCAAGCAAAGGGCATCTATTATGCAAAATTCACTTTTACATGGTGTTTGGACATGTAAGCACAAAAATATATATATAAAAATAAAAACTCAATTTACGTGCTGTCTCACGGCTCTGTGTGTGCGCACAGAAAACAGTGCACGAATGCTGAATTGAGTTCTCTTGTGCATTTTATTGAGCTTGAATGGATTGCTATTTAAAATCGCTTGAATTTTTTAAATTGACAGACTTAAAAACACATGCAAATGATAAACTTTCATTCTATGATGGTTATCCTTTGCAAATAATCCGCGAGTCACGCACGTTCCGAACCGTGGGACAGCTTTTTGTGCTGAATTTGAACTCCCTAATAATCTGGCAGGGGTCAACAGCAACAGTTGGATCACAGATCAACAACAATTTGTTACACCCCTAGTGAACAGAGTTAAAACTTGGTATTTCCAGCAAAACTGTAGTAAACACTTTATGTCTTTAGTCTGCCAAGAAACAAATCTGTGTTCCAGAACTGTCTTCCAGGGACTAGTTGCATAGACTGCTACAATCTTACAAGTTAGTCATTAAAAAAAAAGTCAGTTACAGAAAAACGTAGGTTGGTCTAATTTGGTACCGAAAATAAAGACTGATTGCCCCTTGACTAACTGCTAGTTGGTCATAAAAGTTCTTAAGACACAGTCGTGACATAATGGCTATAATTATGCAACTGGCCCCAGAGGACAAGTTCCACAACTGTATCAATAAGCACTGTCTATAAGCAGTTCTAGCTCATGTCTTCTAATCTCAGCATTAATAACAGTATCCTGCATTGTTGTCTCACTGAGGTTTTGAGTTATCACAATATGATAGACAGTCAAGAAAAGGTAGACTGTTTTAACCAATTTTTTTGTGAGCACAAGAGCACAAATTAAGGATGGTCATTTTAAATGTAGTCATCAACTACTATTGGGAAACTGCAACTGATGTTAGCTGAATGCAGCCATGACCTTACCTGAATTCTGCAGCCATTCTGTCATCGTCTGTTTCACGTCAAACGAGAGCCAGCGATTGGACAAATCCTTGGAGACAAAGCGGGTGCCCAGATATCGAGCCTGATCGCCTACTCCATGATACAGTTCCAGCCTCTGCTCTTGGTCCATGGTGGGATTCTTAATCCGAAGCCGTAACTCGGCTTGAGACAGCAGCCGGTAGTCTGGAATACTCTGTCTCATCTCTGATACGTTAAAAAACATCTGATGCTTTGTGCCATTCTGAGCTAGAGAGAAAGTGAGAAATAATAAGAAAAGTTCATGGTTATTTTATAGCTCAGACAACAGACCACTCTTTTGTCAGATAAACCACCAAAGCACTGAAAAAAAAAACTTTATATCCGTAACAATAGGTGGTACAGTACTGATCCATTCTTGAGTAACAACTTTTTAACAAAACCTGTGTTCCCTTTCGTCCTGGGAACTCCGAAGTGTCGTCGGTGAGTTCCCTGACGAATTGGGATCACGCTAGGGAGCCTATGGCCTTCGAGAGAATTAAAAAACGAGCCAATGGACATTGGCATGCAAGATTTGCATTCCGCGACCCGCCTACCAGCGCGGGTATAAAAGGCGGAAGTAAACATTGCGCAATGCTTTTTTCTTCGGAGCTTCTCAGTAGTGTTCTGTGTACTGCTGTTCTTGCCGATTTGAAGAGAAGACGAGCTGAAAGAAGAGGAGTCTCTGACTGCTGCTGGGGTGACGGCGCTTCAGTGATCGACGCGACTAAGTGCAGCACGAGGGCTTGCAGTTTCTCCCGAGTGTCTGCCGCGGTGGTCCCTCGGTGCCTCGGCGCTTCAGAGCATTTCCTTCTTTCTTTTTCTTTTTTCTTTTATTTTCAAACTAAAAGAGCAACACGGTGTGTTCGCGTCCTTTTCAGGATGTCGTCACACCCGTGCGTTTCTGGATGCGGTCGACTTCTCCCTCAGGCTGATGGCCACAAACACTGCCTCAAGTGTCTGGGCTTAGCGCACGCTGAGGCAGCGTTGGTGGATGAGTCATGTTCTCATTGCGGGAATATGACTCTGGCGATGCTACGTTCGAGACTGAGAACCCTGAAACATGGGGGAGTCCCTTCAGATAATCCTCGATCTAGTTCGTCTGCCGGTTCAGTTCGGCAGGCAGCTACTTCGGTGATTCCTGTTGGTGAGCGAATGAGGATCACCGTGAGGAACGCTCCAACTGGTGAAAGAGACTGTCGGGCGCCTCACGCCTCTAGCTGCACGTTGCCATCGGCGCTTCCGGTGGGGCGGCTGGAGCCCCCTCGGGCGGTTCCAGTTGTCTCCTTCGGGGCGCCACCTGAGGATCAGATGTCGATCGCGGCATCGGAGGAAGAGCGGTCATCTTCTGGTGATGACTCGGCGGGACTGCCCCCTTCGGGTGTGGTGGTTCAGGCTGAGCCGGATCCGGAAATGGTTGCTATGCTCGAACGGGCGGCCGTGAATGTCGGGCTCGTGTGGAACCCTCCACCGGGTCCCGAACATTCGCGGTTGGATGATTGGTGTCTTGGAGCGGGCCGTGGTGTCTTGGAGCGGTTGCCCCACGACCCGCTCCGGTCCCTGTCTTCCCGGAAGTGCATGAGGACTTGAGGAAGTCTTGGTCGGCGCCTCTGGCGTACAGGCGGAGACAACCTCGCTCCTCCTTCCTTACCACTCTGGACAGAGGGCCGCGCACGGGTACGAGGGAATCCCCCCAGTGGAGCGGTCTATCGAGATGTAATTGTGTCCGCAGACCGCTTCCTCCTGGCGGGGTGCCCCTTCACTCCCCTCCCGCACCTGTAGGTTTTCCTCTGGTCTGAACGGGGATGCCTACATGACGTGTGGAGACGCCGCCTCCGCCCTGCATGCCATGGCGCTGCTCCAAGTCCATCAGGCTAAAGCACTCCATGACTTGCAGGCGGGTGGTCCCGACCCAGCTTTGCTGCAGGAGCTGCGTGCGGCGACGGACTTCGCCCTCCGGGCGACGAAAGTCACCGCACGTTCGCTGGGTCGGGCGATGTCCACTTTGGTGGTCCAGGAGCGCCACCTCTGGCTGACCCTGGCAGATATGAGGGAAGCGGAGAAGAACAAACTTCTCAACTTCCCCGTATCCCAGGGCGGCCTCTTCGGCGACGTGGTGAAGAACTTGGCCCAGGAGTTCTCCACTGCCCAGAAGCAGTCGGAGGCTATACGGCATGTCCTGCATAGGAGGCGGCCTGCTGCGGGACGTAATAACTGTAATTACTATGCAAAATATACAAATAAACCAACAGACTCTTCGAGTTTTTCAAGAATTCACGAAACCGTAGCGTGGCGGCCTGTACACAGCCAGTCAGAATCTTTCCGTCTCAACCACAGCCAGTTGCTGCTCCTTTCTGCTGCTTCAGATAAGTTCTTTACTGTGGGACGCAACTCTTGGCCACTGGATCCGACGTCTCTGAGGAACCGGGTTTTACTGGTTATTTATTTATGCACAAAGATGCTAACTAAATAAACAGCGCTTTAAGATTTTCAGGTAGGCCGAACATTAGGATTCAGGTAAGAAAGACCTAATTTATTAAAGTAATCACATGTAGAGTAACACTCCATTGTCTTCACTGTATAAAGTATGTAGATTAATACTTGAGCAG
Source organism: Tiaroga cobitis (assembly GCA_030578255.1). NCBI lineage: Eukaryota > Metazoa > Chordata > Actinopteri > Cypriniformes > Leuciscidae > Tiaroga > Tiaroga cobitis. Next base: position 10,573,106 of record CM060605.1, read on the forward strand.
TTAGTGAGTTTCTCTTTGTCTTTTGTTCTTTGATTAACATTAATTAAACAGAATGCATCTGGTATGTTAGGCTGCTGTCAATTTAAAAGACCTTACGCACACAACGCGTATCATATCCGATTTTCTTTCAACTGTTTACGTTCATTTAAGGTTTTTTAACTGATTTAAGACTGGCCATGTTGCCATCATTTTGTATGTTTTTGTCTGTTCAAGATGCTAGATGCTAAACATCTCAAATCGGTACTGCCACGCTGTCTGTGAAGCTGCTTACTGTGCATGCGTTTTGGGTGTGTGCACAGACAGCCGCTTCACAGACAGCGTGGCAGCACCAACTTGAGTTCTCTTTTGGGTCTTATCGCCTTTAATTGGCTGATAGGACAGTATATGCCTTAACATAATTTATTTTGTTTTCGTTTGGCTTTGGGGTGAAATGTGACCTGTACATGCTTTCCTAGGATGTTTAGATCTGTCTATAAAGCAATGGGAAATAAAATTAATTATTTATAATAATATTTTATTTACACATTAAGGGCATGTTCTATTCACCATCCACTGTTGAGGGATATCATGTATTGAATATTCAGAATCCCATGTATCAACACCTGTGGTCATGCATAAAATGTGTCCATGACTAAATGAACTGCTCTTTGTTGATAGTGTATGGTGGATAAGATGAGGGTGGAGTGGGATTTGTGTGTGTGTGTGTGTGTGTGTGTGTGCGTGAGTGTGTGCGTGTGCGTGTGCGTGTGCGTGTTTACATAGGCTGGTGCGCAGGTAAGCTCAGGACAGCTGTCCTAACAGGCACTGAGACAGACCTATCATTAGTAGTGGGTGCAACCAGATTCCAGCAGACTTAAAAATCTGCCTCTCCAACACATGTTTAACCCTTCCTGTCCTCTTACTGTCGCCTTCCATATAATCACAACTCTCTCTTTCCCCAACTATCCTGTTCCAATCACATAAAGCCATGGCACACTTTCCTGGCAGATGAGCTGTGCAGTCAGCACAATCTTTGACATGTGATAGCATAAGATAAAAAGCAGCACATTTACAAAAAAACAGACTTATTATTCTAAAAAATATATATGGAACATTAGGCATGCCTGCAGGACATGGCTGTAAATTGAGAGCTCTCTATTTGACAGCTTAATTTATGATTACACAATTGTATGGTCAGTAAACTACGGGCAAAATCTTTTTCTACCTTCAACAAAAAGATATCAAGTGTAGCAAGCCATACGGAAAAATAAAGGTTCTAGATAAAACTACAGTTTCTATGAAACTATAAGTTTCAAAAGTACTTTATTCTGTTTTAGCTGTGGACTGTACACTCAAGACGTACACACGTGTTGTTAAAGTGAAAAAAGTGAAAAACACTATACATAAGATGTTTTTCTATTCATGTTCAAAAAGTCAAAATGATTTCACTGCTTTCTGAATGCATTTAAATGTATTATATAAATTATTATTGTTTTTTGTAAGGCAAGCACACTATTTCTGCTATTAGAACAACCTCTAACCCTAAATAAAATACAATTTCCACACAACTCACCCCACACTGTTTACACAACAGATGTGAATTATACCTCAAATTATGCAGTGTTGCTTGTAACCACCCAGCAACATGGCAGAACACCCTAGCAACCACATAGAAATACTTTAAAACGCGTATCAAAATCTTAGCAACTGTAGTGCAACACCCTGGCAACCACCTAGAAGTGTGGCAGTGACTTTTCTTAGGTTCAAGCAGTTTTCTTCAGTAAATGTTAGTTATCCACTAACAAGTGTGGCTCTAACAAGTGCAATGTTCCCTTGAGAAAGTAAGCAATTACTACAGTAGGGATGTGCGTGGGAGGCCTTCCAATTGCATCAATGTATTCCACCTCAAACAAATGTAAAAAGCTTTATGCAAATACAAAACATAAGAAAAAGTTTTGTACCACAAGGGGAATTGCAAGAGCAGGAATTCAAGGTTGCTATATAGCAATATTTCCAATCTTAGTCATACCTCAGAAACAAGCAACTCTCTTTCCTGTCGAATGGGACTGTCAGACTGATAAACGAGGGAAAGAAATGAGAGAAAATACAAAACACAGAATAGAGAGAGAAAGCTCAAGTTACAGGAAACCCCCTAACTCCAGAGGAACACACACAAAAAGAAAACAGAATTAGTGAGAAGGACAGTGAATCTGACTCATCTATCCTTATCACCATTTTCTCTCATGTATTTCTCTGTCCTTGGTTTTCATCCTTCAAACAAGCCCCTTCTTTTTATAGAGCTTTATTCATGACATGTGTATCAGATCACAGGTCTGATGGCTATGTCTGACGGGTTTGAAGTGGTTAAAGAGAAACAGCGGGTGCAGATGGTGGGGGATGAAAGCGAGTGGTAAGCATCAAATGCCAAATTATTTGATGTGGCAATGAATTAACAACAGGTCTAAGACAAAAAGAGAGTCAAGAGAGTTCAAACAACCTAATTGTTCAGAACAGACCGAAGTATCCTCAAAATATTCAACCCCCTAGCAAGAACTTCTTGTTAAACCTTTGAGTTAACAATCTAATGCATGAAGCCAACAGCAATAACAACTAGGCTATAAAAATACCACAGAACGTGATTTCACCGAATGCAACATGTTCCTGGACCAACATCTGTGTTGATCCTGGACCAACATTCCAATCAACCAATCAGATTTGAGGGACACGTTTATAGTTTTTCAAGTTTAGGCTTAAAACCAGGGTTAGGTGCTTCTACATCAGTGTTGTCATTTCCCTCTGATTAGGGATAACTCATGGGTTAGGATTAGGGCTAGGGAAAGGGTTAGGACTACATTTTCAGCCTGGAATGTTGTTCCAGGATCAACAAAAAACATTGAACCAGGAACGCATCTAACTCTGCAAATTCAGGACATGCTAAAGTACCACACATATTGCTCAGATGCGCAACAGAGGAAAAATGGAAAGGCATGTGATTAAAACATAAATGAACTTTTATAAGAAGATTGGCTTGATTAAGTGGAAATAACTGACTCAGGCTCATAACAGTAATAAACCTCTGAGAGACTTACACTTCCACACTTCCACCACAGGGGTTTCAGGGAGGTTTAGATTACTATAAAGGAGAGCTCACATATTTACTTTTCTTGGAAATATTTAGCTATTAGGTCTATTTAAATACTTCAGTTTGTTTTTATATTATAATAATGATATATAAATAAATACTATAATAAAAGGCCTATATTTTATTATATTATTAGCCTAATACAGAATTGATCTCACAAGAAGATTGTTTAGGGCTCCTTGCCATTAAAAAGTTTTAAAACCCCTGATAAAGAAAATATTGTAAATTAATAAGTAAAAAACAATCATTTAATTTTGATGGTTTAATCCTGAAAGTAGCCTATAATTGACTGTATAAAAACAATTAATTGTCGTCCCAAACCATGTAAGTGTTACTGCTTCATTTTTTTCAAACTATATTATATTACTGTAAAGAATTGAACTGTCCTGCAGGAGATATTGTAAATTATTTTTTAATAGAATTTCTTGGTGAAGACTGCTCGAATCTGGTACAAAATTCTAACCTAAAAATGTGCTTCATTTAGTGACTTCTTAATTAACTTACCTCAATTGCTTGTTTTCAAAAATATGATTTAATACCACTAAGTTACATCAAGGGTAAAATAACAAAGAAATGGCACATTAAAAATAAAATGTACTGCAATGCACAAAACTACACAATGAAACCATTTTGTGTGTGTGTTTACATACGTGTACAGGTCTGGTATAAAGAATGTTTTTGCTCAGGTGGTGAAAAATGAGAAAAGGATCCCTCAGTAAGAAAAAAAATTAGGGGGAAAAATTGATAAACGGTAAAAATATTTAAGGGATAAAACGGTGTATCACTATGAAGGAATTTATTTCTGTATTGACTGCACATCATCCCACTCAATTAAATGGCTACTGTCCATTTAAGTAAATAAATAGACATTTTATATTAGTGTGAGTTTAAACCTGCAGTCCGAACGTTTGGCGCTCTAGCAGATAATAAACAAATCTGCATTCGTCTTGAGGATGAACAATGGAGCTGGAGCAACTTCTCTTTGTTTAAGTCTATGACGAGTCACGCAGGTACTGTGCTACTCCGCAGCGGTACGACCCTAACCAGTCTAAAATAGTCCCAATATAAACACTTATTATAGGTGAACCGTAGTGATTCAGAATAAGACAAAAACATGGTTTGGAAAATGGATTCAAAACCCGCTTATTTTATACATTTTTTTAAGTTAACACAAAAAAAGTTACGGAATGCAGCCTTAACTTATTTTAGTATGTGAAAAGAAACTGAGCACAGATTGAAATATGAGACTACCAAAAATCGGTTTCAAGGGAAATAGATTAAACAGTTGTGGACAGTCATTAGGTAGTAATTATACAGTTATACAGTGATTATTATGCACACAAAAAATAATTCACCACACAACACTGTCATGAATGAATAGGACATGATGTTAGATTATATCTCTAAAGAAGTCAGAAAGAGGACACCTCCAAGTTCTTACCTTGCCTGATGACGAACTTGTGCACCTCTTTGCCAAAGTAGTCCTCATCTTCAGCCTGTAGAGGGACAGTGTTCAGCTTCATTTCTTCGCTCAGTTCAACAGTGCTGTTGTACAAAGAAAGCAAGGAATCTGGGATCTTCTGTCCATCGTCGTCTATCTCAGATCCTGGCTCTTTGGCCATGCGCAGTTTGCTGAGGATCTGACCACGGATAGCCTCTATGCGTTTCTTCTTTACCACCTCCAGGTCCAGAGTCTTGCAGGTGGACATACTGCCCGTTCCAGCCACCATGCACAGGGCCGTCAGTACCAAGCAAACGAACCTCATGGTGCCAAATCTGTGCCCACACTGTCTATTGGAACAGTTTTAAGTAAGGAGAGGGGCTCACCAAGAATCTGTATTTGACGTAGAGCCTTTGGATCAAACAGATACAGTAGTGTTGCAGGTTATGGAGGTGATGCTACCTGATGATGATTCTGGAAAGCACCTTGAATAATAGCCAACAGAACAGCTGATGTCTGTCTAATATGGGAAATTCCTGCCTGTTTCAGAGCTCCATCCAGACAGCACAGTGCAGTTTAGCCAACTGGAGCAACCGCTCTCCCATATAAACAAACTTAGAGACACACAAAGACCATGCAATTAGTAGGCTTCACAATGAATATATGTAAGCATAAATCTGCAAAAACAAAACAAAAAACCATATACACACATAAACAGAAACGTTTTTCCTTTCGGCCCAACTTTATCACAGACTCACAGCAGTGCAACACAGAAATGCTTGTTCAAATCCATGTGTCTGGACTGACTATTTTTTTCTCGTCTAGTCTCTCCTCTAGTTTCGCGCTGTGAAAACATGTAGAGGTCCGGATATAATGACACGTCTGTAACCTTGTTTTCTCACTAACTTTCCTCTTTACTCAGTTTTAATTTTACCCCTCCAAGCTTTTCTGGTCTTGATGCTTTACTTGATGTTTTGTCATCTCACACAAAAACCTCTAAATAAGTCTTGCTTAACTATTTCACTAAACCAGACAACCTCATCTTGTTGCATCCTGCATTCGTAACAAGACAAAGGGCTGTGTCCACTTAAGAAATCTTAGATTGATTTTCCGGAAGCATCCAGATAATCAGATAACAGTAATACTTAATTTAACATGCAGGCATCATGTTAGGAAGAAAGCTGCTTTTAGAGCTCTGGCAATGCTGTAAACCATTCAAAACATAGTAAAGAAGTTTAAGCAAGTTTAATAACTCTATGCAGAGCAAAGGCTTCACAATCCATCAGTAAACATAAGTAACAGTGTTTTTTAGATGTTAACATGGCTCTTTAAAGACTACAACCACGTTTTCTCTCCAAACAAGATTTTCCCACTACAAAGGCAAGTGGAAAGATTCATTTACATGGCTAACCAAACACTGCTCTCATACACATCTCATTTCACTGAGAGGAAATGAAAGGAAAACAGATCCTCTTGGAAAATACCCTGACGTTTTGGCCCTGATGATGTCAGGAAAATCAAACTAACCACGTCCAACCACGAGCTTCGAGTGACAGATGGAGTAAACAAAAAGAGCGAAACGAATGAACCGTCCATGAGTGCCCAGGCAGTAAAAGCACGTGAACCGCAGCAGTGACAGCAGTAGATGTAGTGCAAATGTCCCTTCTCTTCTCGACCTTCTTCTCTTCTGTTTGTCCACTTTAATGTCTTTTGGCTTCAGTAAAAAAGTCCTTCAGACACTCCTTCTCTCTTGTACAGCACTCTTTATATCAGCTCCCTCTTGTAACACACTCCCTCTCTTCGCTTGTCAGAGCTTGCTGGTGACAAAATTAATTGTGAGAGCTTCACGTTCCAATAACTTCTCTCTCCCACTCATGCTCACTCACTCAGTTTTCGGGTTGCTGTTGCTTCACTATAAAGCCGAGAACTCTCCGCCCAGGAAATGAGGCTAACAGACTCTCTGAAATCTGCTCCTCACACAGCACTTCTCTTATACTGGCCAGGAAGCCCTTTGCAGCTTTAGGGGGACACACATACACAAAAATACACTGTGAAAGGACAGACAGACTAAATAACATGGGCATGACACTAGCGTCTGGACAAACTAACCACACACCTTATTAACTGAGTGCCAAGGTAAGATGATGACAGGCACACTGGAATGCTCACTATTATACAAACACACTCCCAAACTGAACCCCGGCGAGCTGCACAACAGAACACTGTTATGAAGGCAACATTTGTGTAATGCGGTGAGCTGATGTTCACTTTACTGTTTATTTTCTGGTCTCTTGATTGTCATTAAATAGATGTGAAGCTGAAATATTAGACATGTGTGATCCAAATCCACATTTGGCTGGCTTGAGCATTAGACATTTTTTAGGAGCATCACGATTTTTTCTTTAAGGGTTAGGTTTAGGGTTAGGGTTAGGTTAGGGTTAGGGTTATCAACTCTCTAGACACCAGGTATTTGCATGTTCTCAGATAATCTCACTGCTTGATTAAAGGGAATCTACAGTATACTTTGCTGGAAAAGAATTCCAATCATGCATTTCCACAAAGCATCCATAAAATTAGTAAAACTTTAGCACGGTTTTTATTTGGATTTTCTTTGGTTTGTTTTAAATGTCAGAAAAATGAAACAGATTCACATATTGTGTTTTCTGAGTTTTGGTAAGCTATAGAGACATAGGTATAAAGAGACTATTTCTCATAAAATAAAGCAGCTTCAATTTGTTTTGACAGCATCTATTTTCATGTGTGTCTGGCACCCCCTTGTGGACCTGAAGAGCAGTTCAATCATCTGCTGATTTCAAGTCTTAACAGTAAATTCATGCAATTTCCAATACCTATTACTGCTATTTATACTGGCCTGCCACCAAATAAATTAAAAAAAATAATAATAATAATAATGAACGCTTACCGTGTCTTCCACTGGTCAGATAAACAGATAGCCACACCACATCAGACTGCTCAAAACATCTTTGAATGCACCAGAGTTATATCCTAGTGTTTACTTCTCAGGAAGTCACACTAGTATTACCTTACTTGTATGCATCTCGGCATGTTGGAATAGGATGAAGTGTTTTAACCACAGAAACCATATCTAAATGTAATGTTACATCAGGTTACTGTAGGACAAGGTCTAACTCTGTCCAACACCATTTGTGTTCGTGGGTACATCCAACACTGACCTGTGATCTTTCTCACAAACGGAAGCCAAGGAAAGCAGGCTCCAAAACAGCGAGATCGCTAGCCGGCACCAGCATGCACTTTTGATCCCACAAACTCAAACTGGACTGTGAATCAGAACATAGATGTCAGGATACAGGCACAGAGACAGAGGTAAGTGAATTCAAACGTGAGTTTATTTACAGTGAGTCAAGTGCAACGGTGAATTGTAAAGTTAAGATGAAGATTCGGAGATAATCGCTACGTGCAGGGTGGATTCCAGGTGAGCAGATCATCCTTAGGTTAGTTGGGTTCAGAGAATCACAGTTCATTAATTATTTGTCTCTTCCTCTTTCTCTTTCAGAAAATACCACGGTCAAGTAGGACTCAGCGGGAATAGCGGACACTCAGGTGAATATCAGATCTCGGGAACCATGGAATCAGACGAGGCTTCTGGAGACAGTGGAACAAGGACAGAGAGGTTAGTACTTCACAGGTGAGTATACGTTACTTGGTGGTTTCAGGATGAATCAGAGACTTCGGGAGGCAAAGAGTTATGGTCTATTCCTGTTGGAGGCTTGACAAAGATTGAAGTATCCGTGAGTGTTTTATTGAGCTGGGTGATGAGGTCATTGATGGTGAACAGGTGTGTGTGGTTAATACTCAGGGGAGAGTGATCTCTGAGTGGTGGATGGAAATGAGTCTGGTTGATTCCTGACAATAGACCTGTGTGATTATTTCCATTGTGCTCATGAAAGTGTCAAAGAAGCTATAGTCCTTCTGATCATTTCTTCAACCGTGTTACGCCTAGAATTTTTCTTTAAAAAAAGGAAAAAAGACCTTTAACCAACGTATCATTATTTGTTAATGGTGTATTTGTAAAGAGCTCTTTAATTGAATTTCTTTTCATTTGTTTCTGTTGGAATTAGAGAGCCCTCTAATTGAAGCTGTTCCTGGTAAAAATGGAATTACAGCTCTCTTATTGAGAGATCCCATCCTATAACAGAAACTTTGACATGGATTAGAAGGATTTACATCAACAGTTGAAACAGAACCACACAGGCACACATCAGTATAGAAATGCACACAATTAATGCATGCATTGAAAGAATGCACCAATACACTGTTATAAGGTGTGCTAAAAATAATAATTGTGATATTATAAAGATGTCACACTTTATATTAGGTAAACTACTAAATATACTAACATTAACAAGATGGATTTACTCTGTAACTACGTTGTTTTTAAAGATTCCCACATTTACTGCTACACTAAAAATTGCTGGGTTGTTTAAACCCATGTTTGGATCAAATATGGACAAACGGATGGTAAATTTTATCTTTTCGGGTCGAATGTAATTCAGTACCTCTTTAATCCATCTGTGTGTTGGAGGATCAGCCCTTTTCCACTGTAATAAAATTAAACGCCTCGCCAAAAGAGAAGTAAAGGCAATCAATAACCTACATAAATCTTCTTGTAGGTCTTTCCTAAATTCTATTCCCTCAGGCCTAGTGCCAGAAATAGCTATACAGGAGTCATGATTAATAGGACCTCTTAATAGATACTTTTAGGACTCTGAGATCTCTCTCCAGAATTCCTGTTATGGTGGGTGAATACAAACACCTAACGTTTCAATGCGTGAGGAAGGTGTAGCCCAGGAAAGAGTTAAATCAGAAAAGCTTCTGATTTGCAAAAATCTGAAAAAATGCGATTTAGGCAAAGCAAAACAACATTCAAGCTCTTCAAAAGAGCAAAAAAGTGTTATTAAAAAATAAATCTTTCAAGAGCCTGATTCCATTCTCTTCCCAAACACATGCAGAATCCAGCGGGAAGTAAAGGCAAGTACTTTAAAATGTAATTACAATGCAACTTGTATGTACATTATAAAGTATATATTGTATCAAATGTTAAAGTACATAGCCTAGTAGTTAAGGCCGTCTAATATAAATAGTAACCATAAAGACAATTTGAATTAAATGACTGGTAGTTTTTGTCATTGTATAAAAAAAATATACATATATTATCTGGAAAATATTGCAAATAAACACGTTTTCCTAAATAATAAATAAATAAATTTAAAAATATATTTTTTCCTCATGAAATTTTCCGTGGACCTCTAGCTCCCCCTTGTGGCCTTGAACCCCAGTTTGACTTTAATCCATGACAGAGGAGACGAGAACTGTAAATAAGTGTAATGTAACGTTATATAGCTATTATAGAGCCCCAGTGCACAATCAACGTACACATAACCCATAAACGCGCCTCACTGAGAGGTGGAAGGGTTGTGTTGCTCTCAGTGATCACTTACACCTGCTCACTAAGCTCAGAGCTATAGCTGTGCTGTGGGTGAGACTGAGGTGCAGACAACACTTCTTGTTACTGTCATCACGTCGTCTGTGCATAAGAACACTACTAAAAGGACTCAAATGAGTGAACTAATCGACGACTCTCCGGTGACATTTCCAGATATTGTCACTGATCTAGAGGAATGAATGCAAATGTCTACTAGGATGGAGCTTTCTCGAAGACAACGCCTCAGGAAACTGCAGGCTATCAACTAAAAGAACTGCGTGTTTGTAGCTAATGAAGAAAACTTGCGACTGTATTAAACATTGAAATGATGTTCAGAGTCAAAGAGGAAGAACTGTTATTCCTTAACGTAGATGAGAAGAGAAAAGCTTTGTAATTTACACGAGTCATTCCTCAGGTAAGCTTTTAAATTACATTTACAGTTTAGTTTATTTGAATTAGATATGAAAGTCATATTGCTATTTTTTTTTTTTTTAAATTTTAGATACAAAAAACTGTTAGCAGCGTGTTTTTATTTGAAAATCCTTCTCATAAATATTTAATTTGGTATTCATTAAATAGACAGAAGAAGAAAAAAACGTATTTTTTTCCCAATGCCCACTGGATGACGACAACTATACAGTGTACATAAATATGTAAACACAACTAAAGTTGCTTTAAAATAGGTAATAGCCCTACTAATGGCCAACATGTGCTTTATTTGTGTTATTTTAATAGTTTTGGAAATACTCAATGTAATTTTTATTACTATTGTAATTGATCATATTAGATGATCAATTAATAAACATACACTGTACTGTTTATAATATCTAAATTAGCTGTTTTATTCAAGACAAAAATCAAGTCAAGTAGTCACCTTTATTTATATAGCGCTTTTTACAATACAGATTGTATCAAAGCAGCTTCACAGTGATAACATGAAAATAATACAACAAAGTTTGTTTCTAAAAGAAAATTGCGTCAACGTCCACCTTAAGTAAGGCAGATCAATAATACTATTGAATATTAAATGTCCCCAACTAAACAAGCCAAAAGCCAAGGCAACAGTGGCAAGGAACCAAAACTCCATCAGGTGACAGAATGGAGAAAAAAACCTTGGGAGAAACCAGACTCAGTCAGAGGGCCAGTTCTCCTCTGGCCAAAGAAGGAACAGTGTATGATTCGGGCAGCATTAAGTTAGATTGGATCGGAACATTTAGAGTATTTATCCATTTCTATCTTTTTGGAAGTCGAAATAATCACGCCGGTATGGAGACGAGTCTCCATAAAATCAAATGTATCAAAAAAAAAGATTGAATATCAGGTTATACATCAGCAAAAAAATAAACACATGTGCAAACTTCTGTGGATAGGGGAGAGCGGGGCACAACCTAACACTTTTGGACTTTCTCAGTTTCTGTATATCTACTTAGGGTGCAGAATATAAATTTTTCCCAATTAATTTCACAGATGATTTGACACATGACACATATGACAGCTTAAAATGTTATCTAATCTAATAAAAATATATACAAGACAAACTAAAATATTTTGTCAATTAAATGCAATTATTAACTTTTTCATATAAAATAATGACATTTTTTAATAATTAAAAATAAACAGATTTTTTAGTTTGATAAATAAATAAAAACTCCACAAAACAAAACTATACAGCATAGTTCAAAACATAATAATTAATCATTTCTTAATAACTTTATTCACCTCTTTCTCATGGTTTCTCAATAGAATTCATAAAAGTTGTTAATGTGAATTATATCACTAACATCATAGAATAGCATAGGTCTAATTGGGGCAGATTGTAACGCAGTGTTAAAACATGACCGCCTGCGCAGCTGGGATTTGAACCCGGCTAGTGCCTTCTGTTGGTTAGATAAGGACTAAAGAACTATCTAAACTGCTAAATAACAAATTGGAGATTAAAATAATAACAGATTTGTCTCATTGTATATAAACACTAAAAACTGAGATGAAAAATTTTACTTCAGTTAGAAATTTACTTTAGCTATGGTTAAATAAATGTTCAGTGATATCTTCAAAAGATTTTGACGCAATTTTATTATATAGTGTTGATATGGCAACTAGTAAATACACTAAGGGCGCTTTCACACTTGGTTCGATTGCCTTATCCGAACCCGAGTTCGATTGCTCCCCCCTCCCCCTGCCCCCGATGGACTGTGTTCACATTATATTATTTGTATCCGAACCGTGGTACGCTTGCGTCATCAAGCTGCAGCTGGCGCGTAATCATGTTGCTTGGTAACCGGCGCCGCTATGAATGAAAAGGCGTCAAAATGGATAGAATTGCTCGCTTCACATTTGTTCTTCTTTTTTTTAACCTTTGGTTTTGTTTTCAAAGAAAAGATACAGAAACACACTTGGGTATGTCTGCCGCAAAAGTACTAAAATCGTTCCAAAGACAGCTGGCTGTCAGCCGAAGACAATTTTTGAGGAGGCGGGCATAAATCATCTCTCTGCTTGCAGTGCGTCAATCCCGCTTTTCGTCAAGGTAAGTGTACACTCACACACACACACACGCACTGACAACTGTCCTGTCGACCACATTATACATTATACGTCATCAATAGCGGTTCACTTCCGCGGTTTGGTTCGATTGCGTTCATATCAGCAGCGAACCGTACTGGAGTTCACATGAACCGTACCCCAGAGCACCTTTTTAAGCGGACCCGAGTACGGTTAGCGGGTACGCACCCAAGTTCGGAAGACAGCGTTCACATCATCCAAACGAACCGAACTCTGACGTCATTCAACGTGCGCACCAAAAGTGCTAGTGTGAAAGCCCCCTAAGTTTCGTCATGCTAGCATGTGTGGAAGCTTTTAAACCATGTGTGTTACAACTAGCCCTTGTGTGTTTGTTTGTTTGTTTGTTTGTTTGTTTGTTTGTTTGTTTGTTTGTTTGTTTGTTTGTTTGTTTGTTTGTTTGCAGTATGTAGCCCTTCATGATCTCTGTGAGATGGATAAGTATGAGAAACTGGCTAAGATCGGCGAGGGCTCGTATGGAGTTGTGTTCAAATGCAGACACAGGGACACAGCTCAGATAGTGGCCATTAAAAAATTTGTAGAGTCTGAAGATGATCCAGTCATCAAGAAGATCGCATTGAGAGAAATCCGCATGCTGAAGGTACAGTAGATGGTAGATATAGAGATTGTATGCATACATATTGTAAATCCCCTAATCATTTGCACAATTATACATAAACATTTCTATTTTTATCCATATAGCAGTTGAAGCATGTGAATTTGGTGAATTTGCTTGAGGTCTTCAGGAGAAAGAGACGCCTTCATTTGGTCTTTGAGTTCTGTGAGCAAACGGTTCTAAATGAATTGGACAAGCACCCCAGAGGGTCAGTCATATTCTCCTCATTTAAAAACCATCTAAATCTAACAAATATGACAGGAAAATAAAGCAAATGCAATAATTATGGTTTAAGGTATTTTGCCCCTATAGAAGATTATCTTGTGTTTTCTTCTCCTTTTGAACTTTTCTTTCCTTTTTCTTAACTTTACCTTTCACTCCCATACATCAACTTTCCTTTCTGGTTGACTTCACCAATCTCTCTTCCTTTTCAACACCTCCTCTCCCACGATCTGAAATGCCCACTTTTCATAAAGTAATCGATTCCTGATCTGACCTGACGTTTTTTCATCAACAGTCTTGTTTTTCAAAGCTTTTAAGCTGGTCAGGCCACAAAGGCTGTAGCTGCCCAGCATTCTCTCTCTTTCCCAGAAGGCCTTTCAGTCGTAACCTTAGCTTCTCTTGAAAACAAAGGAACTGGTTGCCAGGGACTACATGCCCATGGTTACTACAGATATATGGGAGCTGCAATGATCTTTAGAGAACATGAGAATTTAACTGTTGTTAGATCCTGCCAACTACAGAATGCCAAAAATGTTTGATCAGCAGAATCTAAGGGCATTTTCAGACCTGCATTTTCAGGGTTTTCTTTTCCGATACAGGGACTTCATTTGTTACAATCTTGCAATTTCTTCTTGGTTCGCTTTCACATGGCAACAATTCAGAGCGTACCAAAATGTGTTTTGCAAGTCACATGTGAGTAAAACTGTCCTTTTATTGGTCAGTTTTCTCTGCGTCATCGATCAAGATGTATTGACAAGTTCGCTCCGCAAGGTTATTGGGGCTTTATCCGTAGCTGTTGAGATGCACACAAACACTTATACGGATGTGGCCGTCATTCCCACTCTTACTGATAAATTAAATATATATTTAATTATATTTCAAATTTATATATGTACATTTATTATTACATTTTTTATATAAGACATTTCCCAATATGAAATATGATACCACTTGGTTTGTTGGTCCGTTGGGTCTGAATGCTTTCTCACCTCAACTGAACCGCCCCAATCTTTGTTTCCAATCGGGCTGAGACCACCTCAGTCAGGCGATCTTGGCGCGATTGTTTTGGTGTGGATCCGAGCGCGATTGCAGTGTTCATATATGCATAAACAAACCGAACTAAGGGAGAAAACGCATCAGGTTCCGGAACAAATGAGCCAGGTGTGAAAATGCCATATAGTTGATTTATGTCTGTTGGCCAGCAGCCTTAGTCTTTATATTAACATTTGTCCTTTTTTCTCTCTTCAGGGTTCCTGAGGCACAACTTAAGAGTATTGTGTGGCAAACTCTACAAGCTGTGAACTTCTGTCACAAACACAATGTCAGTATGCCCAGCCTTTTTTTCATAGCCTACCAGTATGTGTGTGTGTGTGTGTGTGTGTGTGTGTGTGTGTGTGTGTGTGTGTGTGTGTGTGTGTGTGTGTGTGTGTGTAATAAGCGAGTCATTAACTCATTCAACCGATTTTATCAAAAACATTGACTCATACAGGAACAATAGACAAAATAGCTGCAAAATGTATCTAAAATTTAAGTTACTCAATATTAACTTTTTGTTTATTCAACTTTTACTCTGATATTGCTTACCCATATAGGAATATGACTAGCTGTGAAACATGAAAAACATTGTATTAAAAACAAACTCTTAAACAGAATATGGACCTTAATTGGAAAATTACATGCATGTGCACTACGTACAGTCACTGTGTCTGAAACTGTCAGAGTAAGTATTACATTTTATGAAGAACTTACTAAGTATGGATACGTATAATATGAATGCAATCCTTACTACAACTGCCATATTGGGATTGTCATGTGACCTACCACATCATATGTGCAGCTTCCATGCATTTACAAATGGTCTGCTGTTGCCCCATCTTGGGATTGTAGTGTCCATTGAATGCACACTTCAGAATCTTGTTGGAAGAAGTAAGTCATCATGAATACTATGAATCTGGACAAAGTTCAGATACTGCTTTTTGAAAACCATAAAATAGGCATATTCGGACACAAGGGAATTACACTTATTCTCGTGCTCTTATTGTGCTAGACTGTTGCTAGATCGGTTCTATTGCCTGTGGTAAGATATATATTTATTTATTTTTATAAAGAAAATGTCTTTTACAAATCCCTGCCTTGTAGTAGGTGTTTTGTGTATGTCTCTGACAGTGTCACTCTTTGTGTGTGTATACTAGTGTATCCACCGGGACGTAAAACCGGAGAACATTCTTCTGACCAAGACTGGTGTGATCAAACTATGTGATTTTGGCTTTGCTCGCATCCTCAGTAAGTGACTTTGTCCAGCTCACACACTCTAGCCATTTATGTGCATTTAGCATCTTCACTTCATTAATGACTTATTTATACGTCCTACCTATATCACCTGTCATGCGTCCTGAGCACACTTTCAGAGCAGCGTGAAGCCTCACAGGTGCAGTCAGCCAGTCAGGGTCAGCTTACATCATCCTTGGGTTTCAGTGTATTGTTACTATAGGCTAACACAAGGTCTATCCATCAGCATGTTGTAATCCTTTCTGTATGATGTACATGTAATTCTAAATCTGTGCATGTGTAGCTACTTAACCATGTTTTGGGCACAAATTTGTACCCAGAAGTAAGCTAAACATGACCATTGCTCCCAAAACTACTTTTATACAGTTTTTTTTTTTTTTTTGTTACAAATGATGACATCCCCAAAAGGCAAAGTAAATGAAGTTGTTTTAAAATTAGATAAACTACAGATAGTTATGAAGTGGGTTAGGTTATAGTATTTATAACTAGCTGTTAATAAAAACAATACAAGTCTATGTAAGTTCCCCATTTTGTAAAAAGCTGTGTGTGTGTGTGTGTGTGTGTGTGTGTGTGTGTGTGTGTGTGTGTGTGTGTGTGTGTGTGTGTGTGTGTGTGTGTGTGTCAAACAGCTGGTCCAGGTGATGATTACACTGATTATGTGGCAACACGATGGTACCGGGCCCCAGAGCTCTTGGTCGGAGACACTCAGTACGGTCCCCCAGTTGATGTCTGGGCCCTTGGTTGTGTCTTTGCTGAACTGCTGTCTGGAAATCCTCTTTGGCCAGGACGTTCTGACATGGATCAGTTGCACCTCATTCGACAAACGCTGGGTACGAAAAGAGAAAGAAAGGAGAATATTTGTGCGTTGAAAGTTATATACAAAAGGGTCCAAAAGTCTGAGACCACTTAAAAATGTGGAATATAACAATTTAAATTTGAGTGAATTTAAACCTGGAAATAAACAAATTTGAAAAAATTATTTATTTTACCGTAAAACTAACAACAAAATATCTACACTTGATAGCAACATGATAGAAAATTATAGAAAATGTGTTCATAGTTGGTGTAGGTCAGAGTAGTGCATGGATTGATGAGCAAATGTCATCAATCAAGTTACAAAACTGTAGTGTCAGGATAAACAGAGGACCCAAGAGCGAAGGCAGGTACAGAAACAAAGTTTAAGAGAAAATGGAACAAAAGCAGTCTTCCGTCAGGCGGACGCAGAACTGGTAAACACAAAAGTTGATAACTTGGCTGGTGAAACACAACACCAGAGGTCCCTGACCTGGGTAGCAGCAGTCAGCTAGGGTGACACAGTCTTAGGCCAGTAGTTGCAGATATGCAGGCAGCGGTGAGGTTGGATACCACGAGCAGCAGGATGGCTAGGCAGAGAACAGTCTAAACAAACCCGCAGACAGGATGAGACAAGACAACGTTGTCCAGAAGTGGATTAGCTGAGTAGAAGGTTGGCGTAGGTTTGATTTTGAAATTTGTGGGGACGGGGACATCAATGTATAAATATATATTAAGTTTTGATCTAAATTATTGCTATGGATATATCAGTGTCACTGGATATTGGTAGGGACAAGTCCCTAGCGTCCCTACTAAATTCTATGCCCCTGAGAAGGTAACTGCTGATAGAACAGGTACGAGCCTTGACAAAGCAACAATAATCTGGCAATGAAGCAGGAAGAACGGTAACT
This sequence comes from Tiaroga cobitis, assembly GCA_030578255.1. Lineage (NCBI taxonomy): Eukaryota > Metazoa > Chordata > Actinopteri > Cypriniformes > Leuciscidae > Tiaroga > Tiaroga cobitis. Next base: position 10,590,518 of record CM060605.1, read on the forward strand.
AGAAGTAGCAAATAAAAACAGACTAAAGAGAAAACAGGAGGGCACCCGAAAAACAGGTTTAATGCAAGATGCATGAAAAACAGGGTGGACGCACCATGGATCGCGAGACAATTTGAGTTCAACAGCTACCGGACTAAGAACCTTAATGATGGCGAGCGCTGATTGCGATGATGATCAGCTGGGGGAAAGTGGTAGGAACGAAGGGAGAGAGAGAGAGAGAGAAATAAACCCTGGTTCATGACAAAGAGAGGTGTCTAATGCCACATAAATAAGATAGAGCTTAAATAGTTTGAGCTCAGTCTAGCACACTTAATCTGAGACAACTTCAGTTGTTTTTTTGTTAACTCTCTTTGTACGGATCATTGAATCACTGAGTTGTTAGCTACTGCAAGTTTAATCTTCTAGATCAGTCGAATTCACAAATGAATGTTATTTATTGTGAACCAGTGGTTTAAAAGAATCAGTTAAAAAAATGTGGTCATGAAACTGGTCTCGGAGATCTCGATTTAATACTTCATAAAGTGAATCACAATATTTGACCGTGGGGCTGTGAGATTTTATGATACAATTTGAGCTAAAAATTATTCGAAATGTGATGTGTTCAAATCTAATTTTGGCCGCACCTGAAATGGAAACTGAAGTAAAACATCCCTTATTCATGGACGTGCATTTATTGCATGGACTTACCAAAAACATAATGTAAGTGTCTAAAATGCGTGAGCACAGTTTAGTTGAATGAAAAATAAAAAATTTACGTAATGCTTTTAAGCTGAATTTATTAAACTGTTTGCTGAAATAACCACAACATTAACCACAGCACTGAAATAAAAACATCTGTCACGTGCTATCTGTCAGTCATTACTATAGCAACAGACTTCAGGTACTTTCTTTCTGAATCGTGGCAGGTACAGATAAAAAGTTCTCGATTTCGTCACTTTAAAATAACGAGAAACAGGTTGTTTTTCTGAAATAAGCTGTAACACCTTCTGTAACTATAAGTATGTCTTGTCATGTTACTGATAACGATACTGATACATCCTTTTCATTTTTCTTTCTCATACTATGGTGATATGAAATAATCAAAATGATAAATAAATTATTTAGCCTAATTCATAACTCATTCCTCTACCTGAAGACCTGACCCTCCTGCTGTGGATAATCAACCAATTAATTTTTTTAAATGTTGTGGGGTCGTTCGTGTGTTAGCCTAAAGACCAGCTTAATTTACCAAAACAATCACTTCAGGGACATTGCGAGTTACAGGCTAATGAAGGCTTTGTGAAACCACACAGCTTTTCCAGTTTTTTTAACCCTCTGGGGTCTGATGTGTTTTCTGGGTCCTGGAGGTGTTCTGACATGCTCTGACATTTGTGTTTATTTCTGATACTTGTGACATTTTCATGGCTAAAGTCTGATTACACTGTATTCAGCACAAACTCTGCTACAGTAATATGTCAGCAGCATGTATGTAAAAGTTTTTAGTTTTGAGATAATGACGTTTATGCGTGGTTTGTGAAAAAACAAAAAACAAATATCACTGAAATAAGATCATAAAATCCTTACTAATTATTTCTTCACAAGACTTTTGGAAATTGTATCACATAGCCTAGAATATTTTAGAATATTTGCTTCAAAACTATGTGAAAATCATCCTGACTACTCATTCAGATAAGACAATAAAGTCTTTTAGAATGTGTATGACGTGTTTTGGGTAAGAAAGCTTTATGCGAGAAGGCGTAAACCACTGTGAATCTCTCATTATTATGTATGCTTTTCACACCTGAGGAAGACAAAGACCCCTCCCATAATGGCCCTATTAAGGTGCCCTATCATTAGGAGCCTTGCACAAAGAATGAGGAGAGCCTTAAAAAAGAATGGCTTTTTGATTGTTTAGATTTATTTACAACACAACATAATCCAAAGATACACAACAAATGACAAAAAAGCACATTATTGAACACACTGATCTTTAGATCACACACACTCTGTTCAACAGAGACCTTTGTGACATTCCTTAAACATAGTACATACCTGTCCATGTTCCATTTACCATGTTCATGTACAGACTACAGAGACTCATGTGAATGTCAGCAGGACTCAGTGGTCCCTGTAAAAAAAAAAAAAAAACAACAGCAAACAAAAAAACAACTGTGAATGCTGATATCAAGAGAAAGGCTGCACAATTTTGGGAATACATTTGAGATTTTTCTGGTTAAAATATCTTTTTACAATTTATAAAATACACACACACACACACATATAATGAACACCAGGTGTGTTGTGCAATGCATATAGCCAACGTGTATGGCTGCATATAATAATAACAATAGTCTATAGCAGGCGGCCTGGTAACACTACACTAGAGAAAAATTTATTGATATGTTACTTCAAATGTTTACAATCGTTATGACGTTCTGACGTAAACCATGAAACCTAATGTTTGGTGCGTTATGCTTTTCAAACTCAGAGCGCGCGCAGAGAAAATTTACTGGATCGAGCAACTATGAAACATTATTGTTAACATATTATACATGTCTAACGTTACGTTTGAGCAGATATCCACAAACACTGTATTTAACAGTAAACCCGGATCTAAACATTATAATATTCACCATAGTAGAGTAAACACTAGGCTACTAGCCTACTATATCATGCTGTGTTTTATTATCAAACATAAGAACAACCTTGTGTCGTACATGAATATAAATTTCGCATTGAAAGGTATGCCTGCCTGTCTATAGTTCATATTTCAACATGTTTCTGTCGATTTCATACATTTTAGTCTAGCAACAGCTTAACTGCAATTCAACAATAACACTAACTAATATTATTCATAATACATTTCTTACCTTACGTCTTTCTTGTCTTCAAATCGCGATCTTCTTCTTCTTCTGAGGTAAGTTAAATCCAATGTAAGATCACAGCGTGTTTTCCAACCTCGGCGAAAAGCATTGGACTGATGAAGTTTGCTGCTTTGTTTTTGAGGTAATGAGGGCGTTCGCGTTCCTTCACGTGGATATTTGCATATCAGTCTCTTTTGCGCGCGTGGGCGTGGTCGAATTAAAAATAATGAGAAACTGGAAATCTTGTTGGTTTTATACAAATTACTTAAACAGAGAATATTTGTTTTTGTTTTGAATCAGATAATTTAAAAGCCGGCGTGATGGCCGACCCAAGAGGGTTAAATTACATACTCCTTCCTACACTAATATGAACACAATTTCTATCATGTATGCCTATGAAAGACGATGGAGCCAATCAGAGTAGGTATGGGGGTGCATCTGCAGGCAGGTCCTTTTCTCCATAGCTGGAGAAATCTCCAATACTGTACTGTGGGACAGTCTGTTTTCAAGGGGTCAATTGTATGACTAAAGTTTAGTCTAAATCTCTATAAAAAGCCAGTAATACACTGGCTCCTAACATCTAAACTTTGACCTCCTGATAGGTGACTTGATCCCACGTCATCAGCAGGTGTTCCGGTCCAATGTCTTCTTTAGCGGAGTCAGCATCCCCGAGCCTGATACCATGGTAACATAAATACCTACACTTAAAAAAATTATAATTGTGGAAGGTAACTAAATTTCATATTGTTGTTGTTGTAGGAGCCGCTAGAGAAGAGGTTTCATGATGTTTCTCCTCATGCTATTACTGTGATGAAGGTGAGATGTTAATACAGACATAAGTCTCAAATACCACTTTTCCACAGACAGTGACATTCTTGACCTCTGCCAAAGGTCACAGCTTAATTCAACAATGGTGTGTAAACATCATGAATGGCATTGGTTCTCACAATGCAGTCAAACAGTAGAGCATGACACTAACAATGCCTAGATCAGAAGACTGATTCCCAAGGAATGCATGAACTGAACTGATTCATGTACATCGTGAATGAAATGTAAGTCGATTATAAAAAGCATCTACCGAATGCAAATGCATAACATGAGTGAGTTAATAATAACAGAGTAACATTTTTTGGTAAATTGAGGATAATATCCTCACTAAGTTCTGCTCTCAAAATCATTATGGTTACTCACATAACCCTGGTTCCCTGGGATTATGGGAACGAGCATTGCGTCTGCTTTTAGCTTGAAGAACAGGGATGTCCAGGTTATAAAATCTGATAAAAGTGGACGGCGAGGACAACCTCGCCACACAGATATCTGCGATGGAGATTCCGCTGGACCATGCCCAGGAGGGGGCCATACCTCTAGAGGAGTGGGCCCTGACTACCAGTGGACATGACAAGTCCACAAACATATAAGCCAGGGCTATTGCGTCCGCAATCCATCTGGAAAGTCTGCTTTGAGACTGGAAGTCATTTGCTGCAGCCTCCAAAGCAAACAAACAGCTGCTCTGATTGCAGAAACTGGCCTGAACGCTCGATATACACTCTTAAGGCCCTTGCGGGACAGAGTGGATGGGATGCCTGTTCACTTTCTGCGAGCGGCAGAGCTAACAGCGCTATCGCCTACGTTCTGAACAGGGTGGAGAGCACTTTTGGCACATCACCTTTTTTCGGCCAGTAATGTCATTGGTGCCAAAATCAAGGCAAGAAGGTTCCACAGATAGAGCCTGCAAATCACCAACTCGGTCGACTGACGCTAGCGGTTCGACTCACTCAGCAGAGGTTCGTTCGTGTTCGTGACCATAAGAGAAGCCGGTTCGCCAATCTGTGAAGAGGGCAAGACCTGGTTCCTCCTTGGTGGTTTAGGAATGTCCTGTTGTTCGACCAGGACATGATGGCCCCTGAGTTCTGTCATTAACTCCTTCAAGGCCAAAATTACCACCATCATTTTCAGACGGTTGATGTGCCACATCTGTCACAACCACTTTCCTCCTGGAGACAGAGCCCAGAATCGTCCCATCATGGTAGAAACGGGGAGATGTCCAAGGGACCAAGCCGTGGGTCACCCTGAGAGTGAGTCAGCCCGTGCACCATGCATGAGGCAGGACACGGCCTTTTAACCAGAGCTGGCGTAGTCGCAGGACTACTGAGGAGGCTGCTGCCATGAGGCCCAGTAGCCTTTGAAACCTCTTGAGGGGAAGAAAGGACCCTTCCCTGAATAAGGTTACCATGCTCCAGATTTTCCTGAGTTGAAATCCACCCCAGGAACAAGATGCGTTGGCTGGGAGCAGCCAGCTCTTGCCAGAATTGACCCTGAAACCCAAGTTCTCCAGATGGCTGAGGAGCAGGGATCCGTGGGTGCATAGCTCCTGTCTCGACTGTGCTAAAATTATCCAATCGTCGAGGTAGTTGAGCATGTAAGCCGCTTCTACACACTTAGTAAAGGTACACGGAGCTAGAGAGAGTGCGAATGAAAGGACTGTATATGGTTGGTAAGCCACCCTCTTGATGGCGAATCTCAAGAACGATCTGTGATGGGGGGCTATCTGGATGTAAAAGTGACCATCTTTCAGATACACTGGTATAAACCAATCCCCAGGGTGAATCTGTGAATCGATTTGTTTGAAAGTTAACATTCTGAATGGCCATTTCATGAGGGCGCGATTCAGACGTCTCAGATCTAGAATGGGCCTGAGGCTGCCATCTTTCTTTGGGACGAGGAAGTAGCAGCTGTAAAAGCCTCTCTCGCTGCATTCTGTGGGGACTTTCTCCACGGCGCCTTTTTGCAGTAGAGACTGTGGCTCTGAGGACATGAGAGCTGTTGTTTGAGACCGAACTGTGGACCACGCCCCTGAAACATGGAGGTCTACAAGTGAATTGGAGCAAGTAAACTCGTTCTACTATCCCCAAATCCAGCTACACTCCGGGGATGGCTTGCCATGCCTGGACTCTAGTAGCAAATGGCTGAACTGCTATGGGCTGAACGGCGCCTGTTACAGTATTGAGAGGAATGCTCTCTTTGTGAGAATGTAAAAATTTTGTTAGAAGTGCTATAGGCTGCATATCATGCTGGAGCGGGAGAGCGGCACCTGTTACAGCATTGAGAGGAGGAGAATGAAAAAATTTTATTTGGTTCACTGCCATAGGCATCTGTCGATAGGGAGTTTGGCAGCAATTACATCGTCTCCAGCACCCTGAACTGAAGAGGGGACCGGAAGATGGGCGCGTTTTGGGGTTGGTTAGGCCTCGATGGGACATAACCCTCTCTTCCCCCGTTCTGATGTATTAGGACTGCTTTGGCTGCACGAGCTCCAGCTCTAGCTTGGGGCAGGGGCCCTGTTGCTTTGGAAATAGCATGGCGTGGCTTGGCTTCAGGCTCCGCTCGTGCTTGGAGCTGGACAGGTGCTGAGGCTGGCCTGGGTTGCTGCTGAGCCGTCTTGGGGCGACTAAAGGCAGCGGACGAGCTAGTTCTTCTAGGCAGGAAGTGACGCATAGCCTGCGATGACTTCTGTGCCGCAATGTAACGCGCCATGAAGCATCCACCGCGGAGCTGAACAGGCCTGACTGTGAGACGGGGGTGTCCAGAAGAACTGTCCTATCACCGTCCTTAATCTTCATGAGATTAAGCTATAAATTGCGCACCACCACCACTAGGCTGGCCATAGCTCAACAAATGGCTTGGGCGGTGTCTTTAGTAGCACACAGGGTCAGGTCAGTTGCACTGTGCAGCTCTTTGAATTTAGCCGGGTCAGACCCAGACTCGTCCTTGTCATGGAGAAGTTTGAACTGATGTACTTGAAGTAGCGCCATGGTATGCAGCTCAGAGGCGGCTTGGTGTAACCCTGCAATGCTTGGTCAGATGACCGGACTTGGCCTTCCAACTGATCGCCGTAGGCGGGCAGATTCTTCTACTGGGGGTAGCTTCGTGTTTCATTTTTCACTTTAGAGAGAGCAGCCGAAGAAGATGACTAGACAAGAATACAGGGCGTGCCAGGTCTTAGTGAGCTCCTGATGTACTTCAGGGAAAAAGAGCCTAGTTATCGCCAGAGTTCGCCCACTCTTTGCACTCGGCGGCGTCATCAGACCCGCCAAACGAGACCATACCACTCACGCCAGATGATGTTCTTCGTTCTAAAGGAAAAAGATCTGAAATAAAGGCGTTTCTGCAAGACTTTATAGGCAGTCAACCCAGCCCTTTTGGGGGGCTGAAATGCCATTTGTCTGTGCCACTGCACAGACGTGAACCAATCAGGCTTCGGAATTCAAAGAAAACAGGAGTTTTCCCCATAAGAGTCAGCTAAAAGCAGACGCAATGCAAGTGAACCGTATCGAAAGGGAACCAAGACAACAAAAACAACCAAATAAAACTATAACCACCAGCGGCAATTATCAGAGTCCAAGCATCACGGCTCAAGTAGACCATAATACAGTAAAACCATGGCCATGTCCCTTTCCACATGTAATATGGGGGCTTTAGTGTCTCTGTATGAAAGCATTAATTTGTGTATTATGTAGAAAAAGACAAATAAAATTGTCTTTTTTTTGTTTTGTTTTAATTGGACAGCAATTCATTCAGCCATGTCTGGCAACTAAACAAATATGTTTTTAAAATAATTAAGATTCATAAAAATTAAGGTAACTACCCAGGGTTACCAGGAAGTAACAGAAAAAAGAATGAGATTAATTTAATAACGTAATAATGTGAAGACCTTTGAAAACTATTTAAAAGAAATTAATTTATAAAAGGAAATATTACTTTTATAAAATATATATTTTCACTTGGTTAATGTGCCCAATGGTGATCAGTTTTGAACTCGATACTGGCCAATGCGAACGCATAATGTGGCGAACAGAAAAATTGATTTCCGGATTTTGCATGAGGTTTATGCGTGAAGTCAGAGGCAGCTCTCTTTTTTGTGCACGGATTTCCTGATGAACATTGACGCCCCGTGGAAAAAGAAAGAAACAACCTCCTTGATGAAATCTATCAATGGATTTATGTGAATGAAATGACAAACTTTTTTTGCAATAATTATGAATGACATTGATGTTTCCAATTGAGTAAAATGCACATTCAACTTATAAATATAACAGTGTATGGTGACATACTGTATATATGCTCTATTAGCATTAGAATATTGCTAAAGTGTTTACAGAGTTTAGTTTTGATTAAAAAGGAGAAAGAAAGGGATTTAAAGGGGACGAGATACACCGATCCCTCTCTGGAATTTTCTGTGAGTTTAGCTTTTACTTTTGTGAGTTAAAAGCTTCATTGTATGTTTTTACAATGAAGATATTGATGATTATTTTGTGACCTTGTCTTTAATCATCCTCTGCTGAGATCTTGAGAGTTTTAACGTCTTTTATCTTCAGTTGATTTTAACTAAGGCTGTGGCAAGAAGTCAGTTGTAATTCTTGTGTTTCTCTTTCCTTCAGTGATTCTGCTTGCTAACAGCAGGTGTTCATCACTAATGCTCAATCATCACTTAATTAATCACTTAATTATACAATTATCGTGCAGGGATCTAGAAATGTTCTAGACTCATTCAGATTGAGTTCTGTTTCAGCCATTGTGTCCACATAACTTTCGGTACTATTTGAGTGCACTGAACTCAATTTTATTTAGTGCATATAACTGTTAGGTTTTACAGTGTGGGCAGCGCAGGCAGGATCATGAACTGTTCGTGATTACGGGAGTCAGGCTCTGCAATTTGACAGGAATTACTAATTCCTAGAATTAGTAATTGTTTATGCTTTCCGTTCATTGGATGAACTGATAAAATGATCATACTATTGATTCTGCAACAGTAAATTCTGAAAACAATCAAATTATTAATTATTGATCATAATCCGTTATGAATAATAATTAGTTATATTTATACGGGCGTACAAACGCTATGTGGTGGCAATTTTAATGATATTTATTGATCTTTAGTTAAATATAGATGATTCAAAGAATGTCACGTGTGTCTCTCACTTGTAGTGAGAGGATTCTGTTTATGTACCTGGGGAGGCAGAAGAGGGAGACACTCCAGAGAACAGACGAACAAGGACCTCTGACCTAGATGTCAGAAGGCCATTTGGTGCAGGGGAGCTTAGTGGGCCAACTAGTGACGTCTATGGAAAACTACTGGGAGGAAGGCTCTGGGGGGAAGAAGGCCTTGAAACTAAGATAAAAGCTAGTTCAGTCTGTCTGGGGGTGTGTCACTCTTCTGCACAGGGTAACAACTGTGTATTAGACTGCTCCTATTCTTGCAAGAATAAATACTTCTATTTTATATAATTTGACTCTGAGTGTCTCTTACGCAGTGATGTTTGTTTGAGAATTTTTGCCACAACAGTTTTGGTGTCAGAAGTGGGATTCCTTGGACATGCCTCCTGGACCTGAGATCGGACGGTGTTTGGCCACCTGGACTAAGTAAGTTCCAGCTCTACCTCGTAAACTTGAGAGAGAGGGGCCGACCGATATCAGGGCCGGGAGAATCGACCACTGGAATCTAAAGAACCTGCAAGTGGCATGAAACAACGTCTCTGGTAAGGGTCATTTAAATTCGGTTTAATTGGGGGAAGAGTGAAATTGAACCATATTGGCTGAGGGCTGTTTCTGTGGTACGTAATCTGAGATTAATTGAGATCTATATATAGATCAAGAGGTTTCAAACAGATACGAGAGAAAATTATCTGAGATTAATTGAGGTCTGTAACAGATCAAGAGGTTTCAAACAGATACGAGAGAAAATTATCTGAGATTAATTGAGGTCTGTAACAGATCAAGAGATTTCAAACAGATAGGTACCCTGAAAATCAGTTGTTCCACCACGGAGCAAATTGTTTTTAGGTGCTGAGGCTAATTAGGGGGAGCCAGAAAAGAATTTTTTTTGGTAAACCATAATTAGGAGGGCACTAAATAGTGCAACCCGACCAATTTGGGTTAAAAGAAAAGAGTCGGATTTGTTAGGGACGCCTAACAGGTTAAAGAAAACGCGCGTTGAAGAGAAATCCACAGAGAACAGAAAACAGCCGGTATGGGGATGTCTCAAAAGCAAGCTTGCGAAATTTGGACTCTGAGTGTCTCTTACGCAGTGATGTTTGTTTGAGAATTTTTGCCACAACAGCTACAAACCACACCAGCCCAGGAACTGCACATCCAGCATCTCCACCTCCAAGATCGTCTGAGACCAGCCACCCGGACAGCTGCTGCAACTATCGGTTTGCATAACAAAAGAATTTCTGCACAAACTGTCAGAAACCCTCTCAGGGAAGCTCATCTGCATGCTTGTCGTCCTCATAGGGGTCTCAAACTGACTGCAGTTCGTCATCGTAACTGACTTGAGTGGGCAAATGCTCACATTCGATGGCGTCTGGCACTTTGGAGAGGTGTTCTCTTTACGGATGAATCCCGGTTTTCTCTGTACAGGGCAGATGGCAGACAGCATGTTTGGCATTTTGTGGGTGAGTGGTTTGCTGATGTCAACATTGTGAATCGAGTGGCCCATGGTGGCGGTGGGGTTATGGTATGGGCAGGCGTATGTTATGGACAACGAACACAGGTGCATTTTATTGATGACATTTTGAATGCACAGAGATACCATGACGAGATCCTGAGGCCCATTGTTGTGCCATTCATCCATGACAATCACCTCATGTTGCAGCATGATAATGCAAGGATCTGTACTCGACTCGATTGCTAGCAAGTCCTGCCTAGAGGAGCTCCAGGAGAAACAAATTTCTTTATGAAGATAAATCCAGACAAAATAACCTAAGGTTGGTGGGCCTACGGGAAGGAGCTGAAGAAGGGAATGCAATTCAGTTCTTGCAGACCCATATTCCCAAGTGGATTCCGGCTCTACAAGGGAAGACGTTCAAGATCGAATGGGCGCACCGCTTGTACACAAACGAGGATCCCTCCAGGAATAGAGCGCGCACTTTGATTTTCAAGCTCCTTCGCTACAATGACCGACAGGCGATCCTACAGGGAGCCAAGAGCGCATCACCTTTGAGTTATGAAGGGGGTAATTAACGGTTATTTCCTGACTTCAGCAAGGTAACGTCCTAAAAAAGCATCACTACTGAGATGGACACCACCGCGCCTACAGGGATGCCTGAGGAGTAAATTCGGCCTTCTTGGTTTTATATTATAGCACTTTGAGTAGGAATATAGGTTTAATTTTTGCTGTGATGGAGACACAGGTGAGAGATGCTGATGTTTGAGTAACTGTTACCCTCATAGTCCGAGTACATGGCCTCAATTAGATTTATTTTCCAGGCAAATAAGAGGTGTTCTTCCTCTCTGCAAGCTGCCGATAGTAATTTGTTTTTTGGATTTTTCGTTGTCTTTAACCATTATAAATGTTAGAACTACCAGGGTTTGCTCTTTTTGTTATATCACTATTTATGTGTTTATTTATTTATGTGGGTGAAATTCTTATTGATGCGTTTGGTTACTATGGCTACCTTTGTCTCACGTTTAAGATCCTTCTCTACACACATTTAATCTGGGCCTCCAGATGGGTTAATTGTTTTACTCTGGATTCATTTACATAGGAGGCAAAAGAAATACAGTTTCCTCTCAAGAAACACTTGGTTGTTTCCCATAGGATTTGTGAATTAGTAGCTGAGCTCGAGTTTTCTTTGAGAAACAGATGATTTAGAACGTAACTGTTTCACAAAATCTTAATTTTGCAAAAAAGTTGTATTCATACGCCACCTTTTGGAGCTTAGGGAAATTATCGGAAGAGAGATTACAAATGACAGCGGAGTGATCTGAAATCAGTATGGGTAGAATATCAATATGGTTTATGCCTTGGGTAAGTCAAGTCAAGTCAAGTCATCTTCATTTATATAGCGCTTTTAACAATGGATTGTTTCAAAGCAGCTTTACAGAGATAAACATATAATTTAAGGTAAAAGATTCTTTTGGCGTTATAGCGGTTCTTGAATAATGTTATTTCCAGCTAAAGTTAACTTTGATTGATTCACCTCTGTCGAAATGATCAGACTTTAAACGCGAACCTGTGGTTAACGCTGACGGCGTTCACATGCTCATTCAGAATTGATTCTATAGTTATGTGCTTTTTAAAATATGTGCGCAGGTTTGTAATTCATACAACCCAGCCTAAACAAACTACTTGTCTTCCCTATAAATTTTGATACAGAGTTTTGTTTTATTTTATCACTTCGGTGTACGTGAGCCGGAATTCACAACGCTTTATCTGTAGAGTGGGAAAGGGATCCTCTATAGGGAGAGGATAGTGGATACTTCCCCACTGCATTGTCATCGGGTCCAGGCGGATCTCCTTCGTCAGATCTGGATACGGCCTAGATCCGGCAGGCTGCGGGAAAACCTCGGGATAAACAAAGACACTAATATTAGCGTAGATGCCATTCTTCTTATGATGTAGCGAGTACATCAAGATTTAAGGGAAGTGCTCCCAGTTCCGGCTGACCTAATCTATGCAGCCTAACATTGAATTATAGAAGTCTATAATGTATTATGTGTATGCTAGGTCAAAGAGATGTGTTTTTAGCCTAGCTTTGAACTGACAGAGTGTGTCTGCTTCCCGGACAATGGTAGGAAGACTGTTCCAAAGTTTTGGTGCTAAATAGGAAAAGGATCTACCGCCTGCAGTCGATTTAGATATTCTAGGTATTATCAACTGGCCGGAATTTTGAGATCGCAATAGACGTGAAGGACTATAATGCGTTAAGAGCTCGCTCAAATACTGCAGAGCTAAACCATTTAGTGCTTTGTAGGTAATCAACAATATTTTAAAATTTATACGATGTTTAATAGGGAGCCAATGCAGTGTTGACAGAACCGGGCTAATATGGTCATATTTCCTGGTTCTGGTAAGAACTCGAGCTGCGGCGTTTTGAACTAGCTGTAATTTATTTATTAAGCGTGCAGGGCAACCACCCAGTAGAGCATTACAATAATCTAGCCTTGAGGTCATGAACGCATGGACTAATTGTTCCGCATTTCCCAATGAGAGCATATGGCGTATTTTAGATATATTTTTAAGATAGAAAAATGCAGTTTTACATATACTAGACATGTGGCTTTCAAAAGAAAGGTTGGTATCAAAGAGCACACCCAGATTCCTAACCGACGACGAAGACTTGACAGAGCAGCCATCAAGTGTTAGACAGTATTCTAGGTTATTACGTGTGGAAGTTTTTTGTCCAATAATTAGAATCTCTGTCTTTTCAGAATTTAGTGGTAGGAAATTACTAGTCATCCAATTTTTTATAACAGCTATGCATTCCGTTAATTTTGTGAATTGGTAAGTTTCGTTGGGTTTTGAAGAAATATACAGCTGAGTATCATCGGCATAACAGTGAAAGCTAACTCCATGTTTCCTAATGATATCTCCTAATGGTAGCATGTACAGAGTGAACAGCAGCGGTCCTAGTACTGAGCCTTGTGGTACGCCATACTGAACTTGTGATCGATAAGACATCTCTTCATTTACTGCTACAAACTGATAACGGTCAGTTAAGTATGATTTAAACCATGCTAATGCAATTCCACTAATGCCAACATAGTTTTCTAGTCTATTTAAAAGAATGTTGTGGTCAATGGGGTCAAATGGAGCACTAAGATCGAGTAACACTAATAGAGAGATACAACCACGATCGGATGATAAGAGCAAATCATTTGTGACTCTAATGAGAGCGGTCTCAGTACTATGGTACTGTCTAAATCCGGACTGAAAATCCTCGCAGATGTCATTTCTTTCTAGAAAGGAACATAGTTGTGAAGATACTGCTTTTTCTAATATCTTTGACAGAAAAGGCAGATTCGAGATCGGCCTGTAATTGACTAATTCTGTAGGATCAAGTTGTGGTTTTTTAACAAGCGGTTTTATCATAGCCAGTTTAAAGGTTTTTGGTAAGTATCCTAGAGACAAAGATGAATTAATGATATTAAGAAGAGGATATATGACCTCTGGAAACATCTCTTTCAGTAGCTTAGTCGGTATAGGATCTAACATACAGTTGTCGATTTAGATGAATAACGAGTTTGCAGAATTCTTCCTCTCCTATAGCAACAAATGAATCAAATTTTTCCCCAGGGAGACTACAATGCACTTCCTGATGCGATACTGTGGTAGACGGTTGCATAGTTATAATTGTGTCCCTGATATTATCCTCCTTGAACTGCCACCTTAACGTGGTGGAGGGGTTTGAGTACCCGAATGAACCTAGGAGCTATGTTGTCTGGGGCTATATTCCCCTGGTAGGGTCTCCCAAGGCAAACAGGTCCTAGGTGACGGGTCAGACTAAGAGCGGTTCAAAAACCCCTTATGAGAAAATTAGTTTTAAGGACCGTGACGTCGCCCGGTATGGCGCAGCCGGGGCCCCACCCTGGAGCCAAGCCCGGGGTTGGGGCTCGTATGCGAGCGCCTGGTGGCCGGGCCTCTCCCCACGGGGTCCGGCCGGGCTCAGCCCGAAGGAGCGACGTGGGACCGCCTTCCCGTGGGTTCACCACCTGCAGGAGGAGCCGTAAGGGGCCGGTGCAGAGAGGATCGGGCGGCAGTCAAAGGCAGGGGCCTCGGCGACCCGATCCCTGGACACGGAAACTAGCCTAAGGGATGTGGAATGTCACCTCGCTGGCGGGGAAGGAACCTGAGATTGTGCGTGAGGTTGAGAGGTTCCGACTAGAGATAGTCGGGATCACCTCTACGCATGGCTTGGGCTCTGGAACCACACTCCTTGAGAGAGGATGGACTCTCCACCACTCTGGAGTTGCCCATGGTGAGAGGCGACGGGCTGGTGTGGGTTTGCTCATAGCCCCCCAGCTCAGCCGCCATGTGTTGGAGTTTACCCCGGTGAACGAGAGGGTCATTTCCCTGCACCTACGGGTCGGGGATAGGTCTCTCACTGTCGTGTGTGCCTACGGGCCAAACGGCAGTGCAGAGTACCCGGCCTTCTTGGGGTCTCTAGGAGGAATGCTGGAAAGTGCTCCGACTGGGGACTCCGTCGTTCTACTGGGGGACTTCAACGCTCACGTGGGCAACGACAGTGACACCTGGAGGGGCGTGATTGGGAGGAACGGCCCCCCCCCCGACCTGAACCCGAGTGGTGTTCAGTTATTGGACTTCTGTGCTAGTTACAGTTTGTCCATAATGAACACCATGTCCAGGCATAAGGGTGTCCACCAGTGCACGTGGCACCAGGACACCCTAGGTCGTAGGTCGATGATCGACTTTGTGGTCGTTTCATCTGACCTGCGGCCGTATGTCTTGAACACTCGGGTGAAGAGAGGGGCGGAGCTGTCAACTGATCACCACCTGGTGGTGAGTTGGATCCGATGGCGGGGGAGGAGGCTTGACAGACTCGGCAGACCCAAGCGTACTGTAAGGGTTTGCTGGGAACGTTTGGCCGAATCTCCTGTCAGAGAGATCTTCAACTCTCACCTCCGGCAGAGCTACGACCAGATCCCGAGGGAGGCTGGAGATATTGAGTCTGAGTGGACCATGTTCTCCACCTCCATTGTTGAAGCGGCTGCTCGGAGCTGTGGCCGTAAGGTCTCCGGTGCCTGTCGAGGCGGCAATCCCCGAACCCGGTGGTGGACACCGGAAGTAAAGGATGCCGTCAAGCTGAAGAAGGAGTCCTATCGGGCCTGGCTGGCTTGTGGGACTCCGGAGGCAGCTGACAGGTACCGGCAGGCCAAGCGGACTGCGGCCCGGGTGGTAGTGGAGGCAAAAACTCGGGCCTGGGAGGAGTTCGGTGAGGCCATGGAGAAGGACTATCGGCTGGCCTCGAAGAGATTCTGGCAAACTGTCCGGCGCCTCAGGGGGGGGAAACAGTCCCCCACCAATGCTGTTTACAGTAGGGGTGGGCGGCTGTTGACCTCAACTGGGGATGTCGTCGGACGGTGGAAGGAATACTTTGAGGATCTCCTCAATCCCACCGTCACGTCTTCCATTGAGGAAGCAGAGGCTGAGGGCTCAGAGGTGGACTCGTCCATCACCCTAGCTGAGGTCAAGGCACCGGGGTTGGATGAGATCCGCCCTGAATACCTCAAGTCTCTGGATGTTGTGGGGCTGTCTTGGTTGACACACCTCTGCAGCATCGCGTGGCAGTCGGGGACAGTGCCACTGGGATGGCAGACCGGGGTGGTGGTTCCCCTTTTTAAGAAGGGGGACCGGAGGGTGTGTTCCAACTACAGGGGGATCACACTTCTCAGCCTCCCTGGGAAAGTCTATGCCAGGGTACTGGAGAGGAGAATACGGCCGATAGTGGAACCTCGGATTCAGGAGGAACAGTGTGGTTTTCGTCCGGGCCGTGGAACACTGGACCAGCTCTATACTCTCTACAGGGTGCTGGAGGGTTCATGGGAGTTTGCCCAACCAGTCCACATGTGTTTTGTGGATTTGGAGAAGGCATTCGACTGTGTCCCCCGAGGCGGCCTGTGGAGGGTGCTCCGGGAATATGGGGTCCAGGGTCCTTTGCTAAGGGCTGTCCGGTCCCTGTATGACCGAAGCAGGAGCTTGGTTTGCATTGCCGGTAATAAGTCAGACTTCTTCCCAGTGCATGTTGGACTCCGGCAGGGCTGCCCTTTGTCGCCGGTTCTGTTCATAATTTTTATGGACAGAATTTCTAGGCGCAGCCAGGGGCCGGAGGGTATCAGGTTTGGGGACCACGCGATTTCGTCTCTGCTCTTTGCGGATGATGTTGTCATGTTGGCCCCTTCACACCAGGACCTTCAGCATGCACTGGGAGGGTTTGCAGCCGAGTGTGAAGCGGCTGGGATGAGAATCAGCACCTCCAAATCCGAGGCCATGGTCCTCAGTCGGAAAAGGGTGGCTTGCCCACTTCAGGTTGGTGGAGAAATCCTTCCTCAAGTGGAGGAGTTTAAGTATCTTGGGGTTTTGTTCACGAGTGAGGGAAGGATGGAACGGGAGATTGACAGACGGATCGGTGCAGCTTCTGCAGCAATGCGGTCGATGTACCGGTCTGTTGTGGTGAAGAAGGAGCTGAGCCGTAAGGCAAAGCTCTCGATTTACCAGTCAATCTACGTTCCTACTCTCACCTATGGTCATGAGCTTTGGGTCATGACCGAAAGGACAAGATCCCGGATACAGGCGGCCGAAATGAGCTTTCTCCGCAGGGTGGCTGGGCGATCCCTTTGAGATAGGGTGAGAAGCTCGGTCACTCGGGAGGAGCTCAGAGTAGAGCCGCTGCTCCTCCACATCGAGAGGGGTCAGCTGAGGTGGCTCGGGCATCTGTTCAGGATGCCTCCTGGACGCCTCCCTAGGGAGGTGTTCCGGGCAAGTCCCACTGGGCGGAGGCCCCGGGGAAGACCTATGTCTCCCGGCTGGCCTGGAAACGCCTCGGTGTCCCCCCAGAAGAGCTGGAGGAAGTGTCTAGGGAGAGGGAAGTCTGGGCATCTCTGCTTAGACTGCTGCCCCCGCGACCCGGCCCCGGATGAAGCGGAAGAAGATGGATGGATGGATGGATGGATGATATTATCAATCTTATAAGTGAAGAAGTTCATGAAGTCCCAGTGCATCTTTTTCATTATCTACATGTATATTAAAATCACCAACAATTAGAACTTTATCTGCAGCCAATACTAATTCTGATAGAAAGTCCGCAAATTCTTTGATAAAATCTTTATGGTGCCCTGGTGGCCTGTATACAGTAGCCAGCATAATTCTCAAATGTGATTTATCGTTTACACTATATATTTTTACATTAAGCACCAATACTTCAAAAGAAGTATATTTAAAGCTAGATTTCTTAGTGGTTTTGAAAATATTACTATAAATTACAGTAACACCTCCCCCTTTGCCTTTCAGACGAGGTTCATGTTTATAACTGTAATCTTGTGGGGTTGACTCATTTAAAATAATGTAATCGTTTGGTTTTAGCCAGGTTTCTGTCAAACACAGCATATCAAGATTATAATCTGAAATCATATCATTAACTATGGGAGATTTTGAAGTAAGGGATCGAATATTCAGTAACCCAACCCTTTATCATTTGCTCATCTGTATTATATCTGTTTTTCATTTGTTGAACATCAATTAAATTTTTAACCTGAGGTTTTTTGGATTTCCAAATTCGGGGAACAGACACAGTCTCTATATGATGATATCTAGGTGAAAGAGGCTCTATGTGATGGGATTTATCTGACCTTGGTGACGTGAGGCCGCTAGCAGACGGTCGGTTTAGCCAGTCTGTCTGCTTCCTGACTTGAGCCCCAGATTGTCATGTTTTATCTCTAAGACTATGAGCCAAATTACTAGAGAGAAGAGCAGCACCAGCCCAGGAGGGATGGATACCATCTCTTTTCAACAGATCAGGCTTGGCCCAAAAACTTTTCCAATTGTCTATGAATTTTATATTATTCTGCGGACACCACTTCGACAGCCAACCATTCAGTGAGGCCAATCGGCTAACTATCTCATCACTCCTGCGTACAGGAAGGGGGCCAGAGCAAATTACAGTGCCTGACATCGTACTTGCGAGTTCACACACATCTTTAATATTAATTTTGGTGATCGGTTTGTTATGGGAATCGGAACGGAAGAGTGGTTCTATGATCCGCGACTAGAACGATCTCTCACGGTCACCCATCTGCCCTGCTTCACGGGCTCTAATTCAGCCGGAACCGAATCATGTTAAAGAGTTCACTATGCTAGGCGCATCCAAAATACTATATAAAGATCTAGCATTCTTACCATCCTCAATTAAAGTTTGGATGCGTGTCTCTAGTTCTGAAATCTTCTCCGTCAGCCTGACTGTCTCCTTGCATTTATCACATATAAATCCTATATTGCCATCGGAGAAGGCTATACTAAACATATGACATGTGACACAGGTGACAATAACAGGACAAGAAGACATTACTCACCGTGTTTGTTGACTGATTTCTTACTTACCTGGACTTTATGAACTCAAAGACGCGGGCGCGCGAGAGAAAATAAATATATAAATGAGCGCACGGCTGGTGCGTTAGCAGGCTAACGTTAGCGAGTTACTAGCGTGCTGTGTTAACAATAACGGAAGCTAGAGATGTAAGGTTAATCTGAGATGTTGGGTAAGCTGTATTTACTAGTATAAACAACTAGATAGTAAATGATGGCTCAAAACATAAAGAAATACGAGACTCAGACGGAGCTTACAGCCTCGAAGCAAACAAACACACAGCAGGCAGCGAGGCAGACAGGAGCGATCAGCGATCAGCCAAAACACAGTGTGTTCAACTGTGTGTTCAGTGTGTTACACACTGAACACACAGTTGAAAGGGATTTAGTTGGGTAAGGGATTTAGAAATCAGAATGTAATCTAACCTCGAAAATGATTTGTGGTGTGCTGAGTAAAAAGTATAATCTCTACAGTTCTCATTCCTCACTCTCCAGAAATCGCATAAGTCGTTATCAACAATGAGCTCGTTTAATGACTGCGAAGCCTGATCACCATGAACAGAGACAAGTGATCTATCAATTAAGGGGTTACAAACTGCATTAGCATCCATACCTACGACCAAGTTGTAGTCGACAAAGTTGAGGAGTAATTTGGTAAGAGATGGAAAAAAGTCTACATCATAATTATTAGGTGAGTATACTGAGAAGTGAACCATTTTTTAATTATTCCATGAACCTGAAGCATACGTACCCCGCCCGTTTTCGTCCCCTCAGTTTTCTCTACTAGGAACGGGAATCTTCTGTTCTGAAGTATAATAACTCCTCTTGAGGCACTATTATGCGATGAGGAAGCTATCAATTTAAAATGTCTATTCTGAAAGAGGGTAACATCAGAAGCCTTGAGATGGGATTCTTGTATTAGGGCAATGTCAGCTTATTTGCGATGCAGATAATCTAGGCATTTGGATCTTTTTATGGGAGAATTTAGTCCATAAATTCCACAACATCACATTAAAGTCCCTCATTCTGTCACAATATAATTCAAAATACTTTTACGGAACAGAAAAGCAGAATCTTGGGGAATTTAAAAACTGACTACAAGGCGGTTCTACTAAAAAGGGTAGAATTGTTGATACACCATAACAAACAAAACTACTATTTTAATGTAAAGCGGCCAGGTAAATTAATAGCGTTAAGGCTGAAACACAATGAGGCCTTGGCCTCAATAACTGCTTCTTCACACAGCTCCGGCTGATGTAAACAGGATATTCAAGGAATTTTATGAGCATCTATACAGATCAGAGGTGGGAGCGAATGAACAACCTGTCATTGAATTTCTGTTAAATTTAGATCTCCCTCAATTAAGCGAGGAGCAATGCGCTTTTCTTGATTCTCCAATAGAATTAAAAGGGTTGAAGGAGGCTTTAGAGGTTAAGAATAAGGGTAAGGCCCCTGGTCTGGATAGTTTACCCCCGGAGCTGAATCTGGCAATATGGGATCTGATTGGACCACCATAAATTTTGCAATAGATACAGGTTGTTTCCATAGAGAACAGAACACCGCTCTTATTTCTCTGCTGCTGAAAAAATGGAAAGAACCCCTATACTGCTTTAGCTACAGGCCGATTTCACTAATTGGTACGGATGTCAAGTTATATGCTAAAGTTCTAGCCCATCGTTTGGGAACAGTCGCAGGCAGAATCGCAATCATTAAGCACTTGAGCAAGGCACCTAACCCACAATCGCTCCCCGGGCGCCACAGCATAATGGCTGCCCACTGCCACGGGTGTGTATGTTCATTACTCACTACTCTGTTTGTGTGTAGCCGGTTCGGGTTCGCATTTCTCTGCTATTACAACTCGGCTACCCCTCTGCGTTGTGTTGTGTTGTGTGATGAATAAAGACTGGAGTCGAATCGCTGGTTCAGAGGTTATTTATCTGCATGAGTTGAAAAATGCAGTAATTATTTGTTACATTCAATGTAGTGTGTTTTTAATCAGCCTTCTCCTCGCTCCGCTCAGACCTCCCGCGGACTGAACCGAGCTTACAATGCACAATCTCATTTACAGTAATAAAGAATATAACGAAAATAGTAATAATGAATATCACATCAGGTGTATCAACAGTCAGTGAAATAGTACAATATAAATTTATATCTCTAAATATACATTGACACTAACCAAACTCATAAAATATACATTTTCATATCATCCTCATTCCAGCATTTTATATAACCAATACGGTTGAACACATACCAAAGAAATCACAAAAACAATTTATAACCATACCTGCATGAGTTGAAAAATGCAGTAATTATTTGTTGCATTCAATGTAATGTTTAATCAGCCATCTCCTGTCAAACATTTGAACATAGAAAAATATCAGCAGACACGCTTCACAGGCCTACTTTCATACTAACATACTAACAACGTGATACTGCATTCACTCGGTTAAACTTTCACTTATGCAGGAAAAACAGCTTCAAAAAGGGAAAATCACATACTTGTGCATACTCCCTTACATTTTAACGAAATCAAATCACTTAATTAGGGATTATTTTCACTTATAACACTCTTTTGAACAAGAGTGCACACATTACATACCTCGCGAGTCGCTCCACTCAGACCTCCCGCGGACTGAAGCGAGAACGCCACGTGCCAATGACGTCACAACAGCGACAAACGCAAAACTAAAGGAATAATATATTATTTTCCTTTTTTTTTCTCACCTATGGATATTCATTTCTAACAGAAACCATAAGGATTTTGTGTGAATACAATTAATAAAATAAAACAAGTTGCAAATTAATACTCGTTACATGTGCACTAACTAAGATGGGTTAAATGCAGAGGACAAATTCTGAGTATGGGTTATGTAGGTGGTTCTTACATTTTGTTGTACTTTGTTGCCTTTTTACCTTCAGTTAAGATGATTTGGTTTTTTTGGAATTTAACAACTCGCTGCTCATAACTCTTCTGTACCTGGGTTCATTTATTGGAGAGTTTGCTGAGTTGGAAAGTATTAAGACTCTGAGCATGAGAGACCTGCGTTTGATCCCCACTGCCCACATAGCAACATTGTGACGTGGCTGGAAATCAGTTGTAGTTCTTGTATTTCTGCTCGTCTCTTTTTCTGTTCTCTTCTTTCCTTCAGTGATTCTGCTTGTTAACAGGCTTATTAAGGCTGAGATGACTCCATATTTAATATACACAGATTTTGTGGCTCAGATAAGGTCCCGTTCTGGTTCATTTCTTTGCTCTTGGCACACATGTGGCATTGCTATGGCCTGCTTGTTGCCCAGATCTGGCAAACAGTGAGCCAGATCATATTTCACAAGACCAAACACGCTGCATGTGGGCCAGATCATATTTCCACGTGTGCCAGATGTAGGCCGGATCTGGGACGTCACAATGTTGCTATGGAAGGCATCTGTTGTACATAATGGTCTGAATACTTAGAATGATGTGATTTGATTTTGAACATTATAAGATGGGTTTGGAAGACTTACAAGTAAATGTGTGTTTGTGTTTGTGTCTTTTTTAGTCCTGCCTAGTAATGGATCCCTCTGGCAGGTTGTCCTGTGAAGAGCTTTTAGAGCTGCCATACTTCCAGGAGGATGGGGGAACGGGATGTGGCAGAGAAAATGATCGTCTCGGAAGATGCTATGAGAAAGGCATAAGACGCAGACCTCCTGGGGTAAGAATCTAAAGTAAAGAAAGATAATGTTGATGGGAAGAAATGAAAAATTTATTCTCAAACTCAAAAAGTAAAAAAAGTTAATAAAACTGATGTTAAATGTAGGTATAAAAACATGCACTGCATATCAACTACTGTGGGTATAGTTTAGCACAAGGGAAAACAAATGCATGGCGTTTTTACTTGTTCATTAACCCATTAATTGCCATTAATTCAATAGAAAAAACAATGAGAAATTTTCCATTAAGTGTTATTTTACAAAAAAAAACAATGAAATAAGAAATGATTAATATTTTATTCAAATGAATTTGTTTAAATTTAAATTGTTTAAATATAAATTGTTTAAATTTAAAGAATTTAAATATATAATTTCTTTTTTTCAGGATCATGAAGAATTTGTTTTTATGTAATTTTCAAAGCTAATTTGCATTCTGAAGACAAAAGACAAAATATTAAATGTAATGGATGTATATTGACTGAGTATCCACTATTTTGTAGAGAGGGGTCAAAATAATCTGCAAGAGAATTTGGGTTCAGATGATGTTGGCTACATTATGATGATAACGATATGATCATCATGTAGTGTTCGATTCACTGATCATATTCAGAGTCTACTGCACTCAGCTGATATTGATACTGATAAAGGGGAATGTCGGAAGAATAATTAATGTTGAAACTAGAAATGTTTCAAAACAATTATATAAAACATACCTCTCTGAGTGCAAAAAATCCACTGAAATTGTCACATTGTGGCACATTAACTTGCTCTCAAGAGTGTATTTATAAGATTAATATATTTGAATCCATTTCAGGGATATTTGGAAGAAGGGATTTTGAGCAACCAATAGTTCAAATACGCAGTATCGTAACATATGTTACCACATTCTGTAAGGATCCACTGGAGGCAAGTTGTAGCGAGAACCCAAGTGCAGTGTTTATTAAAAAAATAACATACAACAAGATCAAAACATAACATGAAACAAAAACATGACGTGGCATGAAATAAAACCGTGGACATGGACTTACGCAACAGTGGTCACAGAAAACAATACTTGACAAAGACACATGGTAAACATGAGGGCTTCAATACACAGACTAACGACAAGACAAGGGACACCTGTGAACAATTGTCATGACCAGGCTCAGAAGGCCATGACAAAAACTGGGAAAGGACTCAGCGATTGATTTAACAAGGTTTATTATAACGTAAAATAATCCAAACAATACCTGAATGATGAGATGGGTTAGTCAGCAACCTCAGTCGTGTAAGTGTGGATGAGTGGTCGTGGTGTAAAGTGTTGAAGTGTTAAAGTAAACCAAACATGTAACAGAACCAAAACAAGTGACTGCTGGTAGCAAGGATCAGAGACCACAAGATCTTGGAGGTGGAGCTTTTATCTCCTGTGGAGCACTGGGACCAGGTGTTCCCAATCGGGGAGGACCTCTGCAATCAGCTCCTCAAAAACAGAAGAACACGTCACCCTTGCAGTACTGACAAACGTAAACAGTCAAGCCACACAGTGGCGTCACCCCCCCCCCCCCCCCCCCCTTAAAGTCGGTGTCCCAAAGGGAATCACCGGCCCACTAACTTACTCACAATCACTTACTACAACATGTACCTTACTTACTTCAGCAATTACTTACAGTAACAAAAATATGAACATACATCTGACCTTTCCTCTGCGCATGGCCTGCTATGACTCCCACCCAATTTTCAGCAACCTGGTACCTAGGAAGCAAATTTAAGAAGAACAGGCAGAGCAAAGCAAATCATCCGGCAGTACCAGTGTCATAGTACATTCAAATAATAGGGGCACGTGATAGCGCATCTGCGATGACGTTGTCTGCCCCTTTAATATGCCGAATATCAAGGTCATAGGCCTGCAAAAACAATGCCCACCTCATAAGTCTTTGATTTGGACACTTAAATGACTGCAAAAATGTTAAAGGGTTATGATCTGTGTATACAATGAGTGGTGCGCCTCCGATGTACACCTGAAAATGCTGCAGTGCCCAAATAAGTGCAAGTGCTTCCTTCTCTATTACCGAGTAATTAGACTGGTAACGGTTAAACTTCTTGGAAAAAAAACTAACTGGTCTTACCAACCCCGGATCATCCTTCTGAAGCAATACCGCTCCTGCTCCAACCTGGCTGGCATCTACCTGGAGCATAAAGTTTTTATCAAAACGCGGGGCTGCTAGCACGGGAGACGAGCATAACAGAGATTTGATACTATCAAAAGCTTGCTGACATGCAAAGGACCAAACAAACTTCACCCTGGCCTTCAACAACTCTGTTAAAGGAAACGCCACCGTGGAAAAGTTCTTACAGAAACTCCTATAGTAACCTACCAGACCCAAAAAACGCTGCAATTCCTTTTTTGTTGTAGGCTGAGGATAACTCTCCACTGCCCTCACCTTGTCTTGAACTGGAGCCACCCGGCCCTGTCCCACTACGCGGCCCAAATATGTCACAGTAGCCCTCGCAAAGTCACATTTAGCCAAATTAATGGTGAGATGCGCCTCAGCCAGCCTCTCAAACAAAGCCCGGATGCGCTGAAGGTGAGAGTGCCATGTATCACTGTAAACGACTAGGTCATCCAGATAGACTGCACAACCCTTCAAACCAGCCACAACACGATTCATAAGGCGCTGGAACGTTGCTGGAGAGTTCCTTAGACCAAATGCCATCACTCTATAGGAATAGAGTCCCGACGGCGTAACGAATGCAGATATTTCCTGGGCACGCTGAGACAAAGGCACCTGCCAATATCCTTTGAGTAGATCAAATTTGCTGACAAACCTGGCCGACCCCACCTGATCTACATAGTCATCCATCCTTGGCAACGGAAAGCAGTCGGGTTTTGTAACTGAATTCACTTTTCTAAAATCCGTACAAAACCTAGGTGTTCTATCTACCTTGGGAACCAAAATACAAGGGGATGACCAACTTGAGGATGACGGTACCGCAATACTGTTTTTAAGCATGTAATTAATTTCAGAATCTAGATGTTTTAATTTCTCTGGCGACATGCGATAAAACCGCTGTTTAATTGGCTCCGCCTCTCCAACATCAATATCATGTTCAATCCAATCCGTGCAAGTAGGAACATCTCCAAACAAACAAGAATATTTCCGCATCAAATCAGACAGCTCACCACGTTGGGACTCAGATAAATGGGATAACAGTTTGTCGAAATTTTTTAGTGAGTCTGAATTATTCAACCGGCCATATAAAAAACTATCATCAGGCTCCGGCACCCCATCTTCCTCCTGCGACCCCGAAACTGAGTTGACCACGAGAGCCGGACGTACCTCATCTTTATCTGCCTGGCTGACCTCAGCATCCCGACTGTAATAGGGCTTCAGCAGATTGACATGACACAGTTGTGTCGATTTTCTCCTTCCTGGGGTTGCAATGACATAATTCAAATCAGACATTTTTTCAGCGACTGTGTAAGGACCGGTGTACTTGGCTTGAAATGGAGAACCCACAATCGGCATAAGAGCGAGAACCTGATCTCCAGGACTAAACTCATGGTGTTCCGTACGGCGATCATACACCTTTTTCATTCTGCTCTGTGACATCAGCAACTTTTCCCTTGCCATGCCACCTGCTACCCACAACCGATGTCTAAACCCATTTACATAGTCAATCAAATTCTTAGGCGGTTTAGTGTCCACCCAGCCATCTTTCAACACTGCCAAGGGCCCCCGCACTGTATGTGCAAAAACCAGCTCATTGGGACTCAACCCCGTACTCTCCTGCACTGCCTCTCTAGCCGCCAACATTAACCATGGAAGACCTTCCTCCCAGTCTTTATCCAGCTCGGTGCAATACGCCCGCAGGAGTGCTTTCAGAGTCTGATGGAACCTCTCCAGGACACCCTGGCTCTGTGCATGGTACGCAGATGACTGGTTATGCTGCACACGTAACATTAACACCTGTTCAAACATGTGTGATGAAAAATTTGACCCTTGGTCACTCTGGATTACTTTCGGTATACCAAACACCGAAATAAACTGAGTTAAAGCTTTCGTCACTGCTTTAGTTGTTATCGACCTCAGCGCATACGCAGCAGGATACCGAGTGCTCTGACACATCACCGTCAGGAGATACTTACACCCAGACTTAGAACACGGCAATGGGCCCACACAATCCACAATGAGATTTACAGCAGGAATCGGCTGCAGTGGAGCAGGCTTAATGGACTGGTTCGGCTTCCCCGTTAGCTGGCACACATTACAGGTTTTAATATTTGCTGCGACCTCTCTTTTTACCCGCGGCCAAAAAAAATGTTTCAAGATGTTAAGATAAGTTTTCTTAACTCCAAAGTGCCCACTCTCATCATGAACCACCTTTAGGACCAGAGAACGAAATTTAGCCGGCACCACTAACTGAAACACTGGATCTCCCACAAAGTCATTACCAAGAGTAACCCACTTCCTAAATAACACTCCATTCCGTACAAAGTAGCCACTGCCTGCACTACTTATCACTGTAGCAGAAACAACACGATCAAACATCTCTTTCAGGGAGGGATCACTTTGCTGCTCCTGCAACAACTCACTCAGTGACACGGACAGAGGAAAATCAGAAAAAGACGGAGCCACTACCTCATCACCACCACTCCCCTCAGATGATGCCTCCACATCAGACTTAACCATTGCTCGTGTGACCACACAGGCAGAAACACCCTCAGATGAGTCATTTACCTTCTGATCAGAAATAGGACTAAGAGTAACCACAGGTGATGGCGCAGTGTCAGCCCAAACCCGACTACCAGTCAGGCCATTGCCCAAAATAAAATGAATCCCCTCAATGGGCAACGCCGGACGCACCCCTACGGCCACTTCCCCCTGTACCAGCTCACAGTTTAGAACTATTTTGTGTAAGGGAGTAGGCAAAACAGTTAACCCCATCCCACGACTCAATATTCGGTCACCAGTGTCAGTGGCCTCCGATAACGGTAATACAGAACCCACTATAAACGAATCATAGGCCCCTGTATCTCTTAGGATTTTCACTGGAACTTTAGTGTCATCTCCAACCAGTGACACAAAACCACTTCTAATAAAAGGACCATATGCAGCCAAAACGTCAGGTTCACAATCAGAAGCAAACAATTCGGAGATTTCACCAGTATCCACCGGCGCAGCCGCTGCAGCCGGTTTCACCTGGTGTTTGCTAGACTTATTTCTGGACTGCAACACCGGACACTCAGCTTTCCAATGTCCCCTGTCATGACAATAGTTGCAACTTGTATCGTGATCAACATTCCCTCGAGACATAGTACCTGCTTTAAACAACACCACTTTGCTAGAACGCATCCTGTCACCTGAAACCGCCCCCACACTCTTGCCTCTCCATCCAAAATCCTCACGCCCCGTCGTGCGCTCTCTAAAACTGCCCTTATGGAGCAGTACATACTCATCTGCTGACTCAGCCGCCTCCGCAGCAGTAGTGAACTTTTTCTCTGTAACGTATGTGGCAATATGCCCTGGAAGCGTATTTTTGAACTGTTCCAAAATCACCACATCACACAAGTCATCAAACGTGTGAATTTCTAGGGCAGTCAACCACCTTTTAAAATGGTTAGTCAAATCCCTAGCAAACTCCATGTATGTCTGGTCATTCCTTCTCTCCCATGACCTAAACCGCTGACGATATGCCTCTGGCACCAGCTCATAAGCCTTAAGCACGGCCGATTTGATTTTAGCATAGTTAGAACTATCGTCCACACTCAAGGACGAATAAGCTTCCTGCGCTTTCCCTGTAAGGACACACTGAAGCATTAGAGCACAATCTGCATCAGACCAATCCCTCGCCTCCGCCACACGTTCAAACATCACAAAAAAAACATCTGGGTCTCTCTCCTTAAAATGTGGTAACAATCGCAAATTATTAATATCAAAGGGACGCACCCCAGCAGGTAAATGCTTACCACGATCTTCACTGGACCACCTGCCCTCTTCACCCAAAGACAGACGATATCCCTCCAGATCTAACTTGGATTTTTCTGTCTGCTGACGAATCCTCTCTACCTCAATTTGTTTTTTTATTTCCAATTCGTGTTTAAGTTTCTCATGCTCCATTTGAATCAACAGTAGCTCCTTCTGTTGCTCAAAAGTGAGGCCCTGCGCCTGTAGCGGTCTAATAGTAGACGTTAGCGAAGATTCCTCTTCCTCTAATTCGACAGTTATAATTCCCCTTTCAATTAATTCAGATTTCACCGCCATTTTTATGTTTTCTCGAATACGTTTATCCCCAGCCACCACTATAGAATAATACTCAGCTATTTTGAGCAACTGCTCCCTTGTGCATTTCTCCAAAGCCTCCTCCGACGGAGCCGCAACGAGCGTTTCACAGTCAACCATTTCCATTACCGATTACAATCAGCCAACTCCCCACAACTTACCGTTACAACAGGCCCAGCTAGACACTAGCGTTTCCCTGTGAGCACTGAGAGGACTAATCCTCAATACGGTTTGGAGTTTCCCCGCTACCTAAAGATCACCCAACTAACTAAGCTCCCCTCTAGTCTTCATGTGGTTACTTGTGGTGGGTATTTACGCACTGAAGACCGCTGGACCAGAAGAGCGACTAGCAAGCTAGCAACCCCCCCCCCCCCCCCCCCCCCCCCAGAGCCACGGACATGCTCCCAAGCAAATCTTCACCCACGTTCTCCACAACACTAACCCAGATCTGCTCAACGAGCCCAAAAGAGGATCGTCGCTACAGCCTACCAGAGAAAACTCCGAACCGCTTTTTAAACAATAGCACACAAGGACCCACACCTGTCATCTGGCACCTGTAACACAACGTCTGGACTAAACTTCTCCTTCCCCAGCCTGAATGATGAAGAAGAACAACAAAACAAAATAAATAATTCCACAACAACTTAATTCCAACCAAGCCTAACGCTTACCCTGCTAAATCAGCCAGAATAGCACTGCGCCCCTTCCTTCAAACATCCCCAATCAGCAATCAACCAGAACCACCGTACAAACGGGGAAAAAACAAAAATAATTTATCGTACTTAAGCTACCCTGCTCACAACCAAACCGGATTTGACAGTCAAACAAAGCAACATGCGCGACTAACTATCAACTGTTCAAGCACTCCCCAAACCTATTTTAAACAAATTTACAAATATTTCACATAGATCGCGCTACTCAAACAGTTCAAAAAACGGACGAGCCCCCATTTTGTCATGACCAGGCTCAGAAGGCCATGACAAAAACTGGGAAAGGACTCAGCGATTGATTTAACAAGGTTTATTATAACGTAAAATAATCCAAACAATACCTGAATGATGAGATGGGTTAGTCAGCGTAAGTGTGGATGAGTGGTCGTGGTGTAAAGTGTTGAAGTGTTAAAGTAAACCAAACATGTAACAGAACCAAAACAAGTGACTGCTGGTAGCAAGGATCAGAAACCACAAGATCTTGGAGGTGGAGCTTTTATCTCCTGTGGAGCACTGGGACCAGGTGTTCCCAATCGGGGAGGACCTCTGCAATCAGCTCCTCAAAAACAGAAGAACACGTCACCCTTGCAGTACTGACAAACGTAAACAGTCAAGCCACACAGGGGCGTCACACAATGAACTGACGATTAACCAGTGACAAGACATGGCAGGATCACATGACAAACAGGGAATCACATGACAGACATGGAACATGACATGAACAAACCAAATCGTGACAGATCCCCCCCCCTCTAAGGGTGACTCTAGACACCCAAACAAAAACAATGTTCAAGGAGGGTGGTGGGCGGTCTTGGGGGAGGGATGGTGGGCCAGGCCCGTGCAGGGGGACAGGACACAGGACGTGGCATGGCGTGGGCGGGCCTGGTATGGTGTGGGCGGACCTGGGCCGTGGCATGGCATGGGCGGACCTGGGCTGTGGCATGGCGTGGGCGGACCCGGCAGTGCACGGAGCCAGGGCGGATCCAGCAGTGCACGGAGCCAGGGTGGATCAGGCAGTTCAGGAGGCCAGGGCGGACCAGGCAGTTCAGGAGCCCAGGGCAGTGCGGCCTCCATGGTCCCATTAAGGGGCCAAAAATTTTTTTCTTGGGGGCAGCTATGGGGTTATGGGCAGGAACAGACAGCGGCTCAGGAACAGACACCGGCTCGGCGGCGGCCATCTTGTCTGGGGACACTGGCTGGGCGGCGGCCATCTTGTCCGGGGACACCGGCTGGGCGGCGGCCATCTTGTCCGTGGACACCGGCTGGCCGGCGGCCATCTTGTCCGGGGACACCGGCTGGTCAGACGTGACGTAAACAGTCTCTGGCTGGGCAGACGTGACGTGAACAGTCTCTGGCTGGGCAGACTTGACCTGAACAGCCTCTGGCTCGGCAGGCACAACGTGAACAGCCTCTGGCTCGGAGGGCATACGGAGGGCATAACATGAACCGTCTCTGGCTCGGCGGGCATAACGTGAACAGTCTCTGGCTCGGCGGGCATAACATGAACAGTCTCTGGCTCGGCGGGCGTGACGTGAAGTGCAAGCTCGGCAGGACTGACGTGAAGATGCTCAGGCTCGACGTGAAGAAGCTCAGGCTCGGCAGGACTGACGTGAAGTGGCTCAGGCATGACGTGAAGCTCAGGCTGGTCAGGCATGACGTGAAGCTCAGGCTGGTCAGGCATGACGTGAAGATCAGGCTGGAGGTGAAGAAGCTAAGACTCGTGGTCAAGTATTCTGTAAGGATCCACTGGAGGCAAGTTGTAGCGAGAACCCAAGTGCAGTGTTTATTCAAAAAATAACATACAACAAGATCAAAACATAACATGAAACAAAAACATGACGTGACATGAAACAAACCCGTGGACATGGACTTACGCAACAGTGGTCACAGAAAACAATACTTGACAAAGACACATGGCAAACATGAGGGCTTAAATACACAGACTAATGACAAGACAAGGGACACCTGTGAACAATGAACAGACGATTAACCAATGACAAGACAATCACATGGCAAACAGGGAATCACATGACAGACATGAAACATGACATGAACAAACCAAAACATGACAGAGACAAGACCAAATCGTGACACATTGACATTCCAATATCTCTGGGATTGAACCATATAGGGCCTTTAAAATGGAGATAAGTTTGTTAAGAACCAGAATCTACAAGGATATTAAGATATCTTTAATACCTATATATAAAACAAAGATTGCTAAAGTCAACATATTTTACTAACAGACCTACCAATCTATGTTTATAAATAAAATAATGAATCTGCTAAGTGATTTCTAAAGTAATTGTGTCATCATTTTTGTGTCTATATTGAAAATATATTTCTTTTCAGAGATGAAAACTAGAGAATTAGGATTGACTTAAATGATGTTTAAAAATGACAATAGCTAGACTAATTTCTGGAGGAATCAAAGATTTTAAAGCTGGATAGGAATGTAAAAAATATTTGGGTTTCCAACCTTGTTATGCATGTTGCTCACTTCACATTATTTGGCTATTAATTGACAAGATAAATTTTGTTTTGCAGCCTCAATACTTTCCACAGCTGACCAACAGTAACACCTCACCAGCACCTGAACTGAAGAGTAAACGCAGGCACAAACACGACCATCACTTACCCAACATCTGACCTGGGACTGGTGCAAATGTGTTTGATAGGGCAAATGTGTTTTCAGTGGAACGACTTGATGCATTTATAGCAGAGAAGTACAGATATTTTAACACATACTGTATTAAAATTATTAAAGTTATAGTCCTGGAATCTGATATTCTACATATACAGTGTCCCTACCACCTAGTATTTTGAGACTGAAACCACACATAATGTATATATTGAATTTACAAATGTATTAGTGTTAAAAGTTATTAGTGCATTAGAGTATTATAAATTTGGAACCAAAAATCAGTTAGCCATGTCCGATGTCTTTGTAGTAGAATCCTTTCAATGGTTAAAATGGTTCAACTTTCAGTAGCGTCTTACCAGGGTTCTACGCTAAGGTTTTTCCCAAGGAGCACATGTGCTCCTAAATGAAAAAATGTAGGAGCACACAAAGAAATTTTGGAGCGCAGTGAAAATTTTTAAAGTAACAGAGTTTAACAAACTATTTATTATACATATACACTATGTGTGTGCTCCTTTGTGTTCAACTATGGTGTGAAACCGTCGATTTGATGCAGAAGTATAAATCACACTTTACAATCACTTTATAAAACAGAACAAGGGGAACGTGTGTTACTCTCAGGAGGAGGCTAGGAGCACATTGGCACACCTGTGCAGTGGACATCTGCATCTTTCCACAACATGGAGGAGAAACTAGTTTAAATTAGTGTATTAGTATTTACTAGTATTATTATCTACTGTAGATTTAGTCGACTAAAATCTTATTGTATTTCGTCGACTAAAACTAAAACAATTCAAATGACTAAAATATAATGGGTTTAGTTCAATTGTAGGCCCTAATGCATTAATTTAGAATTTATCTAAAATTTCCAAACCCATATACTCCCGGAGAAAACATCTATTAACCAGTTAAAATGAATGATTTTAAAGTTTGAACATGCAATCTAGATACAGATTTAACTACTGTGACTTAAAAAATATCTTAAAATTAAATAAAACCACTTTTCCTAAAGTAGAATTGCTTCTTTTCAATGAATGAAATGCATTCTTTATAACTTGCATACATCATTCTTTATTCTTTCAAGCAGCAGACATATTTATTTGTATGAATTAAATATAATGAATAATAAATATAATAAATATAATGTCCAATGACATGCGGATCCAATTGCACTGATGCACACCCGATACACTCAAAACTGTTTAAGACATAACCAACATAGTTTACCTGAATACCTCTCCAAAACAGACATTTCGACATAATGTTGTGTATTTGTCCATTCAGACACGAAAGAGAGCTTAATTCAGTCCTCGCGCGCTTGTGTCTATGTGCATGGCTGCACGCTTCGGGTCGGGTGTGTGCGCACAGAAAACCGTACCGAATAGAGCTCTCTTTTTTTTTGCGTCGTCACTCTTATTCAGATCTATATGTCTGCTCTACTAATTCTCCCAGACGTTTACATTTTTTAACGTTTTATGAGATTCAGCGCATGTCAACCCGTGTACCGCTGGATAGATAAGTTACAGTACAAATATGCACATCTACAAACGCAGGACATCAGTTCTGACTGGATCGCTTCCCAAATCGTCAGTATCTAAGATTTTTGTCTATTTTTTATTCGTTGACGAAAATGTCAATAGATTTTCGTCAGAAGTTTTTGTCATTCAAAACTAGTTTTTATTTAGTTATCGTCTCGTTTTCGATTATGGTAGGTTACTCGCACATTGTGCTCGTAAATCATTTTTCCGGTTCGCATGTATCGATTTTTAGGGGCATATGCGAGCAAAATGGTCGTACTGTAGAGCCCTGCTTACGTAAGCAGCGTCACTGCGGACTCATGAACGCGGATTGACAACAGAACCGGAAGAGAATACAATGCTGAATAAAGTCGTAGTTTTTGTTATTTTTGGACCAAAATGTATTTTCGATGCTTCAAATAATTTTAACTAACCCATTGATGTCACATGGACTACTTTGATGATGTTTTTATTATCTTTCTGGACAAGGACAGTATACCGTACATACATTTTCAATGGAGGGACAGAAAGCTCTCGGACTAAATCTAAAATATCTTAAACTATGTTCCGAAGATGAACGGAGGTCTTACGGGCTTGGAAAGACATGAGGGTGAGTCATTAATGACATAATTTTTGGGTGAACTAACCCTTTAAAGGCCATTTTACATGTCTGGCGTCAGTTAAGCACTGATCTAAGCTTCAGCGTTAGATTGAAGCCTCGTTGGTTGAGCCTCGTACAGCCTTGAGCGCCAATCACACCGCCAATGACTTTGGGTGTGTTCCACTTCACTTTTAGACTATGACAGGTGAATTGTGCCACTTTCAAGGCTACCAGGAGAAGGAGCAGTCTACCCTTCCGTTGTTGTCAGATGTGGCTGTGTTTAACTCCACTTTTAGAAACACACTCATGAACTTCCTTAAGCACTTCCCCTCCGGGAATACCCGCTGCCATTTTGAAGCGTTCAGCTTCGTCCAGTGGACGAGTAGGTTTATTTGGGCAGACCCTTGATTTTCGAGGGAGCGAGTCTACTCATTCACTATGTTCCATAGTTAGATCCGTAGACCGATTGTGACGATCATAACAGCAACTCGCAGTTCTCGCACTTAATTTACCCACAAGTGATCAACTGCTTAGGGCCTTCCATTTAAACCCATTGCAAGGGTTCTGCTAGTAGTGGGCATTCTGATGGAGGTTCGATTGAACGAGACGGAGGGAAGTTAGTTTTTTTTAGGACATAAAAAAAGTGGACTTAAACGCAGCCTGTGATGAGTTTTGAATGGGATTGATTGGGACTGCTTGACCCATTTGAATTCGACAAGAGGACAATATGTGTACATTTAAAGGCTCTACAACCAGATTGAATAGACCATGTAAACTAAAGTATTGAGGTAAACTGTACTCAACTGTAGTTGCAAGTGTGCACCAGTATTTTTTATCAAATATGCCTTTACCAGCAATTGGAGGCCCATAAGTTTGTTAAATTCTGATGTTAAACTATTGGCTAAGGTGCTGGCTTGCCGTCTGGGATCCCTGTCTCCCTAAAATAATATCTGAAGATCAGACCGATTTCATTAGGGGGCGACAATTATCATCAAATATTCGTTAACTCTTAAATATACATTTTTCTCCATCCAGTAATCTCATTAGATGCAGAACAGGCCTTTGACCAGGTTGAGTGGAATTATTTATTCACTATATTAGATATTTTTGGCTTTTTTCACTTTTTCACGTCATGGATATGCCTTCTGTACACTGCTCCTGTTGCTGGTGTGAGAACTAATTTTTTGTGTTCCCAATATTTCCCCCTCACAAGAGGTACTCGTTGTCCTCTTTCACCAATTTTGTTTGCTTTAGCAATAGAACCTCTTTCCATAGCCTAGAAAAAATTTCCCGCTCTATTCAGGTATTGAACATCGTGTCTCACTCTACGCTGATGACCTTTTGCTTTTTGTTTCAAACCCTGTCGGCTCTGTCTTAGATCTTTTGAATATTTGTAACAATTTTGAATCTTTTTCTGCACTGTTAACCCTTGCTGTAAAAAAAGGTCAAATTCTGATAGTATCATATCATTTTCCATTAAAACAGTAATCTACCGTAGAAAACAATGCATTATGGATTATATTTGTCGTTTTTGAGAAAATAGCCTAGAGGAATATACTGTGAATTAACAGCGCTCAAAGTTGACACTCAGCGGCTGTGTTCCAAATCACACCCTATACCCTCATTCACTATTCCCTACATTAGTTCACTAAAACAGTCCACTTGAATGAAAAGAAGTGAGTGAATTCAGACACCGATGAACACCTGATAAGCAGAATCACTGAAGGACAGAGAAACAAGAACAGAAAAAAGAGAAACACAAGAACTACAACTGACTTCCAGCCACACTGAGTGTGAATGCAGTTTACAAACCAGTTTAACATTATTTATTTCATACATGTACTAAAGTTCTTGTTGAGAATTAACAGATATTTAGTTGTTGATGTTTTATTGAAAATAATAAAGTTTGTAGTCACCATGATGGAGATCAGTATTTGCTTTAGTTGGGCTCTTGGCCCTTGACTTTATTACATTTGTTTCTCTCAGGCTGCTGTAACTGTGAATTTATGAAAACATTTGTTAAGTCAAGAAAAAGCCAAGGGGAACTTGATCAGGTGTTTTTGGCTGTTGTGATGATGCCATAATCTACCTGAAAATGACTGACTCTCATCCTGTATATAAGCCTTGAATTTATGGGTATTTAATATATATCATATATATGTTAATCTACAACATCAAATCCAGCAACATTTCTGTAACCAATAGGCTTTATGCACAGCTTCACTACTACCTGAACTTCAGCCAGCCCTTTGTTTCCTGTCTGCCATTATTGGACAAACTGATTAATCCAGGTGTGCCTGATTATTGTTACTGAGGCCAGGCACACCTGGATTAATCAGTTTGTCCAATAATGGCAGACAGGAAACAAAGGGCTGGCTGAAGTTCAGGAAGTAGTGAAGCTGTGCATAAAGACTATTATTCTGAAGACTATAGAAATCACATTTTGACCATTTTGACATCCTGCTTGACTCAGACACACACAGACATCAACAATCAGTATATGAATCTCAACAATGGTGACAATAAAAAGTTGCATGCCACGATGCATGCTGGGTTCCCGGCTAGTATAAAACTCCCAGCATGCACTGCTGCATGAATTATTTTTTATTGCCACCATAGTTGAGATTCATGTGCTGATTTTTTATATCTCTGTGTTTCTACAAGACAGTGTAGCAGGTTTTTTTCCGTGTGTGTGTATGTATTAAGTGTTAAACCAAAATTCAGCATTGTAGCTCATTACTGTAGTTTCACAGGGTGGTAATGTATCCCTTTTGATACAGGATTAAAATCTGAATGAGCTTAGTGAATGAACAGGTTATATAATGAATTCGTCATCATAATCAAGTTAACAAACTACATTCACAAACCATGTGTGTATGCACACGTGTGACTTGTATAAACAAACTGCTCTCACAACCCGTGTGTATGCACATATGTGGCTTCACAGTCAAGCAGCAAATGGAAAAACTAATGTTAAAAAGTCAAGGGTCAGCATCCCACCTAAAGCAAACACTGATCTCTATAATGGTAACTTCAAACCAAACATTTTCAATGAAACATCTCAACAACATCTTCTGTAGATGTATGACAGAAATAAAGTCATACTGGGTAATAATAAGTGTAATAATGTGTAATAGCTGGAAGTCAGTTGTAGTTCTTGTGTTTCCTCAATTTTCTATTCAGTGTTTCTCTTTCCTTCAGTGATTCTGCTTGTTAACAGCAGGTGTCCATCACTACTACTCAACAATCACTTACATATTAACTTAATTATCTCACTGCAACACTGCGTCAATGTTACTTTTTACTCATTGTAGTGTGGGTTTTCCTGTGGGGTTGAAAGGGTTAACAGTGTAAGATAAAAAGACACACCCACAAAATGTATTTTAACAGTAAAAAACTGAAAGTTGTAAAACAGGTATATAGTGGCAACACTGTTGCCAGTAGTTTACTGTAAGATTTAGTTTTTTGGGTCACCATTGTGCTGAAGAGTAGAGCCTGTGCTTCAGTCCAGGAGAAGATCTATAAACATTGATTATACGCTGCCTGTTGCTTTATTTGCAACCGCATGTTGTGGTGACTGTGTAGTTGCTGGTCCACTGGAAATCTTTTTTTGGACAATATTTTATTAGTGGTTTCAAATGAAATAAGTTCACAGTAATACTTTCCTCACATTATTAGTGCATTATAAATTTTAGTTAATACATTTAAATGACAGTTGGTCAATTTAAGACAATCGATTTCTGCAAGTGAAATTAGTTAATTCAAGTTTTTATTTTTTATTTTTTATTTTTATTTACTGTAAAAAAAGCCTGGTAAGGTCTAACAGTGTGGTTATAAGCTTAATATAAACAAAAGTGAATGTTTCCCAGTAAATAACTTGGCTAACCAAATCCCAGTGGAGGCCTTGCCGTTTCATGTGTTCTCCACAAGTTTCGTTTCTTGGGAGTAAATATTTAAACACTCTTTAAACTATAATATCAATATAATTTTTCTAAATTGCTCACTCAAGTTAAATTAGATTAGCAACGTTGGGATAAGCTACACTCAAAAAAATGATATTTTGGCTTTAATTAACTTTTTTATGCAACCAGGATCCATAAATTAACTTTTTTATGTCAACTGGTTCCACATAACTTTGTTACGTTAAACAAACATAATTTGTTCATGTAACTTCAACACTCAAATAAATGATATGTTGGCTTTAACTTTTTTATCTCAACAGGTTCTGATATGTTGGCTTTAATTAACTTTTTTATGGCAACTGGTTCCACATAACTGGGTTACGTTAAACATACATACGACAAACATAATTTGTTCATGTAACTTCAACATCATGGAATTAAGTTATTTAAGCGACCCAATTAAACTCTGAGCAGAGTGTTAAATGAACACTGAAGCAGTGTTAAAGTTAATGAGACAATTAAGTAAATAATTTAGTGATGATTGAGCATTATTGAAGACACCTGATTTTAACAAGCAGAATCACTATAGGAGAAAACCGGAATTTTAGGTCACCATTAGGTTGATCAGTGTTTGTTTTAGTGTTTGCTCTTGACCCTCACATTATTAACTTTAGATTATGTTTGGCTGTTGTACATGAGTTATAACAGCCAGATGATCAAATAAAAAAGGTGATCTGATGGTGTTGGTTGTGTTTTAACATAATCATTATATCACAATCATTTTACCTGAATCACTGAATTCATATAGAACCCAATTTCTGAGTTAAGTTTAGCTTATGGATTACAGCAGCACTGTCATTGTATACCATTTTTACCCTTTTCAATGAAATCCAAATGATAAAATCAATAAATAGTAAACAATGTGGAACTTCTAAATATAAAAAGAAATGTACGTAGGCACACACAGACATCAAGATTCAGCCCGTCAATCTCAACAATGGTGACACTTATAAAGCCTGTTGCAGTTCATTCTGGGTGCCACCAATCAAAACTCATTCATGGCTCCCATCATGCATTGCTGCATGAATAAATAATGAGCTTAGGTGATCTGTTTGTCACCATTGCTGAGATTCATACATTAAATCTTGATGTCTGTGTTTGCCTGCATACAATTGTTTTTTGTCAGAATTTTTTTTTTATTGATTTGATTTGGATTCATTTGGATTTCATTGAAAATGTTAAACATGGTTTGCTCTACAATGACAGTGCTGCTATAATTCATAAGGTAAACTTAAATCAGAAATTGTGTACTATATGAGTTCAGGTCAAATGATTGTGAAATAATGATTATGTTAAAACACAACCAACACCATCAAATCACCTTTTCTATTTGTTCTACTTGCTGCCATAACTCAGATACAGCAGCCAAACAAAACCTAAAGTTAATGATGTAAGGGTCAAGAGCCCAACTAAATCAAACACTGATCACCATAATGGTGACCTAAAATTCCGGTTTTCTCCTTCAGTGATTCTGCTTGTTAACATCAGGTGTCTTCAATAATGCTTAATCATCACTAAATTATTTACTTAATTATCTCATTAACTTTAACACTGCTTCAGTGTTCTTTAACACTCTGCTCAGAGTTTAATTGGGTTGCTTAAAATGACTTAATTATATGATGTTGAAGTTACCTGAACAAATTATGTGTGTTTAACGTAACCCAGTTATGTGGAATCTGTTTACATAAAAAGGTTAATTAAAGCCAACATATCATTTTTTTGAGTGCTTACTCTATTTCGTAGAAGTCAGTCAATCAAACTGAATATTTTACCTAGGTTTTTGTTCCTTTTTCAGACCCTTCCAGTATTTTTACCAAAGTCCTTCTTTAAACTGTTCTGATGGGGCTATTTCTACTTATATATGGCAGGGCAGACCTCCCAGGTTAAGTGAGATCTTCTGAGACATAAAAAAGATGGGGGCCTTGCTCTGGCTAATTTTTGATTTATTACTGGGCAGCAAATATTTGCAAAATTCACAGTTGGTATAATTCTCCCCATATAGATTGGTGTATATTAGAAGCACAGTCCTGCTCTTCGTGTTCGCTCTCTGCCTTTGTGTGTGCTCTTTTCTCCAGTCGCCCCTCAAAATACACTACAAATCCAGTTGTTTGTTCTTCTCTTAGGATTTGGAGGCAATTCAGACAACATTTTAAATTTGCTGCTGTTTCTCTTTATGATCGTATTTGCAATAATCATTTATTTGTGCATTCAACCTTAGATTCTGCTTATGTTTTATGGAAAAATAGAGGCCTCTCATATTTTTCTGATTTATTTATTGATGGAGTTTTCACAAGTTTTTCTGATCTTGCAAAGAAATTCAATATACCAGTCTAACTTTAGTTGTTTTTTTTCAAGTACCCAATTTTGTTCATTCTCACTCTCCTTCCTTCCCAGACTTGTTTGAACCTTCTTTATATGAAAAGTGCTTAATACAGAAACATGACTATATCCATTTTATACAATTTAATTCCTTCCTTATGTTTTGCCTTCTTCTCGGTTTATACATCAATGGGAGACAGAACTCAGACTTAGAAATGGCTTAGAAATGATGTCTGTGTTTATGTGTGTGTGTGTGTGTGGCTGGCTGTATGATTTTTCCTGCATTAAAGGATAAAGAAATCTCTAAGTCCTTGTCTTTTTGCATACTAATTTTGCATTTTTTTAATGACAAAATATGCATATAACCCCCATCTTTTAAATGTATATTTTGCTTTAAATAAAAGTAAGATTGTATTGGTAATTGAAGCTGAATGAATTTAAAATTCATGTGCTATATTTAAATATATTTGTTTTCCTTTTGTAATTTTAAAACACTAACCTCATTCTCATCTGAATTACAAATATATTTTTTTCTGTATAAAATAATACTGTGATTAAAAAGAGACATCAAAAGTGTTTTTAGTCAATGTAGAATGTGTAACTTAAAAATAAACAGATTAGTGCTCTGTTTGAGGACAATCCTATGTGGGGAGGTGGCAGGGGGATTTCTCTATTGGGTGAGATTTAATTTAAATTATTGTTTTTCAAGGTAGCATTCTAATCTGGTAAAGCAAGTAATATTCTCTGTATCTTTATATAAATATACACATATATATGTATGTGTGTGTGTGTGTATATATATTTATAGCTACGAGCAGCGATTACAGGCCCAAGCCGGTGGCACCGCAACCCCGGTTATAGCGCCACCAACTGGCAGTAGGAAGTGTGTCACTTTCTAAATGCTTTTGACAAAAGTGGGGGGGGTTAGTTTTATCTATACACTCTCAGAAAATAAAGTACATAATTGTACCTTTAGGGGTACAATGCCTTGTCACTGGGGCTGTACCCTCAAGGGTACAATATTGTACCCTTGGCATAGGGCACATATTTGTACCCTTGTGATTTGTACCTTAAGAGACCAGTCTTGTACCTGTGGTGACAATTTTGTACCTTTATTTAACAGTACAAAAATGGACCCTTCAAAAATGGTACGAAATTGGCTTTGACAGGGTACAATCGTTGACTATAATGAGATTTATATATATATTACACACGTGCTGAATTAAAATCAGAATTTATTAAACCCTTTTAATTTTCACATCTTCCAACATTTCATTTTAAACTCAATGTTTAACTGTGACATATAAATGATCATCATCTGAGTAAGAGTCATTTGCCTGAAAGTCCATTTCATCTCCTTTCATCTCGACGTCGGTTACTTCTATGCCTGCTTCTGATATTTTCTGAAGGACCTCCTCGGTTAAAAGCCCTGTAAGAACCATGAGTAACCATGCTCTGACTTCTTCTCCACCGATGGCCAAAAGAAA
The DNA here is from genome assembly GCA_030578255.1 of Tiaroga cobitis. Classification (NCBI taxonomy): domain Eukaryota; kingdom Metazoa; phylum Chordata; class Actinopteri; order Cypriniformes; family Leuciscidae; genus Tiaroga; species Tiaroga cobitis. The sequence continues at coordinate 10,632,431 of CM060605.1, forward strand.
GAAAGGCCGCAAACTGGACGTTCTTTTAAATTGAGATTCAAGCAGCCAATCAGGGCTGGCTCTACATAGTCTCAGAACATAAAGTACATAATTGTACCTTTAGGGGTACAATGGCTTGTCACTGGGGCTGTACCCTCAAGGGTACAATATTGTACCTTAACCTTTAGAAGAAACGGTACATATATGTACCTTTTAATGCTTTTTGACCCTCAAAAAGGTACATGTATGTACCTTGAGGTCCAACAGCAAAAACTCCAGTGTTAATTGAACTCTCCTGGGAGTTTACATGACTCCAGACTCAAGAGTGTTAAAGTTAATGAGATAATTACGTGAATCATTGAGTGATGATTGACCATTATTGAAGACACCTGATGTTCACAAGCAGAATCACTGAAGGAGAAAATATCATTTTTTAAGACACCGTTATGGTGATCAGTGTTTGCTTTAGTTGGGCTCTTGACCCTTAAACCATTAATTTCAGATTTTGTTTGGCTGTTGTATCTGAGCTATATCTGCCAGATGAACAAAGCGAAAAGGTGATCAGGTGGTGTTGGTTATGTTTTGACATAATCATAATTTGCCTGAATCACTGAACTCATTCTTTTTCTCAATCTCAGTCTTAAATGTTTATTGTTGATTACAGCAGCCTGTAATTCTACAGCAAATGATTTTCAGCATTTTCCATATAATCCAAAATATTTCTTAAAAGTTGTTCTGATCAAAAGACTTTAAAAAAATATGTATTTTATGTTGACACACTGACATCAATAATCAGCCTGTGAATCTCAACAATGGTGACAATAATAAAGCATGTTGCAGTGCATTCTGGGTGCCACCAATCAAAACTCATTCATGGCTCCCATCATGCATTGCGGTATGAATAAATTATGATCCGAATTGTTTTACTAATAACCTTTCCCTAATTGAATATTCTTTTTGTCACCATTGTTGAGATTCATACACTGATTCTTGATGTCTGTGTGTGCCTAAAAGAAAGATTTGTTTTATCAGATAAACTTTTAAGAAACCCTTTAGATTAGAAAATGATGGATTTTATTCTGTTGAATCACAGGCTGCTGTAATTAAAAATATACATTTAAATCAGATATTAGACTTTAAATAAGTTCAGTGATTCAGGTCAAATTATGATTGTCAAAACATAACCAACACCACCTGATCAACTTTTCTCTTTGTTCATCCGGCAGTTGTAACTCAGACACAACAGAGAAACAAAATCTAATGTTATCAGTTTAAGGGTCAAGAGCCCAACTAAAGACATATATGTAACACTGATCACCATAACGGTGTCTTAATTTTATTTTATTTTCTACTTCAGTGATTCTGCTTGTTAACATCAGGTGTCTTCAATAATGGTCAATCATCACTCAATGAATCACTTAATTAGCTCATTAATTTTTGTTAATTTAACAGTCATATTTTAACACTTTAACACTCTTGAGTCTGAGCCATATAAACTCCCAGGAGAGTTAATTTAACACTGGAGTTTTTGCTCTTTTATAATGATTTATTATCAGTAAATTGACTTACAAAACTTTTATTTCCTTTATTTCAAGGCTAGTCAAATATAGTGATAAGTTCAAATCTACCTTAAATGATTAAGGTATCCTTAAAACCTTTTTAAAAAACGAATTTTTTTTACAAAAAAAAAAATTACTTAGCAGAGGCTGTCTTTTGATATTGTACTTTAACCTTTAAAAGAAACGGTATATATATATGTACCTTTTAATGCTTGGGGACATATATGTACCTTTTTGACCCTCAAAAAGGTACATATATGTACCTTGGGGGACAGAAATGGACTCCTACTGTACCCCTATTTCTGACAGTGTAGTAACAAAACTCGATATGTATATTGTACTCTTCGAGCCGGACAACTTTCTAATTTACCGTAATTAGCTACGACCGAAAAGAAGTCAGATATTTTGGTCTGAATGTGGATTTTTGGCAAAATCAGCCTCTGATTTTTTACCCACTCCTCTTAAGTGGTTTATTTAATTCCCACCAAACTTTTTCAACATGATGAAAATACATTAAAGAAGCTAAATTGTGAATGGCTATTGAATATCTCAAATTGTTTTGCTATGGCGAGGGATTAAAGTCATGTCAAAAAAGTAAACACTAAAAGCCTCATATCTTCTGAAAAAATAATTATACACCATTTATTTCTAGATAAAATTATACAAATATCAGAACTAAACCCATTTTATTCTTGTTTTCAATTTAAGAATAATGTACAAGTTTAAAAACAACCAGAATGCGCTATTCAGTTAAAAAATAAATACATCAAGTAATACATAGGGCTATACTGCCCTCTTGTGTCCAAAATTATATCAACTCAGTACACAAAACTTTTTATCAGGTATGGCTATTGTAATTAAATATAAATATATTAGGTATGTGGCTGTGAGGATCTTTTCCCACCGGTTGATCGACATGTGACACCAGCGAGGGCTTTTAAATCGCTAATATAAAAGTGAAAATAAAGGACGTCCGCACAGACATAAAGTGGTGGCGCTCGCAGTGCGCTCGAATGAATTTCTATGGAAGTAGAAATGAAAAAACGTTCGCTCTGTTTTGCTCGCTCGTCGCCATGGACGTGCACCGTTATGAATGCCAGTGCAGCCGCATACTTTTTAGTGTCACTTTAAAATGAACGCCATATCGGGGGCCGATTGCTTCCGGTTTTCAGGGAAAACACAACAACAAAAGAGTAAATGACAGATTCGCTTAAACAGGCGCTTTTACACAAAATGTTCCGTCATCATGTTTTTCAGTCAGCTCTTCACTCTCGTGATTAATGAATTTTGACTCCTGTTGCTGATCTTTGCTGCAACTTTCGTTTTGCTCACAATTTAGTAAGCAAACACTTTCAAGTTTTAATTGTAGTGACTAAATGATTTTATTATACACACACACACATCAAATTGACGGTGGGGGGCCATGGTATATTTAAATCTGCATATTGTAATATCTGCAGGGCACCCCTAGTCTAGTCTTATTAAATGTATGCTTCATCTTTCATTTTTAATTTGTAAATTTGATCAACAAATTCAATAATTTAGAATAATAAGACACTAAATGGCTGTTACTCTAGGTAGGGGTGATCAAATTAAATCGTTTACACTGAAAAATAACAATGCATTAAATAATGTTATGAGATTGTTTTAAATATGAGTTAATTAACAATCGTTGGAAAGAATGATACTTTTAAACAACACTAAACCGTCATTAGGTGTCGCCAGGCGACCGTCTTTATGAGCGAGTCATTGATTCATTCGTTCAAACGATTAGTTCGAACGACGGAGTCATTCATGAATGAGACAGGTGCTGCGTCCCAATTCGCCTACTTATACTACGCCCTAAAAGTATGTACTCTTTTTGAGAAGAAAAAGTACATACTTTTGAGTGTGTAGCAAAAGAGTAGGCAAGCTTTGGGACATACTACTTCGTCATCTTTAACGGACAGCTCAGTCGCGAGCATCCAAGGGGGTAATCCATCGACCGGAAGTTGAAGTCGGCCGGGTGCCGCCATCTTGTAGCAGAACTTCACTTGCGTTAGCATTTCCATTGACTCCCATTCATTTTGGCGTCACTTTGACAGCGAATAACTTTACATCTGCGGCGTTTAAAGACTCCATTTGTCCATTATTTATTTCTAAAGAAACACGACAATGTATAAAGGGCTCCATTACCTTCTATGTTACATTATGGCCCCGTAGAAACAGTTTTGGTAAAAATAGGCTAACGATTGCGTCATAACCACTCGACTCTCTGTCGCGCTGTACAGAAATTACCGTACAGACAGGAGGAGAAGCTCGCAGGCAATCGGGGGGACGTCCCGTCAAGGGAGAAGCCCATAGATAATGAGTCCATAAAAGCAACGGAATACTCCTGCTCACTCACGCCAAAGAACTCTTTGCTCAAGTTCCCCGTCTCTGCAAGATTAACGTTGGCAATTTTCACGCACAGCTACTAGAAGATTAACGTCTGTCAGACAGGTTGCTCACGTCATCAAGCTTAGTTTGAGTCGGTCTGAGTCTGCAAGTCAGGAACGGAAGTGCTCAAAAATCGCTAAAAGTGGGCTTCAACTGTCTCAACTGAGTTCCAATGAGATCGCTCTGTCCATTTCTTTTACTGTCTATGCGACCATCTGTCACCGTAAACTGCCGCTCTGTCAATCATCTTGTCACAGTAAAAATCCTCCATTCAATCTAATTTCATTTCTTACCGTTTCGGAGAAAAATGTTGTCACACGTTCATATGCCAGTCTTTCATGTGGAGACTCTCCTCATGTGTTTCCAATTTGAATATAATGATGCATTTAAAAGTTAATGGCTAAACGCTTTACAAATGTTCACAATGCTGCTGCCGATGCAATATAATGTAGCCAACATTGAATAAATACATTTTCGTCAGGTTAGATAATTAATCACTCAAACCTCTTTATCTAAACCACTCTACATAACCGCCGGACTCGCGCGTCCTCCATGTCTGTAGTTTTTTTTAACACGTTTCACTCGTGTTTGTAGTTCTAACCGAATCCTCGTCCAACGCGCAATGGGTTATCGGCAATAACAGCCGTTAGAGTGTGCATAGATCTGCACTTCGGATTCTGACCGGATATAGTAGACCATCCAGGTCTCTTTGGAACACTCATTTCAACATACTACGATTTAGGACGTACTAATTCTATTTTCGAATACTATTTAGGACGGATAGTATGCGAATTGGGACGCAGCTTATGGATTGGTCATTGAATCTTTGAGTCAACCGATTCGTTCAAAATGCTGAATCATTGTGTCTGTTACAGTGACAAGAGTTTAACCCTTGTTCAAGTTTAAGGCCTTGTCTTTTTGGATGTATATTTTGTTTTTATTACAAAATATGCATACGGCCCATATATTTTAAATGTATTGTTTGCTTTAAATTAAATTAAGATTGTATGTTTGGTAATTGAACCAAAATAAATTTAAAATGAATGTGCTATATTTCAGATTAATATATTTGTTTTCCTTTATTTTAATCAACACTAACTTTATTCTCATCTGAATTATAAATAATTTATTCCTGTATAAAATAAAAACACATTTGAATTTTCTTTCTTAATCAATGTAGAATGTGTAATTGAAAAATAAACAGATTAGGGCTCTGAGGACAATAAATGAAAATCAATGCGATATGGTGAATGTCCAAAAGATGGCACCCACAGACTGTTTTTAAATGGGGTTGGATAAATATTTTTTGCTTTTAAACAGTGTGTGTGGGTGAGATTTTGGTTGGGGGACAGTTGTAGGTTACAGTTTGACAAGAGTTTATAGTTTGACAAAAGCACTTTGTTGTGTTTTATTGCGAGTGTACACAAATATAAGTAAACACTTCGCAGTTTGAATGATGTCCTCTATGAACAAAATGACAGAGTATGTTTTTATGTGTAACAATTCAATTGCACCCGCACCTCACCCACACACACACACATATACACACACACACACACAAACACATATTGGAACGTAAGTGAAGTACAAAGCCTATAATAAAGAATAGTTTAGCATCCAAATACATCGCAACTGTTGAAACAGTTTTATTCTAATGAGAGAGTTACGTGAGCCCAACACCACTTACTTTCACTTTCGCTTTAAATTATTTCGGTTATTTCTTAATTATATATTTTTTTATTCTTGTTCTGTTCTGAATATCATTAAATTTAAAGGATTGCTTGTGGAATATTTTGAGTGTATCATCAAATCAGAATAATTCTCTCGGGTTAGTGATTTCCTAGTTATTTTTTTATTTTTTTTCATTGTTCTAATCAGGCAAGGCAAATAATATATATATATATATATATATATATATATATATATATTTGTTTTTATATGTATATATATATATATATATATATATATATATATTTGTTTATATATATATATATATATATTTGTTTTTATATATATATATATTTGTTTTTTTATATATATATATATATATATATATATATATATTTGTTTTTATATATATATATATATATAAATATAGCTGCGAGCAGCGATGAAGGGCCAAAGCCGGCGGCACCGCCACCCCGGTGCCTTTAGGTAACTAAAGGAACCGGGGTTGCGGTGCCACCGGCTTGGGCCTGTAATCGCTGCTCGCAGCTATATTCTTTTTTTTTTTTGTTGTTGGTACGGTTCGTTTTCACACTGCTCTTTTTGCAAGAATAAATATTACTTATTAATATTTATGCAATAATTATAGTTCATTTTTGCCATTGAAAATAATTCAAAAAATAGTTTTTAAATAGATATTTTTTAATATATATTCAATTAAGGCAGTATTTCAGATTTAAATAGAAACTAGGCCTTTTAAATCCACTTTTTGAAGTCAGATTAGCGCCATCTGTCAAGAGAAAATAAAATAAAACTTTTAATATTCATAGTGTTACCACTAGATGCATGTAAAGCTCTCTATGGAGAGGCTTGTGAATTTAGTTTTTGGACAAAATTACTAACTTTTACAGTTTTTCTTGATTGCTTAAACACTATGACCAGGATTTTGAACTAAAATTTCAAAACCATTACGCCATTTATCAAAAAGCCCACCCATTTCCCTAAACTATAAACACCATTCCCCTGTTTTGGACACATGAGTCAGATTTGTTGAACTGTCAATGCAAAACTCTACACACAAATCCCTTCATTTCTCATTGCCTACACCATGTTGTCATTTAGAAAGCAATAGCATTCAATATTGTTCACTCAAGTCAGCGCAGCTTCTGCTCAGTTAGCACACAATTACAATTACAATTATTATTATTAATTATTGTGATTTTTCGACAAATTGATTCAGGCTATTGAGAATTTGGTTCCGAGAATGGAGTTTAGTGTTTTAGCAATTCAGAAAAACTGTAATATATTACTAGCTATGTTGAATACATAAGGAATTGTCCTTTTCATATGTTAAAAAATATGAGGACAATATATTTACTAATATATAATAATGTATGTAATTAATACACTTCATAATATATAGATGTATATGTGATTAGATATGGTGCTGCTGTCGTGGCAGATTCTCGGTCTTCGGTTCGAATTTTCAAAGTCTGGTTCGGTTCTCAGAAGAAATCTTTCAGAGTCGAGGTTTCAGGTCTCAGAAGAAAATAACTTTATTGAGCAGTTCAACAACGTGAGATGCTGGCCAGGCATCTGACTTCACAAGGGCCAGCGCTCAGGTCTTAGGAATACAGCTTTGTTTCCGGATGGGTGATAACATTGAATGTTATTGGTGGTTATAAAATTGATTATATCTATTAAATGTATATAAATGTTTTTGAGTATAACAGGATCAGAATTCCACAAACTTGGACTTTGACTTTTAACTTTAATTAAAGGTATTGTAGGTAGGAATTTTATAAAAACTTTTTTCCAAATTTGTTTAAACTTTCTGTATATATCAATGCATAATTAAAATGTAAGTACTCTGATAAAAAGAGTATAAAAATCGAGTGACTCTAGACCGTTTAAATCTGCACTAAACACAGCTCATTATTTACATTCGGGACGAAACAAAGGATTGGCTTAGGCGACTGTCACTCTCTCGCAACCATGGCAACCACCCTTTTGCCACACAGGACCTGTCCACTTGCGCGCGCATCCGTTTGATTTGAAGAATTCAAGAGGCTAGGAATAGCAAAACAATGGCAGAGAAAGACCATCCAAAATTCACATATGCAGTTCGCGAAGGCAAACCAGGCAAAAAAAGGAAGACAGTAACGTTACTAGAAAAGGTAATGAACAAAAATTCTTTGGATAAACAACAAAATAAAACGCATGCCAATATCGGCGTGGCTTTCCAGCGATGGCGAGAACTGAGAGACCTCAAGGGGCTGAAAAGTGACGCCTGGATGGCTATATTTCTGCTTTCTTTTTGTATTTTGATCATACATATTTTCTTCTTTATGTTTTCATGAAGCATGTGTCATTAGCACACGTAGCTGCCTAATATAGCTAACATAACATTACTTAGCGAGCCGTAGTAGAGATGATAAATAATATATATGCCTAGCTCAAGATGATAGCTATAGTGTTGAATTGTGCATAATTTTGCTTTAGATAACTAAATACATGTTTAACAGATAGTAGGCCGATCCGCATCCAGGAACTTTTCTTAGAATTATATTTACCCTCTGTCTAACTCTTTTACCATGTTCACCTGGAAGTTTACCTGCACGTTTTTTTCGCCTTTGTTTTGTTTTTAAACAAAAAATCCCTCGACCCCGGATCTGTCCTCGACCTGACGATGCGGTACTTGTCTCTGGAGTGTAGTCCTCATCAGAGTCAACAATGCTTTCATTATGGAAACTCTTACATGCAGAACACCATATATGTTATGAATGTTACACGAAATTCATCTTCATCACAGTGTAAATGATGGCAATGGAAAAACGTGTATCATGCAACCTGTTTTTAGCTTTGCCTTATAGATAACTAGCTTGTTAGCGAATCAATAAATATATATTTTAATCTTTACCAATATCAATATGCTACTTGATAGTGAGTACTAAAATACATCTTATTTGTTTATCTTCATAATGATAAAGTTAGATGTTTTTATTACATGTGATTCTGACATGATGTCACTACATGCACTGCGCTCCTTCCTCTCTGCTCGTCTCAGGTAAATAATGCGTCTTCAGCTCAGCGGTCGGAGTCGCGCGTTCATGTGTTTTGGAGGCGTGGCTTTGGAAGGAGCCCAGAAGGGAGGGGGCAGAGTGAATGGAAATAATGAGCTGTCTTTAAAACAGTCGTGAGAGGTCTACAGACACTCGATTTTATACTTTCTTTTTTAGAGTACTTACATTTTAATTATGCATTGATAAATACAGAAAGTTTAAACAAATTTTGAAAAAAGTTTTTTTTATACAATTCCTACCTACAATACCTTTAAGTCATTTAGTTCGTTTTTAAAAGTTGGTTTAATTAAAATAGTGGATTTTCAGCAGCCAAATTCCTCGAATACGCCCCCACACGCGATGTAAGAAATTATTAGAATTCAATCATAGATAAATGATTGGAAACATTAGTTTTGAACATGGAGTTTTGAAAATGTGACTACAGATTGGACAATAGGATGTTAGTAATTGAAAGAAAAAAAACTTAGTGAGTCTTTGAAGACTATATGTGCCCTTACGGAAAAAATAGCATTACATGTAATATTCTCAAAGTTTTATCCTTTATTGTGTACATATATTTTACAGTTGGTTATAACGGATTTCTAGTTCCCAGCATGCTTTGCTTCTGACTGTTGAAAGGAGAGCAAATGTTAAAACTAAGTGTTATTTAATGTGTTTTGCTAAATATTAATATGGGGAAGATCTTTTAGTGATTAATGCTCTATTATTATGGAATTTAAAAGGTTTTCTGGTATGTCTGAGTTTTTGGGGTTACCATTGTGCTGAAGAGTAGAGACTGAGGGTAGGTTGACAATTGGCCATTTAAAAAGAACTAGCAACAGAATGCGAGTTTAATTAAATATTAATGAAATAATTAAAACGGCAAATTTCCGTCTGAATTATACGTTGAATCTACACACCATACATATGAAACATTATATTATAATTCCCTTGAAATGAGCTGTTATATATACACATACCACGGGTCACCTTAAATAGCCATTTTGTGTCGACATTCTATGTCAGTAGTCCTAAGCGGAAAAATTACCCAAAGGCGTTTCGTCCCTATGCTGTTTTCTTCGTGCAAAGAAGCTAGCGAAAGTCAGCAAATAAAACGCTGACACAATAATGAACAAGTAACAATAATATTCGCAATAACATAAAGTTTTACTGAATAATTAAGTAAACATAATTTCTTCATTTATCTTTGTAAACAATCCTCATTACTTAACTGGTAACTCTGCTATCTCAGACGACAGCTTTTCCTGTCGGCCACCGTAACTTTTGTTGGTTGGAATTCACAACCTCGCCATCAGATGCCGCTAAAATTGACACACTTTAAAAGTAATGGATGTGTACTCAGCACAGTGATGGCTAAATACTTTAGTATATGCAGGTGTGCTTGTGCTTTTGTTAACTAGCTTTAAAATATTAAACATTTATAATGTAAATAATAAAAAAATGTGTGTTTATGTTATATTAGTAAATATATCTGCAATACATTACACATGCAGTGTTGGGGAATTTAATTTGTCTCATACATGTCTCAGACATGGGTCTGAATATAAAATGCGGCAATGCTAGAGAAAACTAGGCCTGAATACATGGGGAGATGAAAACCATGGAGGATAGAAAACTAGGGTAAAGGGCAAACTGTAAGAAAGACATAACAATAGGTCAGAGGGTATAAGAGTGGAAAAGTACCCAAAAACCATGTATGAAATCATTTTTTTAAAAAGCGCATGCGCCAAGTTTTGCCACCAATAAGAATAAGGCATTGATGCGGTTAAACTTTCTGTCAAAATGATGGATGGTGACAGTTAGTTTGATCGTTTAAAGTTAGTTTGATTAATAAAAAGGGGCGTGTGACAGATAAGTTTGAGATGTATTGGCTTTAATGGCGGCAGTGGCTCAGTGGTTCATGATGGTTGTCTACAAACCGGAAGGTTGGTGGTTCAATCCCCGGTTCCACCTGACCAAGTGTCGAGGTGTCCATGAGCAAGACACCTAACCCCAGCTGCTCCCGACGAACTGGATGGCGCCTTGCACGGCTGACACCGCCGTCGGTGTATGAATGAGTGAGTGAATGGGTGAATGTGAGGCAAATTGTAAAGCGCTTTGGTGGCCATTGGGTCTGTGAAAGCGCTATATAAATGCAGTCCATTTACCATTTACCATTTAATGGTGACAGTTAGTTTGAATGTTAGAAGTTAGTTTGGCGACAGGCCAAGGAGGAGCAGGTAGAAAAAGATAACTGTATGAGCGCTAATTGGACACCTAACGATAAGAAAAAGGTACACTCTAAAAAGATATGTGTCAAAAAACAACACATGTGATGTGTAGATAGCATTTTGACACATGTTGTGTAGATTTTAGCACACAATGTGTGTTAAAATGTAACTCTGGATAGAATAGCACTGGGTGGAGAAGAGTTTGTGTTTATGAAAAATTATAGGTATATTTTATATGGTATCCCATAAAATGATCTAAAATAAATAAAGCAATACATTCAAATAAATAAATGTAATCTTAATTCATGAAAACTTAAAGATTAACGGGTGTTTTTTGGCAGCCAATCACATCATGCCTCTTTTCAATGTCTTTTTCAAATGCTGCTTTCACTTGTTATTAATAACCAGATTAACTTTATTTCTGTCAGACTCTACAGAAGCTCTTATTGAGAATTAACAGGTTTTGTGTTGACGGTTCATTGAATGTTTCATTTAAAGTCACCAGAATCGTGATTAGTGTCAGCTTTATCTGGGCTCTTGACCCTTGACTCTTTAACATTAGTTTTCTCTGATCACTGTAAATGTGTTTTTATTTCGCACATTTGAAACAGCAGAGAAAATCATGGGTAAAATTTGCCCAGATGATAATGTTATCATTATGGACATGTAAGATTGCTGAGCTCAGCAAGAGTTTATTATTTGAAAAATAAATCTACTATATAAAAGATGATTTTTAACAAAGGTGAGCTTATTGCAAATAACTTAATTATTTTTTAAAAACATAGTTGGTACGGAGTCTTGCAGTATAAGGTATCAAACAGACTTCAAGAATCAGCGTATGAATCTCAACAATGGTGACAAATGAAAAGCTTCATACCGCAATGCATGCAGGGTGCCACCATAGTACAAATCTCATCCATGACTCCCAGCATGCATTGCGGCATTAAGTATTTCGTTTATCACCATTGTTGAGATTCATACGCTGATTCTTGAGGTCTGTGTTTGACTAGTTTCTGCTGTAGATTAAACATTTCAGGACACATCTTTTTTATTCTGCACTGCTGGATAGGATGGTGTAGTGTCACAAGATCATTATAATTAACTAGGGCTGCACGATTAATCGCACGATATTGTTAAGCGCATCTCGTCAGTAAAGCCGGTTCCTTGATTAGTAGTAAATCACCTTCACCTGCTTTCAGATGGACGATATGATGCAGATATGAGTGTTAAATTTAATGAGATAATTAAGTGATTAATTTATTGATGATTGAGCATTATTGAAGACATCTGATGATAACAAGCAGAATCACTGAAGGAGAAAATCTAAAATTGTAAGCCACCGTTATGGCGATCAGTGTTTGCTGGCCTCTTGATCCTTATACTTTAAGTTTGCATTTTGTTTGTCTGCTGTTATTGATTTATTACAGTCAAATGAACAAAGACAAGTGTGATCTGATAGTGTTGGTTGTGTTTTGACATAATCATGCTGTGATCTGAAAAATGAAAATCATTCAGATGATATGGTTTAACTTGATAGCAACAGTTTAGTGGTTCTACAGCATATGATAATTGTATTTTTCGTATAATCCAAAACATTTAATGAAAATAGTTCTGATCAAATCACTTTCAAATGCATTTCTTTAGAAACACAGACATCAATAATCAGCCTGTGAATCTCAACCGTGGTGACAATAATAATCCTTGTTGCCACCAATCACAACTCATTAATGGCTCCCATCATGCATTACGGTATGAATAAATTATGATCTGAATTGTCTATGTAATTTACTTTTCCTAATTGAATATTCTGCTCATCACCATTGTTGAGATACATTGACTGAATCTTGATATCTGTGTGTGCCTAAAAGATTTTTTTTTTTTACTTTTAAGAAATCGGTAACACTTTAGAATACTGTATCTTACTTACTGCATAACTAATAAGGAATTATTGAAGAACTAGTAGGTAATTCTTTATCAACTACTACTTCACTGCTGTTAACAACTAAGGAAGATGCGTTAACTAATCAGTATGTAATAGAATTTCATGATTGTGTAAAGTTACAGTTAGTTAATCAATAACTAATGAATTCTGTCATACCTCCTGAAGAACTACTACTAATTATCTACTAATTAAGGTCCAAGAAAAATAACTAAGAAGTAACTAATGAACAGTCATACAAAACTAACCTTAGATTCGTTTTTATATTTTATATACAGTACTGTGTGTGTCTGTTTTCCTCAGCATAGAATGCCATTCAGTACTTTCATGTATTTTAGCAACAACTGAGGGGAACTGAAAATATAGGGAACTTATTGGTAATTAATAAAGAATTATTAGATTATTCTTCAGGAATTATTTATAACCTGGAACAGTATTCTAAAGTGAAAATACAGGGAACCCATTAGTAAGTAATACATAATTATCCAGGAATTAGGCTACTTATAACCTGAAACAGTATTCTAAAGCGAAAATATAGGGAACTTATTAGTAATTAATAAATAATTACTATATAATTCTTCAAGAATTACTTAGAACCTGGAACAGTATTCTAAAGTGAAAATACAGGGAACCCATTAGTCATTAATAAATAATTACCACATACTTCTGACTCAAATAAAACTTACTGTAAAAAAACACTATTAACGTAATCATCTAAACCTTTGTAAAATACACTACAATGACTTGTTTAAGCTACATGATATCTTCCTTTATTTCAGATGATATTTTGTTTTAACATGTATGCTGCCTACATTTAAACGCGTTTAAGAAACATTTTAAAATCAAAAGTTAAACCTTTAAAAGTAATTCAAGTAATCAACTGGTCTCGTTTCCACGGCATTGGTGCTGGATCTCTTGCGGGAGCTGGGCTCGTGTTCGGCGGGAAAACTGCTTTAACTTCAGACCGCAATGCACCAAATCGGCGGCGCTGAGAACTCTCCAGACGAGGATGCAAATGCCCGCGCTCTTGCATCACCAAATCACAGTAAAATGTAGACCACCGCAATATTGCCGGAACTTGAATGGTGCAAAATAAGTTAGTAAAAAGTATATTATTATACTTAGTTCTAATACGTTTTAAAGTACTTAAAAATTAATTATTTTTGAACTTTTACTAAGGTAGTTTTGAAAATGGCCTAATTATAATTTTACATGGAGTAATATTTTATTGGGGTATCTGTACTTTTGCTCAATCACTTGATTTGTGTACTTCTTCCACCACTACAATGCTAAAAAACACCTGGATTATTGTAGTGACTGTGTATGACTGTTCATTAGTAGTTACTTCATAGTTATTTTTCTTGAACCTTAATTAATAGATAATTAATGGTAGTTCTTCAGGAGGTATGAAAGAATTCATTAGTTATTGATTAACTAACTGTTACTTAACACAATCATAAAATTCTATTACATACTGATTAGTTAACACTTCTTAGTAGTTAACAGCAGTGAAGAAGTAGTTAATGAAGAATTACCTACTAGTTCTTTAATAATTCCTTATTAGATATGCAGTAAGTAAGATACAGTATTCTAAAGTGTTACCAAGAAATCCTTTATATTATATCTCAAATTCTGGACATTTATGCAGACTTTCAGTTCTGCTGTAACCAACAGCATAAATCACAAACATTTAGTTCAAATGATGAATGTCATAATATAACTAACACTATTAATTATTTTTTTTTCTTTGTTCATCTGGCAGGTATAACTCGGATACAACAGCCAAACAAAATATAAAGTTAATCATATGAGGGTCAAGAGCCCAACTAAAGCAAACACTCATCTCCATAATGGTGACCTGAAATTCCGGTTTTCTCCTTGGATTCTGCTTTAGGTGTCTTCAATAATGCTCAATCATCACTCAATTAATCACTTAATTATCTCATTAACTTTTACAGGAGTGTTAATTTAACACTGAGTTTTTGCTGTGTACAAAGAGCCGTAGTTAACTGCCAAGCTGAGCCATGTCGCATTAAATATCGTTGGCGATATATCCTCGATTTTAACGCGATATGGCTCAGCTTGTCAGTTAACTACGGCTCTTTGTAGTAAATGCCGCTCCATCTGAAACCAGGTGAAGGCGATTTGCTACTAATCAAGGAACCGGCTTTACTGACGAGATGCGCATAACAATATCGTGCGATTAATCGTGCAGCCCTATAATTAACAGCACATAAATAAATTAAATACTACGGAGCCCCTAAAGGGACGTGGTGGTGGGGAAAAAAATAGGATGGGAGAATTTTTTTTTTCAAATCTTTTGCGTTCCCTCGCAAAACCTGTTGGGAGCTCGGACAGACACTTCCAGTTTAATGTCCCGCTGGCAGTGTTTCAGAGCTCCGTACGTTAATGGAGCGTTTCATAGTGTTTGAACTTGGACTCAAATATAAAGAAATGCGGTCAGTGCTTAACTCAAGCAGTTCAGTGAAGTTGGCAATATAGCCTATAGGCTACACATCGGCTATTCGAACTTCCCGGATCAATATTCTTGAGCTAAACGTTGTTAAAACACACAGTACACCTATTTACAATCACAGTAACCTAGACAACGAGCTACAACCCAATTCTCCACAAAACGAGCTTTAATATAAATTTGTCTTTAACCGGCCGATTGAGAGACAAGTCCGAAGAAGGGACCGTCTGCAAAGTGCAAATCCCAAAACCCTTCTGTACATTTTATATTATTTAACATAATTCAATAGCTTCACTGTGATACACTGTAGGCTACTGTCACCAAATTCAGTACCAATAATACCATTTTAGAAAAAATATTCCGTAACCTCGTTATACAGTGTAATGCCATCAAATTCAGTAAGCAAATATAATGCAAAAGATATGGTTGTAACTATGTTAGCTGCGTACAGTACCAATATAATTTGTGTAAAGAATAGGCCTACTTATTTTTTATGTGCAATTACTTCCCAAACTAAGTGTTGTATAACCAACATTAGAGCAGTGATGTGTGAACTAAATTTGGTGTGTTACAGTGAAGTTATAAAATATTTTTTATAATATAAAATGTGCAAAAGCAGTGGCGTATGACCAGTGGGTTTACCATTGATGTGTAAACTGAATTGGGTGGTTTGTAACATTGAAGTTAATGAATATTTTTATATTTTTGACTATGAGTTGATGCTGTAGTCGTTTTTTGGGTTATATTGCACTTTGCAGATGGTCCCTTCGGAGACAGCCGCCTGCTCATAGCTATATGGGGAGGCTGCAGACCTGGAGCCGGCAGTTTTACGCCCCTGGCAGTTTTACGCCCCTGACAGGTTTAAGCCCCTGTTGTTCCTGATGCGTCCAGTAGGGGGATATACTGCGAAATAACAATTAAATAGATTAAATCGACGCCTACACATTAATAACCCGTCCATAGACTTGACAATTTTCTGTTTTTTATTCATTTAAATATAAACGTTACAGTGTAGATCTGCACGGATTAAAATATAGATATTCAGTTGGGCTTCACTCTCTTCACTCAGCCCACAGAAGACTATTTGTTTTTGTGAATTGAAAAATTAAAAAAACACATTGGATCAACGATGTGTTATAACAAGTAATGATATGACCTACTGCAGTTATAGGCCTAGTATTCACCGTAGGTTTTAATATACAGTAGATGTCGTTGTGAATTTTTATAAAGTTACATTTAGATATTAACCAAATTTAGCCCATAGATATGTACCATGTAATCATATATGGATCCTATATGAAATATCTGCTATAGCCTTCTCTATTGGTCGTCATACAGCTACAAAACAGTGACCTACACAGCATTTTATGAAGACAAACACAATTTATCCCTTTTCTAAAATTCCAAGGGTCATTTAGAAGAAAGAGACAATATTGTTGTTCACAAAAAATGAATTATGAATTATGATGACTCCCCTATGGTTTGCCACTCTTCTTTAACTATTTTTCTGTCCTCCTGTCAAAGGGCTCCCGCACACTAATAAAAAAAAAAGTAAACATTAAAAAAATTAAAAAGGACATCCATGGTGATTTGATCGTGTGCGTGTGTGTGTGTGTGTGTGTGTGTGTGTGTGTGTGCTGCCCAGAATTGATGTCAGGTGAGTGTGGATTGCATCAATTTGCTCCTGATCTTCAAAGTACAACGGCACAAGCACTTGTTGGTGGAACAATAGTGGAAAAAGTGTCAAGCCACTTTGATTTATTTTGGTCACTGATGATGTACTGTGCAGAGAAAATTGAAAATGACATTAAAAACATGTCCATGTCTCTGTAAGTCGTTTATTTTGTAAGTCGTAAGAAAAGAGATGGGTGTTTATAAGTTGAGAGAGAGAGAGAGATGTTCATTTCCTTAAGTAGCTAAAGCAAATACACCTTTATGAAATGCAAGTTAAAAATAATTTGGTAAAGACAGACTATGATAAAACCCACATTAGGTGCACATACCCTACGTTTTAGTCCAGACCAGTAAGCTATTTTAAGAAAGAAAAAATGTTTATTAAGATATAAATTAGATGAAACAGCTCAAAGAATCTACATTCAAACCATATGGGAAAAGTTTTTAATGTGGGTTTTATCATGTATGACATGATAAAAATAATCAAAATATTTGAGTGAGTGTGCAGTTCATCTCTTTACTTGGAGAGAGAGATTTACATGCATTTACATGCCTATTATAAATGTGTATTTTGTGTGTTCAAAGACTGTAAAAAAAACAAGTTCACATATTTCCAATATCTATATGTTGCCCCCAGAAACCATGTGGAGTAGGCTATGTTTAAATGCAAGTAGTAAACGGGATCTTACCAGAATCTCGCGCAAGCTAAAGACAGGCAACAAAAGAAAATTTAAAAGAAAATGAATTTTAAAGTGAGAAGACTACACAGCAAAAACTCCAGTGTTAAATTAACTCTCCTGGGAGTTTATATGGCTCCAGACTCAGTGTTAAAATATGAGTGTTAAATTAACACTCAAGAGTGTTAAAAGATAATGAGCTCATTAAGTGATTAATTGTGTGATGATTGACTAATATTGAAGACACCTGATGTTAACAAGCAGAATCACCAAAGGCGAAAATCTACTTTTTTAAGACACCGTTATGGAGATCAGTGTTTGCTTTAGTTGGGGTCATGGCCCTTAAATCATTAAATTCAGTTTTTGTTTGGCTGTTGTATCTGAATTATAACTGCCAGATGAACAAAGAGGAAAGTTGACCAGGTATTGTTTGTTATGTTTTGACATAATCATAATTTGACCTGAATATCAAATCTCTATTAGAGAGTTATGTCTACCTTGTTGATTACATCAGACCTGTGATTCTACAGCAAATGATTTTCAGTATTATCAAAATAATCCAAAATATTTCTTAAAAATTGTTCTGATAAAAGACTTGGGAGTTTACTGTAATTAGACACACTGACATCAAGAATCAGCCTGTGATTCTCAACAATGGTGACAATAATAAAGCATGTTGCAGTGCATTCTGGGTGCCACCAATCAAAACACATTCATGGCTCCCATCATGCATTGCGGTATGAATAAATTATGATCTGAATTGTTTTAGTAATTTCCTTTCCCTAATTGAATATTTTGTGTCACCATTGTTGAGATTCATACACTGATTCTTGATGTCTGTGTGTGCCTAAAAGAAAGATTTTGTTTTAGCAGAACAACTCTTAAGAAATCCTTTAGATTATTTAGAAAATTCTGGATCTTTTGCTGTAGAATCATATTGACGCCATAAGCAACAATATACATTTAAGTCAGAGCTTAGACTCTAAATGAGTTCAGTGATTCAGATCAAATTATGATTATGTCAAAACATAACCAACACCACCTGATAAACATTTTCTTTGTTCATCTGGCAGTTATAGCTCAGATACAACAGAGAAACAAATTTTAAAGTTAACAGTTTAAGGGTCAAGAGCCCAACTAAAGAAAACACTGATCACCATAATGGTGTCTTAAAAATTAGATTTTCTCCTTTGGTGATTCTGCTTGTTAACATCAGGTGTCTTCAATAATGGTCAATCATCACTCAATTAATCACTTAATGAGCTCATTAACTTTAACACTCTTGAGTGTTAATTTAACACTCATATTTTAACACTGAGTCTGGAGCCATATAAACTCCCAGGAGAGTTCATTTAACTCTGGAGTTTTTGCTGTGTAGGGGCAGCTAAACGTACACGTGGTAAACTAAGTTTAAGCCAGATAGAACATAAACCTGACCGTCAAGAACTTTTTGTCTTTAGAAATAAATTATAGACCCATCCATTGATATATAGAAATTAATTGATATCTACCTACCCTATAGCTCTATCGTTTATAAATAATAAATGTTGCATCATTGCTAAACAACAACTTTTTAGAGTTTACAAGATTATTTAACATACAAATGACAGAATCTATCTTTTTTTTTTTTGTCAGATTTTCAATCTAACGATATTAATCTTGATTATACAGTATTATTACTTTGTCTTCTGGGCAAGTTTCATCTTCATAAAGACAGAACCATTCAATGATCCTGATTTAAGAATATTCTCCTCTGATATAAAGTTCCTTTTTTCTTCTTTTAAGAAAATGGCAAAACCTTTAAACTCAAAGGTTTCTAAAACAAATAATATCATTGAGTCTCTTGTAAAGAACCTTTAATTTTTTATATTGACAAAATGTAACATTGTATTGATTTGTGTAGCCTAATTCAATGTCTTTTTATGTCCCCCTTGTTTTTTGTTTTGTTTTTTTCTCTTCTCACTGTTAATGTCTGTATCCTTTCATTTGCAATACAAAAATAATGAATTAATTTAAAAAAAAATCGTGTCGCTGTACAGCCTCCCCCTACTGGACGCAACACTATGAAACGCTCCATTAACGTACGGAGCTCTGAAACACTGCCAGCGGGACATTAAACAGGAAGTGTCTGTCCGAGCTGCCAACAGGTTTTGCGTGGGAACGCAAATATCTTTGCGAGGGAACGCAAAACTTTTGCGTGGGAACGCAAATAACTTTGCGAGGGAACGCAAAAATTTTGCGTGGGAACGCAAATATCTTTGCGAGGGAACGCAAAGTTTCTCGGGGGAACGCAAAAGTTTTGCGAGGGAACGCAAAAGATTTGAAAAAAAAAAAATTCTCCCATCCAAAAAATTTTTCCACCACCACGTCCCTTTAGGGGCTCCGTAAATACACACCATCCATATACTCATAAACTTGATCAGATCAGCTCTTGCTGATTATGACATCATCAAGAAACATTCGATCAACTTATCTCTCTCCATAGCAAATGTATTTCATTAAAATACAATTAAAGCAGCCAGAGACAAACTATAAAAAGAGTAAAGGGTCAAGAGCTCAAATAAAGGAGCCATTAATCACAATTCTGGTGACTTCAAATAAAACATTCAGTGAAACATTAACATCTAAACCTCAGTTAATTCTCAATAAGAGCTTGTCTATGTAGATTCATGATGTCTAAACCATCCAAATGTTCAAACAAACTCTTTATTAAACGTCACTGGCAGGGCCGGCGCTAGCCATTTGGGTGCCCTAAGCACAAATGCTTGGTGGTGCCCCCCTCCCCCCCACCCCCCACCCACTCACCACCTCACCCCCCCACCCACCCACTCACCCAAGGAATAACAACCATTCAGAATTTCTTAGTCTGATGAAGCACAATATAATAATTCTGTACATAATTGATATATGTGTGTGTACTGTGTATAATTATTTTGTATATATATAAATACACATTTGCATTTATGTATTTAAGAGATATTTGTTATTTATATATAAAATATTTAAATTTATATATAATATAAATTATATATAAATATATACAGTATATACATGCAAATATTTCTTAAATATATACGTGCATATGTGTGTGTATTTATATATACAAAATAATTATACACAGTACACACACATATATCATGTAGACACAAACTTTTATTTTGGATGCGATTAATCTTTTCCCAGCCCTAATAATTTGACAACTCTGTGAATATGAAAATATACAAACACTGAGATTGTGGGTTTTTTTTTTTTTTTCTAATTGCAGTTTCACCAACAGATGTCGCCCTTGGGCCTTGGCCTATGAACCTCTTGAAAATGACCGCATTATCCGCATAAAACAACAACGAAAAAACGTATCTAAGCGGTCTTCCTTTTCTCCCCAAACAAACTAACTGCATCTTAAACAGGCCAAGTTTCAAAATTTTCCGGGGGAGAAAGCCCCGGACCCCCGTTAAAATAAAAGATTCAACATGCAGGGCTAAAAAAGCCCCGGATCATTTCATTTGCACTACTAGCGACGCCCCCCCTGGACATGCATACACGACGCAAGGGCGCCCGCGCTACAAAACTAACATTTTTATTTAAAACATTGTCTTACCTGCAAAGCGACGCGCGAGTATCATCCCGCTGTCTATTCTTTTTCCTTTTTTCGCCCCCGACTCTTGGTGCCTTTTCGAGGCCATGTCTGAGGTCGGTGTCTGCCAAATTTGACATTGATTGAGGCATAATCGAACAGACCACTGGGAGGTGGGGAAGGGGGGGCACCAGAGGGAGACGAAAAAGGAGATTCACCTTTTTCTCGACTAATTTGGTCTAGGCCTATATTACTTTTGTATTGCTTTTGTATATTAACATGCTTTAGACATATTTTATTTGTTATTTATACTAGTAGCCTATTGTGATGATTTTTCACGACCCAGATTTTTTGGTGCCCCCCCAAGCACTTGGTGCCCTACGCGCAGCGCGTGATGTGCGTGTGCGGAGCGCCGGCCCTGGTCACTGGACTACATAAACACAATTTAACAATACGTTTCAGTGTTCATCCAAACACACAGTGGCGCAAAAAGTGGGTATGCGCTATATGCGGCGCATAGGGGCGCAGCACCATGGGGGGCGCCAAAGCGATGGTAAAAAAAAAAAATTTAATAAAAAAAAATATATCTATATTGTTTTTTTTTATATGTAGCTGCTGTTGTGCGTTTAAATCATTTCTGCATTTCTTAAATGTTATATAACATTTTAGAGGACTAACAGGCTAGAGCAGGCGCCCTCATGGAGAAGGGGGGCGGGGTAATATCGCGAGCGGGCGGGGGCGCAGTGAGCGCTGAGCGGAAAAGGTACGAGTAGCCTAGTGAGTTGTCGTCGAAAAAGATGGATAAAACAAAATGCTGGGGGGCTAAAAATAGAAAAAGAAAGAGGGAAAAGGAGATGGCATGTCAACTGATGCGACAGCAGCTAAATAAGTGCATGCTGAAAGCCAACAGGTAGGATTTAAAGTGTGACATCCAGGCATGTAACTGTTAGGCTATCTATATCTCTGTGGCCATCGGGACTACCGGGAGTTCTCTTACGAGAGGTTCTCTCGTATTGCGTAAGTTTAGCTTACGCTACGGGAAAGATTCATCTTCTCGAGATATTGAAGCCAAAAAATTATCCTTAATTTTGTATTCATTGTCAACGCAGTGCAGCAGCTAGCAGACCTAGAGCAGGCCATCTCGCGTGCTTATTGGCTGCCCTGCATGCATCTGCTGCAGCCTACCAGTGAGCCTCGCGTGACGTCACGCCCAATTGGAGGCGCTCGCGCCTTCATAGCGTCATAGCCCGCTAGGATGGGCGTGGCTTAGCGTATATAAGAAGGGGCTCGTAGGCTGAATCCCTGATTTTTCGACTCTTCAGCGAGCTCTCCGCATCGCTGAATCAGAGAGAAGCCACCGCCGCCGTCGAACAGCGAACAGCCAGCTCAGGACAGCGCTGAGGAAGCCGGCCGTCTTCGCCACCTTCAGCCGCCGTGCAAGCTACGCTATCCGGTGACGTATCCTTTTTACATTGCTTCCACAGGAATTTCTAAAAGAGCGCGAGCGTCTTTCTAAAGATGCCTCGCACTTCCTGTGGCTCGTGCAGAGCCCCGCTCAGCGTTGGAGACCGCCACGTGATCTGCGCTCTCTGCCTGGGCCTGGAACATGCAGAGCTCGCCCTCGCGTCCGGCGGCTGCGAGCTCTGCGAAGCGCTTCCGCTGTCGACCCTACGGGCTCGACTCGAGGCTTTCAATCCGGATGCAGCCGCTCCGCCCCCCGGGGGACCGCGCAGGAAGAAGCGCCGTTCCCTGAGGCAGCCGGAGCCCGTGGCCACAGCGACGCGCTCGCCGGAGGATCTCCCTCGAGCCTCGCTTTCGCCCTCCCCGCCTCCCCTCCCCGACGCGCAGCTGCCGCTCACGAGCCTCACTGCCGTCGCATCGGAGGGGGAGGCAGAGGAACACGCCACGAGAGATTGCTGCTCTATCCTGGCATCAGACAGCGAGGAATGGTCGCTTCATTCCGGCTCCTCGTCGATCCAGGAATCCAGCCGTTCCCGCGCTGGAGCTGACGCGGAACTTATGCGCCTGCTGACGCAGGCCGTCGACCGCCTCGGGCTCGAGTGGTCGCTACCGAAGGAACCCGCGCCGAACAGGCTCGACGGCTGTTTCCTTCAGAGTCGCCGCCGTGCAGCTTCAGCGAGCAGGCCCGCTCCATTCCTGCCGGAACTTCACGCGGAGCTGACGAAGTCCTGGAATGCACCATTCTCCTCGAGACTTCAGTCCCAGGCCTCCGCGTCGCTCTCCCAGGTGGACGGCGCCGCCGAGAAGGGATACACGGCTATTCCCCCCGTGGAAGAGACGGTCGCAGCGCACCTTTGCCCGCCCTCCGCGAGATGGCGGTCTCGGTCAGCCCTCCCGTCTAAAGCCTGCAGAGCCACGTCCGCCTTGGTCGGCCGCGCATATGCCGCCTCCGGCCAGGCCGCGTCTGCTCTCCACTCCATGGCTGTGTTGCAGATCTTGCAGGCCGACCTCCTCCGTGAATGGGACGAGAAGGGCCGGGATCCGGCTGCGGTTACAGATCTGAGAAGTGCGACGGATCTCTCTCTCCGTGCCACCAAGACCGCAGCTCAGGCTATCGGACGAGCCATGGCCGCGTTAACCGTGACAGAGAGGCATCTCTGGTTGACGCTCGCGGATATGAGGGAAGCTGAGCGGGCCACCTTTCTGAACGCGCCGCTCTCCCCCACTGGTCTCTTCGGCCCAGCGGTTAACGGGATCGTTGACCGTTTCTCTGAGGTACAAAAGACCACGCAGGCCATGAATCTCTTCCTGCCGCGACGCTCGAGCTCCGCTACAGGCCGCTCTCGCGAGAAACAAAGCCAGCCTCCTGTACGAGCTAACACCCAGCGTCCAGCACAACCGCAGCCTTCGCAGCGACGTCAGGGCGGCCGCCCTAGGTCGCGCTCGGACAGCCGTCACAGACCGCCGCCCCCCAGGGGGCCTCGGCAGAAGATTACGTTGAAGTCTGAGCATGCGAAATCCTCCTAACAAAGAGAGAAAAAAGCGGCGGGACGGCCGTCAAAGCTCATCTCCCTGTCAGTCCCCTTCAGTCAGGCTACTGCAGTGGTTCATTTAGCAGCCAACGAGCCGGTTTGTTCACCCTCTCGCCTGCAC
Organism: Tiaroga cobitis; assembly: GCA_030578255.1. Taxonomy (NCBI): domain Eukaryota; kingdom Metazoa; phylum Chordata; class Actinopteri; order Cypriniformes; family Leuciscidae; genus Tiaroga; species Tiaroga cobitis. Next base: position 10,656,796 of record CM060605.1, read on the forward strand.
ACAAACGCCGTTTTTACGGCGACCCAGAGAAATCTCAAAAAGAGCATTATGTCTGGTCCGGCTCCCGCCGTCAGTGTTTTAAGTGTAGTGAAAGTGCCCACGCCCCAGTGTTCACCCCTACACACAAGCACATCAAATATCGTGTCACCCACAGAGCACACTCTCATAAAGCGCAGAAAAGCCGCTCGAGTGTTGAATGTAAGAAATGTGTCCACAGTGTTGTGCCCACTATCTGCCCGCTCTGTTGCACGGTCAAAACAGCAGGTTATGAATGTAAGTCCCGTGCCCGCCAGAGAGCGTTCACGCTTGCTATCACAAACCCCCCCCCCCCCGGGCGCCTCCCGCAAGCTTAAGTGTTATCATGAAACACAGGGCGATTATAAAACGCTCCCCATCTATTTTGATCGGGGCGTCACATGCATGTGTAAGTCTCGTGCCCGCGCAAACGCGCTCACGCTTACAGAACGCTTTTCTGCCCAAAGCGCCGCTCGCGCTTCAGAAAGTGAGGAAAAAGGGTTCCCCATCCCTTATGATTGGGACATCTCACACAAAGCAGCCGGTTTCGGCTTTCAGCGAGCAGCCGTTGCCCAGAACAGAGAGCGCGCGCGCCGCGCTCTCAGCTCCGGTTCAGTTTCACATGCCCGCGAATGGCGGCGATCTGAACCCGGAGGCCATTCGCCCCCTAGCGGCTCACATAGCTGCGTGGGAATCTATCCCGGGGGTTTCAGAATGGGTGCTGAGCACAATAAAGCAGGGCTATACACTTCAATTCATTCGCCGTCCCCCGCGCTTTCAAGCCCGGACCGCGACGATAGTGAATGCGGAAGTAGCACACCTACTTCACGCAGAAATAGCAAAGCTGCTGTGCAAAGGGGCTATAGAAAAGGTGCCGCCTTCTCTGAGCGAGTCAGGCTTTTACAGCCGTTATTTTCTCGTGCCCAAGAAGGACGGAGCCTTCAGACCGATCCTAGATCTGAGACATTTGAACAAGGTGCTTGCGAAAAGACCGTTCAAAATGCTGACGACCAGGAAAATCCTCGCGCACGTTCGCCCGAGGGACTGGTTTATTTCTCTAGATCTGAAGGATGCCTATTTCCAGATACAGATAATACCCCGTCACAGGCGATTTTTGAGATTCGCCTTCGACGGTCAGGCATATCAATACACCGTCCTGCCGTTCGGCCTGTCTCTGGCACCCCGTACATTTACGAAGTGCATGGACGCAGCGCTCGCCCCCCTGAGAAGTCAGGGGCTGCGGATAATGAACTATCTGGACGATTGGCTGATTTTGGCACAGTCAGAGGCGGAGCTGCTGTCTCACAGAACAGTGCTTCTCAGTCACCTGGAAAGTTTGGGTCTCACGGTCAACTGGACCAAGAGCTCATTACTACCCAGCCAGTCAATCTCCTTTTTAGGAATAGAACTGGACTCGGTGACCATGTCGGCCCGTCTATCTGCGCAGCGCGCGCTCCGGGTTCGCCACTTAGCCGCGGGTTTCCAGAAGGGCAGCGTTCTCCCTTTGAAAACCTTTCAGAGGATGTTGGGCTGTATGGGTTCAGCTGCAGCGGTGCTTCAGCTGGGCCTACTGCGCATGCGCCCGCTCCAGCGCTGGCTGAATGCTCGCGTGCCCCGCCGAGCTTGGGTTTCTGGCGGTCAGAAAATCAGAGTGACTCAGACCTGCATAGCGGCTCTGCAGCCCTGGTTAGTGACCGACTGGTACCAGCTGGGAGTGACGATGGGAACCGTCTCTTACCGGAAAGTCGTTTCGACAGACGCGTCCAACTGGGGTTGGGGCGCGCTGTTCGAGGGCAGACCGGTCTTCGGCCAGTGGTCAGACCAAGAGAGGGGGTTTCACATAAACTGTCTGGAGATGATAGCGGTCGAGAATGCGCTGAAGTGCTTTCTCCCGTTCATACAGGACCAACATGTTCTCGTCCGCTCGGACAACATGTCTGTGGTATCCTATGTAAACCGTCAGGGCGGTGTCATATCCAGAAATCTCTGCAATCTGGCGGAGCGCCTCCTTATTTGGTCCCAGTTGCACCTGCGCTCGCTGAGGGCAGCGCATGTGCCGGGCCATTTGAACGACGGTCCAGACAAACTGTCCAGGGGCAACGTTCCCCCAGGGGAATGGTCCGTGCACCCCCAAACGGTCCAGAAACTGTGGCGCCTGTTCGGCAGGGCGGAAGTCGACCTATTTGCGTCAGAAGACAACGCTCAATGCCCGACGTTCTTCTCGAAGGACGAGGACGCGCTGGCCCAAGTCTGGCCCAGCCTCCGGCTATATGCTTTCCCTCCGGTCTCTCTGTTACCACAGGTAATCAAGAGAATCAGGGAAACGCGCCACTCGGTGCTCCTCATAGCTCCCTCATAGACCTAGACATGGCTATGTTCCGAAAGTGATGGGCACTCCGTTCAGAGCGCAAGTTATCTCGCTGTCAGCGCTCCCAGCATCTGACAGCGAAAGTGATGTGAGCCGCCTCTGCCCTGTCAGAGCGCTGAGGTCTTACATTACGCGCTCCGCCTCATTCAGGCGTTCGGATCAGCTGTTTGTTTCGTTCGGTGGGCGCGCCAAAGGTCTCGCCTCCTCGAAACAGAGTCTGTCCAGATGGATAGTGGACGCTATAGCAGCCGCTTATGCGTCAAAAGGTCTGCAATGCCCGCTGGGCATCAGGGCTCATTCCACGAGAGGCGTGGCCTCTTCGTGGGCATGGTCCAGTGGAATTTCTATCCATGACATATGGCGGCGGGCTGGAGCTCCCCGTCTACCTTTATCAGGTTTTATAACCTGGAAGTTCCTGCCTTGCAGGCTAAACTGTTGTCGGTTTAATAGAGAGGTGTATTCTGCCCAGGCTTCCTGCTCAGATCACTCTTACACGACCCAGCTCTCCTGGTTGAGCTGCACTAAGTAGGGTATGTGCCATGTGCCTATACAGACCGGCGCGCTGCTCTGTATTCCCTATGTGTGCTTATGTACAAGTGATGGCCCGCTTGGCTGGCCACCTTATTCTCCACCTTATATGGGTTCCCTGAAAGTTGGGGGCTTCATGGTGGATGCTGGGCGCGCACGGCGTTGACAAAGTGTTCCCGTAGCGTAAGCTAAACTTACGCAATACGAGAGAACCTCTCGTAAGAGAACGATACTCGGTTACTGACGTAACCTCGGTTCTCTCTAGAGAGGGAACGAGTATTGCGTAACCGGCCGTGCTCGCGCCACGAGCGACTTCGCTTCAGTGGTCGAAAAACCAGGGATTCAGCCTACGAGCCCCTTCTTATATACGCTAAGCCACGCCCATCCTAGCGGGCTATGACGCTATGAAGGCGCGAGCGCCTCCAATTGGGCGTGACGTCACGCGAGGCTCACTGGTAGGCTGCAGCAGATGCATGCAGGGCAGCCAATAAGCACGCGAGATGGCCTGCTCTAGGTCTGCTAGCTGCTGCACTGCGTTGACAATGAATACAAAATTAAGGATAATTTTTTGGCTTCAATATCTCGAGAAGATGAATCTTTCCCGTAGCGTAAGCTAAACTTACGCAATACTCGTTCCCTCTCTAGAGAGAACCGAGGTTACGTCAGTAACCGAGTATCGATTCCCGGTGGACCGACGTGCTTATTCGGCCGATACATCTCTTACTTTTTTTTTTGTCTTAACGGCCCCTAAAACTCGTACATCGGCGGCCCATTCGTTTTTATTTTTGTTTTTGTTTTAGTTTTTTTGCTTAATTGGCGGCGCTGGGTTAGTGCTGGTGTAATGCATTGGTCAAAAAAAGTCAGCGTTAGTTTTTTTCTGACACACCGGCCCATGAAACGTCATCATGTGCTTATATCTTTCAAGTATAGAAATTAGTACAAAACTAATTATGAAAGTTTTCTTTACTTTTCAGTGCATTTGTTTTACAATATATGGCTATTAGGCCTACTATCATGGGATTAATATTATAACTATTATTATGTAGTAGGCTAGTGTAATGTAGACAGACACTAACTAAAAGAGGTTTGAATTTTTCTTTGTTTAATTTGCACCCTGAATATGGGTTGGAGCTTTTAATTTTGAACTCTCAAAGTGCACCAGACTGCTGAATTTAACATTAAAGAACACAAAATGTTCTTACGGGGGGCATGCCCCCGAACCCCCCTAGAGAAACAGAGGTCCACTACCACAGTTTTACCTAAAATCCTGTGAGAAACACTGGTATTGCTGTTCCAATGGAGCTTATAGTTTTTTTAGGGGGGTTCATCACGGTGGAGTATAGCTATAGTTTAATTGTATTAATAAATGACAATTTTGCACTTATTTTATCTGTTAGCTCTCACTCGCTCCTACTCACGTATTACATGGCACACTTCTTTATTTATTTATTTTTATTATTATTTGGGGGGGGGGGGGGGGCACTGGGTAGTTGCGCCCCTGCAAACACACAGTTGTAAAAACACAGGAAGTAACTCTGGCAAATACACACCAACTACAGTCACATGTAATATCTGACACAAGTTGTGTAACTATAACACATTAGTGTGTAAAAGGTTTCAACACACTTCTGTGTAAGAGGAATAACACATTAGTTGTGTTAAAGTTAATACAAAATGTGTAGTCCTTATAAACACAGAGGTGTGTTAAGAATCAACACAGGTTGTGTGTTAATTTTGACACAATATGTGTTGTCCCTGAGCACACACACTACATGTGTTAAAATCTACACAACATGTGTTGCCCCTGAGCACACACACCATATGTGTTCAAATCTACACAACATGTGTTGTCCCTGAGCACACACACAACATGTGTTAAAATCTACACAACATGTGTTGTCCCTGAGCACACACACCACATGTGTTAAAATCTACACAACATGTGTCATTTTTAACACATTTCTTTTTACAGGTTGTGTTTTCAACTCATCATTTTATGAGTGCGCCAACACTCACCATCACTGTGAATGGTATGCAGTGTTTGCTGTGTTCTCAAACAAACAGGCAAGTGTAAACACAAGTTATTTATGAGTTACAACTTGTGTCATTTTTAACACATCTCTTTTTAGAGTGTATTATGGATAACAGAAATGGATTTAATCACGTTTTTTTATGTTAAACAAATCGAATCTGTAATAAATTTACATGAACAAATGTACATGTTTCTTTCTTGATTGCACATGTGTAAATTGTCTACACAAAATGTTTTAATCATACTTTTTTAATTCCACATTAATCCATCAAAACACAAGTAAACACATATTTGTGTAAAAATAACACATCTTTGTGTTGACCTAGTTGACACAATAGATGTGTTAAAGAAAGGGACACATAAGTTGTGTCAAATTTGACACAATATGTGTTGTCCCTGAGCTGATTCAGTACATGTGTTAAAATTTAACACATTATGTGTTGTTTTTAACACATCTGTTCTAAGAGTGTACTTTTAATATGCTGAAGAAATACTATGTCAGGTTGTAGCCTACTTGTTGACGTGATAAGTAATATCAACGTGTTTATCTCAAGATATTTAATTTACAGTTTATTAATAAGTATTATGTAGATCAGTGGTTCTCACTTTTACACCAAGTTCCACCTCAGAAAATATGACCAATATGAAAATACAGTAGTGTAGTAGGCCTAACTATTCAGCTACAGTTATGCACAGCTAAAAAATTAGGCAGTTTGATTTCTAATAAGAATATGTATTATTGTCAGCCACTTTAAACATTGTAAAAACACAGTTTGATCATTAACACTGCACTGTTCTGCTTACATACATTTGAAATGAATTTATTCATTATTTAAGTTTTTTATTTACCTGTATTGCACCTAAAAGTGAAATAAAAACTGTAGCCTACTCTACTTAAAATATTAAGTAAAAAAAAACACTGTGGCCTACTTAATAAAAAAACACAAAATAAAATATTTTTCAAGGCGATCCTTATTTAGAACTTATCACTTTTTTGTTTCCATGGTGACGCGTCATTGTCACGTGACACACCGCAGCCACTGAATGACTAATGATCTGCTTTTATTTGATTTTTTTTTATTCAAAATAATTATTCACAAATTTGTTAGCTATGGCACGAAATATTTGATATTCCGATTGTCAAATATATGAAAGTGGAAGTGTAATGTTTGTGTAATGGAAATAATTTCCGCTTCCATAGACATCAGCGTGTATTTTACAAATTCTAAATGTATTGTTTTTTAGTACTTATGTGAATTTAAATGCCTGAAACCTAAAATAAACATAATGTGGTTAAAAACACTGAATAATTGTGATATTTGACAGCGCCTGAGCGTGCTGCAGTCTCTGACTCCATCAAAGCAAGCAGGATTTTTGTTCACAGAAGCGCGAGCCGAGCGCAAATCCCAACGCGACGCTTCACTTCAATGAACCATCATACAGTGCGAGATAAGATGCAAGTAGCTAAAATATATACGGCTGTTTTTTGATAGAAGTTTTAAATGACCGACAGAAATCAGTTTGATCTAAGACAGTGGAAATGATAAGCTCAATTGAACAACACAAGCACCCTATTAAATATATTGCCATTATTATTGTATAAATAAATATATTTGTATAACGTTAACGTTACCTCGAATGTGTTCGACTTTTCACTGTTTGTATCACTCCGCTTGTCTTTGTTTGCGCAACTTGCATCATTAAGCCAGAAGGCGGCGAAAAGGAGCAAGGAGAGTGAGGTGCTAACTATGATAAGCAACCTGGAAGTTCACAATAATAAAACGTTAATACGGTTTGCATGGTAGCCAACTACGCCACCTCAGGAATTTCACCCAAGGATATGGAAGACAACACTGGTTCGTTCTTACCAAGGAGGACTGAGACAGTTCTGACAATTAAAAGCAATTTTATTACAAAAATCTTTTTCACATTGAAAAACAACACATTCACTAATAAATACCTTTCAGACATTTACCTCTTAATTACCCACAGATGTTAATACAGAAAAAGGTATTTTTAAATAAATAAAACAAAATAAATAAATACTGGGTTAATCGAAGACACTAACAGGAAAAGGGATCCCTGCCCACCTTGTAAGTAATCACTCATTAGACTGCACCCACACGCAGTGACCCTCACTACAAAGGCAATGAAACAAATCCACACTCCAGTGTTGAACACTACACCCCAAAAGCGGGTGGGCCAGATAGCCTTTCACAAATGTCTCAGAGAGAAAACCACAGCACTTAAATTGCAGGTTCCCTAGAAAAACACACAACACACAACATATTAATACAGAAGACAAAAGCAGCAATACATTTACAATAAAGACAAAACAGCAGCGTAGTCTGTGTGTCCTGCTGATTACAGAGCTCGAGCTGGAAGCACGTTGTTAGACACGACCCCAACTGTTTCAGAACAACGTATCTAAAACCACTGAATGCTGCAACATGCTCTCACTGCACTGCAACGACAGAGATTGGAGAAACAAGTAACCCAAACTACACGACTCCATCCGGGAAAGGCAAAAATGGCCAATTAGGAATGGCTGAACACAAGCTCAGCTACCTGTGCACCTTGCTTTTATTAAAAGTGCAATCATGATAATGATTAACCAGCCGGTATTGAACACAGCTGAATCCATGGGGAAATTATTCCCGTTCTCCACCAGGGGGAGTAATGGAGGAAAATCCCCAATCTGCTACATATTCATTATATTCTATCTTCTATTGAGAATGAGAATGTGACGTCACGCGTATCACTCCGCGTTGCATTGTGGGAAGGATGCGCCATCTTGGAAGGATACGCTATCCGTTGTCGTGGTTACTTCGACCGTGAGACCGAGAGAAATAGCGTCAGAGAGAGAGAGCAGCTTGATATTTGTTTGCATTTTTGCGATAAGGCACAGTTTCTTTGGAATAAATGAAGAAGGGGGAAGCAAAAGGAAAGGGGCTCTATCGGGAGAGACAACAACACAAGCAGCGTTATTTAGAGAAACTACTTGACATCAACAACATGGACCCGTACGACCTGCTACAGAATGGACGAAAGACCCAAAGCACTACCACCTTTCACATACCCTGACACAGTCAATTAGCTGGTTTATGGTATCAGTGCCTAACGTTAGTTACTGCCTAAGTTACACAATGCAAGAGTTCAGAAGCTTTAAGTCATTAGAAGCTTATGATCAATTCTGCCGCGGCTGGGTGCAAGACAAGAAACCCCCAAACCTGTAACGTTAAACTGTGAGAGTTCAGTCATACTTGATGTTTCAGGCCTCATTCATATGTGGAAATAAATCTGATATGAATCAGATACGTGCATTTGCACCTGCCGTGCAACATTAAGCGGACAGATCGGACATTCCCGTCACTGCGAGACGTATGTCATTCAAAAAAAAGTGTATTTTTAAAATATTTCGCGGTACAGATATATCTATAACAAATTAAACAACTCTAGTTGAATAACAGAGTAGGCCTATTCATTTCGTTCGTTTGTGTTAAATAAAAGGCGAACTGTGCTGAAATGTGTTCCTTTTGAAATCATGCTTTGCTCGCTGTTGCTGCTGTCAGTTTATTGACAAGCAGTTTCTCTAAATAAAGCTGGCTAGCATTGTTATTTAGTCTCTCCCGATAGAACCCCTTTCATTTATCTTCCTTCTTCTCCAAAGAAACTGCGGCGTATCGCTAAAATGAAAAATGTTATTTCTGGAATGTTTAGTCGCGCCTCTGTGAAGTTCTGAAGGCGTTGCCCCTGGCAACCGATAGCGTCTCCTACCATCATGGCCGACCGGATCAGACCACGGCCAAATCGGCACGTGACTCCTCACTCTCAATAGTCTAGCATATTCAATACTAATGCAAGACTTACATGTCAATGTTTATAACACAGATCGTTCGTCCTTTGCTGGGACGCTTAAAAAATAATAATATTATACCCACTTCTCCAGCCACCACTACATCACTGGGTGGGAGTAACTGTTTGGCCAAGATTCATCTTGGTAATGCAGACTGTATGAAGAGTTTTGAAAATGTGGTGCAGTATTGACCGATTATTGACATGTTTGTTTTCCAGTAGATGGCAGCAATCTTGCACATTTCGTTCAAGGAGATAACACGGACAATGTGCCTGTGTTATCTCCATGAACGAAATTAAGAAATCAAAATAGATGTAAATTATTACAAATGCAAATTAATTTTTAAAAACACCATAAGTGAGTGATAGTTTTTTACAATCGCTATGACAAAATTTCAATACTTTTAACAAATTTTCTAAACTCTTAACGCACCAACACACCTACAACACACAATTGGCAAAACGGTTAATTTCATGCTCAAAATCACACACTGTAAACTACACTCCAACACTAATTTTCAAAAAACAATAATACACTAACACAATAAACTATGTCTACCAAAACACTAACACATGTTCTCTTCCAACAGGGACATAGTCAATCATAGCACAATGTCATAAAAAACACTAACATGAGATGGAATTACAGAAACTGCATTATTTTATATACAGTATGTCAGGTCCTGCCCTTATACAATAGACAGTATATTGTATTGTTTATACAGTAGATTGTTTTGCACTGCAGTTTATTTTGAAGCCTCTCTACAGTTTTGTTTTGTTTGGGTTTAGCAAATGTGTGCATTTTGTTTCCTATGTTGTAGAAATTCAATACAAAAAAATGAATGACCCTTCTCAGAATAGCAGAATAGAATGTACGGTTTATGAAAAAAAGAAGACAGAGACAGAATTGGTGCAGTAAAGGCTTTATTTGCAACAGGACATTTCTGCAAGATAACAAAAATATGCAATACTTGCCATTTACAGCATTACTGTAGGTGAAAATATACAAACAGAAAAAAGCCATCTTCTAATCATCCCGGTCTTCTCCATTTGGCCACACGTTCTCATCCACATCACACTTCTCTGGTAAGGCTTCTTGGGAAGAATTATTTGGCATTCCTTATCCTCCCCTGGAGGTGTTCAGCTGGGATGTCTTGGCATGCAGCATCCATTGCATCCAGTAGGGACATTTGGTCCTGTGGACGATGGTCAAAAACCTTCCATCTCCAGGCTAAGAAAGGGAAAGGGGAGTAATGGGCAAGGAAAATGGACATCATCCTCTGATGGGATCAAACCAGGCCGTGACTGCACTGGAATTGTGAAATGCCACATTGTCCCATATTTGCATTATTCAATCAGCTGTTTCTCAGTAACAATAGAATCAAATACAGGGGATATATTTGTGTTTCAATTCACAATATAATCCCACTGAGCAAAATGATGTCCAAAAGACGTCTTTTTAAAGTCTTTGTCACAAAAGTCGGACGTTGAAAAGACGTCCACTGAGGAGCCAGAATGAAAGTTTTTATGCCGTCTTTTTTTGACGTGTTCTGGACGTCCGATATAGACGTTCATTTAACCTTCATACAAGTTTAAAAACTAGTTCAAATGTGGCCATTGTGGACATATTTTCAACATAATTTATGGTCTCATTTAGACATAATTCCTTTGACTATTGCTGTCAGATGATCTTAGTGAGAATTAGCAGAGGTTTAGATGTTGATATTTGTTTCATTTGAAGTGTCACCATTGTGGAGATCAGTGTTTGCTTTAGTTGGGCTCTTGGTCCCCTTTATTTTTACTTTAGCTTTTCTTTGGCTGCTCTAACAGTGTGTTTGTAGAACTCATATGTTGTGGCAGAGAAAGCCAAGAAAAGTAAGACCAGGTGTTACCAGCTCAATGTTGATGGTGTCATAATCATCACAAATAAAGCATCAAATGTTGAGTTTGAAATAGTATTTAACCACCAACCACGTGGAACTACAATATTGGTGCCAATAGAATATAAAATATATTAAAAATATAAAAATCATGCGCACATGTTTTGAGCAAATATATCATATAGTCACACACAGACATTAAGATTTTGGATATGATTCACAACAACGGTGACAATCTAAACAAAAAAGCTTGGGAATCAATGATGAGTTTTGATCTATGAAAGCTACCCATCATGCATTGCAGCATGACGATTATTTTTTTTTATTGTCACCATTTTTGTGAATCATACGCAAAATCTTAATGTCTGTGTGTGACAACATAATATGTTTATATATATTTATCCACCTCTAAATAAGTGATAATATAAATTCTATTGGTGCCAGTATTGCAGTTCCACAAGGTGGGCGGCAAGAAATGCCAAAGTATCTGACAACATTTGATGCACATTTTGTGATGATTCAATCACCATCATCATCACCATCATCATCATCATAAAGCTGATAACACCTGGTCTTACTTATTCTTGGCTTTCTCTGCCACAACAATGGTGCTCTACAAACACACAGTTACAACAGCCAAAGAAAAGCTAAAGTAAAAATAAAGGGGACCAAGAGCCCAACTAAAGTACACACTGATCTCCACAATGGTGACACTTCAAATGAAACAAATATCAACATCTAAACCTCTGCTAATTCTCAGTAAGATCATCTGACAGCAATAGTCAAAGGAATTATGTCTAAATGAGACCATAAATTATGTTGAAAATATGTCCACAATGGCCACATTTGAACTAGTTTTTAAACTTGTATGAAGGTTCAATGAACGTCTATATCGGACGTCCAGAACACGTCAAAAAAAGACGTCATAAAAACTTTCATTCTGGCTCCTCAGTGGACGTCTTTACAACGTCCGACTTTTGTGACAAAGACTTTAAAAAGACGTCTTTTGGACATCATTTTGCTCAGTGGGAAGCAGCTGTTTACCTTGACTTTAGCCTGTAAGGTTAGGTTTAGAACATGGTGTTATCTGTTCCAGTGGTGTAGTCTAGTTTTTTGTAGTGAGTATACTGTGATATACAAGTTATACAAAACTTTGATTTTGACAGGTTGTCATGAAGACTTTAAAGTTTGTGAGTGTGTGTATATGATACGAATGAATGACGATAGTTTTATCAAGGTAAAATTCTTGTGAAGTGACTCATAAAAGCTCTGCAATGTTCAAATGTGTGCATGTCCTAGACGCTAAAAACACCACGTGTCACGCGCGCGTCAGTGTAGTAGAGCACACATTGAGCGCTCATTCAGAAACACGCAGAACATTCAGTTTATTTCAATAGCAGTCTTTTTAGCTTTAATATTCATAGACACTTAGTAGGCTACATATCGAGATTTGATTCATTGTATCATTACTTTTGATTTGTTCGTTCAAAAAGGGCAAAATTGCGTGACGTTCCGCTTTACAGTAGGCTAAGTTACATTTGTTGCTTGATTCCGCGATTCGATCCGTGTCGCTGCTCAAACACAGACGTCACGGCGGGCGGGGTGAATTTATGAATGAAAGTTCTTTCACAAAACGATGTTGTTACGACTCACGCTTTTTAAAGTGGGCATACGGAGATCTTTGACATTTCCTAGTGGGCATACGGAAATCCTTGACATTTTCTAGTGGGTATACGCCGTATACCTGCTATCACGTAGACTACACCACTGATCTGTTCTGACATACGGTGTTAAAGCATTGGTAAATTTGGTGGTAAAAATCCGGTGTTTTGGTCTTGTTTGAGCTTGTGTGTAAAAGAAGTTCAAGCATTTTAAATTTGTGTTAATTGTATGGATTTTGTGTTAAAGCAACAAGAAATGTGTTAATAGTAGGCCTATAGCTTACACAGACTGATAGTGCTAACTGTGTTAAAAGTTTTGGAAAATTGTTAAAAGTATTGAAAAATCTGTCAATTGTAAAAAACTTTAAAAGAAAATGCATACATTCCCATGAATTATGAGCTTTTCAGTTTGTTGAAATAATGTTGCACTTGTATTCAATTATAACACACACACACACCTAGTCATCCCATTTCACGAGTTCAACCTTACACATAATTAGATAGAGTAAAGGATATGTATATTTGGCGTGCTGTCCGAGGGGATTTGGCCCGAACCCCCCAGAGTACTCCCCATCCCAGGTGAGGAGATGGGGTGGTGGAGGGATGCTAGAAAACTGTAATAGAACAGCAGTAAAAACGATTGTATATATACCTCTTGATGTTGCAGTTTTTTTCAATTGTTCACACACAATTTTGAAAACCAGGTTTTTTTTTCCAAATATAATCACAATTATCGAAACACCACACTCAATTTGCATCATTCCTTGATTGTTTGCAAAATGACACACTTCTGTCAAAACCAGTCAAAACATATACACATATTTGTGAAAATGCTATTAGTTTTCATTTAACCAACACAGTCCTCAATGATCAGACACTATTGCAGCCAGTTTCACACTGCTGTGATAAATAAAAAACACATTTATAAAAAAAAACTAATTTTAGGAAATAGCATGTGCTATATTTTTGGCCAGACATTGTTATGTAAGGGATAATTTAGCTTAAACATTTTTTTAAAAAGTGACAAACCCACACCATTCTTCATGATTAAGTTTGAGATATAGGGAGAATGTACACAAATTGGCCTACTATAAACTTACCAAGCACTGCACAACACTGATGCTGCAGACTAAATATTTCAAGTATTTATTTCAATACTTACAGTATTTCTTACCCATAATCAGTTACAATAATCAACCAACAATGAAATCAATGAAACAAATAAAATCTGTAGACAAATAAAAATTACTGCATGAAACACATACACATTGACTCTACTTGTGTATGTACAAGTATGTTCATTGAAAACTACTGTAAAAGCAAAAAGAATACTGTAACTATTCAGTTACAGTATCAACCAGAGATTTGGTTGATCTCTTTATCCAGCTTCCATCAGTGTCAGTCCATGGTTGATAACATGGTCAATAAGTGTTGCACGAATAACTTGAGTCAAATTTGGCCCTCGTCTTCTTTGTTCACACTGTCAGAAATAGGGGTACAGTAGGAGTCCATTTCTGTCCCCCAAGGTACATATATGTACCTTTTTGAGGGTCAAAAAGGTACATATATGTCCCCAAGCATTAAAAGGTACATATATATATACCGTTTCTTTTAAAGGTTAAAGTACAATATCAAAAGACAGCCTCTGCTAAGTAATTTTTTTTTTTGTAAAAAAAATTCGTTTTTTAAAAAGGTTTTAAGGATACCTTAATCATTTAAGGTAGATTTGAACTTATCACTATATTTGACTAGCCTTGAAATAAAGGAAATAAAAGTTTTGTAAGTCAATTTACTGATAATAAATCATTATAAAAGAGCAAAAACTCCAGTGTTAAATTAACTCTCCTGGGAGTTTATATGGCTCAGACTCAAGAGTGTTAAAGTGTTAAAATATGACTGTTAAATTAACAAAAATTAATGAGCTAATTAAGTGATTCATTGAGTGATGATTGACCATTATTGAAGACACCTGATGTTAACAAGCAGAATCACTGAAGTAGAAAATAAAATAAAATTAAGACACCGTTATGGTGATCAGTGTTTGCTTTAGTTGGGCTCTTGACCCTTAAACTGATAACATTAGATTTTGTTTCTCTGTTGTGTCTGAGTTACAACTGCCGGATGAACAAAGAGAAAAGTTGATCAGGTGGTGTTGGTTATGTTTTGACAATCATAATTTGACCTGAATCACTGAACTCATTTAAAGTCTAATATCTGATTTAAATGTATATTTTTAATTACAGCAGCCTGTGATTCAACAGAATAAAATCCATCATTTTCTAATCTAAAGGGTTTCTTAAAAGTTTATCTGATAAAACAAATCTTTCTTTTAGGCACACACAGACATCAAGAATCAGTGTATGAATCTCAACAATGGTGACAAAAAGAATATTCAATTAGGGAAAGGTTATTAGTAAAACAATTCGGATCATAATTTATTCATACCGCAATGCATGATGGGAGCCATTAATGAGTTTTGATTGGTGGCACCCAGAATGCACTGCAACATGCTTTATTATTGTCACCATTGTTGAGATTCACAGGCTGATTATTGATGTCAGTGTGTCAACATAAAATATATATTTTTTTAAAGTCTTTTGATCAGAACAACTTTTAAGAAATATTTTGGATTATATGGAAAATGCTGAAAATCATTTGCTGTAGAATTACAGGCTGCTGTAATCAACAATAAACATTTAAGACTGAGATTGAGAAAAAGAATGAGTTCAGTGATTCAGGCAAATTATGATTATGTCAAAACATAACCAACACCACCTGATCACCTTTTCGCTTTGTTCATCTGGCAGTTATAGCTCAGATACAACAGCCAAACAAAATCTGAAATTAATGGTTTAAGGGTCAAGAGCCCAACTAAAGCAAACACTGATCACCATAACGGTGTCTTAAAAAATGATATTTTCTCCTTCAGTGATTCTGCTTGTGAACATCAGGTGTCTTCAATAATGGTCAATCATCACTCAATGATTCACGTAATTATCTCATTAACTTTAACACTCTTGAGTCTGGAGTCATGTAAACTCCCAGGAGAGTTCAATTAACACTGGAGTTTTTGCTGTTGGACCTCAAGGTACATACATGTACCTTTTTGAGGGTCAAAAAGCATTAAAAGGTACATATATGTACCGTTTCTTCTAAAGGTTAAGGTACAATATTGTACCCTTGAGGGTACAGCCCCAGTGACAAGCCATTGTACCCCTAAAGGTACAATTATGTACTTTATGTTCTGAGACTATGTAGAGCCAGCCCTGATTGGCTGCTTGAATCTCAATTTAAAAGAACGTCCAGTTTGCGGCCTTTCTTTCTTTTGGCCATCGGTGGAGAAGAAGTCAGAGCATGGTTACTCATGGTTCTTACAGGGCTTTTAACCGAGGAGGTCCTTCAGAAAATATCAGAAGCAGGCATAGAAGTAACCGACGTCGAGATGAAAGGAGATGAAATGGACTTTCAGGCAAATGACTCTTACTCAGATGATGATCATTTATATGTCACAGTTAAACATTGAGTTTAAAATGAAATGTTGGAAGATGTGAAAATTAAAAGGGTTTAATAAATTCTGATTTTAATTCAGCACGTGTGTAATATATATATATATATAAATCTCATTATAGTCAACGATTGTACCCTGTCAAAGCCAATTTCGTACCATTTTTGAAGGGTCCATTTTTGTACTGTTAAATAAAGGTACAAAATTGTCACCACAGGTACAAGACTGGTCTCTTAAGGTACAAATCACAAGGGTACAAATATGTGCCCTATGCCAAGGGTACAATATTGTACCCTTGAGGGTACAGCCCCAGTGACAAGGCATTGTACCCCTAAAGGTACAATTATGTACTTTATTTTCTGAGAGCGCAGGTTCTATCAACTCTTCAAGTCTTTCTCTACCTCTTCCTCTACCTAGGCCTCTTCCTCTATCTCCTTCTCCTCTTCCTCTACCTGGGCCTCTTCCTCTGTCTCCTTCTCTTCTTCCTCTACCTTCTTCATCTCCTCATTCTCACTCTTCTTCTTCTAGCTCCTTCCATTTTTGTTGAAGACAGGTGAACTCTTCTGCTGCCTTTACTGTAATAGCATAGTGCTGCGTTTTCAAATTAGCACATGTGTGGTTCCACACCTGGTGGATGTGAGAATCCAATTCGTTCATTAGTGTGGTCAATGGCAATCCTGTGGCTTTGTAATGACAAGGAAGTAACCTCACAATCCTTATCTGTGTCTGGTGTGAAAATGTGTGTAGAGTTTTACAAATCACTGTGTGTAATGTTTTGCAAAAAGGATGAAGCAGACATTGTGTGTAATGTTGTGCAAATCTGTGAAGGTGTTTTGCTCATTTGAGTAGAGTTTTGCAAATTGTGTAGAAATCTTTATTTTAGTGTGTAAAAAACTGTATTATCAGCTGAGATATATTGTTTTTGAACTGATATCACTGCAGAAGCAGTGGTTTTTATACTGTATCTAAGGTTTGGAATATTGTTTTTGCTATTGTGGGATGGTGTGTGTTAACATTTGTAAATACTACAAAAACAATCCATAATTTTGTTGGGAGGCATAGCTTGTCTGTTAAGAAAATGTAAGCATTGTGGAAATGTGTTCACTGACTGCATATTGTGTGAAAGCGACATGAAATGTGTGAATGGTATGGCCACAAAAGACATGCTGCGCTAATTGTGTTTAGAGTTTTGAAAATGTGACAAATGTGTTTAGAGTTTTGAAAACTGGTTGGACAAATGCTTGTTAGCGACTGAAAAAAACTGTAATCACATTGTATGTGACGTGATAATGAGGAGTCATTATGTATAGAATGTTAAAGATCAAGTATTCTTGGGCCAGAGATATATTCAGAAGGTATGATATTGACTACACCTTGGTTGATTTAACATCAGAAAGAGTCTATGAGAATAAATGGTATGATAGGTATTCTAGGGACCCTTTGGGTAGAAATATTTTCAAAGGGTCAAGTACAGGCTGGCTGACATAACATCAGAAGTAGCCTATGAGTTTATTGTAACAAAAAACCTTTTGATGACCCTTTGGCCAGAGAATACTGATTGACTTCTGATGTTACATTAACAGTATTTCTGATGTAACAGAAGAAGTCAAACAGTATTCTCTGTAGTCCATGTTTAACTAACAGAACTTATTTCTGGCCAAAGCTTCCTTGAATATTAACTTATTCACTGATTCCATCTGATGTTACATTAGTCCATTTTTGACCCACTGACCTACCATTTCCTGGCCAAAGAGTACTCAAAATTGAACTTTCTTCACATTCTTGTTGACTTACTTCTTATACTGCCTCTGATGCTATTTCAGCCAGTCTTTATTTGACCCATTGGAAATATTTCTGGAAAGGTTCCTCAAAAGTTAAATTACTATATATACTCATAGACTATAGTCTTTTACATTAGCCAGACAGTAGACCATATTTGACCTATTGATATTTTTGGAACGATCATGACATTATTCTTTACAAATTGCTTTTACATCAAATCTAAAGTAGTCAAAATCTGACCTTTGAAGATATTTCTGACTAAAGAGTCCATGAACATTAACTCACTATACACTCTCATTGACCTATTGATTTCACATCAGCTTCATATTTGACTTACTAAATATATTTCTGGTCAAACTTTACTCAATCTTGAACTTTCTATACATATCCATTGACTCCTGATGTTACATCAGCAACTACTGTTATCTCTTAATGCATATCGAAACGAGTTAGATATTGTAGGCATTGCAATGCAACAGGTGTATAGCTTAAATATTATTATTCAATGCACAATGCACAACGCAGGATATACATGTGCAATGCTATGCAAGAGCAGATTATCTTCAACGTACTACGGAATGAGTTAGTTCTTGAATTCATTGCATATAACTTATTCTTCAATGCACAATGCTTGATCGTATTGCAATGCAATGCAACAACAGATTGCATTTCACATCTCTTCAACGCACTACGGAAATAGTTGGTTCACTGCAATGCAACAAATTGCATATGACTATTATGTTATTTTTCATTGCACAACGCTTGATCGTATGTGCAATGCAAAAGCGATTGCACTGCACATCTCTTCAACGCACTTCAGAATGAGTTTTCGCACTTCGGAATGAGTTCTTTCCATTTCCTCCCAGCAAAGTCCATATGACTTTAATGTTATTCTTCAATGCATAACGCTTGATCGTATGATCTTCAACGCACTTCGGAATGAGTTAGTTCTTGAATGCATTGCAATGCAACAAAGTGCATATTACTTATTCTTCAATGCACAACGCTTGATCGTATGTGCAATGCAATAGCAGATTGAATTGCACATCTCTTCAACGCACTTCGGAATGAGATAGTTCTTGAATGCATTGCAATGCAACAACAGATTGCATTTCACATCTCTTCAACGCACTAAAGAAAAGAGTTGGTTTCCTAATGCACTGCAATGCAACAAATTGCATATGACTATTATGTTATTTTTCAAAAACAAGCGTTGTGCATTGAAGAATAAGTAATATGCACTTTGTTGCATTGCGTTGCATTCAAGAACTAACTCATTCCGTAGTGGGTTGAAGAGATGTGCAATGCAATCTGCTGTTGCGTTGCATTGCATATACAATCAAGCGTTGTGCATTGGAGAATAAGTAATATGCATTTTGTTGCAATGCATTCAAGAACCAACTCATTCCGTAGTGCGTTCAAGAGATGTTCAATGAAATCTGCTTATGCATAGCATTGCATATACGATCAAGCGTTGTGCATTGAAGAATAACATAAGTAATATACACTTTGTTGCATTGCAATGCATTCAAGAACTAACTAATTCCGAAATGCGTTGAAGAGATGTGCAATGCAAACTGCTGTTGCATTGCTCATACTATCCAGCGTTGTGCATTGAAGAATAACATAAGTAATATACACTTTGATGCATTGCAAAACAATACATTCAAAAACTAACTCATTCCGAAGTGCGTTGAAAAGATGTGCAATGCAATCTGCTTATGCATAGCATTGCACATACTATCAAGCGTTGTGCATTGAAGAATAAAATATAAGTAATGTGCACTTTGTTGCACTTCAGTAAATTCAAGAATTAACTCATTCCGACATTCGTTTAGGAGATGTGCAATGTAATCTGCTATTCATTGCCTTACACATACGATCAAGCATTGTGCATTGAAGAAAATCATACAAGTCATAAGCAATTCGTTTTTTTGCAATTGATTCAAGAACTAACTCATTCCAAAAAGCGAAGAAGACATGTGCAATGAAATCTGCTATGCATTACATTGCACAAACGATAGAGCGTTGTGCATTGAAGAATAACACAAGTAATTTGCACTTTGTCATTCAAGATCTAAATCATTCCGAAGTGAGTTAAAGATGTGCGATGCAATCTGCTGTTCATTGGCTTACATGCCTTACAAGGATTGTGTATTGAAGAAAATAATAAAAGTCATATGCAATTTGTTTCATTGCAATGCATTCAAGAACTAACTAATTCCGTAGTGTGTTGAAAGAGATGTACAATCCAATCTGCTCTTGCATATTGCAGTGCACAGACGATCAAGCGTTGTGCATTGAAAAATTACATATTATTTATTTAATTACATATCTTCAAGAAATTCAAGAAGAATGAGTAATATGCTCTTTGTTTCATTTTAGTACATTCAAGAACTAACTCATACCTGAGTGCGTTGAAGAGATGTGCAATGCAATCTGCACCTATAATCCAGCGTTGTGCTTTGAAGAATAACATATAAGTAATGTGCACTTTGTTGCATTGCAGTGGATTCAAGAATTAACTCATTCCAAAATGCGTTAAAGATATGTGCAATGTAATCTGCTATGCATTGCATTGCACAAACGATCAAGCGTTTTTCATTGAAGAAAACCATAAAATTCATATGCACTTTGTTTCATTGGAATGCATTCAAGAACCAACTACTTCCGTAGTGCGTTGAAGAGATGTGCAATGCAATCTGCTTTTGCATAGCATTGCACAGACGATCATGCGTTATGCATTGAAGAATAAGTCATATGCACTTTGTTGCATTGCAATGCATTCAAGAAGGTACTCATTCCGAAGTGCATTGAAGAGATGTTCAATGCAATCTGCTATTTCATTGCAATGCATATACGATCAAGCGTTGTGCATTGAAGACTAAGTATATGTACTTTGTATGTTGCAATGCATTCAAGAACTAAATAATTCCGTAGTGTGTTGAAGAGATGTACAATGCAATCTGCTCTTGCATAGCAGTGCACAGACGATCAAGCGTTGTGCATTGAAAAATACATATAAGTAAATATGCACTTTGTTGCATTGCAATGGATTCAAGAATTAACTCATTCCGAAATGCATTGAAGAGATGTGCAATGCAATCTGCTTTTGCATAGTATGGCACAGACGATCACGCGTTATGCATTGAAGAATAAGTCATATGCACTTTGTTGCATTGCAATGCATTCAAGAAGTTACTCATTCCGAAGTGCATTGAAGAGATGTTCGATGCAATCTGCTATTTCATTGCATTGCATATACGATCAAGCGTTGTGCATTGAAGAATAAGTAATATGTACTTTGTATCATTGCAATGCATTCAAGAACTAAATAATTCCATAGTGTATTGAAGAGATGTACAATGCAATCTGCCCTTGCATAGCAGTGCACAGACGATCAAGCGTTGTGCATTGAAAAATTACATATTAGTAAATTTGCACTTTGTTGCATTGCAATAGATTCAAGGACTAACTCATTCTGAAATGCGTTACAGAGATGTGCAATTTAATCTGGTGTTCCATTGCTTTGCACATACGATCAAGCGTTTTGCGTTGAAGAAAACCATAAAAATCATTTGCTATTTGTTACATTGCAATGCATTCAAGAACTAACTAATTATTTATTGTTTTGAAGAGATGTACAATGCACTCTGCTCTTACATAGCATTGCACAGAAGAAAAAGCGTTGTGCATTGAAGAAAACATAAAAGTCATATGCACTTTGTTTCATTGCAATGCATTCAAGAACCAACTCATTCCAAAATGCGTTGAAGAGATGTGTAATGTAATCTGCTATGCATTGCATTGTACATACGATAGAGCGTTGTGCATTGAAGAATAACACACGTAATTTGCACTTTTTCATTCAAGATCTAACTCAACAATGATGTGCAATGAAACTAACTATTACCGTAGTGTGTTGAAGAGATGTACAATGAAATCTGCTCTTGCAGAACATTGCACAGTAAATATAAATAAATATGCACTTTGTTGCATTGCAATGGATTCAAGAACTAACTCATTCCGAAATGCGTTGAGGAGATGTGTAATGCAATCTGCTTATGCATAGCATTGGCACATGCGATCAAGTGTTGTGCATTGAAGAATAACATAAGTAATAATATGCACTTTGATGCATTGCAATGCATTCAAGAACTAACTCATTCCGAAGTGCGTTGAAGAGATGTGCAATGTAATCTGCTGTTCATTGCCTTACATATACGATCAAGGATTGTGCAATGAAGAAAATAATAAAAGTCATGTGCACTTTGTTTCATTGCAATGCATTCAAGAACTAACTCATTCCGAAGTACGTTGAATAGATGTGCAATGCAAACTGCTGTTGCATTGCTTTGCACATACGATTAAGCGTTGTGCATTGAAGAAAACTGTAAAAGTCATATGCTATTTGTTTCATTGCAATGCATTCCAGAACTAACTAATTCTTCAGTGTTTTGAAGAGATGTACAATGCACTCTGCTCTTACATAGCATTGCACAGATGAAAAAGCGTTGTGCATTGAAGAAAACCATAAAAGTAGCGTAGCACTGCACAGACGATTACGCGTTATGCATTGAAGAATAAGTAATATGCACTTTGTTGCAATGCAATGCATTCAAGTTACTCATTCCGTAGTGCGTTGAAGAGATGTTAAATTCCATTGCAATGCATTGCTATGCTATGCATTGCATTGCATATACGATCAAGCGTTGTGCATTGAAGAATAAGTACTATGCACTTTGTTTCATTGCAATGCATTCAAGAACTAACTCATTCCGAAGTGCGTTGAAGAGATGTGCAATGCAATCTGCTGTTCATTGCCTTACATATACGATCAAGGATTGTGCAATGAAGAAAATAATAAAAGTCATATGCACTTTGTTTCATTGCAATGCATTCAAGAACCAACTCATTCCGTAGTGCGTTCAACAGATGTTCAATCCAATCTGCTTATGCATGGCATTGCACATACCAATCAAGCGTTGTGCATTGAAGAATAACATATGTAATATGCACTTTGATGCATTGCAGTGTATTCAAGAATGAACTCATTCCGAAGTGCGTTGAAGAGATGTGCAATGCAATGTGCTTTTGCATAGCATTGCACATATGATCAAGGGTTGTGCATTGAAGAATAACATAAAGTCATATGCCTACATTGCCTACATTGCAATGCATTAAAGAACTAACTAATTCCGTAGTGCGCTGAAGACATGTGCAATGCATCTGCTCTTTCACATACAACCAAGCGTTGTGCATTGAAGAATAATGTTTAAGCTATACCTGTTGCATTGCAATTTCTACAAGATCTAATTCGTTTCAATATGCATTAAGAGATAACAGTAGTTGCATTGCATCACATAAACATACTTAACATATTACTCTGTGAAATTAAAAGATAACATTTGACACGACAATGTGATTTCGCATTACATTGCGTACTACAAGTAACTTATTAATTTGTGTATGAAGGAAGCATTAGCTGTTGAAATGTCAACCCACAACATATTATTATACAATTTAACTAATTCATTTGTATACTTGACGAGAAAACATTATATGAGCAGTTGCTTTAAAATGCAATAATTAACTCATTCCATTGTGCAACGAAGAGATTAATTAATGTGCTAATGCATTGCACTGAAAACGATCAAACTTGTGCATTGTAGAATAAAATATAGAACTGTTAGAACTGTCGCTTGGGTCAGAAAAATGTTCAGTAGGTCAGATACGGAGTACTGCATTGCTGATGTAACATCAGGAGTCAATGGATAAAATATAGAAAGTTCAAGATTGAGTAAAGTTTGACCAGAAATATCTTTAGAAAGTATATTTATGGAGCTGATGTGACATCAGGAGATCAATGAGAGTGTATAGTGAGTTTATGGTCAAGGACTCTACTGTCTGACTATAGTCTGAGTATATATAGTATAAGAAATATTTTCAATGGGTCAAATAAAGACTGGCTGAAATAGCATCAGTAGTATAAAGAGTCAATAAGAATGCGAAGAAAGTTAAATTGCGAGTACTCTTTGACCAGGTTAGTGGGTCACAAATGGACTAATGTAATCAGATGAAATCAGTGAATAACTTAATGTTCAAGGAAGCTTTGGCCAAAAAAATAATATGGACTTCTTAAATATGGACTACTGTATAGCTGATGTAACATCAGAATGTTAATCAGTATTCTCTGGCCAAAGGGTCCTCAAAAGGTTTTTTATTATTCTCATTGACTCTTTCTGATGTTAAATCAGCCAGACACCAAACATATTTTTATACTGTATATTTATCTGGCCCTAAATTTATCTGGTACTAAATTTTGAACATTCTATACCACATAAATCCTTCTTATGTTATGTCAGCCATACAGTAGTCCATGTTTAAATTACTGAACTTATTTCAGGCCAAAGAGTTCTCAATCTTGAACTTTCTAAAAATAATTACTGACTCCATCAGCCAGACAGCTTTCCACGCTGACCATATTTCTGGCCAAAGAGTCCTCGATCTTGAAAATTTTCGGCCGTACAGAATTCCGTAATTGACCTACTGAAAATATTTCTTGCTGAATAGTTGTAAAATGATAACTTACCATATATTCTCATAGACTATCCGATGTTAAATCAGCCAAAGAGTTGTCCATATTTGACCTGCTGAACATATTTCAGCAAAAGAGTCCTTTGATTTGATATTGATTTTTCAAAACATTCAAATTGACCTCATGATGTTATTTCAGTCTTAAGGAAGTCCGTAATTGACCTACTGCAGATATTATTGGCCAAAGGTTGTAAAATGGCAACCTACTATATATTCTCATAGACTCTTTATGATGTTAAATCAGCCAGACAGCAGTCTATATTTGACCTACTGAACATATTTCTGGCCAAAGAGTCTTTCTACTATCATTGAATCCTGATGTTACATCAGTCATACAATAGTCAATATATGATCTATTGAACTTATCTCTGGCCTAAGGACCCTCAAAATATTTATTATAAACTCATAGACTCATTCTGATATACCTCGTCTATACTGTAGTCCATATTTGACCTACTGAATATATTTCTGGCCATAAAGTACTCGATCTTAAACATTTTGCAAATACTCTTTGCCTCCTCCTGATGTTAAATCAGCCAGACAGTAGTCCACATTTGACTTTTTGAACATATTTCAGCCAACGAGTCCTCGATAGTGATTTTTCTAAACATTCAAATTGACTTCTTATGATGGTACGTCAGTCGTACAGAACTCCATAATTGACCCACTTGAACATATTACTGGCCAAAGGGTTGTAAAATGGCAACATTCTATACTTAATTAATCCTTCTGATGTAACATCAGCCAGACAGTAGTCCATATTTGTCCTACTGAACTACCCAAAGAGTCCTCGACATTGAACTTTTTAAAATGTTTTTAAATCAGCCAGACAGTAGTCCACATTTGACTTTTTGAACATATTTCAGCCAACGAGTCCTCGATAGTGATTTTTCTAAACATTCAAATTGACTTCTTATGATGGTACGTCAGTCGTACAGAACTCCATAATTGACCCACTTGAACATATTACTGGCCAAAGGGTTGTAAAATGGCAACATTCTATACTTAATTAATCCTTCTGATGTTAAATCAGCCAGACAGTAGTCCACATTTGACTTTTTGAACATATTTCAGCCAACGAGTCCTCGATAGTGATTTTTCTAAACATTCAAATTGACTTCTTATGATGGTACGTCAGTCGTACAGAACTCCATAATTGACCCACTTGAACATATTACTGGCCAAAGGGTTGTAAAATGGCAACATTCTATACTTAATTAATCCTTCTGATGTAACATCAGCCAGACAATATTTGTCCTACTGAACTACCCAAAGAGTCCTCGACATTGAACTTTTTACACATTCTCATTGACTACTTCTGATGTTTCTTCAGGCAGACTATATTTGACCCATTTAAAATATTTCTGGCCAAAGGGTCCCCAAAAGGTAACTTCCCATATATTCTCATAGACTCTTTATGATCTTAAATCAGCCAGAGAGTTGTCCATATTTGACCTGCTAAACATATTAATGGCCAAAGAGTCCTCGATATTGAACTTTCTACACATTCTCATTGACTATTTCTGATGTTACATAGCCAGCCTATATTTGTCCTGTTTCACTATTAAACGTTGAAGGTAAGATTTTCTTCAGCATTATTGCCCAGAGATTGTCCACCTACCTGTTAAAAATGGCTTCATTGACTCTTCAGTTAAAAAAACGGGCATTCCAGGGTTCTCAGGATGCTTAGAACACATCAATGTTATCTGGCAAGGAATTCAGTCAGATAAAAAGGAGAGGAAGGAGCTCCATGTGACATTCCTGGATTTAGCTAATTCATGTGGTTCAGTGCCACATGAGCTTCTTTGGGCAGCATTTGATTTTTTCAGAGTACCAATGTCAATAACAAATTTAGTGAAAGCCTAGTTTGGAGATTTGCAATTTAGTTTCTCAACTCCAAAATTCAGCACAGCATGGCAATGCTTAGAGGTTGGAATGATGGCAGGATGCACCATTTCTCCATTGGCTTTTTCCATGGCAATGGAAGTAATCATTAGGGCATCAAGATGGGTAGTAGGAGGAGAGCGCTTGGCTTCTGGGATGCGACTACCACCAATCAGAGCATGGATGACATGACAACCATGACTACAACAGTAGCCTGCACTAATCGGTTATTGGGTAAGTTAACAGATAATATTGAATGGGCACGAATGCAATTTAAGCCCTCTAAATCAAGGAGCATCTCGATAGTTAAATGAAAGGTAGTAGATAAAACATTCTTCATTAATGGTGAGGTAATACCAACAGTTTCTGAGAAGCCTTGGGAGATGGTACGATGGGGATCTAAAGGACACAGTTCGAGTGGGAGAAGTTAGACGACAAGCAGTGGAAGGGTTGAAGAGCATAAACAGCTGTGCTCTACCAGGCAAACTAAAACTCTGGTGCTTTCAGTTTGGTCTACTGCCGAGGTTGCTGTGGCCACTGACTGTGTACGAGGTTTCTTTGACAAAAGTGGATAAGCTGGAAGCGTTAATAAGTTCATACATCAGGAAATGGTTGGGAGTTCCACGCTGCCTCTATAGTAAAGGCTGACTTTATAGCAAAGGAATATTGCAGCTGCCAGGCTCTGCTTTAACCGATGAGTTTAAGTGTGCCAAGGTCAGACTGGAAATGACCTTAGTAGAGTCACGCGACAAATGTGTAAGGGAGGCAGCCCCTGTGTAAAAAACTGGTAGAAAGTGGTCAGCAAAGAAATCTGTAGTAGAGGCAAAGGCTGACCTTCAAATTGGGGATATCGTGGGACAGGTACAGCATGGAAGAGGGGGTTTTGAGCTCAGTTTAGCTCCTCCTAAATGGCACAAGGCAGGCCCAGCTCAAAGGAGGAAGCTGGTAGTCAACGTGCGAAAGCAGGAGGAGAGGATGAGGTGTATAAAGGCCATTTCCCAGGCCAAGCAGGGAGAGTGGATGAGATGGGAGAGTGTGGAACAACGCAAGATGGGCTGGCAGGACCTTTGGTCAATGGAAGAGAGTAGGATCAGTTTCCTTATTAGGTCAACATATGATGTTCTCCCATCACCGCAGAACCTAAACCTCTGGGTAGGAGAGGATCCCTCTTGTCCTTTGTGTTCATCACCTGCCACATTAAGGCACATTTTGACAGGATGTAAGGTGGCTCTTAGCCAAGGTCGGTTTACTTGGCGCCATGACCAAGCACTGTGATGTTTGGCTTTAGCATTGGAAGGCAAGCGTAGTATGACCAATAAGTTGCCGCCTGTTCTAGCAAAACATTACACGTAGAAGACAATATTCCTCCGCCCAGGCGAGCAACCACCAAGAAAAGGTGTTAACACCAATTCTCGCCCAGGACAACTGGAAGCTGCTAGGGACTGGAAGATGCTGGCTGATCTTGATCAACGGCTTATATTTCCACCTGAGATTGCCACCACTAACCTACGACTAGATATTGTTTTGTGGTCTGGATCAGCACGCATTGTTCAACTGATAGAGTTAACAGTGCCATGGGAGGATGCGGTAGATGAGGCATATGAGAGGAAGAAACTGCGGTATGCTCATCTGGCCCATCGAGGCAGAACAGCGAGGATGGAGAGTCCAGGTTTATCCAGTGAAAGTGGGTTGTCGAGGTTTTGTGGCACACTCTACAACCCGGTTCCTCAGAGACGTCGGATTCAGTGGCCAAAAGTTGCGTCGCACAGTAAAGAACTTATCTGAAGCAGCAGAAAGGATCAGCAGCTGGCTGTGGTTGAGACAGAAAGATTCTATCTGGCTGTGTACAGGCTACGGTTTCGTAGAATTCTTGAAAAACTTGGAGTCTGTTGGTTTATTTGTATAGGTTGTATAGTATTTACAGTCATTATGTTCCTGTGTATATTGCGTGAATGACGGGTGGTTGGGCAGATATTGTGTTTTGCGGTAGGTGGTATGCCATACGGAACCGTTGCCACTGAAACTGCATTAACGCACCAGTGGGGCTCGACAGCCTTAGTCAAACGGGTTGGCGCATATGGTTGGGTTGCGGAGAGATTGTGAGATTGTGGTTAGGTCTCAGCAGCAGGAGGGATGTAGTGGTCACTAAGCTGGGCTGAGTTGAGTGGGGGACGGAGGGGGGTGGCTCTGGGACGCCAGAGTCACCGTCGAGCCCTCTTGAGGTGTCGTGGGCTAGTCGACGAAACACTGAGGACGGAAGGTGCCCACTTGAAGACCCTAGAGATGTCCCCTACTCGGCTCAATCCAGACGGTTGTCGTGCTGGTCCACTAGGGAGACCACACTGTAGTTGCAGCCGTCTTTTGTGCTGACGCGCCAAGTATACTGCAGCCGTTAACGCCAGACAGAAGGGGAGTCACACCACCATATGGAAAGAAGCGTAAATGGATGGAGAAGCATAGTTTACTGTAAAGCTACGTCTTAGTGTTGCTTATCTTGGCGAAAGCCGAGTACAAATCAGCATGAAGTTTTAACATCTACTCTTGTGTAATGGAAATCAGAAAAAGTCTTTGAGAATATATAGTATGTTGCCTTTTGACAACCCTTTGCCCAGAAATATGTTCAGTAGGTCAATTTTGGACTTGTGTATGGCAGACATAACATTAAAAGAAGTGAATGAGAATGTATAGAAAGTTCTTGATCGAGGACTGTTTGGTCATATATATGTTTAGTAGGTCAAACATGGACTACTGTATGGCTGAGAAAACATAGCAAGGAGACATTATGTAAAGAATGTTCAAGATTGAGTACTCTTGGGCCAGAAATATCTACAATAGGTCAAATATGGACTGCTGTCTGCCTGATTTAACATCAAGAGTCTATGAGAATATTCAGTAAGATACCTTTTGGGGACCTTTTGGCCAGAAATAAGTTTAATGGGTCAAATGCTGACGTAACATCAGAAGTATGCATTATGTATAGGTTGTTCAAGATTGAGTACTCTTGGCCAAGAAATATGTACAGTAGCTCAAATATTTACTGTTTTCTGGCTGATTTAACATCAGAAAAAGTCTACAAGAATATATAGTATGTTGCCTTTTGACAACCCTTTGGCCAGAAATATGTTCAGGTCAATTACAGACTTGTCTATGGCTGACGTAACATCAGAAGACGTTAATGAGAATGTACAGAAGTTCATGATCGAGGATTGTTTGGCCAGATATATGTTCAGTAGGTCAAATATGGACTACTGTCTTGCTGATTTAACATCGTCTACGAGTTCATATTGTAAAAAAAAAAAAAACATTTTGAGGACCCTTTGGCAAGAGATATGTTCATTATGTCAAATATGGACTATTGCATGGCTGACGTAACATCAGGAGTCCATGAGTTTATATAGTAAAAAAAAAGTTTTTGAGGACCCTTTGGCCAGTAATATGTTCATTAGGTAAAATATGGACTACTGGATGGCTGAAGGAACATCAGAAGGAGTCTTTGAGAATATAGTATATAGTATACATAGTATATAGAATATAGTAAGTTGCCTTCTGGGGACCCTTTTGCCAAAAATATTTTCAATGGGGCTGATGTATGGACTTTTGTATGGCTGATCTAACTTCAGAAGAAGTAAATCAGTATGTGTAGAAAGGTCAAGTTTGAGGAATCTTTAGCAAGAAATATATTCAATAGGTTTAAAATGGACTGCTGTATGGCTGAGGTAACATCAAAAGGAGTCATTATGAATGTTGATGATCTTTTTGGCCAGAAATATATTCAGTAGTCTGGCTGATTTAACATCAGAAAGAATCTTTGAAATATATAGTAAGTTGCCTTTTTGGGACCATTTGGCCAGAAATATTTTCAATGGGCCAAATACAGGTTGGCTGACGACGTTGATCAGAAGACGTTCAATGAGAATATGTGTAAAGTTCAATATCGAGTACTCTCTGGCCAGAAATATGTTCTTGAGGTAAAATATGTACTACTGTATGAATGACGGTAAATATGTTCAGTAGGTCAAAAATTGCCTACTATATGGCAAAAAGATAAGAATTAGTCAATGAGAAAGTATAATAAGTTCATGCTCGAGGACTTTTGGGCAAAGACATGTGTTCTGTAGGTCAAATATGCACTACTGTAAGACTGATGTAACATCAGAAGGAGTCAATGGGTACTCTAGAAAGTTGAAGATTGAGGAGTCTCTGGCCAGAAATATGTTCAGTATGTAATATGGACGACTGACTGGATGATTTATATCAGAAGGTGTCCATTAGAATGTATAGGAAGTTAAAGATCGAGGACACTTTGGCCAGAATTATGTTCAGTGGATATGGAATACTGTATCTATACATGTATACACTGTATTTGTAATCTAACATCGGAAGGAGTCTATGAGAATAAATACTAAAAAAGCCTTTCGTTGACCCTTTGGTCAAAAATGTAAAGTATAGGTCAGATATGGACTATTTTCTGTCTGATTTCACATCAGAAAGAGTCTATGAGAATATATAGTAAGGTCACTTTTGGGGACCCTTTGGCCAAAAATATGTTTATTAGGTCAAATATGGACTACTGAATGGCTGATTTAACATCAGAAGGAGTCAATATGTATAGAATGTTTAATATCGAGTACTACTCGAGTAGTACCTTTTGGGGACCCTTTGGCCAAAAATAAGTTTAATGGGTCAATTGCTGACTTCTGGAAAAATATTGACTGCTGTATGGCTGACGTAACATCAGAAGGAGTCATTTTTTAGGTACAGAATGTTCAAGATCGAGTACTCTTGGGCCAGAAATATTACAGTCGGACATATATTGATTGCTAAATAGGCAATATCGAGGACTCTTTGGCCAGAAATATTACTGTAGGTCAAATATGGATTACTAAATAGACAATATCGAGGACTCTTTGGACAGAAATATGTTAATTAGGACAAATATGGACCGCTATATGGCTGACGTAACATCAGAAGTATGCATTAGTTATGTTTAGGTTGTTCAAGATTGAGTACTCTTGGGCAAGAAGTATGCAGTAGCTACAGTAGCTCAAATATTTACTGTTTTCTGGCTGATTTAACATCAGAAAAAGTCTATAAGAATATATAGTATGTTGCCTTTTGAAAACCCTTTGGCCAGAAATATGTTCAGTAGGTCAAATATGGACTACTGTATTGCTGATTTTACATCAGAAAGAGTCTTTGAGAATATATAGTAAGTTGCCTTTTGGGGACCCTTTGGTCAGAAATATTTTCAATGGGCCAAATACGGGCTGAATTATGTAACACAAAAGTAGTCAATGAGTATAGAAAGTTCAATATCGAGTACTTTCTGGCCAGGAATATGTCCATCATGTTAAATATGGACAACTGTATGGCTGACTTAACACCAGTAGTCCATGAGTTAAAAAATATTTAATTGCATACATAGTAAAAAAAAAAATGTTTGTGGACCCTTTGGCCAGAAATATGTGCAGTAGGTTAACTGTGTGGCTGAGGTAACATCAGACAAGAGTTAAATGCACTTTAGTGCATTGCAATGCATTCAAGAACTAACTCATTCCGAAATGCGTTGAAGAGATGTGCAATGCAATCTTCTGTTGCATTGCTTTGCACATACGATCAAGCGTTGTGCATTGAAGAAAACCATAAAAGTAATATGCTATTTGTTTCATTGCAATGCATTCAAGAACTAACTCATTCCGAAATGCGTTGGAAGAGATGTGTAATGTAATCTGCTATGCATTGCATTTTACATACGATCAAGTGTTGTGCATTGAAGAATTACATATAAGTAAATATTCACTTTGTTGCATTGCAATGGATTCAAGAACTAACTCATTCCGAAATGCATTGAAGACATGTGCAATGAAATCTGCAATGCATTGCATTGCACATACGATAGAACGTTGTGCATTGAAGAATAACACGTAATTTGCACTTTTTCATTCAAGATCTAACTCAACAATGATGTGCAAAGAAATCTGCTATGCATTGCAATGCAAAAAACGATCAAGGGTTTTCCATTGAAGAAAACCACAAAAGTCATATGAACTTTGTTGCATTGCAATACATTCCAGAACTAACTCATTCCAAAGTGCGTTGAATAGATGTGCAATGCAATCTGTTTATGCATAGCATTGCACATACGATCAAGCGTTGTGCATTGAAAAATTGCATATAAGTAAATATGCACTTTGTTGCATTGCAATGGATTCAAGAACTAACTCATTCCGAAGTGCGTTGAAGAGATGTGTTATGAAATGTGCTAGGCATTGCATTGCACAAACGAACAAGCGTTTTTCATTGAAGAAAAGTGTTTTGAATTTAAGAATAGCCTAAGTAATTTGTACTTTGTTGCATTGCAGTGGATTCAAGAAATAACTCATTCCGAAATGCGTTGAAGAGATGTGCAATGCAATCTGCTTTTGCATAGTACTGCACAGACGATCACGCGTTATGCATTGAAGAATAAGTAATATGCACTTTGTTGCATTGCAATGTGTTCAAGAAGTTACTCATTCCGAAGTGCATTGAAGAGATATTCAATGCAATCTGCTATTTCATTGTGCATTGAAGAATAAGTAATATGTACTTTGTATGTTGCAATGCATTCAATAACTAAATAATTCTTTAGTGTGTTAAAGAGATGTACAATGCAATCTGCCCTTGCATAGCAGTGCACAGACGATCAAGCGTTGTGCATTAAAGAATAACATAAGTAATATGCACTTTGATGCATTGCAATGCATTGAAGAACTAACTCATTCCGAAGTGCGTTGAATAGATGTGCAATGCAATCTGCTGTTGCATTGCTTTGCACATACGATTAAGCGTTGTGCATTGAAGAAACCCGTAAAAGTCATATGCTATTTGTTTCATTGCAATGCATTCAATAACTAACTAATTCTTTAGTGTTTTGAAGAGATGTATAATGCACTCTGCTCTTACATAGCATTGCAGAGATGAAAAAGCGTTGTGCATTGAAGAAAACCATAAAAGTCATATGCACTTTGTTTCATTGCAATGCATTCAAGAACTAACTCATTCCGAAATGCGTTGGAAGAGATGTGTAATGTAATCTGCTATGCATTGCATTTTACATACGATCAAGTGTTGTGCAATGAAGAATTACATATAAGTAAATATGCACTTTGTTGCATTGCAATGGATTCAAGAACTAACTCATTCCGAAATGCATTGAAGACATGTGCAATGAAATCTGTAATGCATTGCATTGCACATACGATAGAGCGTTGTGCATTGAAGAATAACACATGTAATTTGCACTTTTTCATTCAAGATCTACCTCGACAATAATGTGCAATGAAATCTGCTATGCATTGCAATGCAAAAAACGATCAAGGGTTTTCCATTGAAGAAAACCACAAAAGTCATATGAACTTTGTTGCATTGCAATACATTCAAAAACTAACTCATTCCGAAATGCGTTGAAAAGATATGCAATGCAATCTGCTTATGCATAGCATTGCACATACGATCAAGCGTTGTGCATTGAAAAATAACATATAAGTTATGTGCATTTTGTTGCATTTCAGTGGATTCAAGAATTAACTCATTCCGAAATTCGTTGAAGAGATGTGCAATGAAATCTGCTATTCATTGCCTTACACATATGATCAAGCATTGTGCATTGAAGAAAATCATACAAGTCATAAGCAATTCGTTTTATTTTTGCAGTTGATTCAATAACTAACTCATTCCGAAAAGCGAAGAAGACGTGCAGAAGACGAGCGAAGAAATATGCTATGCATTGCATTGCAAAAACTATAGAGCGTTGTGTATTGAAGAATAACACAAGTAATTTGCACTTTGTCATTCAAGATCTAACTCATTCCGAAGTGAGTTGAAGAGATGTGCAATGCAATCAGCTGTTGCATTACATTGCATATACGATCAAGCGTTGTGCAAAGAAAAAAAATTAATATGCACTTTTTTGCATTGCAATGCATTCAAGAAATAACTCATTCCGAATTGCGTTGAAGAGATGTGCAATGCAATCTGCTATGCATCGCACTGTACATACGATCCAGCTTTGTGCATTGAAGAATAACATTTAAAGTCATGTGCACTTTGTTAGATTGCAGTACTGCACATTTCTTTGCACAACGCTTGATCGTATATGCAATGTAATGCAACAGCTGATTGCATTGCACATCTCTTCAACTGGGACGCCAGAGTCACTGTCGAGCCCTCTTGAGGTGTCGTGGGCTAGTCGACGAAACACTGAGGACGGAAGGTGCCCACTTGAAGACCCTAGAGATGTCCCCTACTCGGCTCAATCCAGACGGTTGTCGTGCTGGTCCACTAGGGAGACCACACTGTAGTTGCAGCCGTCGTGTGTGCCAAGTACACTGCAGCCGTTAACGCCGGACAGAAGGGGAGTCACACCACCATATGGAAAGAAGCATAAATGGATGGAGAAGCATATTTTACTGTAAAGCTACGTCTTAGTGTTGCTTATCTTGACGAAAGCCAAATACAAATCCGCATTCTCATAGACTCATAGACGTTCATATTTTCATATACTCTTTCTGATGTTTAATCAGCTAGAGACATGTCCATATTTGACCAGCTGAACATATTTCTGGGCATAGAGTTCTCAATCTTGAACTTTCTACTTTCACTGAATCCTTCTGATGTTACATAAGTCATAAGTCCTTGATATAGATTTTTCTATACATTCTCTCTTTAGTCCATATATTTATTGAATATATCTCTGGCCTGAGGATCCTCAAAATATTTTTTACTATATAAACTCATAGACTTCTTCCGATGTTACCTCAGCCATAGTGTAGTCCATATTTAACCTACTGTACATATTTCTGGCCCAAGGATACTCGACCTTGAACATTCTATAAATGATTCCTTTTGATGTTACGTCAGCAAAACAGTAGTCCATATTTGAACTAATAAACATATTACTGGCCAAAAAGTACTTGATCTTGAACATTCTATACATAATGACTTCTTCTGATGTTATGTCAGCTATACCGTAGTCCATTTTAAACTATTAAACATGTTTATGGCCAAAGAGTCCTCGATCTTGAAATTTTACACATTCTCATTGTCTACTTCTGATGCTTCTTGCAGTCATAGGCAGCCTATTTTGACCCATTAAAAATCTGGCCAAAGGATACCATATATTCTCATAGACTCTTTCTGATGTTAAATTAGCCAGAAAATTGTCCATATTTGACCTGCTGAACATATCTCTGGCTTAAGGTTCCTCAAATTGTTTTTACTATATAAACTCATAGACTCCTTCTGATGTTGCCTCATCCATACTTTAGTCCATATTCAACCTACTGAACATTTTTCTGGCCAAAGAGTACTCGATCTTAAACATTTTGTACACATTGCCTCCATCTAATGTTAAACCAGACAGAAAGACTTGCTGAACATATTTCTGCCAAAGAGTCCTGGATATTGATTTTTCTATACATTCTCATTGACTCCTTATGATGTCGTATAGAAGTCCGTAATTGGCCTACTCAAAATATTTCTGGCCAAATGGTTGTCAAAAGGCAACATTCTACATATTCTCACAGACTCTTTCTGATGTTAAATAAGCCAGAAAAATATTTCCTGCCAACGAATCCTCGATATTGAACTTTCTACACATTCTCATTGACTACTTCTGATATTACGTAAGCAAGCCTATATTTGACCCATTGAAAATTATTCTTGCCAAAAATATTCTTTCTGTTGTTAAATCAGCCAGACAATAGTCCATATTTGACCTACTGTACATATTTCGAGAACCCTTTGCCTAGAAATATGTTCAGTAGGTCAAATATGAACTACTGTATGGCTGAGAAAACATAGCAAGGAGACATTATGTAAAGAATGTTCAAGATTGAGTACTCTTGTGCCAGAAATATCTACAGTAGGTCAAATATGGACTGCTGTCCTGATTTAACATCAGAAGTAGTCAATGAGAATTTGTGGAAAGTTCAATAGCAAGGATGCTTTGGCCTTCTGGTTGTTACGTCAGCCATACAGCTGTCCATATTTGTCCTAATAAACTAATATTTCAATGTGTTTATTAGGAAAAATATTGACTGCTGTATGGCTGACGTAATTGTCAGGAGTCATTTTTGTAGGTATAGAATGTTCAAGATTGTGTACTCTTGGGCCAGAAATAGGTACAGAGGGTCAAATATGGATTACTAAATAGAGAATATCTAGGACTCTTTGGCCAGAAATATGTACAGTAGGTCAAATATGGATTACTAAATAGACAATATCGAGGACTCTTTGGCCAGAAATATGTTAATTAGGACAAATATGGACTGCTATATGGCTGACGTAACATCAGAAAAAGTCTATAAGAATATATAGTATGTATGTTCAGTAGGTCAATTACAGACTTGTCTATTGGTGACGTAACATCAGAAGAAGTTAATAAGAATGTATAGAAGTTCATGATCGAGGATTGTTTGGCCAGATATATGTTCATTAGGTCAAATATGGACTACTGTCTGGCTGATTTAACATCAGAAAGAGTCTTTGAGAGTATGTAGTAAGTTGCGTTTTGGGGACCATTCGGCCAGAAATATTTTCAATGGGCCAAATACAGGCTGGCTGACGTAACATCAAAAGTAGTTCATGAGAATTTATAGAAAGTTCAATATCGAGTACTTTTTGGCCAGAGATATGTTCATCATGGACAACTGTATGGCTGAGGTAACATCAGAAGGAGTTAATATGTATAGAATGTTTATGTATATAATGACTGACATAACATCAGGAGTCCACAAGTTTATATAGTAAAAAAAAAATTTTAGGACCCTTTAGCCAGAAATATGTTCATTAGGTAAAATATGGACTACTGTATGGCTGATGTAACATCAGAAGGAGTCATTATGTATAGAATGCTTATGTATAGAATGACTAACATTACATCAGGAGTCCAGAAGGTTATATAGTAAAAATAATTTGAGAACCCTTTGGCCAGAAAAATCTTCATTAGGTCAAATATGGACTACTGTATAGCTGAGGTAACATCAGAAGGTGCCAATATGTATTAAAAAAATTAATATCGAGTACTCCTTGGCCATAAATATGTGGATTAGGTCAAATATGGAGTACTGTATGGCTGAGGTAACATCATAAAGTGTAACATCATAATTAGTAAGTTGTCTTTTGAGGACCCTTTGGCCAGAAATATTTTTAATGAGTCAAATATAGTGGCTGGCTGACGTAACAATAGAAAGTAGTCAATGATATTGTGTAGAAAGTTTAATATTGAATACTCTTTGGCCAGAAATATTAACATTTAGTCAAATATGGATTACTGTATGGCTGACGCAACATCAGTCCATGAATTTCTACAGTAAAAATATTTTTTTGAGGACCCTTTGGGCAGAAATATGTTCTTTAGGTCACATATGGACTACTGTATGACTGGTATAACATCAAAAGGAGTCTATGAGTTTATGTGGTAAAGAAAACAACTTTTTGAGGACCCTTTGACCCTAACCCATGCGCTACTGTATGGTTGATGTAACTTCAGAAATAGTCAATCAATATGTGTATAAAGTTCAAGATTGAGGACTCTTTAGCAAGAAATACATTCAATAGGTTAAAAATGGACTACTGTATGACTGAGGTATAATCAG
Source organism: Tiaroga cobitis (assembly GCA_030578255.1). Classification (NCBI taxonomy): domain Eukaryota; kingdom Metazoa; phylum Chordata; class Actinopteri; order Cypriniformes; family Leuciscidae; genus Tiaroga; species Tiaroga cobitis. Next base: position 10,694,542 of record CM060605.1, read on the forward strand.
AAGGAGTGCTTATGTATAGAATGTTCAATAGCAAGTACTTTTTGAACAGAAATCTGTTCAGTAGGACAAATATGGACTACTGTCTGGCTGATTTAACATCAGAAAGAGTCTTTGAGAGTATGTAGTAAGTTGCCTTTTGGAGACCATTTGGCCAGAAACATTTTCAACAGGCTTGGCTGACTTAACACAAAAGTAGTCAATGAGAATGTGTAGAAAGTTCAATATCGAGTGCTCCTTGGCCAGAAATATGTGCAGTAGGTTAAATATGGACTACTGTATGGCTGAGGTAACATCAGACAGAGTTATATGCACTTTGTTTCATTGCAATGCATTCAAGAACAAACTCTTTCCGTAGTGCGTTGAAGAGATGAGCAATGCAGTCTACTGTTGCATGGCATTGCATATACGATCAAGCGTTGTGCATTGAAGAAAATCATAAAAGTCATATGCAATTTGTTTCTTTGCAATGCATTCAAGAACTAACTAATTCTGTAGTGTGTTGAAGAGATGTTCATTGCCTTGCACATACGATCAAGCGCTGTGCATTGAAGAATAAGTAATATGCACTTTGTTTCATTGCAATGCATTCAAGAACTAACTCATTCCAAAATGCGTTGAAGAGATGTGCAATGTAATCTGCTATGCATTGGATTGCACAAACGATCAAGCTTTGTGCATTGAAGAAAATCATAAAAGTCATATGCACTTTGTTTCATTGCAATGCATTCAAGAACCAACTCATTCCGTAGTGCGTTCAAGAGATGTTCAATGCAATCTACTTATGCATAGCTTTGCACATACGATCAAGAGTTGTGCATTAAAGAATAACAAATGCACTTTGTTGCATTGAAATGGATTCAAGATCTAACTCATTCCGAAATGCGTTGAAGAGATGTGCAATGTAATCTGCTATGCAATGCACGAATGATCAAACGTTTTGCCTGGAAGATAACAAGAAAAGTCATATGCACTTTGTTTCATTGCAATGCATTCAAGAACCAACTTATTCCGTAGTGCGTTGAAGAGATGTGCAATTCAATCTCCTATTGCATTGCATTGCACATACGATCCAGCATTGTGCTTTGAAGAAAATTATAAAAGTCATAAGCAATTTGTTTTTTTTGCAATGCATTCAAGAACTAAATAATTCCGTAGTGTGTTGAAGAGATGTTCAATGCAATCTGCTTATGCATAGCTTTGCACATACGATGAAGCGGTGTGCATTGAAGAATAACATAAGTAATATGCACTTTGATGCTTTGCAATGCATTCAAACTCATTCCGAAGTGCGTTGGAGAGATGTGCAATGCAAACTGCTGTTGTATTGCACTGCACATACGATCCAGCGTTGTGCTTTGAAGAAAATCATAAAAGTCATAAGCAATTTTTTTTTGCAATGCATTCAAGAACTAAAAAATTCCGTAGTGTGTTGAAGAGATGTACAATGCAATCTGCTCTTGCATAGCATTGCACAGACGATCGAGCGTTGTGCATTAAAGAATTACATATAAGTTAATATGCACTTTGTTGTATTGAAATGGATTCAAGAATTAACTCATTCCGAAAAGCGTTGAAGACATATGCAATGAAATCTGTCATGCTTTGCATTGAATATACGATAGAGCATTGAAGAATAACAATTAAAGTCATGTGCACTTTGTTACATTGCAGTTGATTCAAGAATGAACTCATTCCGAAATTCGTTGAAGAGATGTGCAATGCAAATCTGCTCTTGCATAGCATTGCACAGACGATCACGCGTTAAGCATTGAAGAATAAGTAATATGCTCTTTGTTGCATTGCAATGGATTCAAGAAGTTACTCATTCCGTAGTGCGTTGAAGAGATGTTAAATTGCATTGCATTGCTTATGCATTACATTGCATATACGATCAAGCGCTGTGCATTGAAGAATAAGTAATATGCACTTTGTTTCATTGCAATGCATTCAAGAACTAACTCATTCCGAAGTGCGTTGAAGAGATGTGCAATGTAATCTGCTATGCATTGCATTGCACAAACGATCAAGCTTTGTGCATTGAAGAAAATCATAAAAGTCATATGCAATTTGTTTCTTTGCAATGCATTCAAGAACTAACTCATTCCGTAGTGCGTTGAAGAGATGTTAAATTGCATTGCATTGCATTGCTTATGCATTGCATTGCATATACGATCAAGCGTTGTGCATTGAAGAATAAGTAATATGCACTTTGTTTCATTGCAATGCATTCAAGAACTAACTCATTCCGAAGTGCGTTGAAAAGATGTGCAATGCAATCTGCTGTTCATTGCCTTACATATGCGATCAAGGATTGTGCAATGACGAAAATAATAAAAGTCATATGCAATTTGTTTCATTGCAATGCATTCAAGAACCAACTCATTCCGAAATGCGTTGAAGAGATGTGTAATGTAATCTGCTATGCATCGCATTGCACAAATGATCAAACGTTGTGCATTGAAGAAAACCATAAAAGTCATATGCACTGTTTCATTGTAATGCGTTCAAGAACTAACTCATTCCGGAATGCGTTGAAGAGATGTGTAATGTAATCTGCTATGCATCGCATTGCATTGTACAAACGATCAAGCTTTTGTGCATTGAAGAAAATCATAAAAGTCATATGCAATTTGTTTCTTTGCAATGCATTCAAGAACTAACTAATTGTGTAGTGTGTTGAAGAGATGTTCATTGCACTGCAAATACGATCCAGCGTTGTGCTTTGAAGAAAATCATAAAAGTCGTAAGCAATTTTTTTTTTGCAATGCATTCAAGAACTAAATAATTCCGTAGTGTGTTGAAGAGATGTACAATGCAATCTGCTCTTGCATAGCATTGCACAGACGATCACGCGTTATGCATTGAAGAATAAGTAATATGCACTTGCGTTGCAATGCATTCAAGAACTATCTAATTCCGTAGTTTGTTGAAGAGATGTTCAATGCAATCTGCTTATGCATAGCATTGCACATACGATCAAGCGGTGTGCATTGAAGAATAACATAAGTAATATGCACTTTGATGCTTTGCAATGCATTCAAACTCATTCCGAAGTGCGTTGGAGAGATGTGCAATGCAATCTGCTGTTGTATTGCACTGCACATACGATCCAGCGTTGTGCTTTGAAGAAAATCATAAAAGTCATAAGCAATTTTTTTTTGCAATGCATTCAAGAACTAAATAATTCCGTAGTGTGTTGAAGAGATGTACAATGCAATCTGCTCTTGCATAGCATTGCACAGACGATCGAGCGTTGTGCATTAAAGAATTAATTACAAGTTAATATGCACTTTGTTGTATTGCAATGGATTCAAGAATTAACTCATTCCGAAAAGAGTTGAATACATATGCAATGAAATCTGTCATGCTTTGCATTGAACATACGATAGAGCTTTGTGCATTGAAGAATAACACAAGTAGTTTGCACTTTGTCATTCAAGATCTAACTCATTCCGAAGTGAGTTGAAGAGATGTGCAACGCAATCAGCTGTTGCATTACATTGCATACGATCAAGCGTTGTGCAAAGAAAAAAAAATAATATGCACTTTTTTGCATTGCAATGCATTCAAGAAATAACTCATTCCGAAATGCGTTGAAGAGATGTGCAATGCAATCTGCTATGCATCGCATTGTACATACGATCCAGCTTTATGCATTGAAGAATAACAATTAAAGTCATCTGCACTTTGTTACATTGCAGTTGATTCAAGAATGAACTCATTCCGAAATTCGTTGTAGAGATGTGCAATGCAAATCTGCTCTTGCATAGCACAGACGATCAAGCATTATGCATTTAAGAATAAGTATTATGCTCTTTGTTGCATTGCAATGCATTCAAGAAGTTACTCATTCCGTAGTGCGTTGAAGAGATGTTAAATTGCATTGCATTGCCTATGCATTGCATTGCATATACGATCAAGCGTTGTGCATTGAAGAATAAGTAATATGCACTTTGTTTCATTGCAATGCATTCAAGAACTAACTCATTTCGAAGTGCGTTGAAGAGATGTGCAATGCAATCTGCTGTTCATTGCCTTACATATGCGATCAAGGATTGTGCAATGAAGAAAATAATAAAAGTCATATGCAATTTGTTTCATGGCAATGCATTCAAGATCCAACTCATTCCAAAATGTGTTGAAGTGATGTACAATGCAACCTGCATGCATTGCATTGCACAAATGATCAAACGTTGTGCATTGAAGAAAACCATAAAAGTCATATGCACTTTGTTTCATTGTAATGCGTTCAAGAACTAACTCATTCCGGAATGCGTTGAAGAGATGTGTAATGTAATCTGCTATGCATCGCATTGCACAGATGATCAAGCGTTGTGCATTGAAGAAAACCAGAAAAGTCATGTGCACTGTTTCATTGTAATGCATTCAAGAACTAACTCATTCCAAAATGCGTTGAAGAGATGTGTAATGTAATCTGCTATGCAGCGCATTGCATTGCACAAACGATCAAGCTTTTGTGCATTGAAGAAAATCATAAAAGTCATATGCAATTTGTTTCTTTGCAATGCATTCAAGAACTAACTAATTCTGTAGTGTGTTAAAGAGATGTTTATTGCCTTGCACATACGATCAAGCGCTGTGCATTGAAGAATAAGTAATATGCACTTTGTTTCATTGCAATGCATTCAAGAACTAACTCATTCCAAAATGCGTTGAAGAGATGTGCAATGTAATCTGCTATGCATTGCATTGCACAAACGATCAAGCTTTGTGCATTGAAGAAAATCATAAAAGTCATATGCAATTTGTTTCTTTGCAATGCATTCAAGAACTAACTAATTCTGTAGGGTGTTGAAGAGATGTTCCTTGCCTTGCACATACGATCAAGTGCTGTGCATTGAAGAATAAGTAATATGCACTTTGTTGTATTGCAATGGATTCAAGATCTAACTCATTCCGAAATGCGTTGAAGAGATGTACAATGTAATCTGCTATGCATTGCACGAATGATCAAGCGTTTTGCCTGGAAGATAACAAGAAAAGTCATATGCACTTTGTTTCATTGCAATGCATTCAAAAACCAACTTATTCCGTAGTGCGTTGAAGAGATGTGCAATTCAATATGCTAATGCATTGCATTGCACATACGATCCAGGATTGTGCTTTGAAGAAAATCATTAAAGTCATAAGCAATTTTTTTTTTTTTGCAATGCATTCAAGAACTATCTAATTCCGTATTGTGTTGAAGAGATGTACAATACAATCTTCTTATGCATAGCATTGCACAGACGATCACGCGTTATGCATTGAAGAATAAGTAGTATGCACTTGCGTTGCAATGCATTCAAGAACTATCTAATTCCGTAGTGTGTTGAAGAGATGTTCAATGCAATCTGCTTATGCATAGCATTGCACATACGATCAAGCGGTGTGCATTGAAGAATAACATAAGTAATATGCACTTTGATGCTTTGCAATGCATTCAAACTCATTCCGAAGTGCGTTGGAGAGATGTGCAATGCAATCTGCTGTTGTATTGCACTTGCACATACGATCCAGCGTTGTGCTTTGAAGAAAATCATAAAAGTCATAAGCAATTTTTTTTTGCAATGCATTCAAGAACTAAATAATTCCGTAGTGTGTTGAAGAGATGTACAATGCAATCTGCTCTTGCATAGCATTGCACAGACGATCGAGCGTTGTGCATTAAAGAATTAATTACAAGTTAATATGCACTTTGTTGCATTGCAATGGATTCAAGAATTAACTCATTCTGAAAAGAGTTGAAGACATATGCAATGAAATCTGTCATGCTTTGCATTGAACATACGATAGAGCTTTGTGCATTGAAGAATAACACAAGTAGTTTGCACTTTGTCATTCAAGATCTAACTCATTACGAAGTGAGTTGAAGAGATGTGCAATGTAATCAGCTGTTGCATTACATTGCATACGATCAAGCGTTGTGCAAAGAAAAAAAAATAATATGCACTTTTTTGCATTGCAATGCATTCAAGAAATAACTCATTCCGAAATGCGTTGAAGAGATGTGCAATGCAATCTGCTATGCATCGCATTGTACATACGATCCAGCTTTGTGCATTGAAGAATAACAATTAAAGTCATGTGCACTTTGTTACATTACAGTTGATTCAAGAATGAACACATTCCGAAATTCGTTGTAGAGATGTGCAATGCAAATCTGCTCTTGCATAGCACAGAAGATCAAGCGTTATGCATTTAAGAATAAGTATTATGCTCTTTGTTGCATTGCAATGCATTCAAGAAGTTACTCATTCCGTAGTGCGTTGAAGAGATGTTAAATTGCATTGCATTGCCTATGCATTGCATTGCATATACGATCAAGCGTTGTGCATTGAAGAATAAGTAATATGCACTTTGTTTCATTGCAATGCATTCAAGAACTAACTCATTCCGAAGTGCGTTGAAGAGATGTGCAATGCAATCTGCTGTTCATTGCCTTACATATGCGATCAAGGATTGTGCAATGAAGAAAATAATAAAAGTCATATGCAATTTGTTTCATTGCAATGCATTCAAGAACCAACTCATTCCGAAATGTGTTGAAGTGATGTACAATGCAACCTGCTATGCATTGCATTGCACAAATGATCAAACGTTGTGCATTGAAGAAAACCATAAAAGTCATATGCACTTTGTTTCAGTGCAATGCATTCAAGAACCAACTCATTCCGTAGTGTGTTCAATGCAATCTGCTTATGCATAGCATTGCAAATACCATCAAGCGTTGTGCATTGAAGAATCACATAAGTAATATTTACTTTGATGCATTGCAATGCATTAAAGAACTAACTATTTCCGTAGTGCGCTGAAGACATGTGCATCTGCTCTTTCAATACAACCAAGCGTTTTGCATTGAAGAATAATGTTTAAGCTATACCTTTTGCATTGCAATTTCTACAAGATCTAACTCGTTTCGATATGCATTAAGAGATAACAGTAGTTGCATTTCATCACATAAATATATTTAACGTATTACTCTGTGAAATTAAAAGATAACATCTGACACATGACAATGTGATTTCGCATTACATTGTGTATGAAGGAAAACATTGCATTAGCTGTTGAAATGTCAACCCACAACATATATTATTATACAATTTAACTAATTCATTTGTATACTTGACGAGAAAACATTATATGAGCAGTTGCTTTAAAATGCAATAATAACTCATTCCGGTGTGCAACGAAGAGATTAATTAATGTGCTAATGCATTGCATTGAACACGACCATACTTTGTGCATTGTAGATTGAAATGTTAGATTGCAATGCATGTAAGAGTATGGACACTTGGGTCAGAAAAATGTTCAGTAGGTCAGATACGGAGTACTGCATTGCTGATGTAACATCAGGAGTCAATGGATACGTATAGAAAGTTCAAGATTGAGTAAAGTTTGACCAGAAAAATATTTTAAAAGTATATTTATCTAGCTGTTGTGACATCAGGAGGTCAATGAGAGTGTATAGTGAGTTAATGTTCAAGGACTGTCTGACTATAGTCTATGAGTATATATAGTAATTTAACTTTTGAGGAACCTGTCCAGAAATATTTTCAATGGGTCAAATAAAGACTGGCTGAAATAGCATCAGAGAGTCAATAAAGAGCACAAACGCAATAAATAGCAATAAAGAGTCAATAAGAAAGTTAAATTGACAGTACTCTTTGACCAGTTTAGTGGGTCACAAATGGACTAATGTAATCAGATGGAATCAGTGAATAAGTTAATGTTCAAGGAAGCTTTGGCCAAAAAATAATATGGACTACTTAAATATGGACTATTTGTATAGCTGATGTAACATCAGAATGTTAATCAGTATTCTCTGGCCAAAGGGTCCTCAAAAGGTTTTTTATTATTCTCATTGACTCTTTCTGATGTTAAATCAGCCAGACACCAAACATATTTTTATGCTGTACATTTATCTGGCCCTAAATTTATCTGGTACTAAATTTTGAACATTCTATACCTAATGAATCCTTCTTGTTATGTCAGCCATACAGTAGTCCATGTTTAAATTACTGAACTTATTTCAGGCCAAAGAGAATAAATCTTGAACTTTCTAAACATACTGATTGACTCCATCAGCCAGACAGCTTTCCATGCTGACCATATTTCTGGCCAAAGAGTCCTCGATATTGAAATTTTTCGGACGTACGGAATTGACCTACTGAAAATATTTCTTGCTGAATAGTTGTAAAATGATAACTTACCATATATTCTCATAGACTATCCAATGTTAAATCAGCCAAAGAGTTGTCCATATTTGACCTGCTGAACATATTTCAGCCAAAGAGTCCTTTGATTTGATATTGATTTTTCAAAACATTCAAATTGACCTCATGATGTTATGTCAGTCTTAAGGAAGTCCGTAATTGACCTACTGCAGATATTATTGGCCAAGGGTTGTAAAATTGCAACATACTATATATTCTCATAGACTCTTTATGACGTTAAATCAGCCACACAGCAGTCCATATTTGACCTACTGAACATATTGCTGGCCAAAGAGTCTTTCTACTTTCATTGAATCCTAATGTTACATCAGTCAAACAATAGTCAATATATGATCTATTGAACTTATCTCTGGCCTAAGCACCCTCAAAATATTTCTCATGAACTCATAGACTCTTTCTGATGTTACCTCGTCTATACTGTAGTCCATATTTGACATACTGAATCTGGCCATAAAGTGCTCGATCTTAAACATTTTGTAAATACTCTTTGCCTCCTCCTAATGTTAAATCAGCCAGACAGTAGTCCACATTTGACTTGTTGAACATATTTCAGCCAAAGAGTCCTTGATAGTGATTTTTCTAAACATTCAAATTGACTTCTTATGATGTTACGTCAGTCGTACAGAACTCCATAATTGAACTACTTGAACATATTACTGGCCAAAGGGTTGTAAAATGGCAACATACTATATATTCTCATAGACTCTTTCTTGATCTTGAACATTCTATACTTAATTAATCCTTCTGATGTAACATCAGCCAGACAGTAGTCCATATTTGTCCTAATGAACTGCCCAAAGAGTCCTCGACATTGAACTTTTTACACATTCTCATTGACTACTTCTGATGTTTCTTCAGCATTATTGCCCAGAGATTGTCCACCTACCTATTGCTTCATTGACACTTCAGATAAAAAGCGGGCATTCCAGGGTTCTCAGGATGCTTAGAACACATCAATGTTATCTGGCAACGAATTCAGTCAGCTAAAAAGGAGAGGAAGGAGCTCCATGTGACATTCCTGGATTTGGCTAATGTATATGGTTCAGTGCCACATGAGCTTCTTTGGGCAGCATTTGATTTTTTCAGAGTACCAATGTCAATAACAAATTTAGTGAAAGCCTATTTTGGAGATTTGCAATTTAGTTTCTCAACTCCAAAATTCAGCACTGCATGGTAATGCTTAGAGTTTGGAATAATGACAGGATGCACCATTTCTACACTGGCTTTGACCATGGCAATGGAAGTAATCATTAGGCCATCAAGATGGGTAGTAGGAGGAGAGCGCTTGGGCACTGACTGTGTACGAGGTTTCTTTGACAACAGTGGATAAGCTGGAAGCGTTAATAAGTACATCAGGAAATGGTTGGGAGTTCCACGCTGCCTCAGCAGAGTGGGACTTTATAGTAAAGGAATATTGCAGCTGCCAGTCTCTGCTTTAACCGAGGAGTGGCCATTTCCAGTCTGACCTTGTGCCAAGGTCAGACTGGAAATGACCTTAGTAGAGTCACGCGACAAATGTGTGAGGGAGGCAGCCCCTGTATTAAAAACTGGTAGAAAGTTGTCAGCAAACAAATCTATAGTAGAGGCAAAGGCTGACCTTCAAATTGGTGATATCGTGGGACAGGTACAGCATGGAAGAGGGGGTTTTGAGCTCAGTTTAGCTCCTCCTAAATTGCACAAGGAAGGCCCTGCTCAAAGGAGGGAAGCTGGTAGTCAACGTGCGAAAGCAGGAGGAGAGGATGAGGTGTATAAAGGCCATTTCCCATGCCAAGCAGGGAGAGTGGATGAGATGGGAGAGTGTGGAACAACGCAAGATGGGCTGGCAGGACCTTTGGTCAATGGAAGAGAGTAGGATCAGTTTCCTTATTAGGTCAACATATGATGTTCTCCCATCACCGCAGAACCTAAACCTCTGGGTAGGAGAGGATCCCTCTTGTCCTTTGTGTTCATCAATTGCCACATTAAGGCACATTTTGACAGGATGTAAGGTGGCTCTTAGCCATTGTCGGTTTACTTGGCGCCATGACCAAGCACTGCGATGTTTGGCTTTAGCATTGGAAGGCAAGCGTAGTATGGCCAATAAGTTGCCGCCTGTTCTAGCAAAACATTACACGCAGAAGACAATATTCCTCCGCCCAGGCGAGCAACCACCAAGAAAAGGTGTTAACACCAATTCTCGCCCAGGACAACTGGAAGCTGCTAGGGACTGGAAGATGCTGGCTGATCTTGATCAACGGCTTATTGTTCCACCTGAGATTGCCACCACTAACCTACGGCCAGATATTGTTTTGTGGTCTGGATCAGCACGCATTGTTCAACTGATAGAGTTAACAGTGCCATGGGAGGATGCGGTAGATGAGGCATATGAGAGGAGGAAACTGCGGCATGCTCATCTGGCCATCGAAGCAGAACAGCGAGGATTGAGAGTCCAGGTTTATCCAGTGGAAGTGGGTTGTCGAGGTTTTGTGGCACACTCTACAACCCGGTTCCTCAGAGACGTCGGATTCAGTGGCCAAGAGTTGCGTCGCACAGTAAAGAACTTACTGTGGCAACTGGCTGTGGTTGAGACGCAAAGATTCTAGCTGGCTGCCCAGCTAACAATTTTATGTTCTGGGAACCCAGCAAACACAGAACGTTCCCCTAACGTTCCCGTATGGTTCCCATTTGGTTCCCATTTGGTTATTTTTTGGGAACCAAACAAGAACGTTCCAGGAACGTTCCCTGCAGGTTTTTTTAGGTTTCATTTTCCGAATAGGTTCCCGGAACGTTCCCCTAACCTTAAGGGGACGTTCTATTTACGTTAAGAAAACTTTCCTGGAGAACCAATAGGGAACATTCTGGGAACGTTCCCAGAACGTTCTGGGAACCAAAAACTAACGTTCCCAGAACGTTCCCAGCTAACAATTTTATGTTCTGGGAACGTTCTGGGAACGTTAGTTTTTGGTTCCCAGAACGTTCTGGGAACGTTCCCAGAATGTTCCCTATTGGTTCTCCAGGAAAGTTTTCTTAACGTAAATAGAACGTCCCCTTAAGGTTAGGGGAACGTTCCGGGAACCTATTCGGAAAATGAAACCTAAAAAAACCTGCAGGGAACGTTCCTGGAACGTTCTTGTTTGGTTCCCAAAAAATAACCAAATGGGAACCAAATGGGAACCATACGGGAACGTTAGGGGAACGTTCTGTGTTTGCTGGGTGACAGGCCGCCATGCTACAGTTTCGTAGAATTCTTGAAAAACTTGAAGAGTCTGTTGGTTTATTTCTATAGGTTGTATAGTATTTACAGTCATTACGTTCCTGTGTATATTGCATGAATGACGGGTGGTTGGACAGATATTGTGTTTTGCGGTAGGTGGTATGCCATACGGAACCGTTACCACTGAAACTGCATTATGTTATGCATTATGCATTATTACCAGTGGGACTCGACAGCCTTAGTCAAACGGGTTGGCGCGTATGGTTGGGTTGCGGAGAGATTGTGAGATTGTGGTTAGGTGTTAGCAGCAGGAGGGATGTAGTGGTCAGTAAGCTGGGCTGAGTTGAGTGGGGGACGGAGGGGGGTGGCTCTGGGACGCCAGAGTCACTGTCGAGCCCTCTTGAGGTGTCGTGGGCTAGTCGACAAAACACTGAGGATGGAAGGTGCCCACTTGAAGACCCTAGAGATGTCCCCTACTCGGCTCAATCCAGACGGTTGTCGTGCTGGTCCACTAGGGAGACCACACTGTAGTTGCAGCCGTCGTGTGTGCTGACGCGCCAAGTACACTGCAGCCGTTAACGCCGGACAGAATGGGAGTCACACCACCATATGGAAAGAAGCGTAGATGGATGTAGAAGCATAGTTTACTGTAAAGCTACGTCTTAGTGTTGCTTATCTTGACGAAAGCCATATACAAATCAGCATTCTCATAGACACATAGACTCATAGACTCTCATATTCTCATAGACTCTTTCTGATGTTTAATCAGCTAGAGACATGTCCATATTTGACCTGCTGAACATATTTCTGGCCAAAGAGTTCTCAATCTTGAACTTTCTACTTTCACTGAATCCTTCTGATGTTACATAAGTCATAAGTCCTTGATATAGATTTTTCTATACATTCTCTCTTACGTCTATATATCTATTGAACATATCTCTGGCCTAAGGATCCTCAATATATTTTTTACTGTATGAACTCATAGACTCCTTCTGATGTTACCTCAGCCATAGTGTAGTCCATATTTAACCTACTGTACATATTTCTGGCCCAAGGATACTCGACCTTGAACATTCTATACATAATGATTCCTTTTGATGTTACGTCAGCCATACAGTAGTCCATATTTGAACTAATAAACATATTACTGGCCAAATAGTACTTTATATTGAAGTTTCTACACATTCTCATTGACTACTTCAGATGATACGTTAGCCAGCCTGTTTTTGACCCATTGAAAAAAACTCTAGCCAAAGAGTTCACAAAGGGTAACTTACTATATATCCTCATAGGCTCCTTTTGATGTTAATTCAGTCACACAGTTTTCCATATTTAACCTACTATACATATTTCTGGCCAGAGAGTACTCGATATTCAACTTTCTATACATTATATTTGACCCATTGAACATATTTCTGGCCAAAGGGTCCCCAAAACACCACATATTTCATAGACTCTTTCTTGTGTTAAGTCAGCAAGAGAGTTGTCCATATTTGACCTGCTGACCATATTTTTGGCCAAAGAGTCCACAATCTTGAACTTTCTACTGTCATTGAATCCTTCTGATGTTACATCAGTCATACATTTATTAGTCATATATCCATTTATGATCTATTGTACATACCTCTGGCCCAAGGATCCTCAAAAATTTTTTTACTATATAAACTCATAGACTCTTTCTGATGTTACGTCGGCCATACTGTAGTCCATATTTACCTACTGTACATATTTCTGGTCAAAAAGTACTTGATCTTGAACATTCTATACATAATGACTTCTTCTGGTGTTATGTCAGCTATACCGTAGTCCATTTTTAAACTATTAAACATGTTTATGGCCAAAGAGTCCTCAATCTTGAAATTTTACACATTCTCATTGACTACTTCTGATGTTTCTTCAGGCAGCCTATTTTTTTTTTGTTTTGTTTTTTTACTTTATTGTGTATACACACAAAAGAAAAGAAAAAAAAACAGAGAAAAAAAAAACAAAAAACAAAAAAAAAACATGAACTTTGTCCTGAGACTGGGCTTCATACATTATTTACAATCAACAACATAAACAAATTAAGGCATAGGCTTATGTCCTATTTCAAAAAGTCAATAACAGAACCCCATCTTCTTTCAAAAACTGAGGTTTTTAATTGTAGTTGTGCTGTCAACCGTTCCATTAAATAAACGTCTTATCTTTTGTATTGTGAAACGGTGGGTGGCTCAGGTTTTAACCAACAGATTGTTATCATTTTCCTTGCAGTCATAGGCAGCCTATTTTTGACCAATTAAAAATATTTCTGGCCAAAGGGAACTTACCATATATTCTCATAGACTCTTTCTCATGTTAAATTAGCCAGAAAATTGTCCATATTTGACCTGCTGAACATATCTCTGGCTTAAGGTTCCTCAAAATGTTTTTACTATATAAACTCATAGACTCCTTCTGATGTTTTGTACACACACATTGCCTCCGTCTAATGTTAAACCAGACAGAAAGACTTGCTGAACATATTTCTGCCAAAGAGTCCTGGATATTGATTTTTCTATACATTCTCATTGACTCCTTATAGAAGTCCGTAATTGGCCTACTGAAAATATTTCTGGCCAAACGGTTGTCAAAAGGCAACATACTATATATTCTCACAGACTCTTTCTGATGTTAAATAAGCCAGAAAAATATTTCATGCCAACGAATCCTCGATATTGAACTTTCTACACATTCTCATTGACTACTTCTGATATTACGTAAGCAAGCCTACATTTGACCCATTGAAAATTCTTCTTGCCAAAAATATTCTTTCTGTTGTTAAATCAGCCAGACAGTAGTCCATATTTGACCTACTGTACATATTTCTGGCCCAAGAGTACTCAATCTTGATCATTCTATACATACTTCAAGACTCTTTCTGATGTTATTTCAGTCATACAATATTCCATATTTGATCCATTGAAAATATCTCTGGCTAAAGGGTCCTAAAAAGGGTTTTTACTATATAAATTCATAGACTCCTTCTGATGTTACCTCAGCCATACAGGAGTCCATTTTTACCTACTGAACATATTTCTTGCCAAAGAGTACTCGATCTTGAATATTTTGTACATAGTCATTGTTCAAGATCAAGTACTTTTTGACAAGAAATATATGCAGCAGGTCAAATATGTACAACTGTCTTGCTGACTTAACATCAGGAGTCTATGAGTTTATATATTTAAAAACCTTTTATGGACCCTTTGGTCAATTCAATAGGTCATATATGGACATTTGTACAACTAATATAACATCAGAAGAATGTGTGTTGAAAGTTCAAGATTGAGGGCTGTTTATCAAAAAATATGTTCAGCAGGTTAAATATGGACTTCTGTATGGCTGACGTAACATCAAAAGGAGTCTGTGAGTCTATAAAGTAAAAAAAAAATAAAAAAAATTTGAGGACCCTTTGGCCAGAAATACTAAATGTCCAATTGTTCAACATCGGAAGGAGTCATTCTGGCAGCTCAGGATAAAGTACTTTTTGTCCAAAAATATTTTCAGTTGGTATTATATGGACTACTGCTGATGTAACATCAGAATGAGTCAATGAGTTTCTATAGAAGATTCAAGCTCACGTACTCTTTGGGCAAATATATATTCATCGGGTCAAATATGGACTACTGTCTGACTGACTTAACATCAGAAAAAGTCTATGATAATATATCGTACGGTTCCATTTGACAACCCTTTGGCCAGAAATATGTTTAGTGGTTAAATTACAGACATATGTATGGCTTACGTGGCATCAGAAGGAGTCTATGAACTAATATAGTCCCAACAAAGGGACATGTTGAGGTCCCTTGTGGCCAGAAATATGTTTAATAGATCAGATATGGACTATTTTATGACTGATGTAACATCAGAAGGAGTCAATGAGTATGCATGGAATGTGTAAGATCTTGTACTCTTTGGCCAGAAACATGTTTAGTAGGTTAAATATGGACTACCATTCGGCTGAGGTAACATCAGAAGGAGTAATTATGTAAAGAATGTTCAAGATCAAGTACTTCTTGGAACAGAAATATATACAGTAGGTCAAAAATGGTCTACTCTCTGGCTGATTTAACATTAGAAAAAGTCTATGAGAATATATAGTATGTTGCCTTTTGAGAACTCTTTGCCTAGAATATGTTCAGTAGGTCAAATATGGACTACTGTATGGCTGAGAAAACATAGCAATGAGACATTATGTAAAGAATGCTCAAGATTGAGTACTCTTGTGCCAGATCTAAAATAGGTCAAATATGGACTGCTGTCTGCCTGATTTAACATCAGAAAGAGTCTATGAGAATATACAGTAAGATACCTTTTGGGGACCCTTTGGCCAGAAATAAGATTAATGGGTCAAATGCTGAAGTAACATCAGAAGTAGTCAATGAGAATTTGTGGAAAGTTCAATAGCAAGGATGCTTTGGCCTTCTGGTTGTTACGTCAGCCATACAGCTGTCCATATTCATCCTAATAAACTAATATTTCAATATGTTTATTAGGAAAAATATTGACTGCTGTATGGCTGACGTAATGTCAGGAGTCATTTTTGTAGGTATAGAATGTTCAAGATCATCTACTCTTGGGCCAGAAATATGTACAGAAGGTCAAATATGGATTACTAAATAGACAATATCGAGGACTCTTTGGCCAGAAATATGTACAGTAGGTCAAATATGGATTACTAAATAGACAATATTGTGGACTCTTTGGCCAGAAATGTGTTAATTAGGACAAATATGGACTGCTATATGGCTGACGTAACATCAGAAAAAGTCTATAAGAATATATAGTATGTATGTTCAGTAGGTCAATTACAGACTTGTCTATGGCTGACGTAACATCAGAAGTTAATGAGAATGTATAGAAGTTCATGATCGAGGATTGTTTGGCCAGATATATTGAATATATATATATTCAGTAGGTCAAATATGGACTACTGTCTTGCTGATTTAACATCAGAAAGAGTCTTTGAGAATATATTGTAAGTTGCCTTTTGGGGACCCTTTGGTCAGAAATATTTTCAATGGGCCAAATACGGGCTGGATGATGTAACATAAGTAGTCAATTAGAATGTGTATAAAGTTCAATATCGAGGTCAATCAGTATGTTAGAAAGGTCAAATTTGAGGACTTTTTAGCAAGAATTATATTCAATAGGTTTAAAATGTACTGCTGAATGGCTGAGGTAACATCAAATAGGAGTCATTATATATAGAATGTTCATGATCTTTTTGGCCAAAAATATATTCAGTAGGTCAATTATAGACTACTGTCTGGCTGATTTAACATCAGAAAGAGTCTTTGAGAATATGTAGTAAGTTGCCTTTTGGGGACCATTTGGCCAGAAATATTTTCAATGGGCCAAATACAGGCTGGCTGACGTAACATCAAAAGTAGTTAATGAGAATGTATAGAAAGTTCAATATCGAGTACTTTCTGGCCAGAGATATGTTCATCATGTTAAATATGGAGTACTGTATGGCTGAGGTAACATCATAAAGAGTCTATGAGAATATGCCTTTTGGGGACCATTTGGCCAGAAATATTTTCAATGAGTCAAATATAGTCTGGCTGACGTAACAACAGTAGTCAATGATATTTTGTAGAAAGTTTAATATTGAGTACTCTTTGGCCAGAAATATTAACATTTTGTCAAATATGGACTACTGTATGGCTGACGTAACATCAGGAGTCCATGAATTTCTACAGTAAAAATATTTTTTTGAGGACCCTTTGGCCAGAAATATGTTCTTTAAGTCCAACGTGATCTCATGAGAATACGTGTGTATTTTACGTTAAGTGTAGTTCTACCACACGTACATTTACTTACGTTTTGTACACTTAGAAACGTATAATACTGACGTATTTACAGCACTAAAACGTAAAATATTTACGTATTGACAGCACAAAAACGTAAATTATTTACGTATGGACTCTACCGACGTACAAATTTGTACCTTTTCCTATTTATGCTTATTAAAATCGTGGCATTAATGTTTTGACTCTTGCTTTCAACTGTCTTATCAATTACGTTTTCAGTCGCATTTATTAAATGCAGTTTACTCATTTAAGAAATAATATTTCACTCTGTTCGTGCCTTCTGCTGCAAACTCGTTTCAGAGGATTAGCCTACGTTAATTTACATTGTGTTAAACAAGACTACACTTTAAACCCTTTAAAATAACATTACCTTCTTAATTTTTTAACCATTTTGTAATATAGTTTATTTACCGTGAGACACAAAATGCGTTTTCTCCTATAGAACCATAATACACCAAAACACAACATAAATTCACAAAAGACATTTTATTAGCTTGATGTAATCCACATCTTTAGAATCCATACGTTTGCAAGAAACAGATCCAAATTCAGCCCTTTATCCAGCGATTTTCATCTCCATTCTCATCACCGACCGTAAACGTCAAGTCCCGCGCTCGTGATGAATTCAAATTCAAAAAATGCGCCCTGAAGAAGCGTTACGACATGTTTTACGGCAGGGATATCAAACGCTCATTGGCTCTCGCCCTCTCGCCTGCTTCGTCACAAATTGCGAAATTCCGTGTTCCAGCCGGTGCGCAACATTTAAAATGAAGAAGCGCGCGCGCCTTCACAGTGCGAGCCGAAACCGGATTAACATTTTCATGGATTAATAACTTAAATTCTACTCAGAGAGGACTGCGTCTGCGACTGCAACACATGATGTGAACGACTTTTGTTACCGGTTTTGACATTTTCGCAATAAATAAATTATTGTGATTATAATTGTCTGTCTGTTATGTTTTTCTTCATAATTGTAACGTTAGCCTACGTAGTTTTAAGGAATGGTTATGGGTAGGTTTAGGGGTAAATTAGGAGTAGGATTAGTGGCTCAAAATATATTTTAATGCTATATTGTTAATAAAACTGCCATTTCCCTACACACCTCTGCCCATTACGTTTTATCCTTTTTATATTATGTATAAAATGGGTATGTTTAGGTTTAGAAGTAGGGTTAAGGGATCTCACATTTATCTATAAAATGGTAAAAGGGAAATTATACAGATATGAAATATACGTAAACAGTTAACGTTTTGTAGCGGAAAAAACGTAATTATATTACGTTTAAATGTTGCAGATACGTCCATATTATACGTTTCAGGATCTATGAAACGTACAAAAAGTACGTTTTCTATCTTTGAAAAAAACGTATTACTACTTACGTATTAACAGTGAGACCAGGCTGTTAGGTCACATATGGACAACTGTATGACTGGTATAACATCAAAAGGAGTCTATGAGAATATGCCTTTTGGGGACCATTTGGCCAGAAATATTTTCAATGGACCAAATACAGGCTGGCTGACGTAACATCAAAATGAGTCAATGAGAATGTATAGAAAGTTCAATATCAAGTACTTTCTGGCCAGAAATATGTTCATCATGTTAAATATGGACAACTGTATGGCTGACTTAACACCAGGAGTCCATGAGTTCATATAGTAAAAAAAAAAATTGAGGTCCCTTTGGCCAGAAAAAATGTTCATTAGGTCAAATATGGACTGCTGTATGTCTGAGGTAATATCAGAAGGTGCCTATATATATAGAATACATAGAATACTCCTTGGCCAGAAATATGTGCAGTAGGTTAAATATGGACTACTGTATGGCTGAGGTAACATCAGAAAGAGTCTATGAGAATATATAGCAAGTTGCCTTTTGGGGACCCATTGGTCAGAAATATTTTCAATGGGTCAAATATAGTCTGGCTGGCGTAACAACAGTACGTATATGCAGAAACAATATGTAGAAAGTTCAATATCGAGTACTCTTTGGCCAGAAATATGTTCATTAGGTCAAATATGGACTACTGTATGGCTAACGTAGCACCAGAAGTAGTCTATGAGTTCATATAGTAACAAAACATTTTGAGGACCCTTTGGCGAGAGATATGTTCAATAGATCTGATATGGACTACTGCATGGCTGAGGTAACATCATAAAGATTCTATGAGAATAATTAGTAAGTTGCCTTTGGGGACCCTTTGGTCAGAAATATGTTCATTAGGTAAAATATGGCTTACTGTATGGCTGACGTGACATCAGAAGAAGTCTATGAGTTAGCATATATAGTAACAATATAGTAAAAGTAATATATATAGTAACAAAACATTTTGAGGACCCTTTGGCCAGAGATATGTTCAATAGATTAGATATGGAGTACTGTATGGCTGAGGTAACATCATAAAGAGTCTATGAGAATAATTAGTAAGTTGTCTTTTGTGGACCCTTTGGCCAGAAATATTTTCAATGGGTCAAATAGTTTGGCTGACGTAACAACAGAAGTAGTCAATTATATTATGTAGAAAGTTTAATATTGAATACTCTTTGGCCAGAAATATTTCCATTATGTCAAATATGGACTACTGTATGGCTGACGTAACATCAGGAGTCCATGAATTTCTACAGTAATTTTTTTTTTGAGGACCCTCTGGCCAGAAATATGTTCTTTAGGTCATATATGGACTACTGTATGAATGGCATAACATCAAAAGGAGTCTATGAGTTTATGTGGTAAAGAAAACAACTTTTTGAGGACCCTTTGGCAATGCACTACTGTATGGTTGATGAAACTTCAGAAATAGTCAATCAATATGTGTATAAAGTTCAAGATTGAGGACTCTTTAGCAAGAAATACATTCAATAGGTTAAAAATGGACTACTGTATGACTGAGGTATATTCATAAGGAGTGCTTATGTATAGAATGTTCAATAACAAGTACTTTTTGAACAGAAATATGTTCAGTAGGACAAATATGGACTACTGTCTGGCTGATTTAACATCAGAAAGAGTCTTTGAGAGTATGTAGTAAGTTGCCTTTTGGAGACCATTTGGCCAGAAAAATTTTCAACAGGCTTGGCTGACTTAACACAAAAGTAGTCAATGAGAATGTATAGAAAGTTCAATATCGAGTACTCCTTGGCCAGAAATATGTGCAGTAGGTTAAATATGGACTACTGTATGGCTGAGGTAACATCAGACAGAGTTATATGCACTTTGTTTCATTGCAATGCATTCAAGAACAAACTCATTCCGTAGTGCGTTGAAGAGATGTGCAATGCAGTCTACTGTTGCATGGCATTGCATATACGATCAAGCGTTGTGTATTGAAGAATAAGTGAAATGCCTATTTTGCATTGCAATGCATTCAAGTACTAACTCATTCTGAAATGCGTTGAAGAGATGTGCAATGTTATCTGCTCTTACATAGCATTGCACAGACGATCAAGCGTTGTGCATTGAAGAAAACCATAAAAGTTATATGCTATTTCACGAGTTCACACTTACAAATAAGTCAGATAGAATAAATGCGTATTTTTGGCGTGCTGTCCGAGGAGAGGGCTCCGAGTTAGGTATTCGGCCCGAACCCAGAGCACCCCCCCGTATTCCTGGCTGTGAAATAAATAAATAAGATAGGCCAAGAGTGAGGAGTCGGGGTGGTGGAGGGATGCTGAAACTGTCAAGGAATGTTAGGTGAGTTGACAGAGTAAATATTTATATGCTCCTTCTCGTGCTGATAGGGTAGACATGGTAATTGTTTGATGACCAGTTGATTGGAATGATTATTTGAACGTGCTCCTCCCGAACTTTGTTTATAAAACATCATTTGTTTCATTGCAATGCATTCAAGAACTAACTAATTCTTTAGTGTTTTGAAGAGATGTACAATGCAATCTGCTCTTACATGTCATTGCACAGACGATCAAGCGTTGTGCATTGAAGAAAACCATAAAAGTCATATTAACTGTTTCATTGTAATGCATTCAAGAACTAACTCATTCCGAAATGCATTGAAGAGATGTGTAATGTAATCTGCTATGCATCGCATTGCACAGACGATCAAGCGTTTTGCATTGAAGAAAACCATAAAAGTCATATGCACTGTTTCATTGTAATGCATTCAAGAACTAACTCATTGCGAAATGCGTTGAAGAGAAGTGTACTGTAATCTGCTATGCATCGCATTGCACATACGATCAAGCTTTGTGCATTGAAGAAAATCATAAAAGTCATTTGCAATTTGTTTCTTTGCAATGCATTCAAGAACTAACTAATTCTGTAGTGTGTTGAAGAGATGTTCATTGCCTTGCACATACGATCAAGCGCTGTGCATTGAAGAATAAGTAAAATGCACTTTGTTTCATTGCAATGCATTCAAGAACTAACTCATTCCAAAATGCGTTGAAGAGATGTGCAATGTAATCTGCTATGCATTGCATTGCACAAACGATCAAGCTTTGTGCATTGAAGAAAATGATAAAAGTCATATGCAATTTTGTTTTTTTGCAATGCATTCAAGAACTAACTAATTCTGTAGTGTGTTGAAGAGATGTTCATTGCCTTGCACATACGATCAAGCGCTGTGCATTGAAGAATAAGTAATATGCACTTTGTTTCATTGCAATGCATTCAAGAACTAACTCATTCCGAAATGCGTTGAAGAGATGTGCAATGTAATCTACTATGCATTGCATTGGACAAACGATCAAGCGTTTTGCCTGGAAGATAACAAGAAAAGTCATATGCACTTTGTTTCATCACAATGCATTCAAGAACCAACTCATTCCGTAGTGGGTTCAAGAGATTTTCAATGCAATCTACTTATGCATAGGTTTGCACATACGATCAAGAGTTGTGCATTGAAGAATAACATAAGTAATATGCACTTTGTTGCATTGCAATGCATTCAAGATCTAACTCAATCCGAAATGCGTTGAAGAGATGTGCAATTCAATCTGCTATTGCATTGCATTGCACATACGATCCAGCATTGTGCTTTGAAGAAAATCATAAAAGTCATAAGCAATTTGTTTTTTTTGCAATGCATTCAAGAACTTTCTAATTCCGTAGTGTGTTGAAGAGATGTACAATGCAATCTGCTCTTGCATAGCATTGCACAGACGATCACGCGTTATGCATTGAAGAATAAGTAATATGCACTTGCGTTGTAATGCATTCAAGAACTATCTAATTCCGTAGTGTGTTGAAGAGATGTTCAATGCAATCTGCTTATGCATAGCATTGCACATACGATCAAGCGGTGTGCATTGAAGAATAACATAATTAATATGCACTTTGATGCTTTGCATTGCATTCAAACTCATTCCGAAGTGCGTTGGAGAGATGTGCAATGCAATCTGCTGTTGTATTGCACTGCACATACGATCCAGTGTTGTGCTTTGAAGAAAATCATAAAAGTCATAAGCAATTTTTTTTTTTGCAATGCATTCAAGAACTATCTAATTCCGTAGTGTGTTGAAGAGATGTACAATGCAATCTGCTCTTGCATAGCATTGCACAGATGATCACGCGTTATGCATTGAAGAATAAGTAATATGCACTTGCGTTGCAATGCATTCAAGAACTATCTAATTCCGTAGTGTGTTGAAGAGATGTTCAATGCAATCTGCTTATGCATAGGATTGCACATACGATCAAGCGGTGTGCATTGAAGAATAACATAAGTAATATGCACTTTGATGCTTTGCAATGCATTCAAACTCATTCCGAAGTGCGTTGGAGAGATGTGCAATGCAATCTGCTGTTGTATTGCACTGCACATACGATCCAGCGTTGTGCTTTGAAGAAAATCATAAAAGTCATAAGCAATTTTTTTTTTTGCAATCCATTCAAGAACTAAATAATTCCGTAGTGTGTTGAAGAGATGTACAATGCAATCTGCTCTTGCATAGCATTGCACAGACGATCGAGCGTTGTGCATTAATTATATATAAGTTAATATGCACTTTTTTGCATTGCAATGCATTCAAGAAATAACTCATTCCGAAATGCGTTGAAGAGATGTGCAATGCAAATCTGCTATGCATCGCATTGTACATACGATCCAGCTTTGTGCATTGAAGAATAACAATTAAAGTCATGTGCACTTTGTTACATTGCAGTTGATTCAAGAATGAACTCATTCCGAAATTCGTTGAAGAGATGTGCAATGCAAATCTGCTCTTGCATAGAATTGCACAGAAGATCACGCGTTATGCATTGAAGAATAAGTAATATGCTCTTTGTTGCATTGCAATGCATTCAAGAAGTTACTCATTCCGTAGTGCGTTGAAGAGATGTTAAATTGCATTGCATTGCTTATGCATTGCATTGCATATACGATCAAGCGTTGTGCATTGAAGAATAAGTAATATGCACTTTGTTTCATTGCAATGCATTCAAGAACTAACTCATTCCGAAGTGCGTTGAAGAGATGTGCAATGCAATCTGCTGTTCATTGCCTTACATATGCGATCAAGGATTGCGCAATGAAGAAAATAATAAAAGTCATATGCAATTTGTTTCATTGCAATGCATTCAAGAACCAACTCATTCCGAAATGTGTTGAAGTGATGTACAATGCAACCTGCTATGCATTGCAACGCACAAATGATCAAACGTTGTGCATTGAAGAAAACCATAAAAGTCATATGCACTTTGTTTCAGTGCAATGCATTCAAGAACCAACTCATTCCGTAGTGTGTTCAATGCAATCTGCTTATGTATAGCATTGCAAATACCATCAAGCGTTGTGCATTGAAGAATCACATAAGTAATATTTACTTTGATGCATTGCAATGCATTAAAGAACTAACTATTTCCGTAGTGCGCTAAAGACATGTGCATCTGCTCTTTCAATACAACCAAGCGTTTTGCATTGAAGAATAATGTTTAAGCTATACCTTTTGCATTGCAATTTCTACAAGATCTAACTCGTTTCGATATGCATTAAGAGATAACAGTAGTTGCATTTCATCACATAAATATATTTAACGTATTACTCTGTGAAATTAAAAGATAACATCTGACACATGACAATGTGATTTCGCATTACATTGTGTATGAAGGAAAACATTGCATTAGCTGTTGAAATGTCAACCCACAACATATATTATTATAGAATTTAACTAATTCATTTGTATACTTGACGAGAAAACATTATATGAGCAGTTGCTTTAAAATGCAATAATTAACTCATTCCGGTGTGCAACGATGAGATTAATTAATGTGCTAATGCATTGCATTGAACACGACCATACTTTGTGCATTGTAGATTGAAATGTTAGATTGCAATGCATGTAAGAGTATGGACACTTGGGACAGAAAAATGTTCAGTAGGTCAGATACGGAGTACTGCATTGCTGATGTAACATCAGGAGTCAATGGATACGTATAGACAGTTCAAGATTGAGTAAAGTTTGACCAGAAAAATATTTTAAAAGTATATTTATCTAGCTGATGTGACATCAGGAGGTCAATGAGAGTGTATAGTGAGTTAATGTTCAAGGACTGTCTGACTATAGTCTATGAGTATATATAGTAATTTAACTTTTGAGGAACCTGTCCAGAAATATTTTCAATGGGTCAAATAAAGACTGGCTGAAATAGCATCAGAGAGTCAATAAAGAGCACAAACGCAATAAATAGCAATAAAGAGTCAATAAGAAAGTTAAATTGACAGTACTCTTTGACCAGTTTAGTGGGTCACAAATGGACTAATGTAATCAGATGGAATCAGTGAATAAGTTAATGTTCAAGGAAGCTTTGGCCAAAAAATAATATGGACTACTTAAATAT
The DNA here is from genome assembly GCA_030578255.1 of Tiaroga cobitis. Lineage (NCBI taxonomy): Eukaryota > Metazoa > Chordata > Actinopteri > Cypriniformes > Leuciscidae > Tiaroga > Tiaroga cobitis. The sequence goes on from CM060605.1 coordinate 10,719,597, forward strand.
GGACTATTTGTATAGCTGATGTAACATCAGAATGTTAATCAGTATTCTCTGGCCAAAGGGTCCTCAAAAGGTTTTTTATTATTCTCATTGACTCTTTCTGATGTTAAATCAGCCAGACACCAAACATATTTTTATGCTGTACATTTATCTGGCCCTAAATTTATCTGGTACTAAATTTTGAACATTCTATACCTAATGAATCCTTCTTGTTATGTCAGCCATACAGTAGTCCATGTTTAAATTACTGAACTTATTTCAGGCCAAAGAGAATAAATCTTGAACTTTCTAAACATACTGATTGACTCCATCAGCCAGACAGCTTTCCATGCTGACCATATTTCTGGCCAAAGAGTCCTCGATATTGAAATTTTTCGGACGTACGGAATTCCGTAATTGACCTACTGAAAATATTTCTTGCTGAATAGTTGTAAAATGATAACTTACCATATATTCTCATAGACTATCCAATGTTAAATCAGCCAAAGAGTTGTCCATATTTGACCTGCTGAACATATTTCAGCCAAAGAGTCCTTTGATTTGATATTGATTTTTCAAAACATTCAAATTGACCTCATGATGTTATGTCAGTCTTAAGGAAGTCCGTCTGACCTACTGCAGATATTATTGGCCAAGGGTTGTAAAATTGCAACATACTATATATTCTCATAGACTCTTTATGATGTTAAATCAGCCACACAGCAGTCCATATTTGACCTACTGAACATATTGCTGGCCAAAGAGTCTTTCTACTTTCATTGAATCCTAATGTTACATCAGTCAAACAATAGTCAATATATGATCTATTGAACTTATCTCTGGCCTAAGGACCCTCAAAATATTTCTCATGAACTCATAGACTCTTTCTGATGTTACCTCGTCTATACTGTAGTCCATATTTGACATACTGAATATATATCTGGCCATAAAGTGCTCGATCTTAAACATTTTGTAAATACTCTTTGCCTCCTCCTAATGTTAAATCAGCCAGACAGTAGTCCACATTTGACTTGTTGAACATATTTCAGCCAAAGAGTCCTTGATAGTGATTTTTCTAAACATTCAAATTGACTTCTTATGATGTTACGTCAGTCGTACAGAACTCCATAATTGACCTACTTGAACATATTACTGGCCAAAGGGTTGTAAAATGGCAACATACTATATATTCTCATAGACTCTTTCTTGATCTTGAACATTCTATACTTAATTAATCCTTCTGATGTAACATCAGCCAGACAGTAGTCCATATTTGTCCTAATGAACTGCCCAAAGAGTCCTCGACATTGAACTTTTTACATATTCTCATTGACTACTTCTGATGTTTCTTCAGCATTATTGCCCAGAGATTGTCCACCTACCTATTGCTTCATTGACACTTCAGATAAAAAGCGGGCATTCCAGGGTTCTCAGGATGCTTAGAACACATCAATGTTATCTGGCAACGAATTCAGTCAGCTAAAAAGGAGAGGAAGGAGCTCCATGTGACATTCCTGGATTTGGCTAATGTATATGGTTCAGTGCCACATGAGCTTCTTTGGGCAGCATTTGATTTTTTCAGAGTACCAATGTCAATAACAAATTTAGTGAAAGCCTATTTTGGAGATTTGCAATTTAGTTTCTCAACTCCAAAATTCAGCACTGCATGGTAATGCTTAGAGTTTGGAATAATGACAGGATGCACCATTTCTACACTGGCTTTTACCATGGCAATGGAAGTAATCATTAGGGCATCAAGATGGGTAGTAGGAGGAGAGCGCTTGGGCACTGACTGTGTACGAGGTTTCTTTGACAACAGTGGATAAGCTGGAAGCGTTAATAAGTACATCAGGAAATGGTTGGGAGTTCCACGCTGCCTCAGCAGAGTGGGACTTTATAGTAAAGGAATATTGCAGCTGCCAGTCTCTGCTTTAACCGAGGAGTGGCCATTTCCAGTCTGACCTTGTGCCAAGGTCAGACTGGAAATGACCTTAGTAGAGTCACGCGACAAATGTGTGAGGGAGGCAGCCCCTGTATTAAAAACTGGTAGAAAGTTGTCAGCAAACAAATCTATAGTAGAGGCAAAGGCTGACCTTCAAATTGGTGATATCGTGGGACAGGTACAGCATGGAAGAGGGGGTTTTGAGCTCAGTTTAGCTCCTCCTAAATTGCACAAGGAAGGCCCTGCTCAAAGGAGGGAAGCTGGTAGTCAACGTGCGAAAGCAGGAGGAGAGGATGAGGTGTATAAAGGCCATTTCCCATGCCAAGCAGGGAGAGTGGATGAGATGGGAGAGTGTGGAACAACGCAAGATGGGCTGGCAGGACCTTTGGTCAATGGAAGAGAGTAGGATCAGTTTCCTTATTAGGTCAACATATGATGTTCTCCCATCACCGCAGAACCTAAACCTCTGGGTAGGAGAGGATCCCTCTTGTCCTTTGTGTTCATCAATTGCCACATTAAGGCACATTTTGACAGGATGTAAGGTGGCTCTTAGCCATTGTCGGTTTACTTGGCGCCATGACCAAAAGCACTGCGATGTTTGGCTTTAGCATTGGAAGGCAAGCGTAGTATGGCCAATAAGTTGCCGCCTGTTCTAGCAAAACATTACACGCAGAAGACAATATTCCTCCGCCCAGGCGAGCAACCACCAAGAAAAGGTGTTAACACCAATTCTCGCCCAGGACAACTGGAAGCTGCTAGGGACTGGAAGATGCTGGCTGATCTTGATCAACGGCTTATTGTTCCACCTGCGATTGCCACCACTAACCTACGGCCAGATATTGTTTTGTGGTCTGGATCAGCACGCATTGTTCAACTGATAGAGTTAACAGTGCCATGGGAGGATGCGGTAGATGAGGCATATGAGAGGAAGAAACTGCGGTATGCTCATCTGGCCATCGAAGCAGAACAGCGAGTATGGAGAGTCCAGGTTTATCCAGTGGAAGTGGGTTGTCGAGGTTTTGTGGCACACTCTACAACCCGGTTCCTCAGAGACGTCGGATTCAGTGGCCAAGAGTTGCGTCGCACACTAAAGAACTTACTGTGGCAACTGGCTGTGGTTGAGATGCAAAGATTCTAGCTGGCTGCCCAGCTAACAATTTTATGCTCTGGGAACGTTCTGGGAACGTTAGTTTTTGGTTCCCAGAACGTTCTGGGAACGTTCCCAGAATGTTCCCTATTGGTTCTCCAGGAAAGTTTTCTTAACGTAAATAGAACGTCCCCTTAAGGTTAGGGGAACGTTCCGGGAACCTATTCGGAAAATGAAACCTAAAAAAACCTGCAGGGAACGTTCCTGGAACGTTCTTGTTTGGTTCCCAAAAAATAACCAAATGGGAACCAAATGGGAACCATACGGGAACGTTAGGGGAACGTTCTGTGTTTGCTGGGTGACAGGCCGCCATGCTACAGTTTCGTAGAATTCTTGAAAAACTTGAAGAGTCTGTTGGTTTATTTCTATAGGTTGTATAGTATTTACAGTCATTACGTTCCTGTGTATATTGCATGAATGACGGGTGGTTGGACAGATATTGTGTTTTGCGGTAGGTGGTATGCCATACGGAACCGTTACCACTGAAACTGCATTATGTTATGCATTATGCATTATGCATTATTACCAGTGGGACTCGACAGCCTTAGTCAAACGGGTTGGCGCGTATGGTTGGGTTGCGGAGAGATTGTGAGATTGTGGTTAGGTGTTAGCAGCAGGAGGGATGTAGTGGTCAGTAAGCTGGGCTGAGTTGAGTGGGGGACGGAGGGGGGTGGCTCTGGGACGCCAGAGTCACTGTCGAGCCCTCTTGAGGTGTCGTGGGCTAGTCGACAAAACACTGAGGATGGAAGGTGCCCACTTGAAGACCCTAGAGATGTCCCCTACTCGGCTCAATCCAGACGGTTGTCGTGCTGGTCCACTAGGGAGACCACACTGTAGTTGCAGCCGTCGTGTGTGCTGACGCGCCAAGTACACTGCAGCCGTTAACGCCGGACAGAATGGGAGTCACACCACCATATGGAAAGAAGCGTAGATGGATGTAGAAGCATAGTTTACTGTAAAGCTACGTCTTAGTGTTGCTTATCTTGACGAAAGCCATATACAAATCAGCATTCTCATAGACACATAGACTCATAGACTCTCATATTCTCATAGACTCTTTCTGATGTTTAATCAGCTAGAGACATGTCCATATTTGACCTGCTGAACATATTTCTGGCCAAAGAGTTCTCAATCTTGAACTTTCTACTTTCACTGAATCCTTCTGATGTTACATAAGTCATAAGTCCTTGATATAGATTTTTCTATACATTCTCTCTTACGTCTATATATCTATTGAACATATCTCTGGCCTAAGGATCCTCAATATATTTTTTACTGTATGAACTCATAGACTCCTTCTGATGTTACCTCAGCCATAGTGTAGTCCATATTTAACCTACTGTACATATTTCTGGCCCAAGGATACTCGACCTTGAACATTCTATACATAATGATTCCTTTTGATGTTACGTCAGCCATACAGTAGTCCATATTTGAACTAATAAACATATTACTGGCCAAATAGTACTTTATATTGAAGTTTCTACACATTCTCATTGACTACTTCAGATGATACGTTAGCCAGCCTGTTTTTGACCCATTGAAAAAAACTCTAGCCAAAGAGTTCACAAAGGGTAACTTACTATATATCCTCATAGGCTCCTTTTGATGTTAATTCAGTCACACAGTTTTCCATATTTAACCTACTATACATATTTCTGGCCAGAGAGTACTCGATATTCAACTTTCTATACATTATATTTGACCCATTGAACATATTTCTGGCCAAAGGGTCCCCAAAACACCACATATTTCATAGACTCTTTCTTGTGTTAAGTCAGCAAGAGAGTTGTCCATATTTGACCTGCTGACCATATTTTTGGCCAAAGAGTCCACAATCTTGAACTTTCTACTGTCATTGAATCCTTCTGATGTTACATCAGTCATACATTTATTAGTCATATATCCATTTATGATCTATTGTACATACCTCTGGCCCAAGGATCCTCAAATTTTTTTTTACTATATAAACTCATAGACTCTTTCTGATGTTACGTCGGCCATACTGTAGTCCATATTTACCTACTGTACATATTTCTGGTCAAAAAGTACTTGATCTTGAACATTCTATACATAATGACTTCTTCTGGTGTTATGTCAGCTATACCGTAGTCCATTTTTAAACTATTAAACATGTTTATGGCCAAAGAGTCCTCGATCTTGAAATTTTACACATTCTCATTGACTACTTCTGATGTTTCTTCAGGCAGCCTATTTTTTTTTTTGTTTTGTTTTTTTTACTTTATTGTGTATACACACAAAAGAAAAGAAAAAAAAACAGAGAAAAAAAACAAAAAAAAAAACAAAAAAAACATGAACTTTGTCCTGAGACTGGGCTTCATACATTATTTACAATCAACAACATAAACAAATTAAGGCATAGGCTTATGTCCTATTTCAAAAAGTCAATAACAGAACGCCATCTTCTTTCAAAAACTGAGGTTTTTAATTGTAGTTGTGCTGTCAACCGTTCCATTAAATAAACGTCTTATCTTTTGTATTGTGAAACGGTGGGTGGCTCAGGTTTTAACCAACAGATTGTTATCATTTTCCTTGCAGTCATAGGCAGCCTATTTTTGACCAATTAAAAATATTTCTGGCCAAAGGGAACTTACCATATATTCTCATAGACTCTTTCTCATGTTAAATTAGCCAGAAAATTGTCCATATTTGACCTGCTGAACATATCTCTGGCTTAAGGTTCCTCAAAATGTTTTTACTATATAAACTCATAGACTCCTTCTGATGTTTTGTACACACACATTGCCTCCGTCTAATGTTAAACCAGACAGAAAGACTTGCTGAACATATTTCTGCCAAAGAGTCCTGGATATTGATTTTTCTATACATTCTCATTGACTCCTTATAGAAGTCCGTAATTGGCCTACTGAAAATATTTCTGGCCAAACGGTTGTCAAAAGGCAACATACTATATATTCTCACAGACTCTTTCTGATGTTAAATAAGCCAGAAAAATATTTCATGCCAACGAATCCTCGATATTGAACTTTCTACACATTCTCATTGACTACTTCTGATATTACGTAAGCAAGCCTACATTTGACCCATTGAAAATTCTTCTTGCCAAAAATATTCTTTCTGTTGTTAAATCAGCCAGACAGTAGTCCATATTTGACCTACTGTACATATTTCTGGCCCAAGAGTACTCAATCTTGATCATTCTATACATACTTCAAGACTCTTTCTGATGTTATTTCAGTCATACAATATTCCATATTTGATCCATTGAAAATATCTCTGGCTAAAGGGTCCTAAAAAGGGTTTTTACTATATAAATTCATAGACTCCTTCTGATGTTACCTCAGCCATACAGGAGTCCATTTTTACCTACTGAACATATTTCTTGCCAAAGAGTACTCGATCTTGAATATTTTGTACATAGTCATTGTTCAAGATCAAGTACTTTTTGACAAGAAATATATGCAGCAGGTCAAATATGTACAACTGTCTTGCTGACTTAACATCAGGAGTCTATGAGTTTATATATTTAAAAACCTTTTATGGACCCTTTGGTCAATTCAATAGGTCATATATGGACATTTGTACAACTAATATAACATCAGAAGAATGTGTGTTGAAAGTTCAAGATTGAGGGCTGTTTATCAAAAAATATGTTCAGCAGGTTAAATATGGACTTCTGTATGGCTGACGTAACATCAAAAGGAGTCTGTGAGTCTATAAAGTAAAAAAAAAATAAAAAAAATTTGAGGACCCTTTGGCCAGAAATACTAAATGTCCAATTGTTCAACATCGGAAGGAGTCATTCTGGCAGCTCAGGATAAAGTACTTTTTGTCCAAAAATATTTTCAGTTGGTATTATATGGACTACTGCTGATGTAACATCAGAATGAGTCAATGAGTTTCTATAGAAGATTCAAGCTCACGTACTCTTTGGGCAAATATATATTCATCGGGTCAAATATGGACTACTGTCTGACTGACTTAACATCAGAAAAAGTCTATGATAATATATCGTACGGTTCCATTTGACAACCCTTTGGCCAGAAATATGTTTAGTGGTTAAATTACAGACATATGTATGGCTTACGTGGCATCAGAAGGAGTCTATGAACTAATATAGTCCCAACAAAGGGACATGTTGAGGTCCCTTGTGGCCAGAAATATGTTTAATAGATCAGATATGGACTATTTTATGACTGATGTAACATCAGAAGGAGTCAATGAGTATGCATGGAATGTGTAAGATCTTGTACTCTTTGGCCAGAAACATGTTTAGTAGGTTAAATATGGACTACCATTCGGCTGAGGTAACATCAGAAGGAGTAATTATGTAAAGAATGTTCAAGATCAAGTACTTCTTGGAACAGAAATATATACAGTAGGTCAAAAATGGTCTACTCTCTGGCTGATTTAACATTAGAAAAAGTCTATGAGAATATATAGTATGTTGCCTTTTGAGAACTCTTTGCCTAGAATATGTTCAGTAGGTCAAATATGGACTACTGTATGGCTGAGAAAACATAGCAATGAGACATTATGTAAAGAATGCTCAAGATTGAGTACTCTTGTGCCAGATCTAAAATAGGTCAAATATGGACTGCTGTCTGCCTGATTTAACATCAGAAAGAGTCTATGAGAATATACAGTAAGATACCTTTTGGGGACCCTTTGGCCAGAAATAAGATTAATGGGTCAAATGCTGAAGTAACATCAGAAGTAGTCAATGAGAATTTGTGGAAAGTTCAATAGCAAGGATGCTTTGGCCTTCTGGTTGTTACGTCAGCCATACAGCTGTCCATATTCATCCTAATAAACTAATATTTCAATATGTTTATTAGGAAAAATATTGACTGCTGTATGGCTGACGTAATGTCAGGAGTCATTTTTGTAGGTATAGAATGTTCAAGATCATGTACTCTTGGGCCAGAAATATGTACAGAAGGTCAAATATGGATTACTAAATAGACAATATCGAGGACTCTTTGGCCAGAAATATGTACAGTAGGTCAAATATGGATTACTAAATAGACAATATTGTGGACTCTTTGGCCAGAAATGTGTTAATTAGGACAAATATGGACTGCTATATGGCTGACGTAACATCAGAAAAAGTCTATAAGAATATATAGTATGTATGTTCAGTAGGTCAATTACAGACTTGTCTATGGCTGACGTAACATCAGAAGAAGTTAATGAGAATGTATAGAAGTTCATGATCGAGGATTGTTTGGCCAGATATATATTCAGTAGGTCAAATATGGACTACTGTCTTGCTGATTTAACATCAGAAAGAGTCTTTGAGAATATATTGTAAGTTGCCTTTTGGGGACCCTTTGGTCAGAAATATTTTCAATGGGCCAAATACGGGCTGGATGATGTAACATAAGAAGTAGTCAATTAGAATGTGTATAAAGTTCAATATCGAGGTCAATCAGTATGTGTAGAAAGGTCAAATTTGAGGACTTTTTAGCAAGAATTATATTCAATAGGTTTAAAATGTACTGCTGAATGGCTGAGGTAACATCAAATAGAATGCTCATGATCTTTTTGGCCAAAAATATATTCAGTAGGTCAATTATAGACTACTGTCTGGCTGATTTAACATCAGAAAGAGTCTTTGAGAATATGTAGTAAGTTGCCTTTTGGGGACCATTTGGCCAGAAATATTTTCAATGGGCCAAATACAGGCTGGCTGACGTAACATCAAAAGTAGTTAATGAGAATGTATAGAAAGTTCAATATCGAGTACTTTCTGGCCAGAGATTTGTTCATTATGTTAAATATGGAGTACTGTATGGCTGAGGTAACATCATAAAGAGTCTATGAGCCTTTTGGGGACCATTTGGCCAGAAATATTTTCAATGAGTCAAATATAGTCTGGCTGACGTAACAACAGAAGTAGTCAATGATATTCTGTAGAAAGTTTAATATTGAGTACTCTTTGGCCAGAAATATTAACATTTTGTCAAATATGGACTACTGTATGGCTGACGTAACATCAGGAGTCCATGAATTTCTACAGTAAAAATATTTTTTTGAGGACCCTTTGGCCAGAAATATGTTCTTTAAGTCCAACGTGATATGAGAATACGTGTGTATTTTACGTTAAGTGTAGTTCTACCACACGTACATTTACTTACGTTTTGTACACTCAGAAACGTATAATACTGACGTATTTACAGCACTAAAACGTAAAATATTTACGTATTGACAGCACAAAAACGTAAATTATTTACGTATGGACTCTACCGACGTACAAATTTGTACCTTTTCCTATTTATGCTTATTAAAATCGTGGCATTAATGTTTTGACTCTTGCTTTCAACTGTCTTATCAATTACGTTTTCAGTCGCATTTATTAAATGCAGTTTACTCATTTAAGAAATAATATTTCACTCTGTTCGTGCCTTCTGCTGCAAACTCGTTTCAGAGGATTAGCCTACGTTAATTTACATTGTGTTAAACAAGACTACACTTTAAACCCTTTAAAATAACATTACCTTCTTAATTTTTTAACCATTTTGTAATATAGTTTATTTACCGTGAGACACAAAATGCGTTTTCTCCTATAGAACCATAATACACCAAAACACAACATAAATTCACAAAAGACATTTTATTAGCTTGATGTAATCCACATCTTTAGAATCCATACGTTTGCAAGAAACAGATCCAAATTCAGCCCTTTATCCAGCGATTTTCATCTCCATTCTCATCACCGACCGTAAACGTCAAGTCCCGCGCTCGTGATGAATTCAAATTCAAAAAATGCGCCCTGAAGAAGCGTTACGACATGTTTTACGGCAGGGATATCAAACGCTCATTGGCTCTCGCCCTCTCGCCTGCTTCGTCACAAATTGCGAAATTCCGTGTTCCAGCCGGTGCGCAACATTTAAAATGAAGAAGCGCGCGCGCCTTCACAGTGCGAGCCGAAACCGGATTAACATTTTCATGGATTAATAACTTAAATTCTACTCAGAGAGGACTGCGTCTGCGACTGCAACACATGATGTGAACGACTTTTGTTACCGGTTTTGACATTTTCGCAATAAATAAATTATTGTGATTATAATTGTCTGTCTGTTATGTTTTTCTTCATAATTGTAACGTTAGCCTACGTAGTTTTAAGGAATGGTTATGGGTAGGTTTAGGGGTAAATTAGGAGTAGGATTAGTGGCTCAAAATATATTTTAATGCTATATTGTTAATAAAACTGCCATTTCCCTACACACCTCTGCCCATTACGTTTTATCCTTTTTATATTATGTATAAAATGGGTATGTTTAGGTTTAGAAGTAGGGTTAAGGGATCTCACATTTATCTATAAAATGGTAAAAGGGAAATTATACAGATATGAAATATACGTAAACAGTTAACGTTTTGTAGCGGAAAAAACGTAATTATATTACGTTTAAATGTTGCATATACGTCCATATTATACGTTTCAGGATCTATGAAACGTACAAAAAGTACGTTTTCTATCTTTGAAAAAAACGTATTAATACTTACGTATTAACAATGAGACCAGGCTGTTAGGTCACATATGGACAACTGTATGACTGGTATAACATCAAAAGGAGTCTATGAGAATATGCCTTTTGGGGACCATTTGGCCAGAAATATTTTCAATGGACCAAATACAGGCTGGCTGACGTAACATCAAAATGAGTCAATGAGAATGTATAGAAAGTTCAATATCAAGTACTTTCTGGCCAGAAATATGTTCATCATGTTAAATATGGACAACTGTATGGCTGACTTAACACCAGGAGTCCATGAGTTCATATAGTTAAAAAATAAATTGAGGTCCCTTTGGCCAGAAACATGTTCATTAGGTCAAATATGGACTGCTGTATGACTGAGGTAATATCAGAAGGTGCCTATATATATAGAATACATAGAATACTCCTTGGCCAGAAATATGTGCAGTAGGTTAAATATGGACTACTGTATGGCTGAGGTAACATCAGAAAGAGTCTATGAGAATATATAGCAAGTTGCCTTTTGGGGACCCATTGGTCAGAAATATTTTCAATGGGTCAAATATAGTCTGGCTGGCGTAACAACAGTACGTATATGCAGAAACAATATGTAGAAAGTTCAATATCGAGTACTCTTTGGCCAGAAATATGTTCATTAGGTCAAATATGGACTACTGTATGGCTAACGTAGCACCAGAAGTAGTCTATGAGTTCATATAGTAACAAAACATTTTGAGGACCCTTTGGCGAGAGATATGTTCAATAGATCTGATATGGACTACTGCATGGCTGAGGTAACATCATAAAGATTCTATGAGAATAATTAGTAAGTTGCCTTTGGGGACCCTTTGGTCAGAAATATGTTCATTAGGTAAAATATGGCTTACTGTATGGCTGACGTGACATCAGAAGAAGTCTATGAGTTAGCATATATAGTAACAATATAGTAAAAGTAATATATATAGTAACAAAACATTTTGAGGACCCTTTGGCCAGAGATATGTTCAATAGATTAGATATGGAGTACTGTATGGCTGAGGTAACATCATAAAGAGTCTATGAGAATAATTAGTAAGTTGTCTTTTGTGGACCCTTTGGCCAGAAATATTTTCAATGGGTCAAATAGTTTGGCTGACGTAACAACAGAAGTAGTCAATTATATTATGTAGAAAGTTTAATATTGAATACTCTTTGGCCAGAAATATTTCCATTATGTCAAATATGGACTACTGTATGGCTGACGTAACATCAGGAGTCCATGAATTTCTACAGTAATTTTTTTTTTGAGGACCCTCTGGCCAGAAATATGTTCTTTAGGTCATATATGGACTACTGTATGAATGGCATAACATCAAAAGGAGTCTATGAGTTTATGTGGTAAAGAAAACAACTTTTTGAGGACCCTTTGGCAATGCACTACTGTATGGTTGATGAAACTTCAGAAATAGTCAATCAATATGTGTATAAAGTTCAAGATTGAGGACTCTTTAGCAAGAAATACATTCAATAGGTTAAAAATGGACTACTGTATGACTGAGGTATATTCATAAGGAGTGCTTATGTATAGAATGTTCAATAACAAGTACTTTTTGAACAGAAATATGTTCAGTAGGACAAATATGGACTACTGTCTGGCTGATTTAACATCAGAAAGAGTCTTTGAGAGTATGTAGTAAGTTGCCTTTTGGAGACCATTTGGCCAGAAAAATTTTCAACAGGCTTGGCTGACTTAACACAAAAGTAGTCAATGAGAATGTATAGAAAGTTCAATATCGAGTACTCCTTGGCCAGAAATATGTGCAGTAGGTTAAATATGGACTACTGTATGGCTGAGGTAACATCAGACAGAGTTATATGCACTTTGTTTCATTGCAATGCATTCAAGAACAAACTCATTCCGTAGTGCGTTGAAGAGATGTGCAATGCAGTCTACTGTTGCATGGCATTGCATATACGATCAAGCGTTGTGTATTGAAGAATAAGTGAAATGCCTATTTTGCATTGCAATGCATTCAAGTACTAACTCATTCTGAAATGCGTTGAAGAGATGTGCAATGTAATCTGCTCTTACATAGCATTGCACAGACGATCAAGCGTTGTGCATTGAAGAAAACCATAAAAGTTATATGCTATTTCACGAGTTCACACTTACAAATAAGTCAGATAGAATAAATGCGTATTTTTGGCGTGCTGTCCGAGGAGAGGGCTCCGAGTTAGGTATTCGGCCCGAACCCAGAGCACCCCCCGTATTCCTGGCAGTGAAATAAATAAATAAGATAGGCCAAGAGTGAGGAGTCGGGGTGGTGGAGGGATGCTGAAACTGTCAAGGAATGTTAGGTGAGTTGACAGAGTAAATATTTATATGCTCCTTCTCGTGCTGATAGGGTAGACATGGTAATTGTTTGATGACCAGTTGATTGGAATGATTATTTGAACGTGCTCCTCCCGAACTTTGTTTATAAAACATCATTTGTTTCATTGCAATGCATTCAAGAACTAACTAATTCTTTAGTGTTTTGAAGAGATGTACAATGCAATCTGCTCTTACATGTCATTGCACAGACGATCAAGCGTTGTGCATTGAAGAAAACCATAAAAGTCATATTAACTGTTTCATTGTAATGCATTCAAGAACTAACTCATTCCGAAATGCATTGAAGAGATGTGTAATGTAATCTGCTATGCATCGCATTGCACAGACGATCAAGCGTTTTGCATTGAAGAAAACCATAAAAGTCATATGCACTGTTTCATTGTAATGCATTCAAGAACTAACTCATTGCGAAATGCGTTGAAGAGAAGTGTACTGTAATCTGCTATGCATCGCATTGCACATACGATCAAGCTTTGTGCATTGAAGAAAATCATAAAAGTCATTTGCAATTTGTTTCTTTGCAATGCATTCAAGAACTAACTAATTCTGTAGTGTGTTGAAGAGATGTTCATTGCCTTGCACATACGATCAAGCGCTGTGCATTGAAGAATAAGTAAAATGCACTTTGTTTCATTGCAATGCATTCAAGAACTAACTCATTCCAAAATGCGTTGAAGAGATGTGCAATGTAATCTGCTATGCATTGCATTGCACAAACGATCAAGCTTTGTGCATTGAAGAAAATGATAAAAGTCATATGCAATTTGTTTTTTTGCAATGCATTCAAGAACTAATTCTGTAGTGTGTTGAAGAGATGTTCATTGCCTTGCACATACGATCAAGCGCTGTGCATTGAAGAATAAGTAATATGCACTTTGTTTCATTGCAATGCATTCAAGAACTAACTCATTCCGAAATGCGTTGAAGAGATGTGCAATGTAATCTACTATGCATTGCATTGGACAAACGATCAAGCGTTTTGCCTGGAAGATAACAAGAAAAGTCATATGCACTTTGTTTCATCACAATGCATTCAAGAACCAACTCATTCCGTAGTGGGTTCAAGAGATTTTCAATGCAATCTACTTATGCATAGGTTTGCACATACGATCAAGAGTTGTGCATTGAAGAATAACATAAGTAATATGCACTTTGTTGCATTGCAATGCATTCAAGATCTAACTCAATCCGAAATGCGTTGAAGAGATGTGCAATTCAATCTGCTATTGCATTGCATTGCACATACGATCCAGCATTGTGCTTTGAAGAAAATCATAAAAGTCATAAGCAATTTGTTTTTTTTGCAATGCATTCAAGAACTTTCTAATTCCGTAGTGTGTTGAAGAGATGTACAATGCAATCTGCTCTTGCATAGCATTGCACAGACGATCACGCGTTATGCATTGAAGAATAAGTAATATGCACTTGCGTTTTAATGCATTCAAGAATTATCTAATTCCGTAGTGTGTTGAAGAGATGTTCAATGCAATCTGCTTATGCATAGGATTGCACATACGATCAAGCGGTGTGCATTGAAGAATAACATAAGTAATATGCACTTTGATGCTTTGCAATGCATTCAAACTCATTCCGAAGTGCGTTGGAGAGATGTGCAATGCAATCTGCTGTTGTATTGCACTGCACATACGATCCAGCGTTGTGCTTTGAAGAAAATCATAAAAGTCATAAGCAATTTTTTTTTTTGCAATGCATTCAAGAACTAAATAATTCCGTAGTGTGTTGAAGAGATGTACAATGCAATCTGCTCTTGCATAGCATTGCACAGACGATCGAGCGTTGTGCATTAAAGAATTATATATAAGTTAATATGCACTTTTTTGCATTGCAATGCATTCAAGAAATAACTCATTCCGAAATGCGTTGAAGAGATGTGCAATGCAAATCTGCTATGCATCGCATTGTACATACGATCCAGCTTTGTGCATTGAAGAATAACAATTAAAGTCATGTGCACTTTGTTACATTGCAGTTGATTCAAGAATGAACTCATTCCGAAATTCGTTGAAGAGATGTGCAATGCAAATCTGCTCTTGCATAGAATTGCACAGAAGATCACGCGTTATGCATTGAAGAATAAGTAATATGCTCTTTGTTGCATTGCAATGCATTCAAGAAGTTACTCATTCCGTAGTGCGTTGAAGAGATGTTAAATTGCATTGCATTGCTTATGCATTGCATTGCATATACGATCAAGCGTTGTGCATTGAAGAATAAGTAATATGCACTTTGTTTCATTGCAATGCATTCAAGAACTAACTCATTCCGAAGTGCGTTGAAGAGATGTGCAATGCAATCTGCTGTTCATTGCCTTACATATGCGATCAAGGATTGCGCAATGAAGAAAATAATAAAAGTCATATGCAATTTGTTTCATTGCAATGCATTCAAGAACCAACTCATTCCGAAATGTGTTGAAGTGATGTACAATGCAACCTGCTATGCATTGCAACGCACAAATGATCAAACGTTGTGCATTGAAGAAAACCATAAAAGTCATATGCACTTTGTTTCAGTGCAATGCATTCAAGAACCAACTCATTCCGTAGTGTGTTCAATGCAATCTGCTTATGTATAGCATTGCAAATACCATCAAGCGTTGTGCATTGAAGAATCACATAAGTAATATTTACTTTGATGCATTGCAATGCATTAAAGAACTAACTATTTCCGTAGTGCGCTAAAGACATGTGCATCTGCTCTTTCAATACAACCAAGCGTTTTGCATTGAAGAATAATGTTTAAGCTATACCTTTTGCATTGCAATTTCTACAAGATCTAACTCGTTTCGATATGCATTAAGAGATAACAGTAGTTGCATTTCATCACATAAATATATTTAACGTATTACTCTGTGAAATTAAAAGATAACATCTGACACATGACAATGTGATTTCGCATTACATTGTGTATGAAGGAAAACATTGCATTAGCTGTTGAAATGTCAACCCACAACATATATTATTATAGAATTTAACTAATTCATTTGTATACTTGACGAGAAAACATTATATGAGCAGTTGCTTTAAAATGCAATAATTAACTCATTCCGGTGTGCAACGATGAGATTAATTAATGTGCTAATGCATTGCATTGAACACGACCATACTTTGTGCATTGTAGATTGAAATGTTAGATTGCAATGCATGTAAGAGTATGGACACTTGGGACAGAAAAATGTTCAGTAGGTCAGATACGGAGTACTGCATTGCTGATGTAACATCAGGAGTCAATGGATACGTATAGAAAGTTCAAGATTGAGTAAAGTTTGACCAGAAAAATATTTTAAAAGTATATTTATCTAGCTGATGTGACATCAGGAGGTCAATGAGAGTGTATAGTGAGTTAATGTTCAAGGACTGTCTGACTATAGTCTATGAGTATATATAGTAATTTAACTTTTGAGGAACCTGTCCAGAAATATTTTCAATGGGTCAAATAAAGACTGGCTGAAATAGCATCAGAGAGTCAATAAAGAGCACAAACGCAATAAATAGCAATAAAGAGTCAATAAGAAAGTTAAATTGACAGTACTCTTTGACCAGTTTAGTGGGTCACAAATGGACTAATGTAATCAGATGGAATCAGTGAATAAGTTAATGTTCAAGGAAGCTTTGGCCAAAAAATAATATGGACTACTTAAATATGGACTATTTGTATAGCTGATGTAACATCAGAATGTTAATCAGTATTCTCTGGCCAAAGGGTCCTCAAAAGGTTTTTTATTATTCTCATTGACTCTTTCTGATGTTAAATCAGCCAGACACCAAACATATTTTTATGCTGTACATTTATCTGGCCCTAAATTTATCTGGTACTAAATTTTGAACATTCTATACCTAATGAATCCTTCTTGTTATGTCAGCCATACAGTAGTCCATGTTTAAATTACTGAACTTATTTCAGGCCAAAGAGAATAAATCTTGAACTTTCTAAACATACTGATTGACTCCATCAGCCAGACAGCTTTCCATGCTGACCATATTTCTGGCCAAAGAGTCCTCGATATTGAAATTTTTCGGACGTACGGAATTCCGTAATTGACCTACTGAAAATATTTCTTGCTGAATAGTTGTAAAATGATAACTTACCATATATTCTCATAGACTATCCAATGTTAAATCAGCCAAAGAGTTGTCCATATTTGACCTGCTGAACATATTTCAGCCAAAGAGTCCTTTGATTTGATATTGATTTTTCAAAACATTCAAATTGACCTCATGATGTTATGTCAGTCTTAAGGAAGTCCGTCTGACCTACTGCAGATATTATTGGCCAAGGGTTGTAAAATTGCAACATACTATATATTCTCATAGACTCTTTATGATGTTAAATCAGCCACACAGCAGTCCATATTTGACCTACTGAACATATTGCTGGCCAAAGAGTCTTTCTACTTTCATTGAATCCTAATGTTACATCAGTCAAACAATAGTCAATATATGATCTATTGAACTTATCTCTGGCCTAAGGACCCTCAAAATATTTCTCATGAACTCATAGACTCTTTCTGATGTTACCTCGTCTATACTGTAGTCCATATTTGACATACTGAATATATATCTGGCCATAAAGTGCTCGATCTTAAACATTTTGTAAATACTCTTTGCCTCCTCCTAATGTTAAATCAGCCAGACAGTAGTCCACATTTGGCTTGTTGAACATATTTCAGCCAAAGAGTCCTTGATAGTGATTTTTCTAAACATTCAAATTGACTTCTTATGATGTTACGTCAGTCGTACAGAACTCCATAATTGACCTACTTGAACATATTACTGGCCAAAGGGTTGTAAAATGGCAACATACTATATATTCTCATAGACTCTTTCTTGATCTTGAACATTCTATACTTAATTAATCCTTCTGATGTAACATCAGCCAGACAGTAGTCCATATTTGTCCTAATGAACTGCCCAAAGAGTCCTCGACATTGAACTTTTTACACATTCTCATTGACTACTTCTGA
The DNA here is from genome assembly GCA_030578255.1 of Tiaroga cobitis. Classification (NCBI taxonomy): domain Eukaryota; kingdom Metazoa; phylum Chordata; class Actinopteri; order Cypriniformes; family Leuciscidae; genus Tiaroga; species Tiaroga cobitis. The sequence goes on from CM060605.1 coordinate 10,737,483, forward strand.
TGTTTCTTCAGCATTATTGCCCAGAGATTGTCCACCTACCTATTGCTTCATTGACACTTCAGATAAAAAGCGGGCATTCCAGGGTTCTCAGGATGCTTAGAACACATCAATGTTATCTGGCAACGAATTCAGTCAGCTAAAAAGGAGAGGAAGGAGCTCCATGTAACATTCCTGGATTTGGCTAATGTATATGGTTCAGTGCCACATGAGCTTCTTTGGGCAGCATTTGATTTTTTCAGAGTACCAATGTCAATAACAAATTTAGTGAAAGCCTATTTTGGAGATTTGCAATTTAGTTTCTCAACTCCAAAATTCAGCACTGCATGGTAATGCTTAGAGTTTGGAATAATGACAGGATGCACCATTTCTACACTGGCTTTTACCATGGCAATGGAAGTAATCATTAGGGCATCAAGATGGGTAGTAGGAGGAGAGCGCTTGGGCACTGACTGTGTACGAGGTTTCTTTGACAACAGTGGATAAGCTGGAAGCGTTAATAAGTACATCAGGAAATGGTTGGGAGTTCCACGCTGCCTCAGCAGAGTGGGACTTTATAGTAAAGGAATATTGCAGCTGCCAGTCTCTGCTTTAACCAAGGAGTGGCCATTTCCAGTCTGACCTTGTGCCAAGGTCAGACTGGAAATGACCTTAGTAGAGTCACGCGACAAATGTGTGAGGGAGGCAGCCCCTGTATTAAAAACTGGTAGAAAGTTGTCAGCAAACAAATCTATAGTAGAGGCAAAGGCTGACCTTCAAATTGGTGATATATGTGGGACAGGTACAGCATGGAAGAGGGGGTTTTGAGCTCAGTTTAGCTCCTCCTAAATTGCACAAGGAAGGCCCTGCTCAAAGGAGGGAAGCTGGTAGTCAACGTGCGAAAGCAGGAGGAGAGGATGAGGTGTATAAAGGCCATTTCCCATGCCAAGCAGGGAGAGTGGATGAGATGGGAGAGTGTGGAACAACGCAAGATGGGCTGGCAGGACCTTTGGTCAATGGAAGAGAGTAGGATCAGTTTCCTTATTAGGTCAACATATGATGTTCTCCCATCACCGCAGAACCTAAACCTCTGGGTAGGAGAGGATCCCTCTTGTCCTTTGTGTTCATCAATTGCCACATTAAGGCACATTTTGACAGGATGTAAGGTGGCTCTTAGCCATTGTCGGTTTACTTGGCGCCATGACCAAGCACTGCGATGTTTGGCTTTAGCATTGGAAGGCAAGCGTAGTATGGCCAATAAGTTGCCGCCTGTTCTAGCAAAACATTACACGCAGAAGACAATATTCCTCCGCCCAGGCGAGCAACCACCAAGAAAAGGTGTTAACACCAATTCTCGCCCAGGACAACTGGAAGCTGCTAGGGACTGGAAGATGCTGGCTGATCTTGATCAACGGCTTATTGTTCCACCTGCGATTGCCACCACTAACCTACGGCCAGATATTGTTTTGTGGTCTGGATCAGCACGCATTGTTCAACTGATAGAGTTAACAGTGCCATGGGAGGATGCGGTAGATGAGGCATATGAGAGGAAGAAACTGCGGTATGCTCATCTGGCCATCGAAGCAGAACAGCGAGGATGGAGAGTCCAGGTTTATCCAGTGGAAGTGGGTTGTCGAGGTTTTGTGGCACACTCTACAACCCGGTTCCTCAGAGACGTCGGATTCAGTGGCCAAGAGTTGCGTCGCACACTAAAGAACTTACTGTGGCAACTGGCTGTGGTTGAGATGCAAAGATTCTAGCTGGCTGCCCAGCTAACAATTTTATGTTCTGGGAACGTTCTGGGAACGTTAGTTTTTGGTTCCCAGAACGTTCTGGGAACGTTCCCAGAATGTTCCCTATTGGTTCTCCAGGAAAGTTTTCTTAACGTAAATAGAACGTCCCCTTAAGGTTAGGGGAACGTTCCGGGAACCTATTCGGAAAATGAAACCTAAAAAAACCTGCAGGGAACGTTCCTGGAACGTTCTTGTTTGGTTCCCAAAAAATAACCAAATGGGAACCAAATGGGAACCATACGGGAACGTTAGGGGAACGTTCTGTGTTTGCTGGGTGACAGGCCGCCATGCTACAGTTTCGTAGAATTCTTGAAAAACTTGAAGAGTCTGTTGGTTTATTTCTATAGGTTGTATAGTATTTACAGTCATTACGTTCCTGTGTATATTGCATGAATGACGGGTGGTTGGACAGATATTGTGTTTTGCGGTAGGTGGTATGCCATACGGAACCGTTACCACTGAAACTGCATTATGTTATGCATTATGCATTATGCATTATTACCAGTGGGACTCGACAGCCTTAGTCAAACGGGTTGGCGCGTATGGTTGGGTTGCGGAGAGATTGTGAGATTGTGGTTAGGTGTTAGCAGCAGGAGGGATGTAGTGGTCAGTAAGCTGGGCTGAGTTGAGTGGGGGACGGAGGGGGGTGGCTCTGGGACGCCAGAGTCACTGTCGAGCCCTCTTGAGGTGTCGTGGGCTAGTCGACAAAACACTGAGGATGGAAGGTGCCCACTTGAAGACCCTAGAGATGTCCCCTACTCGGCTCAATCCAGACGGTTGTCGTGCTGGTCCACTAGGGAGACCACACTGTAGTTGCAGCCGTCGTGTGTGCTGACGCGCCAAGTACACTGCAGCCGTTAACGCCGGACAGAATGGGAGTCACACCACCATATGGAAAGAAGCGTAGATGGATGTAGAAGCATAGTTTACTGTAAAGCTACGTCTTAGTGTTGCTTATCTTGACGAAAGCCATATACAAATCAGCATTCTCATAGACACATAGACTCATAGACTCTCATATTCTCATAGACTCTTTCTGATGTTTAATCAGCTAGAGACATGTCCATATTTGACCTGCTGAACATATTTCTGGCCAAAGAGTTCTCAATCTTGAACTTTCTACTTTCACTGAATCCTTCTGATGTTACATAAGTCATAAGTCCTTGATATAGATTTTTCTATACATTCTCTCTTACGTCTATATATCTATTGAACATATCTCTGGCCTAAGGATCCTCAATATATTTTTTACTGTATGAACTCATAGACTCCTTCTGATGTTACCTCAGCCATAGTGTAGTCCATATTTAACCTACTGTACATATTTCTGGCCCAAGGATACTCGACCTTGAACATTCTATACATAATGATTCCTTTTGATGTTACGTCAGCCATACAGTAGTCCATATTTGAACTAATAAACATATTACTGGCCAAATAGTACTTTATATTGAAGTTTCTACACATTCTCATTGACTACTTCAGATGATACGTTAGCCAGCCTGTTTTTGACCCATTGAAAAAAACTCTAGCCAAAGAGTTCACAAAGGGTAACTTACTATATATCCTCATAGGCTCCTTTTGATGTTAATTCAGTCACACAGTTTTCCATATTTAACCTACTATACATATTTCTGGCCAGAGAGTACTCGATATTCAACTTTCTATACATTATATTTGACCCATTGAACATATTTCTGGCCAAAGGGTCCCCAAAACACCACATATTTCATAGACTCTTTCTTGTGTTAAGTCAGCAAGAGAGTTGTCCATATTTGACCTGCTGACCATATTTTTGGCCAAAGAGTCCACAATCTTGAACTTTCTACTGTCATTGAATCCTTCTGATGTTACATCAGTCATACATTTATTAGTCATATATCCATTTATGATCTATTGTACATACCTCTGGCCCAAGGATCCTCAAAATTTTTTTTACTATATAAACTCATAGACTCTTTCTGATGTTACGTCGGCCATACTGTAGTCCATATTTACCTACTGTACATATTTCTGGTCAAAAAGTACTTGATCTTGAACATTCTATACATAATGACTTATTCTGGTGTTATGTCAGCTATACCGTAGTCCATTTTTAAACTATTAAACATGTTTATGGCCAAAGAGTCCTCGATCTTGAAATTTTACACATTCTCATTGACTACTTCTGATGTTTCTTCAGGCAGCCTATTTTTATTTTTTTTTGTTTTTTTTACTTTATTGTGTATACACACAAAAGAAAAGAAAAAAAAACAGAGAAAAAAAACAAAAAAAAAAACAAAAAAAACATGAACTTTGTCCTGAGACTGGGCTTCATACATTATTTACAATCAACAACATAAACAAATTAAGGCATAGGCTTATGTCCTATTTCAAAAAGTCAATAACAGAACGCCATCTTCTTTCAAAAACTGAGGTTTTTAATTGTAGTTGTGCTGTCAACCGTTCCATTAAATAAACGTCTTATCTTTTGTATTGTGAAACGGTGGGTGGCTCAGGTTTTAACCAACAGATTGTTATCATTTTCCTTGCAGTCATAGGCAGCCTATTTTTGACCAATTAAAAATATTTCTGGCCAAAGGGAACTTACCATATATTCTCATAGACTCTTTCTCATGTTAAATTAGCCAGAAAATTGTCCATATTTGACCTGCTGAACATATCTCTGGCTTAAGGTTCCTCAAAATGTTTTTACTATATAAACTCATAGACTCCTTCTGATGTTTTGTACACACACATTGCCTCCGTCTAATGTTAAACCAGACAGAAAGACTTGCTGAACATATTTCTGCCAAAGAGTCCTGGATATTGATTTTTCTATACATTCTCATTGACTCCTTATAGAAGTCCGTAATTGGCCTACTGAAAATATTTCTGGCCAAACGGTTGTCAAAAGGCAACATACTATATATTCTCACAGACTCTTTCTGATGTTAAATAAGCCAGAAAAATATTTCATGCCAACGAATCCTCGATATTGAACTTTCTACACATTCTCATTGACTACTTCTGATATTACGTAAGCAAGCCTACATTTGACCCATTGAAAATTCTTCTTGCCAAAAATATTCTTTCTGTTGTTAAATTAGCCAGACAGTAGTCCATATTTGACCTACTGTACATATTTCTGGCCCAAGAGTACTCAATCTTGATCATTCTATACATACTTCAAGACTCTTTCTGATGTTATTTCAGTCATACAATATTCCATATTTGATCCATTGAAAATATCTCTGGCTAAAGGGTCCTAAAAAGGGTTTTTACTATATAAATTCATAGACTCCTTCTGATGTTACCTCAGCCATACAGGAGTCCATTTTTACCTACTGAACATATTTCTTGCCAAAGAGTACTCCATCTTGAATATTTTGTACATAGTCATTGTTCAAGATCAAGTACTTTTTGACAAGAAATATATGCAGCAGGTCAAATATGTACAACTGTCTTGCTGACTTAACATCAGGAGTCTATGAGTTTATATATTTAAAAACCTTTTATGGACCCTTTGGTCAATTCAATAGGTCATATATGGACATTTGTACAACTAATATAACATCAGAAGAATGTGTGTTGAAAGTTCAAGATTGAGGGCTGTTTATCAAAAAATATGTTCAGCAGGTTAAATATGGACTTCTGTATGGCTGACGTAACATCAAAAGGAGTCTGTGAGTCTATAAAGTAAAAAAAAAATAAAAAAAATTTGAGGACCCTTTGGCCAGAAATACTAAATGTCCAATTGTTCAACATCGGAAGGAGTCATTCTGGCAGCTCAGGATAAAGTACTTTTTGTCCAAAAATATTTTCAGTTGGTATTATATGGACTACTGCTGATGTAACATCAGAATGAGTCAATGAGTTTCTATAGAAGATTCAAGCTCACGTACTCTTTGGGCAAATATATATTCATCGGGTCAAATATGGACTACTGTCTGACTGACTTAACATCAGAAAAAGTCTATGATAATATATCGTACGGTTCCATTTGACAACCCTTTGGCCAGAAATATGTTTAGTGGTTAAATTACAGACATATGTATGGCTTACGTGGCATCAGAAGGAGTCTATGAACTAATATAGTCCCAACAAAGGGACATGTTGAGGTCCCTTGTGGCCAGAAATATGTTTAATAGATCAGATATGGACTATTTTATGACTGATGTAACATCAGAAGGAGTCAATGAGTATGCATGGAATGTGTAAGATCTTGTACTCTTTGGCCAGAAACATGTTTAGTAGGTTAAATATGGACTACCATTCGGCTGAGGTAACATCAGAAGGAGTAATTATGTAAAGAATGTTCAAGATCAAGTACTTCTTGGAACAGAAATATATACAGTAGGTCAAAAATGGTCTACTCTCTGGCTGATTTAACATTAGAAAAAGTCTATGAGAATATATAGTATGTTGCCTTTTGAGAACTCTTTGCCTAGAATATGTTCAGTAGGTCAAATATGGACTACTGTATGGCTGAGAAAACATAGCAATGAGACATTATGTAAAGAATGCTCAAGATTGAGTACTCTTGTGCCAGATCTAAAATAGGTCAAATATGGACTGCTGTCTGCCTGATTTAACATCAGAAAGAGTCTATGAGAATATACAGTAAGATACCTTTTGGGGACCCTTTGGCCAGAAATAAGATTAATGGGTCAAATGCTGAAGTAACATCAGAAGTAGTCAATGAGAATTTGTGGAAAGTTCAATAGCAAGGATGCTTTGGCCTTCTGGTTGTTACGTCAGCCATACAGCTGTCCATATTCATCCTAATAAACTAATATTTCAATATGTTTATTAGGAAAAATATTGACTGCTGTATGGCTGACGTAATGTCAGGAGTCATTTTTGTAGGTATAGAATGTTCAAGATCATCTACTCTTGGGCCAGAAATATGTACAGAAGGTCAAATATGGATTACTAAATAGACAATATCGAGGACTCTTTGGCCAGAAATATGTACAGTAGGTCAAATATGGATTACTAAATAGACAATATTGTGGACTCTTTGGCCAGAAATGTGTTAATTAGGACAAATATGGACTGCTATATGGCTGACGTAACATCAGAAAAAGTCTATAAGAATATATAGTATGTATGTTCAGTAGGTCAATTACAGACTTGTCTATGGCTGACGTAACATCAGAAGAAGTTAATGAGAATGTATAGAAGTTCATGATCGAGGATTGTTTGGCCAGATATATTGAATATATATATATTCAGTAGGTCAAATATGGACTACTGTCTTGCTGATTTAACATCAGAAAGAGTCTTTGAGAATATATTGTAAGTTGCCTTTTGGGGACCCTTTGGTCAGAAATATTTTCAATGGGCCAAATACGGGCTGGATGATGTAACATAAGTAGTCAATTAGAATGTGTATAAAGTTCAATATCGAGGTCAATCAGTATGTGTAGAAAGGTCAAATTTGAGGACTTTTTAGCAAGAATTATATTCAATAGGTTTAAAATGTACTGCTGAATGGCTGAGGTAACATCAAATAGGAGTCATTATATATAGAATGTTCATGATCTTTTTGGCCAAAAATATATTCAGTAGGTCAATTATAGACTACTGTCTGGCTGATTTAACATCAGAAAGAGTCTTTGAGAATATGTAGTAAGTTGCCTTTTGGGGACCATTTGGCCAGAAATATTTTCAATGGGCCAAATACAGGCTGGCTGACGTAACATCAAAAGTAGTTAATGAGAATGTATAGAAAGTTCAATATCGAGTACTTTCTGGCCAGAGATATGTTCATCATGTTAAATATGGAGTACTGTATGGCTGAGGTAACATCATAAAGAGTCTATGAGAATATGCCTTTTGGGGACCATTTGGCCAGAAATATTTTCAATGAGTCAAATATAGTCTGGCTGACGTAACAACAGTAGTCAATGATATTTTGTAGAAAGTTTAATATTGAGTACTCTTTGGCCAGAAATATTAACATTTTGTCAAATATGGACTACTGTATGGCTGACGTAACATCAGGAGTCCATGAATTTCTACAGTAAAAATATTTTTTTGAGGACCCTTTGGCCAGAAATATGTTCTTTAAGTCCAACGTGATCTCATGAGAATACGTGTGTATTTTACGTTAAGTGTAGTTCTACCACACGTACATTTACTTACGTTTTGTACACTTAGAAACGTATAATACTGACGTATTTACAGCACTAAAACGTAAAATATTTACGTATTGACAGCACAAAAACGTAAATTATTTACGTATGGACTCTACCGACGTACAAATTTGTACCTTTTCCTATTTATGCTTATTAAAATCGTGGCATTAATGTTTTGACTCTTGCTTTCAACTGTCTTATCAATTACCTTTTCAGTCGCATTTATTAAATGCAGTTTACTCATTTAAGAAATAATATTTCACTCTGTTCGTGCCTTCTGCTGCAAACTCGTTTCAGAGGATTAGCCTACGTTAATTTACATTGTGTTAAACAAGACTACACTTTAAACCCTTTAAAATAACATTACCTTCTTAATTTTTTAACCATTTTGTAATATAGTTTATTTACCGTGAGACACAAAATGCGTTTTCTCCTATAGAACCATAATACACCAAAACACAACATAAATTCACAAAAGACATTTTATTAGCTTGATGTAATCCACATCTTTAGAATCCATACGTTTGCAAGAAACAGATCCAAATTCAGCCCTTTATCCAGCGATTTTCATCTCCATTCTCATCACCGACCGTAAACGTCAAGTCCCGCGCTCGTGATGAATTCAAATTCAAAAAATGCGCCCTGAAGAAGCGTTACGACATGTTTTACGGCAGGGATATCAAACGCTCATTGGCTCTCGCCCTCTCGCCTGCTTCGTCACAAATTGCGAAATTCCGTGTTCCAGCCGGTGCGCAACATTTAAAATGAAGAAGCGCGCGCGCCTTCACAGTGCGAGCCGAAACCGGATTAACATTTTCATGGATTAATAACTTAAATTCTACTCAGAGAGGACTGCGTCTGCGACTGCAACACATGATGTGAACGACTTTTGTTACCGGTTTTGACATTTTCGCAATAAATAAATTATTGTGATTATAATTGTCTGTCTGTTATGTTTTTCTTCATAATTGTAACGTTAGCCTACGTAGTTTTAAGGAATGGTTATGGGTAGGTTTAGGGGTAAATTAGGAGTAGGATTAGTGGCTCAAAATATATTTTAATGCTATATTGTTAATAAAACTGCCATTTCCCTACACACCTCTGCCCATTACGTTTTATCCTTTTTATATTATGTATAAAATGGGTATGTTTAGGTTTAGAAGTAGGGTTAAGGGATCTCACATTTATCTATAAAATGGTAAAAGGGAAATTATACAGATATGAAATATACGTAAACAGTTAACGTTTTGTAGCGGAAAAAACGTAATTATATTACGTTTAAATGTTGCAGATACGTCCATATTATACGTTTCAGGATCTATGAAACGTACAAAAAGTACGTTTTCTATCTTTGAAAAAAACGTATTACTACTTACGTATTAACAGTGAGACCAGGCTGTTAGGTCACATATGGACAACTGTATGACTGGTATAACATCAAAAGGAGTCTATGAGAATATGCCTTTTGGGGACCATTTGGCCAGAAATATTTTCAATGGACCAAATACAGGCTGGCTGACGTAACATCAAAATGAGTCAATGAGAATGTATAGAAAGTTCAATATCAAGTACTTTCTGGCCAGAAATATGTTCATCATGTTAAATATGGACAACTGTATGGCTGACTTAACACCAGGAGTCCATGAGTTCATATAGTAAAAAAAAAAATTGAGGTCCCTTTGGCCAGAAAAAATGTTCATTAGGTCAAATATGGACTGCTGTATGTCTGAGGTAATATCAGAAGGTGCCTATATATATAGAATACATAGAATACTCCTTGGCCAGAAATATGTGCAGTAGGTTAAATATGGACTACTGTATGGCTGAGGTAACATCAGAAAGAGTCTATGAGAATATATAGCAAGTTGCCTTTTGGGGACCCATTGGTCAGAAATATTTTCAATGGGTCAAATATAGTCTGGCTGGCGTAACAACAGTACGTATATGCAGAAACAATATGTAGAAAGTTCAATATCGAGTACTCTTTGGCCAGAAATATGTTCATTAGGTCAAATATGGACTACTGTATGGCTAACGTAGCACCAGAAGTAGTCTATGAGTTCATATAGTAACAAAACATTTTGAGGACCCTTTGGCGAGAGATATGTTCAATCGATCTGATATGGACTACTGCATGGCTGAGGTAACATCATAAAGATTCTATGAGAATAATTAGTAAGTTGCCTTTGGGGACTCTTTGGTCAGAAATATGTTCATTAGGTAAAATATGGCTTACTGTATGGCTGACGTGACATCAGAAGAAGTCTATGAGTTAGCATATATAGTAACAATATAGTAAAAGTAATATATATAGTAACAAAACATTTTGAGGACCCTTTGGCCAGAGATATGTTCAATAGATTAGATATGGAGTACTGTATGGCTGAGGTAACATCATAAAGAGTCTATGAGAATAATTAGTAAGTTGTCTTTTGTGGACCCTTTGGCCAGAAATATTTTCAATGGGTCAAATAGTTTGGCTGACGTAACAACAGAAGTAGTCAATTATATTATGTAGAAAGTTTAATATTGAATACTCTTTGGCCAGAAATATTTCCATTATGTCAAATATGGACTACTGTATGGCTGACGTAACATCAGGAGTCCATGAATTTCTACAGTAATTTTTTTTTTGAGGACCCTCTGGCCAGAAATATGTTCTTTAGGTCATATATGGACTACTGTATGAATGGCATAACATCAAAAGGAGTCTATGAGTTTATGTGGTAAAGAAAACAACTTTTTGAGGACCCTTTGGCAATGCACTACTGTATGGTTGATGAAACTTCAGAAATAGTCAATCAATATGTGTATAAAGTTCAAGATTGAGGACTCTTTAGCAAGAAATACATTCAATAGGTTAAAAATGGACTACTGTATGACTGAGGTATATTCATAAGGAGTGCTTATGTATAGAATGTTCAATAACAAGTACTTTTTGAACAGAAATATGTTCAGTAGGACAAATATGGACTACTGTCTGGCTGATTTAACATCAGAAAGAGTCTTTGAGAGTATGTAGTAAGTTGCCTTTTGGAGACCATTTGGCCAGAAAAATTTTCAACAGGCTTGGCTGACTTAACACAAAAGTAGTCAATGAGACTGTATAGAAAGTTCAATATCGAGTACTCCTTGGCCAGAAATATGTGCAGTAGGTTAAATATGGACTACTGTATGGCTGAGGTAACATCAGACAGAGTTATATGCACTTTGTTTCATTGCAATGCATTCAAGAACAAACTCATTCCGTAGTGCGTTGAAGAGATGTGCAATGCAGTCTACTGTTGCATGGCATTGCATATACGATCAAGCGTTGTGTATTGAAGAATAAGTGAAATGCCTATTTTGCATTGCAATGCATTCAAGTACTAACTCATTCTGAAATGCGTTGAAGAGATGTGCAATGTTATCTGCTCTTACATAGCATTGCACTGACGATCAAGCGTTGTGCATTGAAGAAAACCATAAAAGTTATATGCTATTTCACGAGTTCACACTTACAAATAAGTCAGATAGAATAAATGCGTATTTTTGGCGTGCTGTCCGAGGAGAGGGCTCCGAGTTAGGTATTCGGCCCGAACCCAGAGCACCCCCCCGTATTCCTGGCTGTGAAATAAATAAATAAGATAGGCCAAGAGTGAGGAGTCGGGGTGGTGGAGGGATGCTGAAACTGTCAAGGAATGTTAGGTGAGTTGACAGAGTAAATATTTATATGCTCCTTCTCGTGCTGATAGGGTAGACATGGTAATTGTTTGATGACCAGTTGATTGGAATGATTATTTGAACGTGCTCCTCCCGAACTTTGTTTATAAAACATCATTTGTTTCATTGCAATGCATTCAAGAACTAACTAATTCTTTAGTGTTTTGAAGAGATGTACAATGCAATCTGCTCTTACATGTCATTGCACAGACGATCAAGCGTTGTGCATTGAAGAAAACCATAAAAGTCATATTAACTGTTTCATTGTAATGCATTCAAGAACTAACTCATTCCGAAATGCATTGAAGAGATGTGTAATGTAATCTGCTATGCATCGCATTGCACAGACGATCAAGCGTTTTGCATTGAAGAAAACCATAAAAGTCATATGCACTGTTTCATTGTAATGCATTCAAGAACTAACTCATTGCGAAATGCGTTGAAGAGAAGTGTACTGTAATCTGCTATGCATCGCATTGCACATACGATCAAGCTTTGTGCATTGAAGAAAATCATAAAAGTCATTTGCAATTTGTTTCTTTGCAATGCATTCAAGAACTAACTAATTCTGTAGTGTGTTGAAGAGATGTTCATTGCCTTGCACATACGATCAAGCGCTGTGCATTGAAGAATAAGTAAAATGCACTTTGTTTCATTGCAATGCATTCAAGAACTAACTCATTCCAAAATGCGTTGAAGAGATGTGCAATGTAATCTGCTATGCATTGCATTGCACAAACGATCAAGCTTTGTGCATTGAAGAAAATGATAAAAGTCATATGCAATTTGTTTTTTTGCAATGCATTCAAGAACTAACTAATTCTCTAGTGTGTTGAAGAGATGTTCATTGCCTTGCACATACGATCAAGCGCTGTGCATTGAAGAATAAGTAATATGCACTTTGTTTCATTGCAATGCATTCAAGAACTAACTCATTCCGAAATGCGTTGAAGAGATGTGCAATGTAATCTACTATGCATTGCATTGGACAAACGATCAAGCGTTTTGCCTGGAAGATAACAAGAAAAGTCATATGCACTTTGTTTCATCACAATGCATTCAAGAACCAACTCATTCCGTAGTGGGTTCAAGAGATTTTCAATGCAATCTACTTATGCATAGGTTTGCACATACGATCAAGAGTTGTGCATTGAAGAATAACATAAGTAATATGCACTTTGTTGCATTGCAATGCATTCAAGATCTAACTCAATCCGAAATGCGTTGAAGAGATGTGCAATTCAATCTGCTATTGCATTGCATTGCACATACGATCCAGCATTGTGCTTTGAAGAAAATCATAAAAGTCATAAGCAATTTGTTTTTTTTGCAATGCATTCAAGAACTTTCTAATTCCGTAGTGTGTTGAAGAGATGTACAATGCAATCTGCTCTTGCATAGCATTGCACAGACGATCACGCGTTATGCATTGAAGAATAAGTAATATGCACTTGCGTTGTAATGCATTCAAGAACTATCTAATTCCGTAGTGTGTTGAAGAGATGTTCAATGCAATCTGCTTATGCATAGCATTGCACATACGATCAAGCGGTGTGCATTGAAGAATAACATAATTAATATGCACTTTGATGCTTTGCAATGCATTCAAACTCATTCCGAAGTGCGTTGGAGAGATGTGCAATGCAATCTGCTGTTGTATTGCACTGCACATACGATCCAGTGTTGTGCTTTGAAGAAAATCATAAAAGTCATAAGCAATTTTTTTTTTTGCAATGCATTCAAGAACTATCTAATTCCGTAGTGTGTTGAAGAGATGTACAATGCAATCTGCTCTTGCATAGCATTGCACAGATGATCACGCGTTATGCATTGAAGAATAAGTAATATGCACTTGCGTTGCAATGCATTCAAGAACTATCTAATTCCGTAGTGTGTTGAAGAGATGTTCAATGCAATCTGCTTATGCATAGGATTGCACATACGATCAAGCGGTGTGCATTGAAGAATAACATAAGTAATATGCACTTTGATGCTTTGCAATGCATTCAAACTCATTCCGAAGTGCGTTGGAGAGATGTGCAATGCAATCTGCTGTTGTATTGCACTGCACATACGATCCAGCGTTGTGCTTTGAAGAAAATCATAAAAGTCATAAGCAATTTTTTTTTTTGCAATCCATTCAAGAACTAAATAATTCCGTAGTGTGTTGAAGAGATGTACAATGCAATCTGCTCTTGCATAGCATTGCACAGACGATCGAGCGTTGTGCATTAATTATATATAAGTTAATATGCACTTTTTTGCATTGCAATGCATTCAAGAAATAACTCATTCCGAAATGCGTTGAAGAGATGTGCAATGCAAATCTGCTATGCATCGCATTGTACATACGATCCAGCTTTGTGCATTGAAGAATAACAATTAAAGTCATGTGCACTTTGTTACATTGCAGTTGATTCAAGAATGAACTCATTCCGAAATTCGTTGAAGAGATGTGCAATGCAAATCTGCTCTTGCATAGAATTGCACAGAAGATCACGCGTTATGCATTGAAGAATAAGTAATATGCTCTTTGTTGCATTGCAATGCATTCAAGAAGTTACTCATTCCGTAGTGCGTTGAAGAGATGTTAAATTGCATTGCATTGCTTATGCATTGCATTGCATATACGATCAAGCGTTGTGCATTGAAGAATAAGTAATATGCACTTTGTTTCATTGCAATGCATTCAAGAACTAACTCATTCCGAAGTGCGTTGAAGAGATGTGCAATGCAATCTGCTGTTCATTGCCTTACATATGCGATCAAGGATTGCGCAATGAAGAAAATAATAAAAGTCATATGCAATTTGTTTCATTGCAATGCATTCAAGAACCAACTCATTCCGAAATGTGTTGAAGTGATGTACAATGCAACCTGCTATGCATAGCATTGCACAGACGATCACGCGTTATGCATTGAAGAATAAGTAATATGCACTTGCGTTGCAATGCATTCAAGAACTATCTAATTCCGTAGTGTGTTGAAGAGATGTTCAATTCAATCTGCTTATGCATAGCTTTGCACATACGATCAAGCGTTGTGCATTGAAGAATCACATAAGTAATATTTACTTTGATGCATTGCAATGCATTAAAGAACTAACTATTTCCGTAGTGCGCTGAAGACATGTGCATCTGCTCTTTCAATACAACCAAGCGTTTTGCATTGAAGAATAATGTTTAAGCTATACCTTTTGCATTGCAATTTCTACAAGATCTAACTCGTTTCGATATGCATTAAGAGATAACAGTAGTTGCATTTCATCACATAAATATATTTAACGTATTACTCTGTGAAATTAAAAGATAACATCTGACACATGACAATGTGATTTCGCATTACATTGTGTATGAAGGAAAACATTGCATTAGCTGTTGAAATGTCAACCCACAACATATATTATTATACAATTTAACCAATTCATTTGTATACTTGACGAGAAAACATTATATGAGCAGTTGCTTTAAAATGCAATAATTAACTCATTCCGGTGTGCAACGATGAGATTAATTAATGTGCTAATGCAGTGCATTGAACACGACCATACTTTGTGCATTGTAGATTGAAATGTTAGATTGCAATGCATGTAAGAGTATGGACACTTGGGTCAGAAAAATGTTCAGTAGGTCAGATACGGAGTACTGCATTGCTGATGTAACATCAGGAGTCAATGGATACGTATAGAAAGTTCAAGATTGAGTAAAGTTTGACCAGAAAAATATTTTAAAAGTATATTTATCTAGCTGATGTGACATCAGGAGGTCAATGAGAGTGTATAGTGAGTTAATGTTCAAGGACTGTCTGACTATAGTCTATGAGTATATATAGTAATTTAACTTTTGAGGAACCTGTCCAGAAATATTTTCAATGGGTCAAATAAAGACTGGCTGAAATAGCATCAGAGAGTCAATAAAGAGCACAAACGCAATAAATAGCAATAAAGAGTCAATAAGAAAGTTAAATTGACAGTACTCTTTGACCAGTTTAGTGGGTCACAAATGGACTAATGTAATCAGATGGAATCAGTGAATAAGTTAATGTTCAAGGAAGCTTTGGCCAAAAAATAATATGGACTACTTAAATATGGACTATTTGTATAGCTGATGTAACATCAGAATGTTAATCAGTATTCTCTGGCCAAAGGGTCCTCAAAAGGTTTTTTATTATTCTCATTGACTCTTTCTGATGTTAAATCAGCCAGACACCAAACATATTTTTATGCTGTACATTTATCTGGCCCTAAATTTATCTGGTACTAAATTTTGAACATTCTATACCTAATGAATCCTTCTTGTTATGTCAGCCATACAGTAGTCCATGTTTAAATTACTGAACTTATTTCAGGCCAAAGAGAATAAATCTTGAACTTTCTAAACATACTGATTGACTCCATCAGCCAGACAGCTTTCCATGCTGACCATATTTCTGGCCAAAGAGTCCTCGATATTGAAATTTTTCGGACGTACGGAATTCCGTAATTGACCTACTGAAAATATTTCTTGCTGAATAGTTGTAAAATGATAACTTACCATATATTCTCATAGACTATCCAATGTTAAATCAGCCAAAGAGTTGTCCATATTTGACCTGCTGAACATATTTCAGCCAAAGAGTCCTTTGATTTGATATTGATTTTTCAAAACATTCAAATTGACCTCATGATGTTATGTCAGTCTTAAGGAAGTCCGTAATTGACCTACTGCAGATATTATTGGCCAAGGGTTGTAAAATTGCAACATACTATATATTCTCATAGACTCTTTATGATGTTAAATCAGCCACACAGCTGTCCATATTTGACCTACTGAACATATTGCTGGCCAAAGAGTCTTTCTACTTTCATTGAATCCTAATGTTACATCAGTCAAACAATAGTCAATATATGATCTATTGAACTTATCTCTGGCCTAAGGACCCTCAAAATATTTCTCATGAACTCATAGACTCTTTCTGATGTTACCTCGTCTATACTGTAGTCCATATTTGACATACTGAATATATATCTGGCCATAAAGTGCTCGATCTTAAACATTTTGTAAATACTCTTTGCCTCCTCCTAATGTTAAATCAGCCAGACAGTAGTCCACATTTGACTTGTTGAACATATTTCAGCCAAAGAGTCCTTGATAGTGATTTTTCTAAACATTCAAATTGACTTCTTATGATGTTACGTCAGTCGTACAGAACTCCATAATTGACCTACTTGAACATATTACTGGCCAAAGGGTTGTAAAATGGCAACATACTATATATTCTCATAGACTCTTTCTTGATCTTGAACATTCTATACTTAATTAATCCTTCTGATGTAACATCAGCCAGACAGTAGTCCATATTTGTCCTAATGAACTGCCCAAAGAGTCCTCGACATTGAACTTTTTACACATTCTCATTGACTACTTCTGATGTTTCTTCAGCATTATTGCCCAGAGATTGTCCACCTACCTATTGCTTCATTGACACTTCAGATAAAAAGCGGGCATTCCAGGGTTCTCAGGATGCTTAGAACACATCAATGTTATCTGGCAACGAATTCAGTCAGCTAAAAAGGAGAGGAAGGAGCTCCATGTGACATTCCTGGATTTGGCTAATGTATATGGTTCAGTGCCACATGAGCTTCTTTGGGCAGCATTTGATTTTTTCAGAGTACCAATGTCAATAACAAATTTAGTGAAAGCCTATTTTGGAGATTTGCAATTTAGTTTCTCAACTCCAAAATTCAGCACTGCATGGTAATGCTTAGAGTTTGGAATAATGACAGGATGCACCATTTCTACACTGGCTTTTACCATGGCAATGGAAGTAATCATTAGGGCATCAAGATGGGTAGTAGGAGGAGAGCGCTTGGGCACTGACTGTGTACGAGGTTTCTTTGACAACAGTGGATAAGCTGGAAGCGTTAATAAGTACATCAGGAAATGGTTGGGAGTTCCACGCTGCCTCAGCAGAGTGGGACTTTATAGTAAAGGAATATTGCAGCTGCCAGTCTCTGCTTTAACCGAGGAGTGGCCATTTCCAGTCTGACCTTGTGCCAAGGTCAGACTGGAAATGACCTTAGTAGAGTCACGCGACAAATGTGTGAGGGAGGCAGCCCCTGTATTAAAAACTGGTAGAAAGTTGTCAGCAAACAAATCTATAGTAGAGGCAAAGGCTGACCTTCAAATTGGTGATATATGTGGGACAGGTACAGCATGGAAGAGGGGGTTTTGAGCTCAGTTTAGCTCCTCCTAAATTGCACAAGGAAGGCCCTGCTCAAAGGAGGGAAGCTGGTAGTCAACGTGCGAAAGCAGGAGGAGAGGATGAGGTGTATAAAGGCCATTTCCCATGCCAAGCAGGGAGAGTGGATGAGATGGGAGAGTGTGGAACAACGCAAGATGGGCTGGCAGGACCTTTGGTCAATGGAAGAGAGTAGGATCAGTTTCCATATTAGGTCAACATATGATGTTCTCCCATCACCGCAGAACCTAAACCTCTGGGTAGGAGAGGATCCCTCTTGTCCTTTGTGTTCATCAATTGCCACATTAAGGCACATTTTGACAGGATGTAAGGTGGCTCTTAGCCATTGTCGGTTTACTTGGCGCCATGGACCAAGCACTGCGATGTTTGGCTTTAGCATTGGAAGGCAAGCGTAGTATGTCCAATAAGTTGCCGCCTGTTCTAGCAAAACATTACACGCAGAAGACAATATTCCTCCGCCCAGGCGAGCAACCACTAAGAAAAGGTGTTAACACCAATTCTCGCCCAGGACAACTGGAAGCTGCTAGGGACTGGAAGATGCTGGCTGATCTTGATCAACGGCTTATTGTTCCACCTGAGATTGCCACCACTAACCTACGGCCAGATATTGTTTTGTGGTCTGGATCAGCACGCATTGTTCAACTGATAGAGTTAACAGTGCCATGGGAGGATGCGGTAGATGAGGCATAAGAGAGGAAGAAACTGCGGTATGCTCATCTGGCCATCGAAGCAGAACAGCGAGGATGGAGAGTCCAGGTTTATCCAGTGGAAGTGGGTTGTCGAGGTTTTGTGGCACACTCTACAACCCGGTTCCTCAGAGACGTCGGATTCAGTGGCCAAGAGTTGCGTCGCACACTAAAGAACTTACTGTGGCAACTGGCTGTGGTTGAGATGCAAAGATTCTAGCTGGCTGCCCAGCTAACAATTTTATGTTCTGGGAACGTTCTGGGAACGTTAGTTTTTGGTTCCCAGAACGTTCTGGGAACGTTCCCAGAATGTTCCCTATTGGTTCTCCAGGAAAGTTTTCTTAACGTAAATAGAACGTCCCCTTAAGGTTAGGGGAACGTTCCGGGAACCTATTCGGAAAATGAAACCTAAAAAAACCTGCAGGGAACGTTCCTGGAACGTTCTTGTTTGGTTCCCAAAAAATAACCAAATGGGAACCAAATGGGAACCATACGGGAACGTTAGGGGAACGTTCTGTGTTTGCTGGGTGACAGGCCGCCATGCTACAGTTTCGTAGAATTCTTGAAAAACTTGAAGAGTCTGTTGGTTTATTTCTATAGGTTGTATAGTATTTACAGTCATTACGTTCCTGTGTATATTGCATGAATGACGGGTGGTTGGACAGATATTGTGTTTTGCGGTAGGTGGTATGCCATACGGAACCGTTACCACTGAAACTGCATTATGTTATGCATTATGCATTATTACCAGTGGGACTCGACAGCCTTAGTCAAACGGGTTGGCGCGTATGGTTGGGTTGCGGAGAGATTGTGAGATTGTGGTTAGGTGTTAGCAGCAGGAGGGATGTAGTGGTCAGTAAGCTGGGCTGAGTTGAGTGGGGGACGGAGGGGGGTGGCTCTGGGACGCCAGAGTCACTGTCGAGCCCTCTTGAGGTGTCGTGGGCTAGTCGACAAAACACTGAGGATGGAAGGTGCCCACTTGAAGACCCTAGAGATGTCCCCTACTCGGCTCAATCCAGACGGTTGTCGTGCTGGTCCACTAGGGAGACCACACTGTAGTTGCAGCCGTCGTGTGTGCTGACGCGCCAAGTACACTGCAGCCGTTAACGCCGGACAGAATGGGAGTCACACCACCATATGGAAAGAAGCGTAGATGGATGTAGAAGCATAGTTTACTGTAAAGCTACGTCTTAGTGTTGCTTATCTTGACGAAAGCCATATACAAATCAGCATTCTCATAGACACATAGACTCATAGACTCTCATATTCTCATAGACTCTTTCTGATGTTTAATCAGCTAGAGACATGTCCATATTTGACCTGCTGAACATATTTCTGGCCAAAGAGTTCTCAATCTTGAACTTTCTACTTTCACTGAATCCTTCTGATGTTACATAAGTCATAAGTCCTTGATATAGATTTTTCTATACATTCTCTCTTACGTCTATATATCTATTGAACATATCTCTGGCCTAAGGATCCTCAATATATTTTTTACTGTATGAACTCATAGACTCCTTCTGATGTTACCTCAGCCATAGTGTAGTCCATATTTAACCTACTGTACATATTTCTGGCCCAAGGATACTCGACCTTGAACATTCTATACATAATGATTCCTTTTGATGTTACGTCAGCCATACAGTAGTCCATATTTGAACTAATAAACATATTACTGGCCAAATAGTACTTTATATTGAAGTTTCTACACATTCTCATTGACTACTTCAGATGATACGTTAGCCAGCCTGTTTTTGACCCATTGAAAAAAACTCTAGCCAAAGAGTTCACAAAGGGTAACTTACTATATATCCTCATAGGCTCCTTTTGATGTTAATTCAGTCACACAGTTTTCCATATTTAACCTACTATACATATTTCTGGCCAGAGAGTACTCGATATTCAACTTTCTATACATTATATTTGACCCATTGAACATATTTCTGGCCAAAGGGTCCCCAAAACACCACATATTTCATAGACTCTTTCTTGTGTTAAGTCAGCAAGAGAGTTGTCCATATTTGACCTGCTGACCATATTTTTGGCCAAAGAGTCCACAATCTTGAACTTTCTACTGTCATTGAATCCTTCTGATGTTACATCAGTCATACATTTATTAGTCATATATCCATTTATGATCTATTGTACATACCTCTGGCCCAAGGATCCTCAAAAATTTTTTTACTATATAAACTCATAGACTCTTTCTGATGTTACGTCGGCCATACTGTAGTCCATATTTACCTACTGTACATATTTCTGGTCAAAAAGTACTTGATCTTGAACATTCTATACATAATGACTTCTTCTGGTGTTATGTCAGCTATACCGTAGTCCATTTTTAAACTATTAAACATGTTTATGGCCAAAGAGTCCTCAATCTTGAAATTTTACACATTCTCATTGACTACTTCTGATGTTTCTTCAGGCAGCCTATTTTTTTTTTGTTTTGTTTTTTTACTTTATTGTGTATACACACAAAAGAAAAGAAAAAAAAACAGAGAAAAAAAAAACAAAAAACAAAAAAAAAACATGAACTTTGTCCTGAGACTGGGCTTCATACATTATTTACAATCAACAACATAAACAAATTAAGGCATAGGCTTATGTCCTATTTCAAAAAGTCAATAACAGAACCCCATCTTCTTTCAAAAACTGAGGTTTTTAATTGTAGTTGTGCTGTCAACCGTTCCATTAAATAAACGTCTTATCTTTTGTATTGTGAAACGGTGGGTGGCTCAGGTTTTAACCAACAGATTGTTATCATTTTCCTTGCAGTCATAGGCAGCCTATTTTTGACCAATTAAAAATATTTCTGGCCAAAGGGAACTTACCATATATTCTCATAGACTCTTTCTCATGTTAAATTAGCCAGAAAATTGTCCATATTTGACCTGCTGAACATATCTCTGGCTTAAGGTTCCTCAAAATGTTTTTACTATATAAACTCATAGACTCCTTCTGATGTTTTGTACACACACATTGCCTCCGTCTAATGTTAAACCAGACAGAAAGACTTGCTGAACATATTTCTGCCAAAGAGTCCTGGATATTGATTTTTCTATACATTCTCATTGACTCCTTATAGAAGTCCGTAATTGGCCTACTGAAAATATTTCTGGCCAAACGGTTGTCAAAAGGCAACATACTATATATTCTCACAGACTCTTTCTGATGTTAAATAAGCCAGAAAAATATTTCATGCCAACGAATCCTCGATATTGAACTTTCTACACATTCTCATTGACTACTTCTGATATTACGTAAGCAAGCCTACATTTGACCCATTGAAAATTCTTCTTGCCAAAAATATTCTTTCTGTTGTTAAATCAGCCAGACAGTAGTCCATATTTGACCTACTGTACATATTTCTGGCCCAAGAGTACTCAATCTTGATCATTCTATACATACTTCAAGACTCTTTCTGATGTTATTTCAGTCATACAATATTCCATATTTGATCCATTGAAAATATCTCTGGCTAAAGGGTCCTAAAAAGGGTTTTTACTATATAAATTCATAGACTCCTTCTGATGTTACCTCAGCCATACAGGAGTCCATTTTTACCTACTGAACATATTTCTTGCCAAAGAGTACTCGATCTTGAATATTTTGTACATAGTCATTGTTCAAGATCAAGTACTTTTTGACAAGAAATATATGCAGCAGGTCAAATATGTACAACTGTCTTGCTGACTTAACATCAGGAGTCTATGAGTTTATATATTTAAAAACCTTTTATGGACCCTTTGGTCAATTCAATAGGTCATATATGGACATTTGTACAACTAATATAACATCAGAAGAATGTGTGTTGAAAGTTCAAGATTGAGGGCTGTTTATCAAAAAATATGTTCAGCAGGTTAAATATGGACTTCTGTATGGCTGACGTAACATCAAAAGGAGTCTGTGAGTCTATAAAGTAAAAAAAAAATAAAAAAAATTTGAGGACCCTTTGGCCAGAAATACTAAATGTCCAATTGTTCAACATCGGAAGGAGTCATTCTGGCAGCTCAGGATAAAGTACTTTTTGTCCAAAAATATTTTCAGTTGGTATTATATGGACTACTGCTGATGTAACATCAGAATGAGTCAATGAGTTTCTATAGAAGATTCAAGCTCACGTACTCTTTGGGCAAATATATATTCATCGGGTCAAATATGGACTACTGTCTGACTGACTTAACATCAGAAAAAGTCTATGATAATATATCGTACGGTTCCATTTGACAACCCTTTGGCCAGAAATATGTTTAGTGGTTAAATTACAGACATATGTATGGCTTACGTGGCATCAGAAGGAGTCTATGAACTAATATAGTCCCAACAAAGGGACATGTTGAGGTCCCTTGTGGCCAGAAATATGTTTAATAGATCAGATATGGACTATTTTATGACTGATGTAACATCAGAAGGAGTCAATGAGTATGCATGGAATGTGTAAGATCTTGTACTCTTTGGCCAGAAACATGTTTAGTAGGTTAAATATGGACTACCATTCGGCTGAGGTAACATCAGAAGGAGTAATTATGTAAAGAATGTTCAAGATCAAGTACTTCTTGGAACAGAAATATATACAGTAGGTCAAAAATGGTCTACTCTCTGGCTGATTTAACATTAGAAAAAGTCTATGAGAATATATAGTATGTTGCCTTTTGAGAACTCTTTGCCTAGAATATGTTCAGTAGGTCAAATATGGACTACTGTATGGCTGAGAAAACATAGCAATGAGACATTATGTAAAGAATGCTCAAGATTGAGTACTCTTGTGCCAGATCTAAAATAGGTCAAATATGGACTGCTGTCTGCCTGATTTAACATCAGAAAGAGTCTATGAGAATATACAGTAAGATACCTTTTGGGGACCCTTTGGCCAGAAATAAGATTAATGGGTCAAATGCTGAAGTAACATCAGAAGTAGTCAATGAGAATTTGTGGAAAGTTCAATAGCAAGGATGCTTTGGCCTTCTGGTTGTTACGTCAGCCATACAGCTGTCCATATTCATCCTAATAAACTAATATTTCAATATGTTTATTAGGAAAAATATTGACTGCTGTATGGCTGACGTAATGTCAGGAGTCATTTTTGTAGGTATAGAATGTTCAAGATCATCTACTCTTGGGCCAGAAATATGTACAGAAGGTCAAATATGGATTACTAAATAGACAATATCGAGGACTCTTTGGCCAGAAATATGTACAGTAGGTCAAATATGGATTACTAAATAGACAATATTGTGGACTCTTTGGCCAGAAATGTGTTAATTAGGACAAATATGGACTGCTATATGGCTGACGTAACATCAGAAAAAGTCTATAAGAATATATAGTATGTATGTTCAGTAGGTCAATTACAGACTTGTCTATGGCTGACGTAACATCAGAAGAAGTTAATGAGAATGTATAGAAGTTCATGATCGAGGATTGTTTGGCCAGATATATTGAATATATATATATTCAGTAGGTCAAATATGGACTACTGTCTTGCTGATTTAACATCAGAAAGAGTCTTTGAGAATATATTGTAAGTTGCCTTTTGGGGACCCTTTGGTCAGAAATATTTTCAATGGGCCAAATACGGGCTGGATGATGTAACATAAGTAGTCAATTAGAATGTGTATAAAGTTCAATATCGAGGTCAATCAGTATGTGTAGAAAGGTCAAATTTGAGGACTTTTTAGCAAGAATTATATTCAATAGGTTTAAAATGTACTGCTGAATGGCTGAGGTAACATCAAATAGGAGTCATTATATATAGAATGTTCATGATCTTTTTGGCCAAAAATATATTCAGTAGGTCAATTATAGACTACTGTCTGGCTGATTTAACATCAGAAAGAGTCTTTGAGAATATGTAGTAAGTTGCCTTTTGGGGACCATTTGGCCAGAAATATTTTCAATGGGCCAAATACAGGCTGGCTGACGTAACATCAAAAGTAGTTAATGAGAATGTATAGAAAGTTCAATATCGAGTACTTTCTGGCCAGAGATATGTTCATCATGTTAAATATGGAGTACTGTATGGCTGAGGTAACATCATAAAGAGTCTATGAGAATATGCCTTTTGGGGACCATTTGGCCAGAAATATTTTCAATGAGTCAAATATAGTCTGGCTGACGTAACAACAGTAGTCAATGATATTTTGTAGAAAGTTTAATATTGAGTACTCTTTGGCCAGAAATATTAACATTTTGTCAAATATGGACTACTGTATGGCTGACGTAACATCAGGAGTCCATGAATTTCTACAGTAAAAATATTTTTTTGAGGACCCTTTGGCCAGAAATATGTTCTTTAAGTCCAACGTGATCTCATGAGAATACGTGTGTATTTTACGTTAAGTGTAGTTCTACCACACGTACATTTACTTACGTTTTGTACACTTAGAAACGTATAATACTGACGTATTTACAGCACTAAAACGTAAAATATTTACGTATTGACAGCACAAAAACGTAAATTATTTACGTATGGACTCTACCGACGTACAAATTTGTACCTTTTCCTATTTATGCTTATTAAAATCGTGGCATTAATGTTTTGACTCTTGCTTTCAACTGTCTTATCAATTACCTTTTCAGTCGCATTTATTAAATGCAGTTTACTCATTTAAGAAATAATATTTCACTCTGTTCGTGCCTTCTGCTGCAAACTCGTTTCAGAGGATTAGCCTACGTTAATTTACATTGTGTTAAACAAGACTACACTTTAAACCCTTTAAAATAACATTACCTTCTTAATTTTTTAACCATTTTGTAATATAGTTTATTTACCGTGAGACACAAAATGCGTTTTCTCCTATAGAACCATAATACACCAAAACACAACATAAATTCACAAAAGACATTTTATTAGCTTGATGTAATCCACATCTTTAGAATCCATACGTTTGCAAGAAACAGATCCAAATTCAGCCCTTTATCCAGCGATTTTCATCTCCATTCTCATCACCGACCGTAAACGTCAAGTCCCGCGCTCGTGATGAATTCAAATTCAAAAAATGCGCCCTGAAGAAGCGTTACGACATGTTTTACGGCAGGGATATCAAACGCTCATTGGCTCTCGCCCTCTCGCCTGCTTCGTCACAAATTGCGAAATTCCGTGTTCCAGCCGGTGCGCAACATTTAAAATGAAGAAGCGCGCGCGCCTTCACAGTGCGAGCCGAAACCGGATTAACATTTTCATGGATTAATAACTTAAATTCTACTCAGAGAGGACTGCGTCTGCGACTGCAACACATGATGTGAACGACTTTTGTTACCGGTTTTGACATTTTCGCAATAAATAAATTATTGTGATTATAATTGTCTGTCTGTTATGTTTTTCTTCATAATTGTAACGTTAGCCTACGTAGTTTTAAGGAATGGTTATGGGTAGGTTTAGGGGTAAATTAGGAGTAGGATTAGTGGCTCAAAATATATTTTAATGCTATATTGTTAATAAAACTGCCATTTCCCTACACACCTCTGCCCATTACGTTTTATCCTTTTTATATTATGTATAAAATGGGTATGTTTAGGTTTAGAAGTAGGGTTAAGGGATCTCACATTTATCTATAAAATGGTAAAAGGGAAATTATACAGATATGAAATATACGTAAACAGTTAACGTTTTGTAGCGGAAAAAACGTAATTATATTACGTTTAAATGTTGCAGATACGTCCATATTATACGTTTCAGGATCTATGAAACGTACAAAAAGTACGTTTTCTATCTTTGAAAAAAACGTATTACTACTTACGTATTAACAGTGAGACCAGGCTGTTAGGTCACATATGGACAACTGTATGACTGGTATAACATCAAAAGGAGTCTATGAGAATATGCCTTTTGGGGACCATTTGGCCAGAAATATTTTCAATGGACCAAATACAGGCTGGCTGACGTAACATCAAAATGAGTCAATGAGAATGTATAGAAAGTTCAATATCAAGTACTTTCTGGCCAGAAATATGTTCATCATGTTAAATATGGACAACTGTATGGCTGACTTAACACCAGGAGTCCATGAGTTCATATAGTAAAAAAAAAAATTGAGGTCCCTTTGGCCAGAAAAAATGTTCATTAGGTCAAATATGGACTGCTGTATGTCTGAGGTAATATCAGAAGGTGCCTATATATATAGAATACATAGAATACTCCTTGGCCAGAAATATGTGCAGTAGGTTAAATATGGACTACTGTATGGCTGAGGTAACATCAGAAAGAGTCTATGAGAATATATAGCAAGTTGCCTTTTGGGGACCCATTGGTCAGAAATATTTTCAATGGGTCAAATATAGTCTGGCTGGCGTAACAACAGTACGTATATGCAGAAACAATATGTAGAAAGTTCAATATCGAGTACTCTTTGGCCAGAAATATGTTCATTAGGTCAAATATGGACTACTGTATGGCTAACGTAGCACCAGAAGTAGTCTATGAGTTCATATAGTAACAAAACATTTTGAGGACCCTTTGGCGAGAGATATGTTCAATCGATCTGATATGGACTACTGCATGGCTGAGGTAACATCATAAAGATTCTATGAGAATAATTAGTAAGTTGCCTTTGGGGACTCTTTGGTCAGAAATATGTTCATTAGGTAAAATATGGCTTACTGTATGGCTGACGTGACATCAGAAGAAGTCTATGAGTTAGCATATATAGTAACAATATAGTAAAAGTAATATATATAGTAACAAAACATTTTGAGGACCCTTTGGCCAGAGATATGTTCAATAGATTAGATATGGAGTACTGTATGGCTGAGGTAACATCATAAAGAGTCTATGAGAATAATTAGTAAGTTGTCTTTTGTGGACCCTTTGGCCAGAAATATTTTCAATGGGTCAAATAGTTTGGCTGACGTAACAACAGAAGTAGTCAATTATATTATGTAGAAAGTTTAATATTGAATACTCTTTGGCCAGAAATATTTCCATTATGTCAAATATGGACTACTGTATGGCTGACGTAACATCAGGAGTCCATGAATTTCTACAGTAATTTTTTTTTTGAGGACCCTCTGGCCAGAAATATGTTCTTTAGGTCATATATGGACTACTGTATGAATGGCATAACATCAAAAGGAGTCTATGAGTTTATGTGGTAAAGAAAACAACTTTTTGAGGACCCTTTGGCAATGCACTACTGTATGGTTGATGAAACTTCAGAAATAGTCAATCAATATGTGTATAAAGTTCAAGATTGAGGACTCTTTAGCAAGAAATACATTCAATAGGTTAAAAATGGACTACTGTATGACTGAGGTATATTCATAAGGAGTGCTTATGTATAGAATGTTCAATAACAAGTACTTTTTGAACAGAAATATGTTCAGTAGGACAAATATGGACTACTGTCTGGCTGATTTAACATCAGAAAGAGTCTTTGAGAGTATGTAGTAAGTTGCCTTTTGGAGACCATTTGGCCAGAAAAATTTTCAACAGGCTTGGCTGACTTAACACAAAAGTAGTCAATGAGACTGTATAGAAAGTTCAATATCGAGTACTCCTTGGCCAGAAATATGTGCAGTAGGTTAAATATGGACTACTGTATGGCTGAGGTAACATCAGACAGAGTTATATGCACTTTGTTTCATTGCAATGCATTCAAGAACAAACTCATTCCGTAGTGCGTTGAAGAGATGTGCAATGCAGTCTACTGTTGCATGGCATTGCATATACGATCAAGCGTTGTGTATTGAAGAATAAGTGAAATGCCTATTTTGCATTGCAATGCATTCAAGTACTAACTCATTCTGAAATGCGTTGAAGAGATGTGCAATGTTATCTGCTCTTACATAGCATTGCACTGACGATCAAGCGTTGTGCATTGAAGAAAACCATAAAAGTTATATGCTATTTCACGAGTTCACACTTACAAATAAGTCAGATAGAATAAATGCGTATTTTTGGCGTGCTGTCCGAGGAGAGGGCTCCGAGTTAGGTATTCGGCCCGAACCCAGAGCACCCCCCCGTATTCCTGGCTGTGAAATAAATAAATAAGATAGGCCAAGAGTGAGGAGTCGGGGTGGTGGAGGGATGCTGAAACTGTCAAGGAATGTTAGGTGAGTTGACAGAGTAAATATTTATATGCTCCTTCTCGTGCTGATAGGGTAGACATGGTAATTGTTTGATGACCAGTTGATTGGAATGATTATTTGAACGTGCTCCTCCCGAACTTTGTTTATAAAACATCATTTGTTTCATTGCAATGCATTCAAGAACTAACTAATTCTTTAGTGTTTTGAAGAGATGTACAATGCAATCTGCTCTTACATGTCATTGCACAGACGATCAAGCGTTGTGCATTGAAGAAAACCATAAAAGTCATATTAACTGTTTCATTGTAATGCATTCAAGAACTAACTCATTCCGAAATGCATTGAAGAGATGTGTAATGTAATCTGCTATGCATCGCATTGCACAGACGATCAAGCGTTTTGCATTGAAGAAAACCATAAAAGTCATATGCACTGTTTCATTGTAATGCATTCAAGAACTAACTCATTGCGAAATGCGTTGAAGAGAAGTGTACTGTAATCTGCTATGCATCGCATTGCACATACGATCAAGCTTTGTGCATTGAAGAAAATCATAAAAGTCATTTGCAATTTGTTTCTTTGCAATGCATTCAAGAACTAACTAATTCTGTAGTGTGTTGAAGAGATGTTCATTGCCTTGCACATACGATCAAGCGCTGTGCATTGAAGAATAAGTAAAATGCACTTTGTTTCATTGCAATGCATTCAAGAACTAACTCATTCCAAAATGCGTTGAAGAGATGTGCAATGTAATCTGCTATGCATTGCATTGCACAAACGATCAAGCTTTGTGCATTGAAGAAAATGATAAAAGTCATATGCAATTTGTTTTTTTGCAATGCATTCAAGAACTAACTAATTCTCTAGTGTGTTGAAGAGATGTTCATTGCCTTGCACATACGATCAAGCGCTGTGCATTGAAGAATAAGTAATATGCACTTTGTTTCATTGCAATGCATTCAAGAACTAACTCATTCCGAAATGCGTTGAAGAGATGTGCAATGTAATCTACTATGCATTGCATTGGACAAACGATCAAGCGTTTTGCCTGGAAGATAACAAGAAAAGTCATATGCACTTTGTTTCATCACAATGCATTCAAGAACCAACTCATTCCGTAGTGGGTTCAAGAGATTTTCAATGCAATCTACTTATGCATAGGTTTGCACATACGATCAAGAGTTGTGCATTGAAGAATAACATAAGTAATATGCACTTTGTTGCATTGCAATGCATTCAAGATCTAACTCAATCCGAAATGCGTTGAAGAGATGTGCAATTCAATCTGCTATTGCATTGCATTGCACATACGATCCAGCATTGTGCTTTGAAGAAAATCATAAAAGTCATAAGCAATTTGTTTTTTTTGCAATGCATTCAAGAACTTTCTAATTCCGTAGTGTGTTGAAGAGATGTACAATGCAATCTGCTCTTGCATAGCATTGCACAGACGATCACGCGTTATGCATTGAAGAATAAGTAATATGCACTTGCGTTGTAATGCATTCAAGAACTATCTAATTCCGTAGTGTGTTGAAGAGATGTTCAATGCAATCTGCTTATGCATAGCATTGCACATACGATCAAGCGGTGTGCATTGAAGAATAACATAATTAATATGCACTTTGATGCTTTGCAATGCATTCAAACTCATTCCGAAGTGCGTTGGAGAGATGTGCAATGCAATCTGCTGTTGTATTGCACTGCACATACGATCCAGTGTTGTGCTTTGAAGAAAATCATAAAAGTCATAAGCAATTTTTTTTTTTGCAATGCATTCAAGAACTATCTAATTCCGTAGTGTGTTGAAGAGATGTACAATGCAATCTGCTCTTGCATAGCATTGCACAGATGATCACGCGTTATGCATTGAAGAATAAGTAATATGCACTTGCGTTGCAATGCATTCAAGAACTATCTAATTCCGTAGTGTGTTGAAGAGATGTTCAATGCAATCTGCTTATGCATAGGATTGCACATACGATCAAGCGGTGTGCATTGAAGAATAACATAAGTAATATGCACTTTGATGCTTTGCAATGCATTCAAACTCATTCCGAAGTGCGTTGGAGAGATGTGCAATGCAATCTGCTGTTGTATTGCACTGCACATACGATCCAGCGTTGTGCTTTGAAGAAAATCATAAAAGTCATAAGCAATTTTTTTTTTTGCAATCCATTCAAGAACTAAATAATTCCGTAGTGTGTTGAAGAGATGTACAATGCAATCTGCTCTTGCATAGCATTGCACAGACGATCGAGCGTTGTGCATTAATTATATATAAGTTAATATGCACTTTTTTGCATTGCAATGCATTCAAGAAATAACTCATTCCGAAATGCGTTGAAGAGATGTGCAATGCAAATCTGCTATGCATCGCATTGTACATACGATCCAGCTTTGTGCATTGAAGAATAACAATTAAAGTCATGTGCACTTTGTTACATTGCAGTTGATTCAAGAATGAACTCATTCCGAAATTCGTTGAAGAGATGTGCAATGCAAATCTGCTCTTGCATAGAATTGCACAGAAGATCACGCGTTATGCATTGAAGAATAAGTAATATGCTCTTTGTTGCATTGCAATGCATTCAAGAAGTTACTCATTCCGTAGTGCGTTGAAGAGATGTTAAATTGCATTGCATTGCTTATGCATTGCATTGCATATACGATCAAGCGTTGTGCATTGAAGAATAAGTAATATGCACTTTGTTTCATTGCAATGCATTCAAGAACTAACTCATTCCGAAGTGCGTTGAAGAGATGTGCAATGCAATCTGCTGTTCATTGCCTTACATATGCGATCAAGGATTGCGCAATGAAGAAAATAATAAAAGTCATATGCAATTTGTTTCATTGCAATGCATTCAAGAACCAACTCATTCCGAAATGTGTTGAAGTGATGTACAATGCAACCTGCTATGCATAGCATTGCACAGACGATCACGCGTTATGCATTGAAGAATAAGTAATATGCACTTGCGTTGCAATGCATTCAAGAACTATCTAATTCCGTAGTGTGTTGAAGAGATGTTCAATTCAATCTGCTTATGCATAGCTTTGCACATACGATCAAGCGTTGTGCATTGAAGAATCACATAAGTAATATTTACTTTGATGCATTGCAATGCATTAAAGAACTAACTATTTCCGTAGTGCGCTGAAGACATGTGCATCTGCTCTTTCAATACAACCAAGCGTTTTGCATTGAAGAATAATGTTTAAGCTATACCTTTTGCATTGCAATTTCTACAAGATCTAACTCGTTTCGATATGCATTAAGAGATAACAGTAGTTGCATTTCATCACATAAATATATTTAACGTATTACTCTGTGAAATTAAAAGATAACATCTGACACATGACAATGTGATTTCGCATTACATTGTGTATGAAGGAAAACATTGCATTAGCTGTTGAAATGTCAACCCACAACATATATTATTATACAATTTAACTAATTCATTTGTATACTTGACGAGAAAACATTATATGAGCAGTTGCTTTAAAATGCAATAATTAACTCATTCCGGTGTGCAACGATGAGATTAATTAATGTGCTAATGCAGTGCATTGAACACGACCATACTTTGTGCATTGTAGATTGAAATGTTAGATTGCAATGCATGTAAGAGTATGGACACTTGGGTCAGAAAAATGTTCAGTAGGTCAGATACGGAGTACTGCATTGCTGATGTAACATCAGGAGTCAATGGATACGTATAGAAAGTTCAAGATTGAGTAAAGTTTGACCAGAAAAATATTTTAAAAGTATATTTATCTAGCTGATGTGACATCAGGAGGTCAATGAGAGTGTATAGTGAGTTAATGTTCAAGGACTGTCTGACTATAGTCTATGAGTATATATAGTAATTTAACTTTTGAGGAACCTGTCCAGAAATATTTTCAATGGGTCAAATAAAGACTGGCTGAAATAGCATCAGAGAGTCAATAAAGAGCACAAACGCAATAAATAGCAATAAAGAGTCAATAAGAAAGTTAAATTGACAGTACTCTTTGACCAGTTTAGTGGGTCACAAATGGACTAATGTAATCAGATGGAATCAGTGAATAAGTTAATGTTCAAGGAAGCTTTGGCCAAAAAATAATATGGACTACTTAAATATGGACTATTTGTATAGCTGATGTAACATCAGAATGTTAATCAGTATTCTCTGGCCAAAGGGTCCTCAAAAGGTTTTTTATTATTCTCATTGACTCTTTCTGATGTTAAATCAGCCAGACACCAAACATATTTTTATGCTGTACATTTATCTGGCCCTAAATTTATCTGGTACTAAATTTTGAACATTCTATACCTAATGAATCCTTCTTGTTATGTCAGCCATACAGTAGTCCATGTTTAAATTACTGAACTTATTTCAGGCCAAAGAGAATAAATCTTGAACTTTCTAAACATACTGATTGACTCCATCAGCCAGACAGCTTTCCATGCTGACCATATTTCTGGCCAAAGAGTCCTCGATATTGAAATTTTTCGGACGTACGGAATTCCGTAATTGACCTACTGAAAATATTTCTTGCTGAATAGTTGTAAAATGATAACTTACCATATATTCTCATAGACTATCCAATGTTAAATCAGCCAAAGAGTTGTCCATATTTGACCTGCTGAACATATTTCAGCCAAAGAGTCCTTTGATTTGATATTGATTTTTCAAAACATTCAAATTGACCTCATGATGTTATGTCAGTCTTAAGGAAGTCCGTAATTGACCTACTGCAGATATTATTGGCCAAGGGTTGTAAAATTGCAACATACTATATATTCTCATAGACTCTTTATGATGTTAAATCAGCCACACAGCTGTCCATATTTGACCTACTGAACATATTGCTGGCCAAAGAGTCTTTCTACTTTCATTGAATCCTAATGTTACATCAGTCAAACAATAGTCAATATATGATCTATTGAACTTATCTCTGGCCTAAGGACCCTCAAAATATTTCTCATGAACTCATAGACTCTTTCTGATGTTACCTCGTCTATACTGTAGTCCATATTTGACATACTGAATATATATCTGGCCATAAAGTGCTCGATCTTAAACATTTTGTAAATACTCTTTGCCTCCTCCTAATGTTAAATCAGCCAGACAGTAGTCCACATTTGACTTGTTGAACATATTTCAGCCAAAGAGTCCTTGATAGTGATTTTTCTAAACATTCAAATTGACTTCTTATGATGTTACGTCAGTCGTACAGAACTCCATAATTGACCTACTTGAACATATTACTGGCCAAAGGGTTGTAAAATGGCAACATACTATATATTCTCATAGACTCTTTCTTGATCTTGAACATTCTATACTTAATTAATCCTTCTGATGTAACATCAGCCAGACAGTAGTCCATATTTGTCCTAATGAACTGCCCAAAGAGTCCTCGACATTGAACTTTTTACACATTCTCATTGACTACTTCTGATGTTTCTTCAGCATTATTGCCCAGAGATTGTCCACCTACCTATTGCTTCATTGACACTTCAGATAAAAAGCGGGCATTCCAGGGTTCTCAGGATGCTTAGAACACATCAATGTTATCTGGCAACGAATTCAGTCAGCTAAAAAGGAGAGGAAGGAGCTCCATGTGACATTCCTGGATTTGGCTAATGTATATGGTTCAGTGCCACATGAGCTTCTTTGGGCAGCATTTGATTTTTTCAGAGTACCAATGTCAATAACAAATTTAGTGAAAGCCTATTTTGGAGATTTGCAATTTAGTTTCTCAACTCCAAAATTCAGCACTGCATGGTAATGCTTAGAGTTTGGAATAATGACAGGATGCACCATTTCTACACTGGCTTTTACCATGGCAATGGAAGTAATCATTAGGGCATCAAGATGGGTAGTAGGAGGAGAGCGCTTGGGCACTGACTGTGTACGAGGTTTCTTTGACAACAGTGGATAAGCTGGAAGCGTTAATAAGTACATCAGGAAATGGTTGGGAGTTCCACGCTGCCTCAGCAGAGTGGGACTTTATAGTAAAGGAATATTGCAGCTGCCAGTCTCTGCTTTAACCGAGGAGTGGCCATTTCCAGTCTGACCTTGTGCCAAGGTCAGACTGGAAATGACCTTAGTAGAGTCACGCGACAAATGTGTGAGGGAGGCAGCCCCTGTATTAAAAACTGGTAGAAAGTTGTCAGCAAACAAATCTATAGTAGAGGCAAAGGCTGACCTTCAAATTGGTGATATATGTGGGACAGGTACAGCATGGAAGAGGGGGTTTTGAGCTCAGTTTAGCTCCTCCTAAATTGCACAAGGAAGGCCCTGCTCAAAGGAGGGAAGCTGGTAGTCAACGTGCGAAAGCAGGAGGAGAGGATGAGGTGTATAAAGGCCATTTCCCATGCCAAGCAGGGAGAGTGGATGAGATGGGAGAGTGTGGAACAACGCAAGATGGGCTGGCAGGACCTTTGGTCAATGGAAGAGAGTAGGATCAGTTTCCATATTAGGTCAACATATGATGTTCTCCCATCACCGCAGAACCTAAACCTCTGGGTAGGAGAGGATCCCTCTTGTCCTTTGTGTTCATCAATTGCCACATTAAGGCACATTTTGACAGGATGTAAGGTGGCTCTTAGCCATTGTCGGTTTACTTGGCGCCATGGACCAAGCACTGCGATGTTTGGCTTTAGCATTGGAAGGCAAGCGTAGTATGTCCAATAAGTTGCCGCCTGTTCTAGCAAAACATTACACGCAGAAGACAATATTCCTCCGCCCAGGCGAGCAACCACTAAGAAAAGGTGTTAACACCAATTCTCGCCCAGGACAACTGGAAGCTGCTAGGGACTGGAAGATGCTGGCTGATCTTGATCAACGGCTTATTGTTCCACCTGAGATTGCCACCACTAACCTACGGCCAGATATTGTTTTGTGGTCTGGATCAGCACGCATTGTTCAACTGATAGAGTTAACAGTGCCATGGGAGGATGCGGTAGATGAGGCATAAGAGAGGAAGAAACTGCGGTATGCTCATCTGGCCATCGAAGCAGAACAGCGAGGATGGAGAGTCCAGGTTTATCCAGTGGAAGTGGGTTGTCGAGGTTTTGTGGCACACTCTACAACCCGGTTCCTCAGAGACGTCGGATTCAGTGGCCAAGAGTTGCGTCGCACACTAAAGAACTTACTGTGGCAACTGGCTGTGGTTGAGATGCAAAGATTCTAGCTGGCTGCCCAGCTAACAATTTTATGTTCTGGGAACGTTCTGGGAACGTTAGTTTTTGGTTCCCAGAACGTTCTGGGAACGTTCCCAGAATGTTCCCTATTGGTTCTCCAGGAAAGTTTTCTTAACGTAAATAGAACGTCCCCTTAAGGTTAGGGGAACGTTCCGGGAACCTATTCGGAAAATGAAACCTAAAAAAACCTGCAGGGAACGTTCCTGGAACGTTCTTGTTTGGTTCCCAAAAAATAACCAAATGGGAACCAAATGGGAACCATACGGGAACGTTAGGGGAACGTTCTGTGTTTGCTGGGTGACAGGCCGCCATGCTACAGTTTCGTAGAATTCTTGAAAAACTTGAAGAGTCTGTTGGTTTATTTCTATAGGTTGTATAGTATTTACAGTCATTACGTTCCTGTGTATATTGCATGAATGACGGGTGGTTGGACAGATATTGTGTTTTGCGGTAGGTGGTATGCCATACGGAACCGTTACCACTGAAACTGCATTATGTTATGCATTATGCATTATTACCAGTGGGACTCGACAGCCTTAGTCAAACGGGTTGGCGCGTATGGTTGGGTTGCGGAGAGATTGTGAGATTGTGGTTAGGTGTTAGCAGCAGGAGGGATGTAGTGGTCAGTAAGCTGGGCTGAGTTGAGTGGGGGACGGAGGGGGGTGGCTCTGGGACGCCAGAGTCACTGTCGAGCCCTCTTGAGGTGTCGTGGGCTAGTCGACAAAACACTGAGGATGGAAGGTGCCCACTTGAAGACCCTAGAGATGTCCCCTACTCGGCTCAATCCAGACGGTTGTCGTGCTGGTCCACTAGGGAGACCACACTGTAGTTGCAGCCGTCGTGTGTGCTGACGCGCCAAGTACACTGCAGCCGTTAACGCCGGACAGAATGGGAGTCACACCACCATATGGAAAGAAGCGTAGATGGATGTAGAAGCATAGTTTACTGTAAAGCTACGTCTTAGTGTTGCTTATCTTGACGAAAGCCATATACAAATCAGCATTCTCATAGACACATAGACTCATAGACTCTCATATTCTCATAGACTCTTTCTGATGTTTAATCAGCTAGAGACATGTCCATATTTGACCTGCTGAACATATTTCTGGCCAAAGAGTTCTCAATCTTGAACTTTCTACTTTCACTGAATCCTTCTGATGTTACATAAGTCATAAGTCCTTGATATAGATTTTTCTATACATTCTCTCTTACGTCTATATATCTATTGAACATATCTCTGGCCTAAGGATCCTCAATATATTTTTTACTGTATGAACTCATAGACTCCTTCTGATGTTACCTCAGCCATAGTGTAGTCCATATTTAACCTACTGTACATATTTCTGGCCCAAGGATACTCGACCTTGAACATTCTATACATAATGATTCCTTTTGATGTTACGTCAGCCATACAGTAGTCCATATTTGAACTAATAAACATATTACTGGCCAAATAGTACTTTATATTGAAGTTTCTACACATTCTCATTGACTACTTCAGATGATACGTTAGCCAGCCTGTTTTTGACCCATTGAAAAAAACTCTAGCCAAAGAGTTCACAAAGGGTAACTTACTATATATCCTCATAGGCTCCTTTTGATGTTAATTCAGTCACACAGTTTTCCATATTTAACCTACTATACATATTTCTGGCCAGAGAGTACTCGATATTCAACTTTCTATACATTATATTTGACCCATTGAACATATTTCTGGCCAAAGGGTCCCCAAAACACCACATATTTCATAGACTCTTTCTTGTGTTAAGTCAGCAAGAGAGTTGTCCATATTTGACCTGCTGACCATATTTTTGGCCAAAGAGTCCACAATCTTGAACTTTCTACTGTCATTGAATCCTTCTGATGTTACATCAGTCATACATTTATTAGTCATATATCCATTTATGATCTATTGTACATACCTCTGGCCCAAGGATCCTCAAAAATTTTTTTACTATATAAACTCATAGACTCTTTCTGATGTTACGTCGGCCATACTGTAGTCCATATTTACCTACTGTACATATTTCTGGTCAAAAAGTACTTGATCTTGAACATTCTATACATAATGACTTCTTCTGGTGTTATGTCAGCTATACCGTAGTCCATTTTTAAACTATTAAACATGTTTATGGCCAAAGAGTCCTCAATCTTGAAATTTTACACATTCTCATTGACTACTTCTGATGTTTCTTCAGGCAGCCTATTTTTTTTTTGTTTTGTTTTTTTACTTTATTGTGTATACACACAAAAGAAAAGAAAAAAAAACAGAGAAAAAAAAAACAAAAAACAAAAAAAAAACATGAACTTTGTCCTGAGACTGGGCTTCATACATTATTTACAATCAACAACATAAACAAATTAAGGCATAGGCTTATGTCCTATTTCAAAAAGTCAATAACAGAACCCCATCTTCTTTCAAAAACTGAGGTTTTTAATTGTAGTTGTGCTGTCAACCGTTCCATTAAATAAACGTCTTATCTTTTGTATTGTGAAACGGTGGGTGGCTCAGGTTTTAACCAACAGATTGTTATCATTTTCCTTGCAGTCATAGGCAGCCTATTTTTGACCAATTAAAAATATTTCTGGCCAAAGGGAACTTACCATATATTCTCATAGACTCTTTCTCATGTTAAATTAGCCAGAAAATTGTCCATATTTGACCTGCTGAACATATCTCTGGCTTAAGGTTCCTCAAAATGTTTTTACTATATAAACTCATAGACTCCTTCTGATGTTTTGTACACACACATTGCCTCCGTCTAATGTTAAACCAGACAGAAAGACTTGCTGAACATATTTCTGCCAAAGAGTCCTGGATATTGATTTTTCTATACATTCTCATTGACTCCTTATAGAAGTCCGTAATTGGCCTACTGAAAATATTTCTGGCCAAACGGTTGTCAAAAGGCAACATACTATATATTCTCACAGACTCTTTCTGATGTTAAATAAGCCAGAAAAATATTTCATGCCAACGAATCCTCGATATTGAACTTTCTACACATTCTCATTGACTACTTCTGATATTACGTAAGCAAGCCTACATTTGACCCATTGAAAATTCTTCTTGCCAAAAATATTCTTTCTGTTGTTAAATCAGCCAGACAGTAGTCCATATTTGACCTACTGTACATATTTCTGGCCCAAGAGTACTCAATCTTGATCATTCTATACATACTTCAAGACTCTTTCTGATGTTATTTCAGTCATACAATATTCCATATTTGATCCATTGAAAATATCTCTGGCTAAAGGGTCCTAAAAAGGGTTTTTACTATATAAATTCATAGACTCCTTCTGATGTTACCTCAGCCATACAGGAGTCCATTTTTACCTACTGAACATATTTCTTGCCAAAGAGTACTCGATCTTGAATATTTTGTACATAGTCATTGTTCAAGATCAAGTACTTTTTGACAAGAAATATATGCAGCAGGTCAAATATGTACAACTGTCTTGCTGACTTAACATCAGGAGTCTATGAGTTTATATATTTAAAAACCTTTTATGGACCCTTTGGTCAATTCAATAGGTCATATATGGACATTTGTACAACTAATATAACATCAGAAGAATGTGTGTTGAAAGTTCAAGATTGAGGGCTGTTTATCAAAAAATATGTTCAGCAGGTTAAATATGGACTTCTGTATGGCTGACGTAACATCAAAAGGAGTCTGTGAGTCTATAAAGTAAAAAAAAAATAAAAAAAATTTGAGGACCCTTTGGCCAGAAATACTAAATGTCCAATTGTTCAACATCGGAAGGAGTCATTCTGGCAGCTCAGGATAAAGTACTTTTTGTCCAAAAATATTTTCAGTTGGTATTATATGGACTACTGCTGATGTAACATCAGAATGAGTCAATGAGTTTCTATAGAAGATTCAAGCTCACGTACTCTTTGGGCAAATATATATTCATCGGGTCAAATATGGACTACTGTCTGACTGACTTAACATCAGAAAAAGTCTATGATAATATATCGTACGGTTCCATTTGACAACCCTTTGGCCAGAAATATGTTTAGTGGTTAAATTACAGACATATGTATGGCTTACGTGGCATCAGAAGGAGTCTATGAACTAATATAGTCCCAACAAAGGGACATGTTGAGGTCCCTTGTGGCCAGAAATATGTTTAATAGATCAGATATGGACTATTTTATGACTGATGTAACATCAGAAGGAGTCAATGAGTATGCATGGAATGTGTAAGATCTTGTACTCTTTGGCCAGAAACATGTTTAGTAGGTTAAATATGGACTACCATTCGGCTGAGGTAACATCAGAAGGAGTAATTATGTAAAGAATGTTCAAGATCAAGTACTTCTTGGAACAGAAATATATACAGTAGGTCAAAAATGGTCTACTCTCTGGCTGATTTAACATTAGAAAAAGTCTATGAGAATATATAGTATGTTGCCTTTTGAGAACT
Organism: Tiaroga cobitis; assembly: GCA_030578255.1. Taxonomy (NCBI): domain Eukaryota; kingdom Metazoa; phylum Chordata; class Actinopteri; order Cypriniformes; family Leuciscidae; genus Tiaroga; species Tiaroga cobitis. Next base: position 10,777,660 of record CM060605.1, read on the forward strand.
CTTTGCCTAGAATATGTTCAGTAGGTCAAATATGGACTACTGTATGGCTGAGAAAACATAGCAATGAGACATTATGTAAAGAATGCTCAAGATTGAGTACTCTTGTGCCAGATCTAAAATAGGTCAAATATGGACTGCTGTCTGCCTGATTTAACATCAGAAAGAGTCTATGAGAATATACAGTAAGATACCTTTTGGGGACCCTTTGGCCAGAAATAAGATTAATGGGTCAAATGCTGAAGTAACATCAGAAGTAGTCAATGAGAATTTGTGGAAAGTTCAATAGCAAGGATGCTTTGGCCTTCTGGTTGTTACGTCAGCCATACAGCTGTCCATATTCATCCTAATAAACTAATATTTCAATATGTTTATTAGGAAAAATATTGACTGCTGTATGGCTGACGTAATGTCAGGAGTCATTTTTGTAGGTATAGAATGTTCAAGATCATCTACTCTTGGGCCAGAAATATGTACAGAAGGTCAAATATGGATTACTAAATAGACAATATCGAGGACTCTTTGGCCAGAAATATGTACAGTAGGTCAAATATGGATTACTAAATAGACAATATTGTGGACTCTTTGGCCAGAAATGTGTTAATTAGGACAAATATGGACTGCTATATGGCTGACGTAACATCAGAAAAAGTCTATAAGAATATATAGTATGTATGTTCAGTAGGTCAATTACAGACTTGTCTATGGCTGACGTAACATCAGAAGAAGTTAATGAGAATGTATAGAAGTTCATGATCGAGGATTGTTTGGCCAGATATATTGAATATATATATATTCAGTAGGTCAAATATGGACTACTGTCTTGCTGATTTAACATCAGAAAGAGTCTTTGAGAATATATTGTAAGTTGCCTTTTGGGGACCCTTTGGTCAGAAATATTTTCAATGGGCCAAATACGGGCTGGATGATGTAACATAAGTAGTCAATTAGAATGTGTATAAAGTTCAATATCGAGGTCAATCAGTATGTGTAGAAAGGTCAAATTTGAGGACTTTTTAGCAAGAATTATATTCAATAGGTTTAAAATGTACTGCTGAATGGCTGAGGTAACATCAAATAGGAGTCATTATATATAGAATGTTCATGATCTTTTTGGCCAAAAATATATTCAGTAGGTCAATTATAGACTACTGTCTGGCTGATTTAACATCAGAAAGAGTCTTTGAGAATATGTAGTAAGTTGCCTTTTGGGGACCATTTGGCCAGAAATATTTTCAATGGGCCAAATACAGGCTGGCTGACGTAACATCAAAAGTAGTTAATGAGAATGTATAGAAAGTTCAATATCGAGTACTTTCTGGCCAGAGATATGTTCATCATGTTAAATATGGAGTACTGTATGGCTGAGGTAACATCATAAAGAGTCTATGAGAATATGCCTTTTGGGGACCATTTGGCCAGAAATATTTTCAATGAGTCAAATATAGTCTGGCTGACGTAACAACAGTAGTCAATGATATTTTGTAGAAAGTTTAATATTGAGTACTCTTTGGCCAGAAATATTAACATTTTGTCAAATATGGACTACTGTATGGCTGACGTAACATCAGGAGTCCATGAATTTCTACAGTAAAAATATTTTTTTGAGGACCCTTTGGCCAGAAATATGTTCTTTAAGTCCAACGTGATCTCATGAGAATACGTGTGTATTTTACGTTAAGTGTAGTTCTACCACACGTACATTTACTTACGTTTTGTACACTTAGAAACGTATAATACTGACGTATTTACAGCACTAAAACGTAAAATATTTACGTATTGACAGCACAAAAACGTAAATTATTTACGTATGGACTCTACCGACGTACAAATTTGTACCTTTTCCTATTTATGCTTATTAAAATCGTGGCATTAATGTTTTGACTCTTGCTTTCAACTGTCTTATCAATTACCTTTTCAGTCGCATTTATTAAATGCAGTTTACTCATTTAAGAAATAATATTTCACTCTGTTCGTGCCTTCTGCTGCAAACTCGTTTCAGAGGATTAGCCTACGTTAATTTACATTGTGTTAAACAAGACTACACTTTAAACCCTTTAAAATAACATTACCTTCTTAATTTTTTAACCATTTTGTAATATAGTTTATTTACCGTGAGACACAAAATGCGTTTTCTCCTATAGAACCATAATACACCAAAACACAACATAAATTCACAAAAGACATTTTATTAGCTTGATGTAATCCACATCTTTAGAATCCATACGTTTGCAAGAAACAGATCCAAATTCAGCCCTTTATCCAGCGATTTTCATCTCCATTCTCATCACCGACCGTAAACGTCAAGTCCCGCGCTCGTGATGAATTCAAATTCAAAAAATGCGCCCTGAAGAAGCGTTACGACATGTTTTACGGCAGGGATATCAAACGCTCATTGGCTCTCGCCCTCTCGCCTGCTTCGTCACAAATTGCGAAATTCCGTGTTCCAGCCGGTGCGCAACATTTAAAATGAAGAAGCGCGCGCGCCTTCACAGTGCGAGCCGAAACCGGATTAACATTTTCATGGATTAATAACTTAAATTCTACTCAGAGAGGACTGCGTCTGCGACTGCAACACATGATGTGAACGACTTTTGTTACCGGTTTTGACATTTTCGCAATAAATAAATTATTGTGATTATAATTGTCTGTCTGTTATGTTTTTCTTCATAATTGTAACGTTAGCCTACGTAGTTTTAAGGAATGGTTATGGGTAGGTTTAGGGGTAAATTAGGAGTAGGATTAGTGGCTCAAAATATATTTTAATGCTATATTGTTAATAAAACTGCCATTTCCCTACACACCTCTGCCCATTACGTTTTATCCTTTTTATATTATGTATAAAATGGGTATGTTTAGGTTTAGAAGTAGGGTTAAGGGATCTCACATTTATCTATAAAATGGTAAAAGGGAAATTATACAGATATGAAATATACGTAAACAGTTAACGTTTTGTAGCGGAAAAAACGTAATTATATTACGTTTAAATGTTGCAGATACGTCCATATTATACGTTTCAGGATCTATGAAACGTACAAAAAGTACGTTTTCTATCTTTGAAAAAAACGTATTACTACTTACGTATTAACAGTGAGACCAGGCTGTTAGGTCACATATGGACAACTGTATGACTGGTATAACATCAAAAGGAGTCTATGAGAATATGCCTTTTGGGGACCATTTGGCCAGAAATATTTTCAATGGACCAAATACAGGCTGGCTGACGTAACATCAAAATGAGTCAATGAGAATGTATAGAAAGTTCAATATCAAGTACTTTCTGGCCAGAAATATGTTCATCATGTTAAATATGGACAACTGTATGGCTGACTTAACACCAGGAGTCCATGAGTTCATATAGTAAAAAAAAAAATTGAGGTCCCTTTGGCCAGAAAAAATGTTCATTAGGTCAAATATGGACTGCTGTATGTCTGAGGTAATATCAGAAGGTGCCTATATATATAGAATACATAGAATACTCCTTGGCCAGAAATATGTGCAGTAGGTTAAATATGGACTACTGTATGGCTGAGGTAACATCAGAAAGAGTCTATGAGAATATATAGCAAGTTGCCTTTTGGGGACCCATTGGTCAGAAATATTTTCAATGGGTCAAATATAGTCTGGCTGGCGTAACAACAGTACGTATATGCAGAAACAATATGTAGAAAGTTCAATATCGAGTACTCTTTGGCCAGAAATATGTTCATTAGGTCAAATATGGACTACTGTATGGCTAACGTAGCACCAGAAGTAGTCTATGAGTTCATATAGTAACAAAACATTTTGAGGACCCTTTGGCGAGAGATATGTTCAATCGATCTGATATGGACTACTGCATGGCTGAGGTAACATCATAAAGATTCTATGAGAATAATTAGTAAGTTGCCTTTGGGGACTCTTTGGTCAGAAATATGTTCATTAGGTAAAATATGGCTTACTGTATGGCTGACGTGACATCAGAAGAAGTCTATGAGTTAGCATATATAGTAACAATATAGTAAAAGTAATATATATAGTAACAAAACATTTTGAGGACCCTTTGGCCAGAGATATGTTCAATAGATTAGATATGGAGTACTGTATGGCTGAGGTAACATCATAAAGAGTCTATGAGAATAATTAGTAAGTTGTCTTTTGTGGACCCTTTGGCCAGAAATATTTTCAATGGGTCAAATAGTTTGGCTGACGTAACAACAGAAGTAGTCAATTATATTATGTAGAAAGTTTAATATTGAATACTCTTTGGCCAGAAATATTTCCATTATGTCAAATATGGACTACTGTATGGCTGACGTAACATCAGGAGTCCATGAATTTCTACAGTAATTTTTTTTTTGAGGACCCTCTGGCCAGAAATATGTTCTTTAGGTCATATATGGACTACTGTATGAATGGCATAACATCAAAAGGAGTCTATGAGTTTATGTGGTAAAGAAAACAACTTTTTGAGGACCCTTTGGCAATGCACTACTGTATGGTTGATGAAACTTCAGAAATAGTCAATCAATATGTGTATAAAGTTCAAGATTGAGGACTCTTTAGCAAGAAATACATTCAATAGGTTAAAAATGGACTACTGTATGACTGAGGTATATTCATAAGGAGTGCTTATGTATAGAATGTTCAATAACAAGTACTTTTTGAACAGAAATATGTTCAGTAGGACAAATATGGACTACTGTCTGGCTGATTTAACATCAGAAAGAGTCTTTGAGAGTATGTAGTAAGTTGCCTTTTGGAGACCATTTGGCCAGAAAAATTTTCAACAGGCTTGGCTGACTTAACACAAAAGTAGTCAATGAGACTGTATAGAAAGTTCAATATCGAGTACTCCTTGGCCAGAAATATGTGCAGTAGGTTAAATATGGACTACTGTATGCCTGAGGTAACATCAGACAGAGTTATATGCACTTTGTTTCATTGCAATGCATTCAAGAACAAACTCATTCCGTAGTGCGTTGAAGAGATGTGCAATGCAGTCTACTGTTGCATGGCATTGCATATACGATCAAGCGTTGTGTATTGAAGAATAAGTGAAATGCCTATTTTGCATTGCAATGCATTCAAGTACTAACTCATTCTGAAATGCGTTGAAGAGATGTGCAATGTTATCTGCTCTTACATAGCATTGCACTGACGATCAAGCGTTGTGCATTGAAGAAAACCATAAAAGTTATATGCTATTTCACGAGTTCACACTTACAAATAAGTCAGATAGAATAAATGCGTATTTTTGGCGTGCTGTCCGAGGAGAGGGCTCCGAGTTAGGTATTCGGCCCGAACCCAGAGCACCCCCCCGTATTCCTGGCTGTGAAATAAATAAATAAGATAGGCCAAGAGTGAGGAGTCGGGGTGGTGGAGGGATGCTGAAACTGTCAAGGAATGTTAGGTGAGTTGACAGAGTAAATATTTATATGCTCCTTCTCGTGCTGATAGGGTAGACATGGTAATTGTTTGATGACCAGTTGATTGGAATGATTATTTGAACGTGCTCCTCCCGAACTTTGTTTATAAAACATCATTTGTTTCATTGCAATGCATTCAAGAACTAACTAATTCTTTAGTGTTTTGAAGAGATGTACAATGCAATCTGCTCTTACATGTCATTGCACAGACGATCAAGCGTTGTGCATTGAAGAAAACCATAAAAGTCATATTAACTGTTTCATTGTAATGCATTCAAGAACTAACTCATTCCGAAATGCATTGAAGAGATGTGTAATGTAATCTGCTATGCATCGCATTGCACAGACGATCAAGCGTTTTGCATTGAAGAAAACCATAAAAGTCATATGCACTGTTTCATTGTAATGCATTCAAGAACTAACTCATTGCGAAATGCGTTGAAGAGAAGTGTACTGTAATCTGCTATGCATCGCATTGCACATACGATCAAGCTTTGTGCATTGAAGAAAATCATAAAAGTCATTTGCAATTTGTTTCTTTGCAATGCATTCAAGAACTAACTAATTCTGTAGTGTGTTGAAGAGATGTTCATTGCCTTGCACATACGATCAAGCGCTGTGCATTGAAGAATAAGTAAAATGCACTTTGTTTCATTGCAATGCATTCAAGAACTAACTCATTCCAAAATGCGTTGAAGAGATGTGCAATGTAATCTGCTATGCATTGCATTGCACAAACGATCAAGCTTTGTGCATTGAAGAAAATGATAAAAGTCATATGCAATTTGTTTTTTTGCAATGCATTCAAGAACTAACTAATTCTCTAGTGTGTTGAAGAGATGTTCATTGCCTTGCACATACGATCAAGCGCTGTGCATTGAAGAATAAGTAATATGCACTTTGTTTCATTGCAATGCATTCAAGAACTAACTCATTCCGAAATGCGTTGAAGAGATGTGCAATGTAATCTACTATGCATTGCATTGGACAAACGATCAAGCGTTTTGCCTGGAAGATAACAAGAAAAGTCATATGCACTTTGTTTCATCACAATGCATTCAAGAACCAACTCATTCCGTAGTGGGTTCAAGAGATTTTCAATGCAATCTACTTATGCATAGGTTTGCACATACGATCAAGAGTTGTGCATTGAAGAATAACATAAGTAATATGCACTTTGTTGCATTGCAATGCATTCAAGATCTAACTCAATCCGAAATGCGTTGAAGAGATGTGCAATTCAATCTGCTATTGCATTGCATTGCACATACGATCCAGCATTGTGCTTTGAAGAAAATCATAAAAGTCATAAGCAATTTGTTTTTTTTGCAATGCATTCAAGAACTTTCTAATTCCGTAGTGTGTTGAAGAGATGTACAATGCAATCTGCTCTTGCATAGCATTGCACAGACGATCACGCGTTATGCATTGAAGAATAAGTAATATGCACTTGCGTTGTAATGCATTCAAGAACTATCTAATTCCGTAGTGTGTTGAAGAGATGTTCAATGCAATCTGCTTATGCATAGCATTGCACATACGATCAAGCGGTGTGCATTGAAGAATAACATAATTAATATGCACTTTGATGCTTTGCAATGCATTCAAACTCATTCCGAAGTGCGTTGGAGAGATGTGCAATGCAATCTGCTGTTGTATTGCACTGCACATACGATCCAGTGTTGTGCTTTGAAGAAAATCATAAAAGTCATAAGCAATTTTTTTTTTTGCAATGCATTCAAGAACTATCTAATTCCGTAGTGTGTTGAAGAGATGTACAATGCAATCTGCTCTTGCATAGCATTGCACAGATGATCACGCGTTATGCATTGAAGAATAAGTAATATGCACTTGCGTTGCAATGCATTCAAGAACTATCTAATTCCGTAGTGTGTTGAAGAGATGTTCAATGCAATCTGCTTATGCATAGGATTGCACATACGATCAAGCGGTGTGCATTGAAGAATAACATAAGTAATATGCACTTTGATGCTTTGCAATGCATTCAAACTCATTCCGAAGTGCGTTGGAGAGATGTGCAATGCAATCTGCTGTTGTATTGCACTGCACATACGATCCAGCGTTGTGCTTTGAAGAAAATCATAAAAGTCATAAGCAATTTTTTTTTTTGCAATCCATTCAAGAACTAAATAATTCCGTAGTGTGTTGAAGAGATGTACAATGCAATCTGCTCTTGCATAGCATTGCACAGACGATCGAGCGTTGTGCATTAATTATATATAAGTTAATATGCACTTTTTTGCATTGCAATGCATTCAAGAAATAACTCATTCCGAAATGCGTTGAAGAGATGTGCAATGCAAATCTGCTATGCATCGCATTGTACATACGATCCAGCTTTGTGCATTGAAGAATAACAATTAAAGTCATGTGCACTTTGTTACATTGCAGTTGATTCAAGAATGAACTCATTCCGAAATTCGTTGAAGAGATGTGCAATGCAAATCTGCTCTTGCATAGAATTGCACAGAAGATCACGCGTTATGCATTGAAGAATAAGTAATATGCTCTTTGTTGCATTGCAATGCATTCAAGAAGTTACTCATTCCGTAGTGCGTTGAAGAGATGTTAAATTGCATTGCATTGCTTATGCATTGCATTGCATATACGATCAAGCGTTGTGCATTGAAGAATAAGTAATATGCACTTTGTTTCATTGCAATGCATTCAAGAACTAACTCATTCCGAAGTGCGTTGAAGAGATGTGCAATGCAATCTGCTGTTCATTGCCTTACATATGCGATCAAGGATTGCGCAATGAAGAAAATAATAAAAGTCATATGCAATTTGTTTCATTGCAATGCATTCAAGAACCAACTCATTCCGAAATGTGTTGAAGTGATGTACAATGCAACCTGCTATGCATAGCATTGCACAGACGATCACGCGTTATGCATTGAAGAATAAGTAATATGCACTTGCGTTGCAATGCATTCAAGAACTATCTAATTCCGTAGTGTGTTGAAGAGATGTTCAATTCAATCTGCTTATGCATAGCTTTGCACATACGATCAAGCGTTGTGCATTGAAGAATCACATAAGTAATATTTACTTTGATGCATTGCAATGCATTAAAGAACTAACTATTTCCGTAGTGCGCTGAAGACATGTGCATCTGCTCTTTCAATACAACCAAGCGTTTTGCATTGAAGAATAATGTTTAAGCTATACCTTTTGCATTGCAATTTCTACAAGATCTAACTCGTTTCGATATGCATTAAGAGATAACAGTAGTTGCATTTCATCACATAAATATATTTAACGTATTACTCTGTGAAATTAAAAGATAACATCTGACACATGACAATGTGATTTCGCATTACATTGTGTATGAAGGAAAACATTGCATTAGCTGTTGAAATGTCAACCCACAACATATATTATTATACAATTTAACTAATTCATTTGTATACTTGACGAGAAAACATTATATGAGCAGTTGCTTTAAAATGCAATAATTAACTCATTCCGGTGTGCAACGATGAGATTAATTAATGTGCTAATGCAGTGCATTGAACACGACCATACTTTGTGCATTGTAGATTGAAATGTTAGATTGCAATGCATGTAAGAGTATGGACACTTGGGTCAGAAAAATGTTCAGTAGGTCAGATACGGAGTACTGCATTGCTGATGTAACATCAGGAGTCAATGGATACGTATAGAAAGTTCAAGATTGAGTAAAGTTTGACCAGAAAAATATTTTAAAAGTATATTTATCTAGCTGATGTGACATCAGGAGGTCAATGAGAGTGTATAGTGAGTTAATGTTCAAGGACTGTCTGACTATAGTCTATGAGTATATATAGTAATTTAACTTTTGAGGAACCTGTCCAGAAATATTTTCAATGGGTCAAATAAAGACTGGCTGAAATAGCATCAGAGAGTCAATAAAGAGCACAAACGCAATAAATAGCAATAAAGAGTCAATAAGAAAGTTAAATTGACAGTACTCTTTGACCAGTTTAGTGGGTCACAAATGGACTAATGTAATCAGATGGAATCAGTGAATAAGTTAATGTTCAAGGAAGCTTTGGCCAAAAAATAATATGGACTACTTAAATATGGACTATTTGTATAGCTGATGTAACATCAGAATGTTAATCAGTATTCTCTGGCCAAAGGGTCCTCAAAAGGTTTTTTATTATTCTCATTGACTCTTTCTGATGTTAAATCAGCCAGACACCAAACATATTTTTATGCTGTACATTTATCTGGCCCTAAATTTATCTGGTACTAAATTTTGAACATTCTATACCTAATGAATCCTTCTTGTTATGTCAGCCATACAGTAGTCCATGTTTAAATTACTGAACTTATTTCAGGCCAAAGAGAATAAATCTTGAACTTTCTAAACATACTGATTGACTCCATCAGCCAGACAGCTTTCCATGCTGACCATATTTCTGGCCAAAGAGTCCTCGATATTGAAATTTTTCGGACGTACGGAATTCCGTAATTGACCTACTGAAAATATTTCTTGCTGAATAGTTGTAAAATGATAACTTACCATATATTCTCATAGACTATCCAATGTTAAATCAGCCAAAGAGTTGTCCATATTTGACCTGCTGAACATATTTCAGCCAAAGAGTCCTTTGATTTGATATTGATTTTTCAAAACATTCAAATTGACCTCATGATGTTATGTCAGTCTTAAGGAAGTCCGTAATTGACCTACTGCAGATATTATTGGCCAAGGGTTGTAAAATTGCAACATACTATATATTCTCATAGACTCTTTATGATGTTAAATCAGCCACACAGCTGTCCATATTTGACCTACTGAACATATTGCTGGCCAAAGAGTCTTTCTACTTTCATTGAATCCTAATGTTACATCAGTCAAACAATAGTCAATATATGATCTATTGAACTTATCTCTGGCCTAAGGACCCTCAAAATATTTCTCATGAACTCATAGACTCTTTCTGATGTTACCTCGTCTATACTGTAGTCCATATTTGACATACTGAATATATATCTGGCCATAAAGTGCTCGATCTTAAACATTTTGTAAATACTCTTTGCCTCCTCCTAATGTTAAATCAGCCAGACAGTAGTCCACATTTGACTTGTTGAACATATTTCAGCCAAAGAGTCCTTGATAGTGATTTTTCTAAACATTCAAATTGACTTCTTATGATGTTACGTCAGTCGTACAGAACTCCATAATTGACCTACTTGAACATATTACTGGCCAAAGGGTTGTAAAATGGCAACATACTATATATTCTCATAGACTCTTTCTTGATCTTGAACATTCTATACTTAATTAATCCTTCTGATGTAACATCAGCCAGACAGTAGTCCATATTTGTCCTAATGAACTGCCCAAAGAGTCCTCGACATTGAACTTTTTACACATTCTCATTGACTACTTCTGATGTTTCTTCAGCATTATTGCCCAGAGATTGTCCACCTACCTATTGCTTCATTGACACTTCAGATAAAAAGCGGGCATTCCAGGGTTCTCAGGATGCTTAGAACACATCAATGTTATCTGGCAACGAATTCAGTCAGCTAAAAAGGAGAGGAAGGAGCTCCATGTGACATTCCTGGATTTGGCTAATGTATATGGTTCAGTGCCACATGAGCTTCTTTGGGCAGCATTTGATTTTTTCAGAGTACCAATGTCAATAACAAATTTAGTGAAAGCCTATTTTGGAGATTTGCAATTTAGTTTCTCAACTCCAAAATTCAGCACTGCATGGTAATGCTTAGAGTTTGGAATAATGACAGGATGCACCATTTCTACACTGGCTTTTACCATGGCAATGGAAGTAATCATTAGGGCATCAAGATGGGTAGTAGGAGGAGAGCGCTTGGGCACTGACTGTGTACGAGGTTTCTTTGACAACAGTGGATAAGCTGGAAGCGTTAATAAGTACATCAGGAAATGGTTGGGAGTTCCACGCTGCCTCAGCAGAGTGGGACTTTATAGTAAAGGAATATTGCAGCTGCCAGTCTCTGCTTTAACCGAGGAGTGGCCATTTCCAGTCTGACCTTGTGCCAAGGTCAGACTGGAAATGACCTTAGTAGAGTCACGCGACAAATGTGTGAGGGAGGCAGCCCCTGTATTAAAAACTGGTAGAAAGTTGTCAGCAAACAAATCTATAGTAGAGGCAAAGGCTGACCTTCAAATTGGTGATATATGTGGGACAGGTACAGCATGGAAGAGGGGGTTTTGAGCTCAGTTTAGCTCCTCCTAAATTGCACAAGGAAGGCCCTGCTCAAAGGAGGGAAGCTGGTAGTCAACGTGCGAAAGCAGGAGGAGAGGATGAGGTGTATAAAGGCCATTTCCCATGCCAAGCAGGGAGAGTGGATGAGATGGGAGAGTGTGGAACAACGCAAGATGGGCTGGCAGGACCTTTGGTCAATGGAAGAGAGTAGGATCAGTTTCCATATTAGGTCAACATATGATGTTCTCCCATCACCGCAGAACCTAAACCTCTGGGTAGGAGAGGATCCCTCTTGTCCTTTGTGTTCATCAATTGCCACATTAAGGCACATTTTGACAGGATGTAAGGTGGCTCTTAGCCATTGTCGGTTTACTTGGCGCCATGGACCAAGCACTGCGATGTTTGGCTTTAGCATTGGAAGGCAAGCGTAGTATGTCCAATAAGTTGCCGCCTGTTCTAGCAAAACATTACACGCAGAAGACAATATTCCTCCGCCCAGGCGAGCAACCACTAAGAAAAGGTGTTAACACCAATTCTCGCCCAGGACAACTGGAAGCTGCTAGGGACTGGAAGATGCTGGCTGATCTTGATCAACGGCTTATTGTTCCACCTGAGATTGCCACCACTAACCTACGGCCAGATATTGTTTTGTGGTCTGGATCAGCACGCATTGTTCAACTGATAGAGTTAACAGTGCCATGGGAGGATGCGGTAGATGAGGCATAAGAGAGGAAGAAACTGCGGTATGCTCATCTGGCCATCGAAGCAGAACAGCGAGGATGGAGAGTCCAGGTTTATCCAGTGGAAGTGGGTTGTCGAGGTTTTGTGGCACACTCTACAACCCGGTTCCTCAGAGACGTCGGATTCAGTGGCCAAGAGTTGCGTCGCACACTAAAGAACTTACTGTGGCAACTGGCTGTGGTTGAGATGCAAAGATTCTAGCTGGCTGCCCAGCTAACAATTTTATGTTCTGGGAACGTTCTGGGAACGTTAGTTTTTGGTTCCCAGAACGTTCTGGGAACGTTCCCAGAATGTTCCCTATTGGTTCTCCAGGAAAGTTTTCTTAACGTAAATAGAACGTCCCCTTAAGGTTAGGGGAACGTTCCGGGAACCTATTCGGAAAATGAAACCTAAAAAAACCTGCAGGGAACGTTCCTGGAACGTTCTTGTTTGGTTCCCAAAAAATAACCAAATGGGAACCAAATGGGAACCATACGGGAACGTTAGGGGAACGTTCTGTGTTTGCTGGGTGACAGGCCGCCATGCTACAGTTTCGTAGAATTCTTGAAAAACTTGAAGAGTCTGTTGGTTTATTTCTATAGGTTGTATAGTATTTACAGTCATTACGTTCCTGTGTATATTGCATGAATGACGGGTGGTTGGACAGATATTGTGTTTTGCGGTAGGTGGTATGCCATACGGAACCGTTACCACTGAAACTGCATTATGTTATGCATTATGCATTATTACCAGTGGGACTCGACAGCCTTAGTCAAACGGGTTGGCGCGTATGGTTGGGTTGCGGAGAGATTGTGAGATTGTGGTTAGGTGTTAGCAGCAGGAGGGATGTAGTGGTCAGTAAGCTGGGCTGAGTTGAGTGGGGGACGGAGGGGGGTGGCTCTGGGACGCCAGAGTCACTGTCGAGCCCTCTTGAGGTGTCGTGGGCTAGTCGACAAAACACTGAGGATGGAAGGTGCCCACTTGAAGACCCTAGAGATGTCCCCTACTCGGCTCAATCCAGACGGTTGTCGTGCTGGTCCACTAGGGAGACCACACTGTAGTTGCAGCCGTCGTGTGTGCTGACGCGCCAAGTACACTGCAGCCGTTAACGCCGGACAGAATGGGAGTCACACCACCATATGGAAAGAAGCGTAGATGGATGTAGAAGCATAGTTTACTGTAAAGCTACGTCTTAGTGTTGCTTATCTTGACGAAAGCCATATACAAATCAGCATTCTCATAGACACATAGACTCATAGACTCTCATATTCTCATAGACTCTTTCTGATGTTTAATCAGCTAGAGACATGTCCATATTTGACCTGCTGAACATATTTCTGGCCAAAGAGTTCTCAATCTTGAACTTTCTACTTTCACTGAATCCTTCTGATGTTACATAAGTCATAAGTCCTTGATATAGATTTTTCTATACATTCTCTCTTACGTCTATATATCTATTGAACATATCTCTGGCCTAAGGATCCTCAATATATTTTTTACTGTATGAACTCATAGACTCCTTCTGATGTTACCTCAGCCATAGTGTAGTCCATATTTAACCTACTGTACATATTTCTGGCCCAAGGATACTCGACCTTGAACATTCTATACATAATGATTCCTTTTGATGTTACGTCAGCCATACAGTAGTCCATATTTGAACTAATAAACATATTACTGGCCAAATAGTACTTTATATTGAAGTTTCTACACATTCTCATTGACTACTTCAGATGATACGTTAGCCAGCCTGTTTTTGACCCATTGAAAAAAACTCTAGCCAAAGAGTTCACAAAGGGTAACTTACTATATATCCTCATAGGCTCCTTTTGATGTTAATTCAGTCACACAGTTTTCCATATTTAACCTACTATACATATTTCTGGCCAGAGAGTACTCGATATTCAACTTTCTATACATTATATTTGACCCATTGAACATATTTCTGGCCAAAGGGTCCCCAAAACACCACATATTTCATAGACTCTTTCTTGTGTTAAGTCAGCAAGAGAGTTGTCCATATTTGACCTGCTGACCATATTTTTGGCCAAAGAGTCCACAATCTTGAACTTTCTACTGTCATTGAATCCTTCTGATGTTACATCAGTCATACATTTATTAGTCATATATCCATTTATGATCTATTGTACATACCTCTGGCCCAAGGATCCTCAAAAATTTTTTTACTATATAAACTCATAGACTCTTTCTGATGTTACGTCGGCCATACTGTAGTCCATATTTACCTACTGTACATATTTCTGGTCAAAAAGTACTTGATCTTGAACATTCTATACATAATGACTTCTTCTGGTGTTATGTCAGCTATACCGTAGTCCATTTTTAAACTATTAAACATGTTTATGGCCAAAGAGTCCTCAATCTTGAAATTTTACACATTCTCATTGACTACTTCTGATGTTTCTTCAGGCAGCCTATTTTTTTTTTGTTTTGTTTTTTTACTTTATTGTGTATACACACAAAAGAAAAGAAAAAAAAACAGAGAAAAAAAAAACAAAAAACAAAAAAAAAACATGAACTTTGTCCTGAGACTGGGCTTCATACATTATTTACAATCAACAACATAAACAAATTAAGGCATAGGCTTATGTCCTATTTCAAAAAGTCAATAACAGAACCCCATCTTCTTTCAAAAACTGAGGTTTTTAATTGTAGTTGTGCTGTCAACCGTTCCATTAAATAAACGTCTTATCTTTTGTATTGTGAAACGGTGGGTGGCTCAGGTTTTAACCAACAGATTGTTATCATTTTCCTTGCAGTCATAGGCAGCCTATTTTTGACCAATTAAAAATATTTCTGGCCAAAGGGAACTTACCATATATTCTCATAGACTCTTTCTCATGTTAAATTAGCCAGAAAATTGTCCATATTTGACCTGCTGAACATATCTCTGGCTTAAGGTTCCTCAAAATGTTTTTACTATATAAACTCATAGACTCCTTCTGATGTTTTGTACACACACATTGCCTCCGTCTAATGTTAAACCAGACAGAAAGACTTGCTGAACATATTTCTGCCAAAGAGTCCTGGATATTGATTTTTCTATACATTCTCATTGACTCCTTATAGAAGTCCGTAATTGGCCTACTGAAAATATTTCTGGCCAAACGGTTGTCAAAAGGCAACATACTATATATTCTCACAGACTCTTTCTGATGTTAAATAAGCCAGAAAAATATTTCATGCCAACGAATCCTCGATATTGAACTTTCTACACATTCTCATTGACTACTTCTGATATTACGTAAGCAAGCCTACATTTGACCCATTGAAAATTCTTCTTGCCAAAAATATTCTTTCTGTTGTTAAATCAGCCAGACAGTAGTCCATATTTGACCTACTGTACATATTTCTGGCCCAAGAGTACTCAATCTTGATCATTCTATACATACTTCAAGACTCTTTCTGATGTTATTTCAGTCATACAATATTCCATATTTGATCCATTGAAAATATCTCTGGCTAAAGGGTCCTAAAAAGGGTTTTTACTATATAAATTCATAGACTCCTTCTGATGTTACCTCAGCCATACAGGAGTCCATTTTTACCTACTGAACATATTTCTTGCCAAAGAGTACTCGATCTTGAATATTTTGTACATAGTCATTGTTCAAGATCAAGTACTTTTTGACAAGAAATATATGCAGCAGGTCAAATATGTACAACTGTCTTGCTGACTTAACATCAGGAGTCTATGAGTTTATATATTTAAAAACCTTTTATGGACCCTTTGGTCAATTCAATAGGTCATATATGGACATTTGTACAACTAATATAACATCAGAAGAATGTGTGTTGAAAGTTCAAGATTGAGGGCTGTTTATCAAAAAATATGTTCAGCAGGTTAAATATGGACTTCTGTATGGCTGACGTAACATCAAAAGGAGTCTGTGAGTCTATAAAGTAAAAAAAAAATAAAAAAAATTTGAGGACCCTTTGGCCAGAAATACTAAATGTCCAATTGTTCAACATCGGAAGGAGTCATTCTGGCAGCTCAGGATAAAGTACTTTTTGTCCAAAAATATTTTCAGTTGGTATTATATGGACTACTGCTGATGTAACATCAGAATGAGTCAATGAGTTTCTATAGAAGATTCAAGCTCACGTACTCTTTGGGCAAATATATATTCATCGGGTCAAATATGGACTACTGTCTGACTGACTTAACATCAGAAAAAGTCTATGATAATATATCGTACGGTTCCATTTGACAACCCTTTGGCCAGAAATATGTTTAGTGGTTAAATTACAGACATATGTATGGCTTACGTGGCATCAGAAGGAGTCTATGAACTAATATAGTCCCAACAAAGGGACATGTTGAGGTCCCTTGTGGCCAGAAATATGTTTAATAGATCAGATATGGACTATTTTATGACTGATGTAACATCAGAAGGAGTCAATGAGTATGCATGGAATGTGTAAGATCTTGTACTCTTTGGCCAGAAACATGTTTAGTAGGTTAAATATGGACTACCATTCGGCTGAGGTAACATCAGAAGGAGTAATTATGTAAAGAATGTTCAAGATCAAGTACTTCTTGGAACAGAAATATATACAGTAGGTCAAAAATGGTCTACTCTCTGGCTGATTTAACATTAGAAAAAGTCTATGAGAATATATAGTATGTTGCCTTTTGAGAACTCTTTGCCTAGAATATGTTCAGTAGGTCAAATATGGACTACTGTATGGCTGAGAAAACATAGCAATGAGACATTATGTAAAGAATGCTCAAGATTGAGTACTCTTGTGCCAGATCTAAAATAGGTCAAATATGGACTGCTGTCTGCCTGATTTAACATCAGAAAGAGTCTATGAGAATATACAGTAAGATACCTTTTGGGGACCCTTTGGCCAGAAATAAGATTAATGGGTCAAATGCTGAAGTAACATCAGAAGTAGTCAATGAGAATTTGTGGAAAGTTCAATAGCAAGGATGCTTTGGCCTTCTGGTTGTTACGTCAGCCATACAGCTGTCCATATTCATCCTAATAAACTAATATTTCAATATGTTTATTAGGAAAAATATTGACTGCTGTATGGCTGACGTAATGTCAGGAGTCATTTTTGTAGGTATAGAATGTTCAAGATCATCTACTCTTGGGCCAGAAATATGTACAGAAGGTCAAATATGGATTACTAAATAGACAATATCGAGGACTCTTTGGCCAGAAATATGTACAGTAGGTCAAATATGGATTACTAAATAGACAATATTGTGGACTCTTTGGCCAGAAATGTGTTAATTAGGACAAATATGGACTGCTATATGGCTGACGTAACATCAGAAAAAGTCTATAAGAATATATAGTATGTATGTTCAGTAGGTCAATTACAGACTTGTCTATGGCTGACGTAACATCAGAAGAAGTTAATGAGAATGTATAGAAGTTCATGATCGAGGATTGTTTGGCCAGATATATTGAATATATATATATTCAGTAGGTCAAATATGGACTACTGTCTTGCTGATTTAACATCAGAAAGAGTCTTTGAGAATATATTGTAAGTTGCCTTTTGGGGACCCTTTGGTCAGAAATATTTTCAATGGGCCAAATACGGGCTGGATGATGTAACATAAGTAGTCAATTAGAATGTGTATAAAGTTCAATATCGAGGTCAATCAGTATGTGTAGAAAGGTCAAATTTGAGGACTTTTTAGCAAGAATTATATTCAATAGGTTTAAAATGTACTGCTGAATGGCTGAGGTAACATCAAATAGGAGTCATTATATATAGAATGTTCATGATCTTTTTGGCCAAAAATATATTCAGTAGGTCAATTATAGACTACTGTCTGGCTGATTTAACATCAGAAAGAGTCTTTGAGAATATGTAGTAAGTTGCCTTTTGGGGACCATTTGGCCAGAAATATTTTCAATGGGCCAAATACAGGCTGGCTGACGTAACATCAAAAGTAGTTAATGAGAATGTATAGAAAGTTCAATATCGAGTACTTTCTGGCCAGAGATATGTTCATCATGTTAAATATGGAGTACTGTATGGCTGAGGTAACATCATAAAGAGTCTATGAGAATATGCCTTTTGGGGACCATTTGGCCAGAAATATTTTCAATGAGTCAAATATAGTCTGGCTGACGTAACAACAGTAGTCAATGATATTTTGTAGAAAGTTTAATATTGAGTACTCTTTGGCCAGAAATATTAACATTTTGTCAAATATGGACTACTGTATGGCTGACGTAACATCAGGAGTCCATGAATTTCTACAGTAAAAATATTTTTTTGAGGACCCTTTGGCCAGAAATATGTTCTTTAAGTCCAACGTGATCTCATGAGAATACGTGTGTATTTTACGTTAAGTGTAGTTCTACCACACGTACATTTACTTACGTTTTGTACACTTAGAAACGTATAATACTGACGTATTTACAGCACTAAAACGTAAAATATTTACGTATTGACAGCACAAAAACGTAAATTATTTACGTATGGACTCTACCGATGTACAAATTTGTACCTTTTCCTATTTATGCTTATTAAAATCGTGGCATTAATGTTTTGACTCTTGCTTTCAACTGTCTTATCAATTACGTTTTCAGTCGCATTTATTAAATGCAGTTTACTCATTTAAGAAATAATATTTCACTCTGTTCGTGCCTTCTGCTGCAAACTCGTTTCAGAGGATTAGCCTACGTTAATTTACATTGTGTTAAACAAGACTACACTTTAAACCCTTTAAAATAACATTACCTTCTTAATTTTTTAACCATTTTGTAATATAGTTTATTTACCGTGAGACACAAAATGCGTTTTCTCCTATAGAACCATAATACACCAAAACACAACATAAATTCACAAAAGACATTTTATTAGCTTGATGTAATCCACATCTTTAGAATCCATACGTTTGCAAGAAACAGATCCAAATTCAGCCCTTTATCCAGCGATTTTCATCTCCATTCTCATCACCGACCGTAAACGTCAAGTCCCGCGCTCGTGATGAATTCAAATTCAAAAAATGCGCCCTGAAGAAGCGTTACGACATGTTTTACGGCAGGGATATCAAACGCTCATTGGCTCTCGCCCTCTCGCCTGCTTCGTCACAAATTGCGAAATTCCGTGTTCCAGCCGGTGCGCAACATTTAAAATGAAGAAGCGCGCGCGCCTTCACAGTGCGAGCCGAAACCGGATTAACATTTTCATGGATTAATAACTTAAATTCTACTCAGAGAGGACTGCGTCTGCGACTGCAACACATGATGTGAACGACTTTTGTTACCGGTTTTGACATTTTCGCAATAAATAAATTATTGTGATTATAATTGTCTGTCTGTTATGTTTTTCTTCATAATTGTAACGTTAGCCTACGTAGTTTTAAGGAATGGTTATGGGTAGGTTTAGGGGTAAATTAGGAGTAGGATTAGTGGCTCAAAATATATTTTAATGCTATATTGTTAATAAAACTGCCATTTCCCTACACACCTCTGCCCATTACGTTTTATCCTTTTTATATTATGTATAAAATGGGTATGTTTAGGTTTAGAAGTAGGGTTAAGGGATCTCACATTTATCTATAAAATGGTAAAAGGGAAATTATACAGATATGAAATATACGTAAACAGTTAACGTTTTGTAGCGGAAAAAACGTAATTATATTACGTTTAAATGTTGCAGATACGTCCATATTATACGTTTCAGGATCTATGAAACGTACAAAAAGTACGTTTTCTATCTTTGAAAAAAACGTATTACTACTTACGTATTAACAGTGAGACCAGGCTGTTAGGTCACATATGGACAACTGTATGACTGGTATAACATCAAAAGGAGTCTATGAGAATATGCCTTTTGGGGACCATTTGGCCAGAAATATTTTCAATGGACCAAATACAGGCTGGCTGACGTAACATCAAAATGAGTCAATGAGAATGTATAGAAAGTTCAATATCAAGTACTTTCTGGCCAGAAATATGTTCATCATGTTAAATATGGACAACTGTATGGCTGACTTAACACCAGGAGTCCATGAGTTCATATAGTAAAAAAAAAAATTGAGGTCCCTTTGGCCAGAAAAAATGTTCATTAGGTCAAATATGGACTGCTGTATGTCTGAGGTAATATCAGAAGGTGCCTATATATATAGAATACATAGAATACTCCTTGGCCAGAAATATGTGCAGTAGGTTAAATATGGACTACTGTATGGCTGAGGTAACATCAGAAAGAGTCTATGAGAATATATAGCAAGTTGCCTTTTGGGGACCCATTGGTCAGAAATATTTTCAATGGGTCAAATATAGTCTGGCTGGCGTAACAACAGTACGTATATGCAGAAACAATATGTAGAAAGTTCAATATCGAGTACTCTTTGGCCAGAAATATGTTCATTAGGTCAAATATGGACTACTGTATGGCTAACGTAGCACCAGAAGTAGTCTATGAGTTCATATAGTAACAAAACATTTTGAGGACCCTTTGGCGAGAGATATGTTCAATAGATCTGATATGGACTACTGCATGGCTGAGGTAACATCATAAAGATTCTATGAGAATAATTAGTAAGTTGCCTTTGGGGACCCTTTGGTCAGAAATATGTTCATTAGGTAAAATATGGCTTACTGTATGGCTGACGTGACATCAGAAGAAGTCTATGAGTTAGCATATATAGTAACAATATAGTAAAAGTAATATATATAGTAACAAAACATTTTGAGGACCCTTTGGCCAGAGATATGTTCAATAGATTAGATATGGAGTACTGTATGGCTGAGGTAACATCATAAAGAGTCTATGAGAATAATTAGTAAGTTGTCTTTTGTGGACCCTTTGGCCAGAAATATTTTCAATGGGTCAAATAGTTTGGCTGACGTAACAACAGAAGTAGTCAATTATATTATGTAGAAAGTTTAATATTGAATACTCTTTGGCCAGAAATATTTCCATTATGTCAAATATGGACTACTGTATGGCTGACGTAACATCAGGAGTCCATGAATTTCTACAGTAATTTTTTTTTTGAGGACCCTCTGGCCAGAAATATGTTCTTTAGGTCATATATGGACTACTGTATGAATGGCATAACATCAAAAGGAGTCTATGAGTTTATGTGGTAAAGAAAACAACTTTTTGAGGACCCTTTGGCAATGCACTACTGTATGGTTGATGAAACTTCAGAAATAGTCAATCAATATGTGTATAAAGTTCAAGATTGAGGACTCTTTAGCAAGAAATACATTCAATAGGTTAAAAATGGACTACTGTATGACTGAGGTATATTCATAAGGAGTGCTTATGTATAGAATGTTCAATAACAAGTACTTTTTGAACAGAAATATGTTCAGTAGGACAAATATGGACTACTGTCTGGCTGATTTAACATCAGAAAGAGTCTTTGAGAGTATGTAGTAAGTTGCCTTTTGGAGACCATTTGGCCAGAAAAATTTTCAACAGGCTTGGCTGACTTAACACAAAAGTAGTCAATGAGAATGTATAGAAAGTTCAATATCGAGTACTCCTTGGCCAGAAATATGTGCAGTAGGTTAAATATGGACTACTGTATGGCTGAGGTAACATCAGACAGAGTTATATGCACTTTGTTTCATTGCAATGCATTCAAGAACAAACTCATTCCGTAGTGCGTTGAAGAGATGTGCAATGCAGTCTACTGTTGCATGGCATTGCATATACGATCAAGCGTTGTGTATTGAAGAATAAGTGAAATGCCTATTTTGCATTGCAATGCATTCAAGTACTAACTCATTCTGAAATGCGTTGAAGAGATGTGCAATGTTATCTGCTCTTACATAGCATTGCACAGACGATCAAGCGTTGTGCATTGAAGAAAACCATAAAAGTTATATGCTATTTCACGAGTTCACACTTACAAATAAGTCAGATAGAATAAATGCGTATTTTTGGCGTGCTGTCCGAGGAGAGGGCTCCGAGTTAGGTATTCGGCCCAAACCCAGAGCACCCCCCCGTATTCCTGGCTGTGAAATAAATAAATAAGATAGGCCAAGAGTGAGGAGTCGGGGTGGTGGAGGGATGCTGAAACTGTCAAGGAATGTTAGGTGAGTTGACAGAGTAAATATTTATATGCTCCTTCTCGTGCTGATAGGGTAGACATGGTAATTGTTTGATGACCAGTTGATTGGAATGATTATTTGAACGTGCTCCTCCCGAACTTTGTTTATAAAACATCATTTGTTTCATTGCAATGCATTCAAGAACTAACTAATTCTTTAGTGTTTTGAAGAGATGTACAATGCAATCTGCTCTTACATGTCATTGCACAGACGATCAAGCGTTGTGCATTGAAGAAAACCATAAAAGTCATATTAACTGTTTCATTGTAATGCATTCAAGAACTAACTCATTCCGAAATGCATTGAAGAGATGTGTAATGTAATCTGCTATGCATCGCATTGCACAGACGATCAAGCGTTTTGCATTGAAGAAAACCATAAAAGTCATATGCACTGTTTCATTGTAATGCATTCAAGAACTAACTCATTGCGAAATGCGTTGAAGAGAAGTGTACTGTAATCTGCTATGCATCGCATTGCACATACGATCAAGCTTTGTGCATTGAAGAAAATCATAAAAGTCATTTGCAATTTGTTTCTTTGCAATGCATGCAAGAACTAACTAATTCTGTAGTGTGTTGAAGAGATGTTCATTGCCTTGCACATACGATCAAGCGCTGTGCATTGAAGAATAAGTAAAATGCACTTTGTTTCATTGCAATGCATTCAAGAACTAACTCATTCCAAAATGCGTTGAAGAGATGTGCAATGTAATCTGCTATGCATTGCATTGCACAAACGATCAAGCTTTGTGCATTGAAGAAAATGATAAAAGTCATATGCAATTTGTTTTTTTGCAATGCATTCAAGAACTAACTAATTCTGTAGTGTGTTGAAGAGATGTTCATTGCCTTGCACATACGATCAAGCGCTGTGCATTGAAGAATAAGTAATATGCACTTTGTTTCATTGCAATGCATTCAAGAACTAACTCATTCCGAAATGCGTTGAAGAGATGTGCAATGTAATCTACTATGCATTGCATTGGACAAACGATCAAGCGTTTTGCCTGGAAGATAACAAGAAAAGTCATATGCACTTTGTTTCATCACAATGCATTCAAGAACCAACTCATTCCGTAGTGGGTTCAAGAGATTTTCAATGCAATCTACTTATGCATAGGTTTGCACATACGATCAAGAGTTGTGCATTGAAGAATAACATAAGTAATATGCACTTTGTTGCATTGCAATGCATTCAAGATCTAACTCAATCCGAAATGCGTTGAAGAGATGTGCAATTCAATCTGCTATTGCATTGCATTGCACATACGATCCAGCATTGTGCTTTGAAGAAAATCATAAAAGTCATAAGCAATTTGTTTTTTTTGCAATGCATTCAAGAACTTTCTAATTCCGTAGTGTGTTGAAGAGATGTACAATGCAATCTGCTCTTGCATAGCATTGCACAGACGATCACGCGTTATGCATTGAAGAATAAGTAATATGCACTTGCGTTGCAATGCATTCAAGAACTATCTAATTCCGTAGTGTGTTGAAGAGATGTTCAATGCAATCTGCTTATGCATAGCATTGCACATACGATCAAGCGGTGTGCATTGAAGAATAACATAAGTAATATGCACTTTGATGCTTTGCAATGCATTCAAACTCATTCCGAAGTGCGTTGGAGAGATGTGCAATGCAATCTGCTGTTGTATTGCACTGCACATACGATCCAGCGTTGTGCTTTGAAGAAAATCATAAAAGTCATAAGCAATTTTTTTTTTTGCAATCCATTCAAGAACTAAATAATTCTGTAGTGTGTTGAAGAGATGTACAATGCAATCTGCTCTTGCATAGCATTGCACAGACGATCGAGCGTTGTGCATTAATTATATATAAGTTAATATGCACTTTTTTGCATTGCAATGCATTCAAGAAATAACTCATTCCGAAATGCGTTGAAGAGATGTGCAATGCAAATCTGCTATGCATCGCATTGTACATACGATCCAGCTTTGTGCATTGAAGAATAACAATTAAAGTCATGTGCACTTTGTTACATTGCAGTTGATTCAAGAATGAACTCATTCCGAAATTCGTTGAAGAGATGTGCAATGCAAATCTGCTCTTGCATAGAATTGCACAGAAGATCACGCGTTATGCATTGAAGAATAAGTAATATGCTCTTTGTTGCATTGCAATGCATTCAAGAAGTTACTCATTCCGTAGTGCGTTGAAGAGATGTTAAATTGCATTGCATTGCTTATGCATTGCATTGCATATACGATCAAGCGTTGTGCATTGAAGAATAAGTAATATGCACTTTGTTTCATTGCAATGCATTCAAGAACTAACTCATTCCGAAGTGCGTTGAAGAGATGTGCAATGCAATCTGCTGTTCATTGCCTTACATATGCGATCAAGGATTGCGCAATGAAGAAAATAATAAAAGTCATATGCAATTTGTTTCATTGTAATGCATTCAAGAACCAACTCATTCCGAAATGTGTTGAAGTGATGTACAATGCAACCTGCTATGCATTGCAACGCACAAATGATCAAACGTTGTGCATTGAAGAAAACCATAAAAGTCATATGCACTTTGTTTCAGTGCAATGCATTCAAGAACCAACTCATTCCGTAGTGTGTTCAATGCAATCTGCTTATGTATAGCATTGCAAATACCATCAAGCGTTGTGCATTGAAGAATCACATAAGTAATATTTACTTTGATGCATTGCAATGCATTAAAGAACTAACTATTTCCGTAGTGCGCTGAAGACATGTGCATCTGCTCTTTCAATACAACCAAGCGTTTTGCATTGAAGAATAATGTTTAAGCTATACCTTTTGCATTGCAATTTCTACAAGATCTAACTCGTTTCGATATGCATTAAGAGATAACAGTAGTTGCATTTCATCACATAAATATATTTAACGTATTACTCTGTGAAATTAAAAGATAACATCTGACACATGACAATGTGATTTCGCATTACATTGTGTATGAAGGAAAACATTGCATTAGCTGTTGAAATGTCAACCCACAACATATATTATTATAGAATTTAACTAATTCATTTGTATACTTGACGAGAAAACATTATATGAGCAGTTGCTTTAAAATGCAATAATTAACTCATTCCGGTGTGCAACGATGAGATTAATTAATGTGCTAATGCATTGCATTGAACACGACCATACTTTGTGCATTGTAGATTGAAATGTTAGATTGCAATGCATGTAAGAGTATGGACACTTGGGTCAGAAAAATGTTCAGTAGGTCAGATACGGAGTACTGCATTGCTGATGTAACATCAGGAGTCAATGGATACGTATAGAAAGTTCAAGATTGAGTAAAGTTTGACCAGAAAAATATTTTAAAAGTATATTTATCTAGCTGATGTGACATCAGGAGGTCAATGAGAGTGTATAGTGAGTTAATGTTCAAGGACTGTCTGACTATAGTCTATGAGTATATATAGTAATTTAACTTTTGAGGAACCTGTCCAGAAATATTTTCAATGGGTCAAATAAAGACTGGCTGAAATAGCATCAGAGAGTCAATAAAGAGCACAAACGCAATAAATAGCAATAAAGAGTCAATAAGAAAGTTAAATTGACAGTACTCTTTGACCAGTTTAGTGGGTCACAAATGGACTAATGTAATCAGATGGAATCAGTGAATAAGTTAATGTTCAAGGAAGCTTTGGCCAAAAAATAATATGGACTACTTAAATATGGACTATTTGTATAGCTGATGTAACATCAGAATGTTAATCAGTATTCTCTGGCCAAAGGGTCCTCAAAAGGTTTTTTATTATTCTCATTGACTCTTTCTGATGTTAAATCAGCCAGACACCAAACATATTTTTATGCTGTACATTTATCTGGCCCTAAATTTATCTGGTACTAAATTTTGAACATTCTATACCTAATGAATCCTTCTTGTTATGTCAGCCATACAGTAGTCCATGTTTAAATTACTGAACTTATTTCAGGCCAAAGAGAATAAATCTTGAACTTTCTAAACATACTGATTGACTCCATCAGCCAGACAGCTTTCCATGCTGACCATATTTCTGGCCAAAGAGTCCTCGATATTGAAATTTTTCGGACGTACGGAATTCCGTAATTGACCTACTGAAAATATTTCTTGCTGAATAGTTGTAAAATGATAACTTACCATATATTCTCATAGACTATCCAATGTTAAATCAGCCAAAGAGTTGTCCATATTTGACCTGCTGAACATATTTCAGCCAAAGAGTCCTTTGATTTGATATTGATTTTTCAAAACATTCAAATTGACCTCATGATGTTATGTCAGTCTTAAGGAAGTCCGTAATTGACCTACTGCAGATATTATTGGCCAAGGGTTGTAAAATTGCAACATACTATATATTCTCATAGACTCTTTATGATGTTAAATCAGCCACACAGCAGTCCATATTTGACCTACTGAACATATTGCTGGCCAAAGAGTCTTTCTACTTTCATTGAATCCTAATGTTACATCAGTCAAACAATAGTCAATATATGATCTATTGAACTTATCTCTGGCCTAAGGACCCTCAAAATATTTCTCATGAACTCATAGACTCTTTCTGATGTTACCTCGTCTATACTGTAGTCCATATTTGACATACTGAATATATATCTGGCCATAAAGTGCTCGATCTTAAACATTTTGTAAATACTCTTTGCCTCCTCCTAATGTTAAATCAGCCAGACAGTAGTCCACATTTGACTTGTTGAACATATTTCAGCCAAAGAGTCCTTGATAGTGATTTTTCTAAACATTCAAATTGACTTCTTATGATGTTACGTCAGTCGTACAGAACTCCATAATTGACCTACTTGAACATATTACTGGCCAAAGGGTTGTAAAATGGCAACATACTATATATTCTCATAGACTCTTTCTTGATCTTGAACATTCTATACTTAATTAATCCTTCTGATGTAACATTAGCCAGACAGTAGTCCATATTTGTCCTAATGAACTGCCCAAAGAGTCCTCGACATTGAACTTTTTACACATTCTCATTGACTACTTCTGATGTTTCTTCAGCATTATTGCCCAGAGATTGTCCACCTACCTATTGCTTCATTGACACTTCAGATAAAAAGCGGGCATTCCAGGGTTCTCAGGATGCTTAGAACACATCAATGTTATCTGGCAACGAATTCAGTCAGCTAAAAAGGAGAGGAAGGAGCTCCACGTGACATTCCTGGATTTGGCTAATGTATATGGTTCAGTGCCACATGAGCTTCTTTGGGCAGCATTTGATTTTTTCAGAGTACCAATGTCAATAACAAATTTAGTGAAAGCCTATTTTGGAGATTTGCAATTTAGTTTCTCAACTCCAAAATTCAGCACTGCATGGTAATGCTTAGAGTTTGGAATAATGACAGGATGCACCATTTCTACACTGGCTTTTACCATGGCAATGGAAGTAATCATTAGGGCATCAAGATGGGTAGTAGGAGGAGAGCGCTTGGGCACTGACTGTGTACGAGGTTTCTTTGACAACAGTGGATAAGCTGGAAGCGTTAATAAGTACATCAGGAAATGGTTGGGAGTTCCACGCTGCCTCAGCAGAGTGGGACTTTATAGTAAAGGAATATTGCAGCTGCCAGTCTCTGCTTTAACCGAGGAGTGGCCATTTCCAGTCTGACCTTGTGCCAAGGTCAGACTGGAAATGACCTTAGTAGAGTCATGCGACAAATGTGTGAGGGAGGCAGCCCCTGTATTAAAAACTGGTAGAAAGTTGTCAGCAAACAAATCTATAGTAGAGGCAAAGGCTGACCTTCAAATTGGTGATATATGTGGGACAGGTACAGCATGGAAGAGGGGGTTTTGAGCTCAGTTTAGCTCCTCCTAAATTGCACAAGGAAGGCCCTGCTCAAAGGAGGGAAGCTGGTAGTCAACGTGCGAAAGCAGGAGGAGAGGATGAGGTGTATAAAGGCCATTTCCCATGCCAAGCAGGGAGAGTGGATGAGATGGGAGAGTGTGGAACAACGCAAGATGGGCTGGCAGGACCTTTGGTCAATGGAAGAGAGTAGGATCAGTTTCCTTATTAGGTCAACATATGATGTTCTCCCATCACCGCAGAACCTAAACCTCTGGGTAGGAGAGGATCCCTCTTGTCCTTTGTGTTCATCAATTGCCACATTAAGGCACATTTTGACAGGATGTAAGGTGGCTCTTAGCCATTGTCGGTTTACTTGGCGCCATGGACCAAGCACTGCGATGTTTGGCTTTAGCATTGGAAGGCAAGCGTAGTATGGCCAATAAGTTGCCGCCTGTTCTAGCAAAACATTACACGCAGAAGACAATATTCCTCCGCCCAGGCGAGCAACCACCAAGAAAAGGTGTTAACACCAATTCTCGCCCAGGACAACTGGAAGCTGCTAGGGACTGGAAGATGCTGGCTGATCTTGATCAACGGCTTATTGTTCCACCTGAGATTGCCACCACTAACCTACGGCCAGATATTGTTTTGTGGTCTGGATCAGCACGCATTGTTCAACTGATAGAGTTAACAGTGCCATGGGAGGATGCGGTAGATGAGGCATAAGAGAGGAAGAAACTGCGGTATGCTCATCTGGCCATCGAAGCAGAACAGCGAGGATGGAGAGTCCAGGTTTATCCAGTGGAAGTGGGTTGTCGAGGTTTTGTGGCACACTCTACAACCCGGTTCCTCAGAGACGTCGGATTCAGTGGCCAAGAGTTGCGTCGCACACTAAAGAACTTACTGTGGCAACTGGCTGTGGTTGAGATGCAAAGATTCTAGCTGGCTGCCCAGCTAACAATTTTATGTTCTGGGAACGTTCTGGGAACGTTAGTTTTTGGTTCCCAGAACGTTCTGGGAACGTTCCCAGAATGTTCCCTATTGGTTCTCCAGGAAAGTTTTCTTAACGTAAATAGAACGTCCCCTTAAGGTTAGGGGAACGTTCCGGGAACCTATTCGGAAAATGAAACCTAAAAAAACCTGCAGGGAACGTTTCTGGAACGTTCTTGTTTGGTTCCCAAAAAATAACCAAATGGGAACCAAATGGGAACCATACGGGAACGTTAGGGGAACGTTCTGTGTTTGCTGGGTGACAGGCCGCCATGCTACAGTTTCGTAGAATTCTTGAAAAACTTGAAGAGTCTGTTGGTTTATTTCTATAGGTTGTATAGTATTTACAGTCATTACGTTCCTGTGTATATTGCATGAATGACGGGTGGTTGGACAGATATTGTGTTTTGCGGTAGGTGGTATGCCATACGGAACCGTTACCACTGAAACTGCATTATGTTATGCATTATGCATTATTACCAGTGGGACTCGACAGCCTTAGTCAAACGGGTTGGCGCGTATGGTTGGGTTGCGGAGAGATTGTGAGATTGTGGTTAGGTGTTAGCAGCAGGAGGGATGTAGTGGTCAGTAAGCTGGGCTGAGTTGAGTGGGGGACGGAGGGGGGTGGCTCTGGGACGCCAGAGTCACTGTCGAGCCCTCTTGAGGTGTCGTGGGCTAGTCGACAAAACACTGAGGATGGAAGGTGCCCACTTGAAGACCCTAGAGATGTCCCCTACTCGGCTCAATCCAGACGGTTGTCGTGCTGGTCCACTAGGGAGACCACACTGTAGTTGCAGCCGTCGTGTGTGCTGACGCGCCAAGTACACTGCAGCCGTTAACGCCGGACAGAATGGGAGTCACACCACCATATGGAAAGAAGCGTAGATGGATGTAGAAGCATAGTTTACTGTAAAGCTACGTCTTAGTGTTGCTTATCTTGACGAAAGCCATATACAAATCAGCATTCTCATAGACACATAGACTCATAGACTCTCATATTCTCATAGACTCTTTCTGATGTTTAATCAGCTAGAGACATGTCCATATTTGACCTGCTGAACATATTTCTGGCCAAAGAGTTCTCAATCTTGAACTTTCTACTTTCACTGAATCCTTCTGATGTTACATAAGTCATAAGTCCTTGATATAGATTTTTCTATACATTCTCTCTTACGTCTATATATCTATTGAACATATCTCTGGCCTAAGGATCCTCAATATATTTTTTACTGTATGAACTCATAGACTCCTTCTGATGTTACCTCAGCCATAGTGTAGTCCATATTTAACCTACTGTACATATTTCTGGCCCAAGGATACTCGACCTTGAACATTCTATACATAATGATTCCTTTTGATGTTACGTCAGCCATACAGTAGTCCATATTTGAACTAATAAACATATTACTGGCCAAATAGTACTTTATATTGAAGTTTCTACACATTCTCATTGACTACTTCAGATGATACGTTAGCCAGCTTGTTTTTGACCCATTGAAAAAAACTCTAGCCAAAGAGTTCACAAAGGGTAACTTACTATATATCCTCATAGGCTCCTTTTGATGTTAATTCAGTCACACAGTTTTCCATATTTAACCTACTATACATATTTCTGGCCAGAGAGTACTCGATATTCAACTTTCTATACATTATATTTGACCCATTGAACATATTTCTGGCCAAAGGGTCCCCAAAACACCACATATTTCATAGACTCTTTCTTGTGTTAAGTCAGCAAGAGAGTTGTCCATATTTGACCTGCTGACCATATTTTTGGCCAAAGAGTCCACAATCTTGAACTTTCTACTGTCATTGAATCCTTCTGATGTTACATCAGTCATACATTTATTAGTCATATATCCATTTATGATCTATTGTACATACCTCTGGCCCAAGGATCCTCAAAAATTTTTTTACTATATAAACTCATAGACTCTTTCTGATGTTACGTCGGCCATACTGTAGTCCATATTTACCTACTGTACATATTTCTGGTCAAAAAGTACTTGATCTTGAACATTCTATACATAATGACTTCTTCTGGTGTTATGTCAGCTATACCGTAGTCCATTTTTAAACTATTAAACATGTTTATGGCCAAAGAGTCCTCAATCTTGAAATTTTACACATTCTCATTGACTACTTCTGATGTTTCTTCAGGCAGCCTATTTTTTTTTTGTTTTGTTTTTTTACTTTATTGTGTATACACACAAAAGAAAATAAAAAAAAACAGAGAAAAAAAAAACAAAAAACAAAAAAAAAACATGAACTTTGTCCTGAGACTGGGCTTCATACATTATTTACAATCAACAACATAAACAAATTAAGGCATAGGCTTATGTCCTATTTCAAAAAGTCAATAACAGAACCCCATCTTCTTTCAAAAACTGAGGTTTTTAATTGTAGTTGTGCTGTCAACAGTTCCATTAAATAAACGTCTTATCTTTTGTATTGTGAAACGGTGGGTGGCTCAGGTTTTAACCAACAGATTGTTATCATTTTCCTTGCAGTCATAGGCAGCCTATTTTTGACCAATTAAAAATATTTCTGGCCAAAGGGAACTTACCATATATTCTCATAGACTCTTTCTCATGTTAAATTAGCCAGAAAATTGTCCATATTTGACCTGCTGAACATATCTCTGGCTTAAGGTTCCTCAAAATGTTTTTACTATATAAACTCATAGACTCCTTCTGATGTTTTGTACACACACATTGCCTCCGTCTAATGTTAAACCAGACAGAAAGACTTGCTGAACATATTTCTGCCAAAGAGTCCTGGATATTGATTTTTCTATACATTCTCATTGACTCCTTATAGAAGTCCGTAATTGGCCTACTGAAAATATTTCTGGCCAAACGGTTGTCAAAAGGCAACATACTATATATTCTCACAGACTCTTTCTGATGTTAAATAAGCCAGAAAAATATTTCATGCCAACGAATCCTCGATATTGAACTTTCTACACATTCTCATTGACTACTTCTGATATTACGTAAGCAAGCCTACATTTGACCCATTGAAAATTCTTCTTGCCAAAAATATTCTTTCTGTTGTTAAATCAGCCAGACAGTAGTCCATATTTGACCTACTGTACATATTTCTGGCCCAAGAGTACTCAATCTTGATCATTCTATACATACTTCAAGACTCTTTCTGATGTTATTTCAGTCATACAATATTCCATATTTGATCCATTGAAAATATCTCTGGCTAAAGGGTCCTAAAAAGGGTTTTTACTATATAAATTCATAGACTCCTTCTGATGTTACCTCAGCCATACAGGAGTCCATTTTTACCTACTGAACATATTTCTTGCCAAAGAGTACTCGATCTTGAATATTTTGTACATAGTCATTGTTCAAGATCAAGTACTTTTTGACAAGAAATATATGCAGCAGGTCAAATATGTACAACTGTCTTGCTGACTTAACATCAGGAGTCTATGAGTTTATATATTTAAAAACCTTTTATGGACCCTTTGGTCAATTCAATAGGTCATATATGGACATTTGTACAACTAATATAACATCAGAAGAATGTGTGTTGAAAGTTCAAGATTGAGGGCTGTTTATCAAAAAATATGTTCAGCAGGTTAAATATGGACTTCTGTATGGCTGACGTAACATCAAAAGGAGTCTGTGAGTCTATAAAGTAAAAAAAAAATAAAAAAAATTTGAGGACCCTTTGGCCAGAAATACTAAATGTCCAATTGTTCAACATCGGAAGGAGTCATTCTGGCAGCTCAGGATAAAGTACTTTTTGTCCAAAAATATTTTCAGTTGGTATTATATGGACTACTGCTGATGTAACATCAGAATGAGTCAATGAGTTTCTATAGAAGATTCAAGCTCACGTACTCTTTGGGCAAATATATATTCATCGGGTCAAATATGGACTACTGTCTGACTGACTTAACATCAGAAAAAGTCTATGATAATATATCGTACGGTTCCATTTGACAACCCTTTGGCCAGAAATATGTTTAGTGGTTAAATTACAGACATATGTATGGCTTACGTGGCATCAGAAGGAGTCTATGAACTAATATAGTCCCAACAAAGGGACATGTTGAGGTCCCTTGTGGCCAGAAATATGTTTAATAGATCAGATATGGACTATTTTATGACTGATGTAACATCAGAAGGAGTCAATGAGTATGCATGGAATGTGTAAGATCTTGTACTCTTTGGCCAGAAACATGTTTAGTAGGTTAAATATGGACTACCATTCGGCTGAGGTAACATCAGAAGGAGTAATTATGTAAAGAATGTTCAAGATCAAGTACTTCTTGGAACAGAAATATATACAGTAGGTCAAAAATGGTCTACTCTCTGGCTGATTTAACATTAGAAAAAGTCTATGAGAATATATAGTATGTTGCCTTTTGAGAACTCTTTGCCTAGAATATGTTCAGTAGGTCAAATATGGACTACTGTATGGCTGAGAAAACATAGCAATGAGACATTATGTAAAGAATGCTCAAGATTGAGTACTCTTGTGCCAGATCTAAAATAGGTCAAATATGGACTGCTGTCTGCCTGATTTAACATCAGAAAGAGTCTATGAGAATATACAGTAAGATACCTTTTGGGGACCCTTTGGCCAGAAATAAGATTAATGGGTCAAATGCTGAAGTAACATCAGAAGTAGTCAATGAGAATTTGTGGAAAGTTCAATAGCAAGGATGCTTTGGCCTTCTGGTTGTTACGTCAGCCATACAGCTGTCCATATTCATCCTAATAAACTAATATTTCAATATGTTTATTAGGAAAAATATTGACTGCTGTATGGCTGACGTAATGTCAGGAGTCATTTTTGTAGGTATAGAATGTTCAAGATCATCTACTCTTGGGCCAGAAATATGTACAGAAGGTCAAATATGGATTACTAAATAGACAATATCGAGGACTCTTTGGCCAGAAATATGTACAGTAGGTCAAATATGGATTACTAAATAGACAATATTGTGGACTCTTTGGCCAGAAATGTGTTAATTAGGACAAATATGGACTGCTATATGGCTGACGTAACATCAGAAAAAGTCTATAAGAATATATAGTATGTATGTTCAGTAGGTCAATTACAGACTTGTCTAGGGCTGACGTAACATCAGAAGAAGTTAATGAGAATGTATAGAAGTTCATGATCGAGGATTGTTTGGCCAGATATATTGAATATATATATATTCAGTAGGTCAAATATGGACTACTGTCTTGCTGATTTAACATCAGAAAGAGTCTTTGAGAATATATTGTAAGTTGCCTTTTGGGGACCCTTTGGTCAGAAATATTTTCAATGGGCCAAATACGGGCTGGATGATGTAACATAAGTAGTCAATTAGAATGTGTATAAAGTTCAATATCGAGGTCAATCAGTATGTGTAGAAAGGTCAAATTTGAGGACTTTTTAGCAAGAATTATATTCAATAGGTTTAAAATGTACTGCTGAATGGCTGAGGTAACATCAAATAGGAGTCATTATATATAGAATGTTCATGATCTTTTTGGCCAAAAATATATTCAGTAGGTCAATTATAGACTACTGTCTGGCTGATTTAACATCAGAAAGAGTCTTTGAGAATATGTAGTAAGTTGCCTTTTGGGGACCATTTGGCCAGAAATATTTTCAATGGGCCAAATACAGGCTGGCTGACGTAACATCAAAAGTAGTTAATGAGAATGTATAGAAAGTTCAATATCGAGTACTTTCTGGCCAGAGATATGTTCATCATGTTAAATATGGAGTACTGTATGGCTGAGGTAACATCATAAAGAGTCTATGAGAATATGCCTTTTGGGGACCATTTGGCCAGAAATATTTTCAATGAGTCAAATATAGTCTGGCTGACGTAACAACAGTAGTCAATGATATTTTGTAGAAAGTTTAATATTGAGTACTCTTTGGCCAGAAATATTAACATTTTGTCAAATATGGACTACTGTATGGCTGACGTAACATCAGGAGTCCATGAATTTCTACAGTAAAAATATTTTTTTGAGGACCCTTTGGCCAGAAATATGTTCTTTAAGTCCAACGTGATCTCATGAGAATACGTGTGTATTTTACGTTAAGTGTAGTTCTACCACACGTACATTTACTTACGTTTTGTACACTTAGAAACGTATAATACTGACGTATTTACAGCACTAAAACGTAAAATATTTACGTATTGACAGCACAAAAACGTAAATTATTTACGTATGGACTCTACCGACGTACAAATTTGTACCTTTTCCTATTTATGCTTATTAAAATCGTGGCATTAATGTTTTGACTCTTGCTTTCAACTGTCTTATCAATTACGTTTTCAGTCGCATTTATTAAATGCAGTTTACTCATTTAAGAAATAATATTTCACTCTGTTCGTGCCTTCTGCTGCAAACTCGTTTCAGAGGATTAGCCTACGTTAATTTACATTGTGTTAAACAAGACTACACTTTAAACCCTTTAAAATAACATTACCTTCTTAATTTTTTAACCATTTTGTAATATAGTTTATTTACCGTGAGACACAAAATGCGTTTTCTCCTATAGAACCATAATACACCAAAACACAACATAAATTCACAAAAGACATTTTATTAGCTTGATGTAATCCACATCTTTAGAATCCATACGTTTGCAAGAAACAGATCCAAATTCAGCCCTTTATCCAGCGATTTTCATCTCCATTCTCATCACCGACCGTAAACGTCAAGTCCCGCGCTCGTGATGAATTCAAATTCAAAAAATGCGCCCTGAAGAAGCGTTACGACATGTTTTACGGCAGGGATATCAAACGCTCATTGGCTCTCGCCCTCTCGCCTGCTTCGTCACAAATTACGAAATTCCGTGTTCCAGCCGGTGCGCAACATTTAAAATGAAGAAGCGCGCGCGCCTTCACAGTGCGAGCCGAAACCGGATTAACATTTTCATGGATTAATAACTTAAATTCTACTCAGAGAGGACTGCGTCTGCGACTGCAACACATGATGTGAACGACTTTTGTTACCGGTTTTGACATTTTCGCAATAAATAAATTATTGTGATTATAATTGTCTGTCTGTTATGTTTTTCTTCATAATTGTAACGTTAGCCTACGTAGTTTTAAGGAATGGTTATGGGTAGGTTTAGGGGTAAATTAGGAGTAGGATTAGTGGCTCAAAATATATTTTAATGCTATATTGTTAATAAAACTGCCATTTCCCTACACACCTCTGCCCATTACGTTTTATCCTTTTTATATTATGTATAAAATGGGTATGTTTAGGTTTAGAAGTAGGGTTAAGGGATCTCACATTTATCTATAAAATGGTAAAAGGGAAATTATACAGATATGAAATATACGTAAACAGTTAACGTTTTGTAGCGGAAAAAACGTAATTATATTACGTTTAAATGTTGCAGATACGTCCATATTATACGTTTCAGGATCTATGAAACGTACAAAAAGTACGTTTTCTATCTTTGAAAAAAACGTATTACTACTTACGTATTAACAGTGAGACCAGGCTGTTAGGTCACATATGGACAACTGTATGACTGGTATAACATCAAAAGGAGTCTATGAGAATATGCCTTTTGGGGACCATTTGGCCAGAAATATTTTCAATGGACCAAATACAGGCTGGCTGACGTAACATCAAAATGAGTCAATGAGAATGTATAGAAAGTTCAATATCAAGTACTTTCTGGCCAGAAATATGTTCATCATGTTAAATATGGACAACTGTATGGCTGACTTAACACCAGGAGTCCATGAGTTCATATAGTAAAAAAAAAAATTGAGGTCCCTTTGGCCAGAAAAAATGTTCATTAGGTCAAATATGGACTGCTGTATGTCTGAGGTAATATCAGAAGGTGCCTATATATATAGAATACATAGAATACTCCTTGGCCAGAAATATGTGCAGTAGGTTAAATATGGACTACTGTATGGCTGAGGTAACATCAGAAAGAGTCTATGAGAATATATAGCAAGTTGCCTTTTGGGGACCCATTGGTCAGAAATATTTTCAATGGGTCAAATATAGTCTGGCTGGCGTAACAACAGTACGTATATGCAGAAACAATATGTAGAAAGTTCAATATCGAGTACTCTTTGGCCAAAAATATGTTCATTAGGTCAAATATGGACTACTGTATGGCTAACGTAGCACCAGAAGTAGTCTATGAGTTCATATAGTAACAAAACATTTTGAGGACCCTTTGGCGAGAGATATGTTCAATAGATCTGATATGGACTACTGCATGGCTGAGGTAACATCATAAAGATTCTATGAGAATAATTAGTAAGTTGCCTTTGGGGACCCTTTGGTCAGAAATATGTTCATTAGGTAAAATATGGCTTACTGTATGGCTGACGTGACATCAGAAGAAGTCTATGAGTTAGCATATATAGTAACAATATAGTAAAAGTAATATATATAGTAACAAAACATTTTGAGGACCCTTTGGCCAGAGATATGTTCAATAGATTAGATATGGAGTACTGTATGGCTGAGGTAACATCATAAAGAGTCTATGAGAATAATTAGTAAGTTGTCTTTTGTGGACCCTTTGGCCAGAAATATTTTCAATGGGTCAAATAGTTTGGCTGACGTAACAACAGAAGTAGTCAATTATATTATGTAGAAAGTTTAATATTGAATACTCTTTGGCCAGAAATATTTCCATTATGTCAAATATGGACTACTGTATGGCTGACGTAACATCAGGAGTCCATGAATTTCTACAGTAATTTTTTTTTTGAGGACCCTCTGGCCAGAAATATGTTCTTTAGGTCATATATGGACTACTGTATGAATGGCATAACATCAAAAGGAGTCTATGAGTTTATGTGGTAAAGAAAACAACTTTTTGAGGACCCTTTGGCAATGCACTACTGTATGGTTGATGAAACTTCAGAAATAGTCAATCAATATGTGTATAAAGTTCAAGATTGAGGACTCTTTAGCAAGAAATACATTCAATAGGTTAAAAATGGACTACTGTATGACTGAGGTATATTCATAAGGAGTGCTTATGTATAGAATGTTCAATAACAAGTACTTTTTGAACAGAAATATGTTCAGTAGGACAAATATGGACTACTGTCTGGCTGATTTAACATCAGAAAGAGTCTTTGAGAGTATGTAGTAAGTTGCCTTTTGGAGACCATTTGGCCAGAAAAATTTTCAACAGGCTTGGCTGACTTAACACAAAAGTAGTCAATGAGAATGTATAGAAAGTTCAATATCGAGTACTCCTTGGCCAGAAATATGTGCAGTAGGTTAAATATGGACTACTGTATGGCTGAGGTAACATCAGACAGAGTTATATGCACTTTGTTTCATTGCAATGCATTCAAGAACAAACTCATTCCGTAGTGCGTTGAAGAGATGTGCAATGCAGTCTACTGTTGCATGGCATTGCATATACGATCAAGCGTTGTGTATTGAAGAATAAGTGAAATGCCTATTTTGCATTGCAATGCATTCAAGTACTAACTCATTCTGAAATGCGTTGAAGAGATGTGCAATGTTATCTGCTCTTACATAGCATTGCACAGACGATCAGGCGTTGTGCATTGAAGAAAACCATAAAAGTTATATGCTATTTCACGAGTTCACACTTACAAATAAGTCAGATAGAATAAATGCGTATTTTTGGCGTGCTGTCCGAGGAGAGGGCTCCGAGTTAGGTATTCGGCCCGAACCCAGAGCACCCCCCCGTATTCTTGGCTGTGAAATAAATAAATAAGATAGGCCAAGAGTGAGGAGTCGGGGTGGTGGAGGGATGCTGAAACTGTCAAGGAATGTTAGGTGAGTTGACAGAGTAAATATTTATATGCTCCTTCTCGTGCTGATAGGGTAGACATGGTAATTGTTTGATGACCAGTTGATTGGAATGATTATTTGAACGTGCTCCTCCCGAACTTTGTTTATAAAACATCATTTGTTTCATTGCAATGCATTCAAGAACTAACTAATTCTTTAGTGTTTTGAAGAGATGTACAATGCAATCTGCTCTTACATGTCATTGCACAGACGATCAAGCGTTGTGCATTGAAGAAAACCATAAAAGTCATATTAACTGTTTCATTGTAATGCATTCAAGAACTAACTCATTCCGAAATGCATTGAAGAGATGTGTAATGTAATCTGCTATGCATCGCATTGCACAGACGATCAAGCGTTTTGCATTGAAGAAAACCATAAAAGTCATATGCACTGTTTCATTGTAATGCATTCAAGAACTAACTCATTGCGAAATGCGTTGAAGAGAAGTGTACTGTAATCTGCTATGCATCGCATTGCACATACGATCAAGCTTTGTGCATTGAAGAAAATCATAAAAGTCATTTGCAATTTGTTTCTTTGCAATGCATTCAAGAACTAACTAATTCTGTAGTGTGTTGAAGAGATGTTCATTGCCTTGCACATACGATCAAGCGCTGTGCATTGAAGAATAAGTAAAATGCACTTTGTTTCATTGCAATGCATTCAAGAACTAACTCATTCCAAAATGCGTTGAAGAGATGTGCAATGTAATCTGCTATGCATTGCATTGCACAAACGATCAAGCTTTGTGCATTGAAGAAAATGATAAAAGTCATATGCAATTTGTTTTTTTGCAATGCATTCAAGAACTAACTAATTCTGTAGTGTGTTGAAGAGATGTTCATTGCCTTGCACATACGATCAAGCGCTGTGCATTGAAGAATAAGTAATATGCACTTTGTTTCATTGCAATGCATTCAAGAACTAACTCATTCCGAAATGCGTTGAAGAGATGTGCAATGTAATCTACTATGCATTGCATTGGACAAACGATCAAGCGTTTTGCCTGGAAGATAACAAGAAAAGTCATATGCACTTTGTTTCATCACAATGC
Organism: Tiaroga cobitis; assembly: GCA_030578255.1. Lineage (NCBI taxonomy): Eukaryota > Metazoa > Chordata > Actinopteri > Cypriniformes > Leuciscidae > Tiaroga > Tiaroga cobitis. The sequence goes on from CM060605.1 coordinate 10,817,708, forward strand.
ATTCAAGAACCAACTCATTCCGTAGTGGGTTCAAGAGATTTTCAATGCAATCTACTTATGCATAGGTTTGCACATACGATCAAGAGTTGTGCATTGAAGAATAACATAAGTAATATGCACTTTGTTGCATTGCAATGCATTCAAGATCTAACTCAATCCGAAATGCGTTGAAGAGATGTGCAATTCAATCTGCTATTGCATTGCATTGCACATACGATCCAGCATTGTGCTTTGAAGAAAATCATAAAAGTCATAAGCAATTTGTTTTTTTTGCAATGCATTCAAGAACTTTCTAATTCCGTAGTGTGTTGAAGAGATGTACAATGCAATCTGCTCTTGCATAGCATTGCACAGACGATCACGCGTTATGCATTGAAGAATAAGTAATATGCACTTGCGTTGTAATGCATTCAAGAACTATCTAATTCCGTAGTGTGTTGAAGAGATGTTCAATGCAATCTGCTTATGCATAGCATTGCACATACGATCAAGCGGTGTGCATTGAAGAATAACATAATTAATATGCACTTTGATGCTTTGCATTGCATTCAAACTCATTCCGAAGTGCGTTGGAGAGATGTGCAATGCAATCTGCTGTTGTATTGCACTGCACATACGATCCAGTGTTGTGCTTTGAAGAAAATCATAAAAGTCATAAGCAATTTTTTTTTTTGCAATGCATTCAAGAACTATCTAATTCCGTAGTGTGTTGAAGAGATGTACAATGCAATCTGCTCTTGCATAGAATTGCACAGATGATCACGCGTTATGCATTGAAGAATAAGTAATATGCACTTGCGTTGCAATGCATTCAAGAACTATCTAATTCCGTAGTGTGTTGAAGAGATGTTCAATGCAATCTGCTTATGCATAGGATTGCACATACGATCAAGCGGTGTGCATTGAAGAATAACATAAGTAATATGCACTTTGATGCTTTGCAATGCATTCAAACTCATTCCGAAGTGCGTTGGAGAGATGTGCAATGCAATCTGCTGTTGTATTGCACTGCACATACGATCCAGCGTTGTGCTTTGAAGAAAATCATAAAAGTCATAAGCAATTTTTTTTTTTGCAATCCATTCAAGAACTAAATAATTCCGTAGTGTGTTGAAGAGATGTACAATGCAATCTGCTCTTGCATAGCATTGCACAGACGATCGAGCGTTGTGCATTAATTATATATAAGTTAATATGCACTTTTTTGCATTGCAATGCATTCAAGAAATAACTCATTCCGAAATGCGTTGAAGAGATGTGCAATGCAAATCTGCTATGCATCGCATTGTACATACGATCCAGCTTTGTGCATTGAAGAATAACAATTAAAGTCATGTGCACTTTGTTACATTGCAGTTGATTCAAGAATGAACTCATTCCGAAATTCGTTGAAGAGATGTGCAATGCAAATCTGCTCTTGCATAGAATTGCACAGAAGATCACGCGTTATGCATTGAAGAATAAGTAATATGCTCTTTGTTGCATTGCAATGCATTCAAGAAGTTACTCATTCCGTAGTGCGTTGAAGAGATGTTAAATTGCATTGCATTGCTTATGCATTGCATTGCATATACGATCAAGCGTTGTGCATTGAAGAATAAGTAATATGCACTTTGTTTCATTGCAATGCATTCAAGAACTAACTCATTCCGAAGTGCGTTGAAGAGATGTGCAATGCAATCTGCTGTTCATTGCCTTACATATGCGATCAAGGATTGCGCAATGAAGAAAATAATAAAAGTCATATGCAATTTGTTTCATTGCAATGCATTCAAGAACCAACTCATTCCGAAATGTGTTGAAGTGATGTACAATGCAACCTGCTATGCATTGCAACGCACAAATGATCAAACGTTGTGCATTGAAGAAAACCATAAAAGTCATATGCACTTTGTTTCAGTGCAATGCATTCAAGAACCAACTCATTCCGTAGTGCGCTAAAGACATGTGCATCTGCTCTTTCAATACAACCAAGCGTTTTGCATTGAAGAATAATGTTTAAGCTATACCTTTTGCATTGCAATTTCTACAAGATCTAACTCGTTTCGATATGCATTAAGAGATAACAGTAGTTGCATTTCATCACATAAATATATTTAACGTATTACTCTGTGAAATTAAAAGATAACATCTGACACATGACAATGTGATTTCGCATTACATTGTGTATGAAGGAAAACATTGCATTAGCTGTTGAAATGTCAACCCACAACATATATTATTATAGAATTTAACTAATTCATTTGTATACTTGACGAGAAAACATTATATGAGCAGTTGCTTTAAAATGCAATAATTAACTCATTCCGGTGTGCAACGATGAGATTAATTAATGTGCTAATGCATTGCATTGAACACGACCATACTTTGTGCATTGTAGATTGAAATGTTAGATTGCAATGCATGTAAGAGTATGGACACTTGGGACAGAAAAATGTTCAGTAGGTCAGATACGGAGTACTGCATTGCTGATGTAACATCAGGAGTCAATGTATACGTATAGAAAGTTCAAGATTGAGTAAAGTTTGACCAGAAAAATATTTTAAAAGTATATTTATCTAGCTGATGTGACATCAGGAGGTCAATGAGAGTGTATAGTGAGTTAATGTTCAAGGACTGTCTGACTATAGTCTATGAGTATATATAGTAATTTAACTTTTGAGGAACCTGTCCAGAAATATTTTCAATGGGTCAAATAAAGACTGGCTGAAATAGCATCAGAGAGTCAATAAAGAGCACAAACGCAATAAATAGCAATAAAGAGTCAATAAGAAAGTTAAATTGACAGTACTCTTTGACCAGTTTAGTGGGTCACAAATGGACTAATGTAATCAGATGGAATCAGTGAATAAGTTAATGTTCAAGGAAGCTTTGGCCAAAAAATAATATGGACTACTTAAATATGGACTATTTGTATAGCTGATGTAACATCAGAATGTTAATCAGTATTCTCTGGCCAAAGGGTCCTCAAAAGGTTTTTTATTATTCTCATTGACTCTTTCTGATGTTAAATCAGCCAGACACCAAACATATTTTTATGCTGTACATTTATCTGGCCCTAAATTTATCTGGTACTAAATTTTGAACATTCTATACCTAATGAATCCTTCTTGTTATGTCAGCCATACAGTAGTCCATGTTTAAATTACTGAACTTATTTCAGGCCAAAGAGAATAAATCTTGAACTTTCTAAACATACTGATTGACTCCATCAGCCAGACAGCTTTCCATGCTGACCATATTTCTGGCCAAAGAGTCCTCGATATTGAAATTTTTCGGACGTACGGAATTCCGTAATTGACCTACTGAAAATATTTCTTGCTGAATAGTTGTAAAATGATAACTTACCATATATTCTCATAGACTATCCAATGTTAAATCAGCCAAAGAGTTGTCCATATTTGACCTGCTGAACATATTTCAGCCAAAGAGTCCTTTGATTTGATATTGATTTTTCAAAACATTCAAATTGACCTCATGATGTTATGTCAGTCTTAAGGAAGTCCGTAATTGACCTACTGCAGATATTATTGGCCAAGGGTTGTAAAATTGCAACATACTATATATTCTCATAGACTCTTTATGATGTTAAATCAGCCACACAGCAATCCATATTTGACCTACTGAACATATTGCTGGCCAAAGAGTCTTTCTACTTTCATTGAATCCTAATGTTACATCAGTCAAACAATAGTCAATATATGATCTATTGAACTTATCTCTGGCCTAAGGACCCTCAAAATATTTCTCATGAACTCATAGACTCTTTCTGATGTTACCTCGTCTATACTGTAGTCCATATTTGACATACTGAATATATATCTGGCCATAAAGTGCTCGATCTTAAACATTTTGTAAATACTCTTTGCCTCCTCCTAATGTTAAATCAGCCAGACAGTAGTCCACATTTGGCTTGTTGAACATATTTCAGCCAAAGAGTCCTTGATAGTGATTTTTCTAAACATTCAAATTGACTTCTTATGATGTTACGTCAGTCGTACAGAACTCCATAATTGACCTACTTGAACATATTACTGGCCAAAGGGTTGTAAAATGGCAACATACTATATATTCTCATAGACTCTTTCTTGATCTTGAACATTCTATACTTAATTAATCCTTCTGATGTAACATCAGCCAGACAGTAGTCCATATTTGTCCTAAGGAACTGCCCAAAGAGTCCTCGACATTGAACTTTTTATACATTCTCATTGACTACTTCTGATGTTTCTTCAGCATTATTGCCCAGAGATTGTCCACCTACCTATTGCTTCATTGACACTTCAGATAAAAAGCGGGCATTCCAGGGTTCTCAGGATGCTTAGAACACATCAATGTTATCTGGCAACGAATTCAGTCAGCTAAAAAGGAGAGGAAGGAGCTCCATGTGACATTCCTGGATTTGGCTAATGTATATGGTTCAGTGCCACATGAGCTTCTTTGGGCAGCATTTGATTTTTTCAGAGTACCAATGTCAATAACAAATTTAGTGAAAGCCTATTTTGGAGATTTGCAATTTAGTTTCTCAACTCCAAAATTCAGCACTGCATGGTAATGCTTAGAGTTTGGAATAATGACAGGATGCACCATTTCTACACTGGCTTTTACCATGGCAATGGAAGTAATCATTAGGGCATCAAGATGGGTAGTAGGAGGAGAGCGCTTGGGCACTGACTGTGTACGAGGTTTCTTTGACAACAGTGGATAAGCTGGAAGCGTTAATAAGTACATCAGGAAATGGTTGGGAGTTCCACGCTGCCTCAGCAGAGTGGGACTTTATAGTAAAGGAATATTGCAGCTGCCAGTCTCTGCTTTAACCGAGGAGTAGTTTAGTAGAGTCACGCGACAAATGTGTGAGGGAGGCAGCCCCTGTATTAAAAACTGGTAGAAAGTTGTCAGCAAACAAATCTATAGTAGAGGCAAAGGCTGACCTTCAAATTGGTGATATCGTGGGACAGGTACAGCATGGAAGAGGGGGTTTTGAGCTCAGTTTAGCTCCTCCTAAATTGCACCTGCTCAAAGGAGGGAAGCTGGTAGTCAACGTGCGAAAGCAGGAGGAGAGGATGAGGTGTATAAAGGCCATTTCCCATGCCAAGCAGGGAGAGTGGATGAGATGGGAGAGTGTGGAACAACGCAAGATGGGCTGGCAGGACCTTTGGTCAATGGAAGAGAGTAGGATCAGTTTCCTTATTAGGTCAACATATGATGTTCTCCCATCACCGCAGAACCTAAACCTCTGGGTAGGAGAGGATCCCTCTTGTCCTTTGTGTTCATCAATTGCCACATTAAGGCACATTTTGACAGGATGTAAGGTGGCTCTTAGCCATTGTCGGTTTACTTGGCGCCATGACCAAGCACTGCGATGTTTGGCTTTAGCATTGGAAGGCAAGCGTAGTATGGCCAATAAGTTGCCGCCTGTTCTAGCAAAACATTACACGCAGAAGATAATATTCCTCCGCCCAGGCGAGCAACCACCAAGAAAAGGTGTTAACACCAATTCTCGCCCAGGACAACTGGAAGCTGCTAGGGACTGGAAGATGCTGGCTGATCTTGATCAACGGCTTATTGTTCCACCTGCGATTGCCACCACTAACCTACGGCCAGATATTGTTTTGTGGTCTGGATCAGCACGCATTGTTCAACTGATAGAGTTAACAGTGCCATGGGAGGATGCGGTAGATGAGGCATATGAGAGGAAGAAACTGCGGTATGCTCATCTGGCCATCGAAGCAGAACAGCGAGGATGGAGAGTCCAGGTTTATCCAGTGGAAGTGGGTTGTCGAGGTTTTGTGGCACACTCTACAACCCGGTTCCTCAGAGACGTCGGATTCAGTGGCCAAGAGTTGTGTCGCACACTAAAGAACTTACTGTGGCAGCTGGCTGTGGTTGAGATGCAAAGATTCTAGCTGGCTGCCCAGCTAACAATTTTATGTTCTGGGAACGTTCTGGGAACGTTAGTTTTTGGTTCCCAGAACGTTCTGGGAACGTTCCCAGAATGTTCCCTATTGGTTCTCCAGGAAAGTTTTCTTAACGTAAATAGAACGTCCCCTTAAGGTTAGGGGAACGTTCCGGGAACCTATTCGGAAAATGAAACCTAAAAAAACCTGCAGGGAACGTTCCTGGAACGTTCTTGTTTGGTTCCCAAAAAATAACCAAATGGGAACCAAATGGGAACCATACGGGAACGTTAGGGGAACGTTCTGTGTTTGCTGGGTGACAGGCCGCCATGCTACAGTTTCGTAGAATTCTTGAAAAACTTGAAGAGTCTGTTGGTTTATTTCTATAGGTTGTATAGTATTTACAGTCATTACGTTCCTGTGTATATTGCATGAATGACGGGTGGTTGGACAGATATTGTGTTTTGCGGTAGGTGGTATGCCATACGGAATCGTTACCACTGAAACTGCATTATGTTATGCATTATGCATTATTACCAGTGGGACTCGACAGCCTTAGTCAAACGGGTTGGCGCGTATGGTTGGGTTGCGGAGAGATTGTGAGATTGTGGTTAGGTGTTAGCAGCAGGAGGGATGTAGTGGTCAGTAAGCTGGGCTGAGTTGAGTGGGGGACGGAGGGGGGTGGCTCTGGGACGCCAGAGTCACTGTCGAGCCCTCTTGAGGTGTCGTGGGCTAGTCGACGAAACACTGAGGATGGAAGGTGCCCACTTGAAGACCCTAGAGATGTCCCCTACTCGGCTCAATCCAGACGGTTGTCGTGCTGGTCCACTAGGGAGACCACACTGTAGTTGCAGCCGTCGTGTGTGCTGACGCGCCAAGTACACTGCAGCCGTTAACGCCGGACAGAATGGGAGTCACACCACCATATGGAAAGAAGCGTAGATGGATGTAGAAGCATAGTTTACTGTAAAGCTACGTCTTAGTGTTGCTTATCTTGACGAAAGCCATATACAAATCAGCATTCTCATAGACACATAGACTCATAGACTCTCATATTCTCATAGACTCTTTCTGATGTTTAATCAGCTAGAGACATGTCCATATTTGACCTGCTGAACATATTTCTGGCCAAAGAGTTCTCAATCTTGAACTTTCTACTTTCACTGAATCCTTCTGATGTTACATAAGTCATAAGTCCTTGATATAGATTTTTCTATACATTCTCTCTTACGTCTATATATCTATTGAACATATCTCTGGCCTAAGGATCCTCAATATATTTTTTACTGTATGAACTCATAGACTCCTTCTGATGTTACCTCAGCCATAGTGTAGTCCATATTTAACCTACTGTACATATTTCTGGCCCAAGGATACTCGACCTTGAACATTCTATACATAATGATTCCTTTTGATGTTACGTCAGCCATACAGTAGTCCATATTTGAACTAATAAACATATTACTGGCCAAATAGTACTTTATATTGAAGTTTCTACACATTCTCATTGACTACTTCAGATGATACGTTAGCCAGCCTGTTTTTGACCCATTGAAAAAAACTCTAGCCAAAGGGTAACTTACTATACAAAGTTCACAAAGGGTAACTTACTATATATCCTCATAGGCTCCTTTTGATGTTAATTCAGTCACACAGTTTTCCATATTTAACCTACTATACATATTTCTGGCCAGAGAGTACTCGATATTCAACTTTCTATACATTATATTTGACCCATTGAACATATTTCTGGCCAAAGGGTCCCCAAAACACCACATATTTCATAGACTCTTTCTTGTGTTAAGTCAGCAAGAGAGTTGTCCATATTTGACCTGCTGACCATATTTTTGGCCAAAGAGTCCACAATCTTGAACTTTCTACTGTCATTGAATCCTTCTGATGTTACATCAGTCATACATTTATTAGTCATATATCCATTTATGATCTATTGTACATACCTCTGGCCCAAGGATCCTCAAAAATTTTTTTACTATATAAACTCATAGACTCTTTCTGATGTTACGTCGGCCATACTGTAGTCCATATTTACCTACTGTACATATTTCTGGTCAAAAAGTACTTGATCTTGAACATTCTATACATAATGACTTCTTCTGGTGTTATGTCAGCTATACCGTAGTCCATTTTTAAACTATTAAACATGTTTATGGCCAAAGAGTCCTCGATCTTGAAATTTTACACATTCTCATTGACTACTTCTGATGTTTCTTCAGGCAGCCTATTTTTTTTTTGTTTTGTTTTTTTACTTTATTGTGTATACACACAAAAGAAAAGAAAAAAAAACAGAGAAAAAAAAACAAACAAAAAAACATGAACTTTGTCCTGAGACTGGGCTTCATACATTATTTACAATCAACAACATAAACAAATTAAGGCATAGGCTTATGTCCTATTTCAAAAAGTCAATAACAGAACCCCATCTTCTTTCAAAAACTGAGGTTTTTAATTGTAGTTGTGCTGTCAACCGTTCCATTAAATAAACGTCTTATCTTTTGTATTGTGAAACGGTGGGTGGCTCAGGTTTTAACCAACAGATTGTTATCATTTTCCTTGCAGTCATAGGCAGCCTATTTTTGACCAATTAAAAATATTTCTGGCCAAAGGGAACTTACCATATATTCTCATAGACTCTTTCTCATGTTAAATTAGCCAGAAAATTGTCCATATTTGACCTGCTGAACATATCTCTGGCTTAAGGTTCCTCAAAATGTTTTTACTATATAAACTCATAGACTCCTTCTGATGTTTTGTACACACACATTGCCTCCGTCTAATGTTAAACCAGACAGAAAGACTTGCTGAACATATTTCTGCCAAAGAGTCCTGGATATTGATTTTTCTATACATTCTCATTGACTCCTTATAGAAGTCCGTAATTGGCCTACTGAAAATATTTCTGGCCAAACGGTTGTCAAAAGGCAACATACTATATATTCTCACAGACTCTTTCTGATGTTAAATAAGCCAGAAAAATATTTCATGCCAACGAATCCTCGATATTGAACTTTCTACACATTCTCATTGACTACTTCTGATATTACGTAAGCAAGCCTACATTTGACCCATTGAAAATTCTTCTTGCCAAAAATATTCTTTCTGTTGTTAAATCAGCCAGACAGTAGTCCATATTTGACCTACTGTACATATTTCTGGCCCAAGAGTACTCAATCTTGATCATTCTATACATACTTCAAGACTCTTTCTGATGTTATTTCAGTCATACAATATTCCATATTTGATCCATTGAAAATATCTCTGGCTAAAGGGTCCTAAAAAGGGTTTTTACTATATAAATTCATAGACTCCTTCTGATGTTACCTCAGCCATACAGGAGTCCATTTTTACCTACTGAACATATTTCTTGCCAAAGAGTACTCGATCTTGAATATTTTGTACATAGTCATTGTTCAAGATCAAGTACTTTTTGACAAGAAATATATGCAGCAGGTCAAATATGTACAACTGTCTTGCTGACTTAACATCAGGAGTCTATGAGTTTATATATTTAAAAACCTTTTATGGACCCTTTGGTCAATTCAATAGGTCATATATGGACATTTGTACAACTAATATAACATCAGAAGAATGTGTGTTGAAAGTTCAAGATTGAGGGCTGTTTATCAAAAAATATGTTCAGCAGGTTAAATATGGACTTCTGTATGGCTGACGTAACATCAAAAGGAGTCTGTGAGTCTATAAAGTAAAAAAAAAATAAAAAAAATTTGAGGACCCTTTGGCCAGAAATACTAAATGTCCAATTGTTCAACATCGGAAGGAGTCATTCTGGCAGCTCAGGATAAAGTACTTTTTGTCCAAAAATATTTTCAGTTGGTATTATATGGACTACTGCTGATGTAACATCAGAATGAGTCAATGAGTTTCTATAGAAGATTCAAGCTCACGTACTCTTTGGGCAAATATATATTCATCGGGTCAAATATGGACTACTGTCTGACTGACTTAACATCAGAAAAAGTCTATGATAATATATCGTACGGTTCCATTTGACAACCCTTTGGCCAGAAATATGTTTAGTGGTTAAATTACAGACATATGTATGGCTTACGTGGCATCAGAAGGAGTCTATGAACTAATATAGTCCCAACAAAGGGACATGTTGAGGTCCCTTGTGGCCAGAAATATGTTTAATAGATCAGATATGGACTATTTTATGACTGATGTAACATCAGAAGGAGTCAATGAGTATGCATGGAATGTGTAAGATCTTGTACTCTTTGGCCAGAAACATGTTTAGTAGGTTAAATATGGACTACCATTCGGCTGAGGTAACATCAGAAGGAGTAATTATGTAAAGAATGTTCAAGATCAAGTACTTCTTGGAACAGAAATATATACAGTAGGTCAAAAATGGTCTACTCTCTGGCTGATTTAACATTAGAAAAAGTCTATGAGAATATATAGTATGTTGCCTTTTGAGAACTCTTTGCCTAGAATATGTTCAGTAGGTCAAATATGGACTACTGTATGGCTGAGAAAACATAGCAATGAGACATTATGTAAAGAATGCTCAAGATTGAGTACTCTTGTGCCAGATCTAAAATAGGTCAAATATGGACTGCTGTCTGCCTGATTTAACATCAGAAAGAGTCTATGAGAATATACAGTAAGATACCTTTTGGGGACCCTTTGGCCAGAAATAAGATTAATGGGTCAAATGCTGAAGTAACATCAGAAGTAGTCAATGAGAATTTGTGGAAAGTTCAATAGCAAGGATGCTTTGGCCTTCTGGTTGTTACGTCAGCCATACAGCTGTCCATATTCATCCTAATAAACTAATATTTCAATATGTTTATTAGGAAAAATATTGACTGCTGTATGGCTGACGTAATGTCAGGAGTCATTTTTGTAGGTATAGAATGTTCAAGATCATCTACTCTTGGGCCAGAAATATGTACAGAAGGTCAAATATGGATTACTAAATAGACAATATCGAGGACTCTTTGGCCAGAAATATGTACAGTAGGTCAAATATGGATTACTAAATAGACAATATTGTGGACTCTTTGGCCAGAAATGTGTTAATTAGGACAAATATGGACTGCTATATGGCTGACGTAACATCAGAAAAAGTCTATAAGAATATATAGTATGTATGTTCAGTAGGTCAATTACAGACTTGTCTATGGCTGACGTAACATCAGAAGAAGTTAATGAGAATGTATAGAAGTTCATGATCGAGGATTGTTTGGCCAGATATATATTCAGTAGGTCAAATATGGACTACTGTCTTGCTGATTTAACATCAGAAAGAGTCTTTGAGAATATATTGTAAGTTGCCTTTTGGGGACCCTTTGGTCAGAAATATTTTCAATGGGCCAAATACGGGCTGGATGATGTAACATAAGAAGTAGTCAATTAGAATGTGTATAAAGTTCAATATCGAGGTCAATCAGTATGTGTAGAAAGGTCAAATTTGAGGACTTTTTAGCAAGAATTATATTCAATAGGTTTAAAATGTACTGCTGAATGGCTGAGGTAACATCAAATAGAATGCTCATGATCTTTTTGGCCAAAAATATATTCAGTAGGTCAATTATAGACTACTGTCTGGCTGATTTAACATCAGAAAGAGTCTTTGAGAATATGTAGTAAGTTGCCTTTTGGGGACCATTTGGCCAGAAATATTTTCAATGGGCCAAATACAGGCTGGCTGACGTAACATCAAAAGTAGTTAATGAGAATGTATAGAAAGTTCAATATCGAGTACTTTCTGGCCAGAGATTTGTTCATTATGTTAAATATGGAGTACTGTATGGCTGAGGTAACATCATAAAGAGTCTATGAGCCTTTTGGGGACCATTTGGCCAGAAATATTTTCAATGAGTCAAATATAGTCTGGCTGACGTAACAACAGAAGTAGTCAATGATATTGTGTAGAAAGTTTAATATTGAGTACTCTTTGGCCAGAAATATTAACATTTTGTCAAATATGGACTACTGTATGGCTGACGTAACATCAGGAGTCCATGAATTTCTACAGTAAAAATATTTTTTTGAGGACCCTTTGGCCAGAAATATGTTCTTTAAGTCCAACGTGATATGAGAATACGTGTGTATTTTACGTTAAGTGTAGTTCTACCACACGTACATTTACTTACGTTTTGTACACTCAGAAACGTATAATACTGACGTATTTACAGCACTAAAACGTAAAATATTTACGTATTGACAGCACAAAAACGTAAATTATTTACGTATGGACTCTACCGACGTACAAATTTGTACCTTTTCCTATTTATGCTTATTAAAATCGTGGCATTAATGTTTTGACTCTTGCTTTCAACTGTCTTATCAATTACGTTTTCAGTCGCATTTATTAAATGCAGTTTACTCATTTAAGAAATAATATTTCACTCTGTTCGTGCCTTCTGCTGCAAACTCGTTTCAGAGGATTAGCCTACGTTAATTTACATTGTGTTAAACAAGACTACACTTTAAACCCTTTAAAATAACATTACCTTCTTAATTTTTTAACCATTTTGTAATATAGTTTATTTACCGTGAGACACAAAATGCGTTTTCTCCTATAGAACCATAATACACCAAAACACAACATAAATTCACAAAAGACATTTTATTAGCTTGATGTAATCCACATCTTTAGAATCCATACGTTTGCAAGAAACAGATCCAAATTCAGCCCTTTATCCAGCGATTTTCATCTCCATTCTCATCACCGACCGTAAACGTCAAGTCCCGCGCTCGTGATGAATTCAAATTCAAAAAATGCGCCCTGAAGAAGCGTTACGACATGTTTTACGGCAGGGATATCAAACGCTCATTGGCTCTCGCCCTCTCGCCTGCTTCGTCACAAATTGCGAAATTCCGTGTTCCAGCCGGTGCGCAACATTTAAAATGAAGAAGCGCGCGCGCCTTCACAGTGCGAGCCGAAACCGGATTAACATTTTCATGGATTAATAACTTAAATTCTACTCAGAGAGGACTGCGTCTGCGACTGCAACACATGACGTGAACGACTTTTGTTACCGGTTTTGACATTTTCGCAATAAATAAATTATTGTGATTATAATTGTCTGTCTGTTATGTTTTTCTTCATAATTGTAACGTTAGCCTACGTAGTTTTAAGGAATGGTTATGGGTAGGTTTAGGGGTAAATTAGGAGTAGGATTAGTGGCTCAAAATATATTTTAATGCTATATTGTTAATAAAACTGCCATTTCCCTACACACCTCTGCCCATTACGTTTTATCCTTTTTATATTATGTATAAAATGGGTATGTTTAGGTTTAGAAGTAGGGTTAAGGGATCTCACATTTATCTATAAAATGGTAAAAGGGAAATTATACAGATATGAAATATACGTAAACAGTTAACGTTTTGTAGCGGAAAAAACGTAATTATATTACGTTTAAATGTTGCAGATACGTCCATATTATACGTTTCAGGATCTATGAAACGTACAAAAAGTACGTTTTCTATCTTTGAAAAAAACGTATTAATACTTACGTATTAACAGTGAGACCAGGCTGTTAGGTCACATATGGACAACTGTATGACTGGTATAACATCAAAAGGAGTCTATGAGAATATGCCTTTTGGGGACCATTTGGCCAGAAATATTTTCAATGGACCAAATACAGGCTGGCTGACGTAACATCAAAATGAGTCAATGAGAATGTATAGAAAGTTCAATATCAAGTACTTTCTGGCCAGAAATATGTTCATCATGTTAAATATGGACAACTGTATTGCTGACTTAACACCAGGAGTCCATGAGTTCATATAGTTAAAAAAAAAATTGAGGTCCCTTTGGCCAGAAACATGTTCATTAGGTCAAATATGGACTGCTGTATGACTGAGGTAATATCAGAAGGTGCCTATATATATAGAATACATAGAATACTCCTTGGCCAGAAATATGTGCAGTAGGTTAAATATGGACTACTGTATGGCTGAGGTAACATCAGAAAGAGTCTATGAGAATATATAGCAAGTTGCCTTTTGGGGACCCATTGGTCAGAAATATTTTCAATGGGTCAAATATAGTCTGGCTGGCGTAACAACAGTACGTATATGCAGAAACAATATGTAGAAAGTTCAATATCGAGTACTCTTTGGCCAGAAATATGTTCATTAGGTCAAATATGGACTACTGTATGGCTAACGTAGCACCAGAAGTAGTCTATGAGTTCATATAGTAACAAAACATTTTGAGGACCCTTTGGCGAGAGATATGTTCAATAGATCTGATATGGACTACTGCATGGCTGAGGTAACATCATAAAGATTCTATGAGAATAATTAGTAAGTTGCCTTTTGGGGACCCTTTGGTCAGAAATATGTTCATTAGGTAAAATATGGCTTACTGTATGGCTGACGTGACATCAGAAGAAGTCTATGAGTTCATATAGTAACAAAACATTTTGAGGATCCTTTGGCCAGAGATATGTTCAATAGATTAGATATGGAGTACTGTATGGCTGAGGTAACATCATAAAGAGTCTATGAGAATAATTAGTAAGTTGTCTTTTGTGGACCCTTTGGCCAGAAATATTTTCAATGGGTCAAATAGTCTGGCTGACGTGACTACTTCTGTTGAGAAGTAGTCAATTATATTATGTAGAAAGTTTAATATTGAATACTCTTTGGCCAGAAATATTTCCATTATGTCAAATATGGACTACTGTATGGCTGACGTAACATCAGGAGTCCATGAATTTCTACAGTAATTTTTTTTTTGAGGACCCTCTGGCTGAAAATATGTTCTTTAGGTCATATATGGACTACTGTATGAATGGCATAACATCAAAAGGAGTCTATGAGTTTATGTGGTAAAGAAAACAACTTTTTGAGGACCCTTTGGCAATGCACTACTGTATGGTTGATGAAACTTCAGAAATAGTCAATCAATATGTGTATAAAGTTCAAGATTGAGGACTCTTTAGCAAGAAATACATTCAATAGGTTAAAAATGGACTACTGTATGACTGAGGTATATTCATAAGGAGTGCTTATGTATAGAATGTTCAATAACAAGTACTTTTTGAACAGAAATATGTTCAGTAGGACAAATATGGACTACTGTCTGGCTGATTTAACATCAGAAAGAGTCTTTGAGAGTATGTAGTAAGTTGCCTTTTGGAGACCATTTGGCCAGAAAAATTTTCAACAGGCTTGGCTGACTTAACACAAAAGTAGTCAATGAGACTGTATAGAAAGTTCAATATCGAGTACTCCTTGGCCAGAAATATGTGCAGTAGGTTAAATATGGACTACTGTATGGCTGAGGTAACATCAGACAGAGTTATATGCACTTTGTTTCATTGCAATGCATTCAAGAACAAACTCATTCCGTAGTGCGTTGAAGAGATGTGCAATGCAGTCTACTGTTGCATGGCATTGCATATACGATCAAGCGTTGTGTATTGAAGAATAAGTGAAATGCCTATTTTGCATTGCAATGCATTCAAGTACTAACTCATTCTGAAATGCGTTGAAGAGATGTGCAATGTTATCTGCTCTTACATAGCATTGCACTGACGATCAAGCGTTGTGCATTGAAGAAAACCATAAAAGTTATATGCTATTTCACGAGTTCACACTTACAAATAAGTCAGATAGAATAAATGCGTATTTTTGGCGTGCTGTCCGAGGAGAGGGCTCCGAGTTAGGTATTCGGCCCGAACCCAGAGCACCCCCCCGTATTCCTGGCTGTGAAATAAATAAATAAGATAGGCCAAGAGTGAGGAGTCGGGGTGGTGGAGGGATGCTGAAACTGTCAAGGAATGTTAGGTGAGTTGACAGAGTAAATATTTATATGCTCCTTCTCGTGCTGATAGGGTAGACATGGTAATTGTTTGATGACCAGTTGATTGGAATGATTATTTGAACGTGCTCCTCCCGAACTTTGTTTATAAAACATCATTTGTTTCATTGCAATGCATTCAAGAACTAACTAATTCTTTAGTGTTTTGAAGAGATGTACAATGCAATCTGCTCTTACATGTCATTGCACAGACGATCAAGCGTTGTGCATTGAAGAAAACCATAAAAGTCATATTAACTGTTTCATTGTAATGCATTCAAGAACTAACTCATTCCGAAATGCATTGAAGAGATGTGTAATGTAATCTGCTATGCATCGCATTGCACAGACGATCAAGCGTTTTGCATTGAAGAAAACCATAAAAGTCATATGCACTGTTTCATTGTAATGCATTCAAGAACTAACTCATTGCGAAATGCGTTGAAGAGAAGTGTACTGTAATCTGCTATGCATCGCATTGCACATACGATCAAGCTTTGTGCATTGAAGAAAATCATAAAAGTCATTTGCAATTTGTTTCTTTGCAATGCATTCAAGAACTAACTAATTCTGTAGTGTGTTGAAGAGATGTTCATTGCCTTGCACATACGATCAAGCGCTGTGCATTGAAGAATAAGTAAAATGCACTTTGTTTCATTGCAATGCATTCAAGAACTAACTCATTCCAAAATGCGTTGAAGAGATGTGCAATGTAATCTGCTATGCATTGCATTGCACAAACGATCAAGCTTTGTGCATTGAAGAAAATGATAAAAGTCATATGCAATTTGTTTTTTTGCAATGCATTCAAGAACTAACTAATTCTCTAGTGTGTTGAAGAGATGTTCATTGCCTTGCACATACGATCAAGCGCTGTGCATTGAAGAATAAGTAATATGCACTTTGTTTCATTGCAATGCATTCAAGAACTAACTCATTCCGAAATGCGTTGAAGAGATGTGCAATGTAATCTACTATGCATTGCATTGGACAAACGATCAAGCGTTTTGCCTGGAAGATAACAAGAAAAGTCATATGCACTTTGTTTCATCACAATGCATTCAAGAACCAACTCATTCCGTAGTGGGTTCAAGAGATTTTCAATGCAATCTACTTATGCATAGGTTTGCACATACGATCAAGAGTTGTGCATTGAAGAATAACATAAGTAATATGCACTTTGTTGCATTGCAATGCATTCAAGATCTAACTCAATCCGAAATGCGTTGAAGAGATGTGCAATTCAATCTGCTATTGCATTGCATTGCACATACGATCCAGCATTGTGCTTTGAAGAAAATCATAAAAGTCATAAGCAATTTGTTTTTTTTGCAATGCATTCAAGAACTTTCTAATTCCGTAGTGTGTTGAAGAGATGTACAATGCAATCTGCTCTTGCATAGCATTGCACAGACGATCACGCGTTATGCATTGAAGAATAAGTAATATGCACTTGCGTTGTAATGCATTCAAGAACTATCTAATTCCGTAGTGTGTTGAAGAGATGTTCAATGCAATCTGCTTATGCATAGGATTGCACATACGATCAAGCGGTGTGCATTGAAGAATAACATAAGTAATATGCACTTTGATGCTTTGCAATGCATTCAAACTCATTCCGAAGTGCGTTGGAGAGATGTGCAATGCAATCTGCTGTTGTATTGCACTGCACATACGATCCAGCGTTGTGCTTTGAAGAAAATCATAAAAGTCATAAGCAATTTTTTTTTTTGCAATCCATTCAAGAACTAAATAATTCCGTAGTGTGTTGAAGAGATGTACAATGCAATCTGCTCTTGCATAGCATTGCACAGACGATCGAGCGTTGTGCATTAATTATATATAAGTTAATATGCACTTTTTTGCATTGCAATGCATTCAAGAAATAACTCATTCCGAAATGCGTTGAAGAGATGTGCAATGCAAATCTGCTATGCATCGCATTGTACATACGATCCAGCTTTGTGCATTGAAGAATAACAATTAAAGTCATGTGCACTTTGTTACATTGCAGTTGATTCAAGAATGAACTCATTCCGAAATTCGTTGAAGAGATGTGCAATGCAAATCTGCTCTTGCATAGAATTGCACAGAAGATCACGCGTTATGCATTGAAGAATAAGTAATATGCTCTTTGTTGCATTGCAATGCATTCAAGAAGTTACTCATTCCGTAGTGCGTTGAAGAGATGTTAAATTGCATTGCATTGCTTATGCATTGCATTGCATATACGATCAAGCGTTGTGCATTGAAGAATAAGTAATATGCACTTTGTTTCATTGCAATGCATTCAAGAACTAACTCATTCCGAAGTGCGTTGAAGAGATGTGCAATGCAATCTGCTGTTCATTGCCTTACATATGCGATCAAGGATTGCGCAATGAAGAAAATAATAAAAGTCATATGCAATTTGTTTCATTGCAATGCATTCAAGAACCAACTCATTCCGAAATGTGTTGAAGTGATGTACAATGCAACCTGCTATGCATAGCATTGCACAGACGATCACGCGTTATGCATTGAAGAATAAGTAATATGCACTTGCGTTGCAATGCATTCAAGAACTATCTAATTCCGTAGTGTGTTGAAGAGATGTTCAATTCAATCTGCTTATGCATAGCTTTGCACATACGATCAAGCGTTGTGCATTGAAGAATCACATAAGTAATATTTACTTTGATGCATTGCAATGCATTAAAGAACTAACTATTTCCGTAGTGCGCTGAAGACATGTGCATCTGCTCTTTCAATACAACCAAGCGTTTTGCATTGAAGAATAATGTTTAAGCTATACCTTTTGCATTGCAATTTCTACAAGATCTAACTCGTTTCGATATGCATTAAGAGATAACAGTAGTTGCATTTCATCACATAAATATATTTAACGTATTACTCTGTGAAATTAAAAGATAACATCTGACACATGACAATGTGATTTCGCATTACATTGTGTATGAAGGAAAACATTGCATTAGCTGTTGAAATGTCAACCCACAACATATATTATTATACAATTTAACTAATTCATTTGTATACTTGACGAGAAAACATTATATGAGCAGTTGCTTTAAAATGCAATAATTAACTCATTCCGGTGTGCAACGATGAGATTAATTAATGTGCTAATGCAGTGCATTGAACACGACCATACTTTGTGCATTGTAGATTGAAATGTTAGATTGCAATGCATGTAAGAGTATGGACACTTGGGTCAGAAAAATGTTCAGTAGGTCAGATACGGAGTACTGCATTGCTGATGTAACATCAGGAGTCAATGGATACGTATAGAAAGTTCAAGATTGAGTAAAGTTTGACCAGAAAAATATTTTAAAAGTATATTTATCTAGCTGATGTGACATCAGGAGGTCAATGAGAGTGTATAGTGAGTTAATGTTCAAGGACTGTCTGACTATAGTCTATGAGTATATATAGTAATTTAACTTTTGAGGAACCTGTCCAGAAATATTTTCAATGGGTCAAATAAAGACTGGCTGAAATAGCATCAGAGAGTCAATAAAGAGCACAAACGCAATAAATAGCAATAAAGAGTCAATAAGAAAGTTAAATTGACAGTACTCTTTGACCAGTTTAGTGGGTCACAAATGGACTAATGTAATCAGATGGAATCAGTGAATAAGTTAATGTTCAAGGAAGCTTTGGCCAAAAAATAATATGGACTACTTAAATATGGACTATTTGTATAGCTGATGTAACATCAGAATGTTAATCAGTATTCTCTGGCCAAAGGGTCCTCAAAAGGTTTTTTATTATTCTCATTGACTCTTTCTGATGTTAAATCAGCCAGACACCAAACATATTTTTATGCTGTACATTTATCTGGCCCTAAATTTATCTGGTACTAAATTTTGAACATTCTATACCTAATGAATCCTTCTTGTTATGTCAGCCATACAGTAGTCCATGTTTAAATTACTGAACTTATTTCAGGCCAAAGAGAATAAATCTTGAACTTTCTAAACATACTGATTGACTCCATCAGCCAGACAGCTTTCCATGCTGACCATATTTCTGGCCAAAGAGTCCTCGATATTGAAATTTTTCGGACGTACGGAATTCCGTAATTGACCTACTGAAAATATTTCTTGCTGAATAGTTGTAAAATGATAACTTACCATATATTCTCATAGACTATCCAATGTTAAATCAGCCAAAGAGTTGTCCATATTTGACCTGCTGAACATATTTCAGCCAAAGAGTCCTTTGATTTGATATTGATTTTTCAAAACATTCAAATTGACCTCATGATGTTATGTCAGTCTTAAGGAAGTCCGTAATTGACCTACTGCAGATATTATTGGCCAAGGGTTGTAAAATTGCAACATACTATATATTCTCATAGACTCTTTATGATGTTAAATCAGCCACACAGCTGTCCATATTTGACCTACTGAACATATTGCTGGCCAAAGAGTCTTTCTACTTTCATTGAATCCTAATGTTACATCAGTCAAACAATAGTCAATATATGATCTATTGAACTTATCTCTGGCCTAAGGACCCTCAAAATATTTCTCATGAACTCATAGACTCTTTCTGATGTTACCTCGTCTATACTGTAGTCCATATTTGACATACTGAATATATATCTGGCCATAAAGTGCTCGATCTTAAACATTTTGTAAATACTCTTTGCCTCCTCCTAATGTTAAATCAGCCAGACAGTAGTCCACATTTGACTTGTTGAACATATTTCAGCCAAAGAGTCCTTGATAGTGATTTTTCTAAACATTCAAATTGACTTCTTATGATGTTACGTCAGTCGTACAGAACTCCATAATTGACCTACTTGAACATATTACTGGCCAAAGGGTTGTAAAATGGCAACATACTATATATTCTCATAGACTCTTTCTTGATCTTGAACATTCTATACTTAATTAATCCTTCTGATGTAACATCAGCCAGACAGTAGTCCATATTTGTCCTAATGAACTGCCCAAAGAGTCCTCGACATTGAACTTTTTACACATTCTCATTGACTACTTCTGATGTTTCTTCAGCATTATTGCCCAGAGATTGTCCACCTACCTATTGCTTCATTGACACTTCAGATAAAAAGCGGGCATTCCAGGGTTCTCAGGATGCTTAGAACACATCAATGTTATCTGGCAACGAATTCAGTCAGCTAAAAAGGAGAGGAAGGAGCTCCATGTGACATTCCTGGATTTGGCTAATGTATATGGTTCAGTGCCACATGAGCTTCTTTGGGCAGCATTTGATTTTTTCAGAGTACCAATGTCAATAACAAATTTAGTGAAAGCCTATTTTGGAGATTTGCAATTTAGTTTCTCAACTCCAAAATTCAGCACTGCATGGTAATGCTTAGAGTTTGGAATAATGACAGGATGCACCATTTCTACACTGGCTTTTACCATGGCAATGGAAGTAATCATTAGGGCATCAAGATGGGTAGTAGGAGGAGAGCGCTTGGGCACTGACTGTGTACGAGGTTTCTTTGACAACAGTGGATAAGCTGGAAGCGTTAATAAGTACATCAGGAAATGGTTGGGAGTTCCACGCTGCCTCAGCAGAGTGGGACTTTATAGTAAAGGAATATTGCAGCTGCCAGTCTCTGCTTTAACCGAGGAGTGGCCATTTCCAGTCTGACCTTGTGCCAAGGTCAGACTGGAAATGACCTTAGTAGAGTCACGCGACAAATGTGTGAGGGAGGCAGCCCCTGTATTAAAAACTGGTAGAAAGTTGTCAGCAAACAAATCTATAGTAGAGGCAAAGGCTGACCTTCAAATTGGTGATATATGTGGGACAGGTACAGCATGGAAGAGGGGGTTTTGAGCTCAGTTTAGCTCCTCCTAAATTGCACAAGGAAGGCCCTGCTCAAAGGAGGGAAGCTGGTAGTCAACGTGCGAAAGCAGGAGGAGAGGATGAGGTGTATAAAGGCCATTTCCCATGCCAAGCAGGGAGAGTGGATGAGATGGGAGAGTGTGGAACAACGCAAGATGGGCTGGCAGGACCTTTGGTCAATGGAAGAGAGTAGGATCAGTTTCCTTATTAGGTCAACATATGATGTTCTCCCATCACCGCAGAACCTAAACCTCTGGGTAGGAGAGGATCCCTCTTGTCCTTTGTGTTCATCAATTGCCACATTAAGGCACATTTTGACAGGATGTAAGGTGGCTCTTAGCCATTGTCGGTTTACTTGGCGCCATGGACCAAGCACTGCGATGTTTGGCTTTAGCATTGGAAGGCAAGCGTAGTATGTCCAATAAGTTGCCGCCTGTTCTAGCAAAACATTACACGCAGAAGACAATATTCCTCCGCCCAGGCGAGCAACCACCAAGAAAAGGTGTTAACACCAATTCTCGCCCAGGACAACTGGAAGCTGCTAGGGACTGGAAGATGCTGGCTGATCTTGATCAACGGCTTATTGTTCCACCTGAGATTGCCACCACTAACCTACGGCCAGATATTGTTTTGTGGTCTGGATCAGCACGCATTGTTCAACTGATAGAGTTAACAGTGCCATGGGAGGATGCGGTAGATGAGGCATAAGAGAGGAAGAAACTGCGGTATGCTCATCTGGCCATCGAAGCAGAACAGCGAGGATGGAGAGTCCAGGTTTATCCAGTGGAAGTGGGTTGTCGAGGTTTTGTGGCACACTCTACAACCCGGTTCCTCAGAGACGTCGGATTCAGTGGCCAAGAGTTGCGTCGCACACTAAAGAACTTACTGTGGCAACTGGCTGTGGTTGAGATGCAAAGATTCTAGCTGGCTGGCCGCCATGCTACAGTTTCGTAGAATTCTTGAAAAACTTGAAGAGTCTGTTGGTTTATTTCTATAGGTTGTATAGTATTTACAGTCATTACGTTCCTGTGTATATTGCATGAATGACGGGTGGTTGGACAGATATTGTGTTTTGCGGTAGGTGGTATGCCATACGGAACCGTTACCACTGAAACTGCATTATGTTATGCATTATGCATTATTACCAGTGGGACTCGACAGCCTTAGTCAAACGGGTTGGCGCGTATGGTTGGGTTGCGGAGAGATTGTGAGATTGTGGTTAGGTGTTAGCAGCAGGAGGGATGTAGTGGTCAGTAAGCTGGGCTGAGTTGAGTGGGGGACGGAGGGGGGTGGCTCTGGGACGCCAGAGTCACTGTCGAGCCCTCTTGAGGTGTCGTGGGCTAGTCGACAAAACACTGAGGATGGAAGGTGCCCACTTGAAGACCCTAGAGATGTCCCCTACTCGGCTCAATCCAGACGGTTGTCGTGCTGGTCCACTAGGGAGACCACACTGTAGTTGCAGCCGTCGTGTGTGCTGACGCGCCAAGTACACTGCAGCCGTTAACGCCGGACAGAATGGGAGTCACACCACCATATGGAAAGAAGCGTAGATGGATGTAGAAGCATAGTTTACTGTAAAGCTACGTCTTAGTGTTGCTTATCTTGACGAAAGCCATATACAAATCAGCATTCTCATAGACACATAGACTCATAGACTCTCATATTCTCATAGACTCTTTCTGATGTTTAATCAGCTAGAGACATGTCCATATTTGACCTGCTGAACATATTTCTGGCCAAAGAGTTCTCAATCTTGAACTTTCTACTTTCACTGAATCCTTCTGATGTTACATAAGTCATAAGTCCTTGATATAGATTTTTCTATACATTCTCTCTTACGTCTATATATCTATTGAACATATCTCTGGCCTAAGGATCCTCAATATATTTTTTACTGTATGAACTCATAGACTCCTTCTGATGTTACCTCAGCCATAGTGTAGTCCATATTTAACCTACTGTACATATTTCTGGCCCAAGGATACTCGACCTTGAACATTCTATACATAATGATTCCTTTTGATGTTACGTCAGCCATACAGTAGTCCATATTTGAACTAATAAACATATTACTGGCCAAATAGTACTTTATATTGAAGTTTCTACACATTCTCATTGACTACTTCAGATGATACGTTAGCCAGCCTGTTTTTGACCCATTGAAAAAAACTCTAGCCAAAGAGTTCACAAAGGGTAACTTACTATATATCCTCATAGGCTCCTTTTGATGTTAATTCAGTCACACAGTTTTCCATATTTAACCTACTATACATATTTCTGGCCAGAGAGTACTCGATATTCAACTTTCTATACATTATATTTGACCCATTGAACATATTTCTGGCCAAAGGGTCCCCAAAACACCACATATTTCATAGACTCTTTCTTGTGTTAAGTCAGCAAGAGAGTTGTCCATATTTGACCTGCTGACCATATTTTTGGCCAAAGAGTCCACAATCTTGAACTTTCTACTGTCATTGAATCCTTCTGATGTTACATCAGTCATACATTTATTAGTCATATATCCATTTATGATCTATTGTACATACCTCTGGCCCAAGGATCCTCAAAAATTTTTTTACTATATAAACTCATAGACTCTTTCTGATGTTACGTCGGCCATACTGTAGTCCATATTTACCTACTGTACATATTTCTGGTCAAAAAGTACTTGATCTTGAACATTCTATACATAATGACTTCTTCTGGTGTTATGTCAGCTATACCGTAGTCCATTTTTAAACTATTAAACATGTTTATGGCCAAAGAGTCCTCAATCTTGAAATTTTACACATTCTCATTGACTACTTCTGATGTTTCTTCAGGCAGCCTATTTTTTTTTGTTTTGTTTTTTTACTTTATTGTGTATACACACAAAAGAAAATAAAAAAAAACAGAGAAAAAAAAAACAAAAAACAGAGAAAAAAAAAACATGAACTTTGTCCTGAGACTGGGCTTCATACATTATTTACAATCAACAACATAAACAAATTAAGGCATAGGCTTATGTCCTATTTCAAAAAGTCAATAACAGAACCCCATCTTCTTTCAAAAACTGAGGTTTTTAATTGTAGTTGTGCTGTCAACAGTTCCATTAAATAAACGTCTTATCTTTTGTATTGTGAAACGGTGGGTGGCTCAGGTTTTAACCAACAGATTGTTATCATTTTCCTTGCAGTCATAGGCAGCCTATTTTTGACCAATTAAAAATATTTCTGGCCAAAGGGAACTTACCATATATTCTCATAGACTCTTTCTCATGTTAAATTAGCCAGAAAATTGTCCATATTTGACCTGCTGAACATATCTCTGGCTTAAGGTTCCTCAAAATGTTTTTACTATATAAACTCATAGACTCCTTCTGATGTTTTGTACACACACATTGCCTCCGTCTAATGTTAAACCAGACAGAAAGACTTGCTGAACATATTTCTGCCAAAGAGTCCTGGATATTGATTTTTCTATACATTCTCATTGACTCCTTATAGAAGTCCGTAATTGGCCTACTGAAAATATTTCTGGCCAAACGGTTGTCAAAAGGCAACATACTATATATTCTCACAGACTCTTTCTGATGTTAAATAAGCCAGAAAAATATTTCATGCCAACGAATCCTCGATATTGAACTTTCTACACATTCTCATTGACTACTTCTGATATTACGTAAGCAAGCCTACATTTGACCCATTGAAAATTCTTCTTGCCAAAAATATTCTTTCTGTTGTTAAATCAGCCAGACAGTAGTCCATATTTGACCTACTGTACATATTTCTGGCCCAAGAGTACTCAATCTTGATCATTCTATACATACTTCAAGACTCTTTCTGATGTTATTTCAGTCATACAATATTCCATATTTGATCCATTGAAAATATCTCTGGCTAAAGGGTCCTAAAAAGGGTTTTTACTATATAAATTCATAGACTCCTTCTGATGTTACCTCAGCCATACAGGAGTCCATTTTTACCTACTGAACATATTTCTTGCCAAAGAGTACTCGATCTTGAATATTTTGTACATAGTCATTGTTCAAGATCAAGTACTTTTTGACAAGAAATATATGCAGCAGGTCAAATATGTACAACTGTCTTGCTGACTTAACATCAGGAGTCTATGAGTTTATATATTTAAAAACCTTTTATGGACCCTTTGGTCAATTCAATAGGTCATATATGGACATTTGTACAACTAATATAACATCAGAAGAATGTGTGTTGAAAGTTCAAGATTGAGGGCTGTTTATCAAAAAATATGTTCAGCAGGTTAAATATGGACTTCTGTATGGCTGACGTAACATCAAAAGGAGTCTGTGAGTCTATAAAGTAAAAAAAAAATAAAAAAAATTTGAGGACCCTTTGGCCAGAAATACTAAATGTCCAATTGTTCAACATCGGAAGGAGTCATTCTGGCAGCTCAGGATAAAGTACTTTTTGTCCAAAAATATTTTCAGTTGGTATTATATGGACTACTGCTGATGTAACATCAGAATGAGTCAATGAGTTTCTATAGAAGATTCAAGCTCACGTACTCTTTGGGCAAATATATATTCATCGGGTCAAATATGGACTACTGTCTGACTGACTTAACATCAGAAAAAGTCTATGATAATATATCGTACGGTTCCATTTGACAACCCTTTGGCCAGAAATATGTTTAGTGGTTAAATTACAGACATATGTATGGCTTACGTGGCATCAGAAGGAGTCTATGAACTAATATAGTCCCAACAAAGGGACATGTTGAGGTCCCTTGTGGCCAGAAATATGTTTAATAGATCAGATATGGACTATTTTATGACTGATGTAACATCAGAAGGAGTCAATGAGTATGCATGGAATGTGTAAGATCTTGTACTCTTTGGCCAGAAACATGTTTAGTAGGTTAAATATGGACTACCATTCGGCTGAGGTAACATCAGAAGGAGTAATTATGTAAAGAATGTTCAAGATCAAGTACTTCTTGGAACAGAAATATATACAGTAGGTCAAAAATGGTCTACTCTCTGGCTGATTTAACATTAGAAAAAGTCTATGAGAATATATAGTATGTTGCCTTTTGAGAACTCTTTGCCTAGAATATGTTCAGTAGGTCAAATATGGACTACTGTATGGCTGAGAAAACATAGCAATGAGACATTATGTAAAGAATGCTCAAGATTGAGTACTCTTGTGCCAGATCTAAAATAGGTCAAATATGGACTGCTGTCTGCCTGATTTAACATCAGAAAGAGTCTATGAGAATATACAGTAAGATACCTTTTGGGGACCCTTTGGCCAGAAATAAGATTAATGGGTCAAATGCTGAAGTAACATCAGAAGTAGTCAATGAGAATTTGTGGAAAGTTCAATAGCAAGGATGCTTTGGCCTTCTGGTTGTTACGTCAGCCATACAGCTGTCCATATTCATCCTAATAAACTAATATTTCAATATGTTTATTAGGAAAAATATTGACTGCTGTATGGCTGACGTAATGTCAGGAGTCATTTTTGTAGGTATAGAATGTTCAAGATCATCTACTCTTGGGCCAGAAATATGTACAGAAGGTCAAATATGGATTACTAAATAGACAATATCGAGGACTCTTTGGCCAGAAATATGTACAGTAGGTCAAATATGGATTACTAAATAGACAATATTGTGGACTCTTTGGCCAGAAATGTGTTAATTAGGACAAATATGGACTGCTATATGGCTGACGTAACATCAGAAAAAGTCTATAAGAATATATAGTATGTATGTTCAGTAGGTCAATTACAGACTTGTCTAGGGCTGACGTAACATCAGAAGAAGTTAATGAGAATGTATAGAAGTTCATGATCGAGGATTGTTTGGCCAGATATATTGAATATATATATATTCAGTAGGTCAAATATGGACTACTGTCTTGCTGATTTAACATCAGAAAGAGTCTTTGAGAATATATTGTAAGTTGCCTTTTGGGGACCCTTTGGTCAGAAATATTTTCAATGGGCCAAATACGGGCTGGATGATGTAACATAAGTAGTCAATTAGAATGTGTATAAAGTTCAATATCGAGGTCAATCAGTATGTGTAGAAAGGTCAAATTTGAGGACTTTTTAGCAAGAATTATATTCAATAGGTTTAAAATGTACTGCTGAATGGCTGAGGTAACATCAAATAGGAGTCATTATATATAGAATGTTCATGATCTTTTTGGCCAAAAATATATTCAGTAGGTCAATTATAGACTACTGTCTGGCTGATTTAACATCAGAAAGAGTCTTTGAGAATATGTAGTAAGTTGCCTTTTGGGGACCATTTGGCCAGAAATATTTTCAATGGGCCAAATACAGGCTGGCTGACGTAACATCAAAAGTAGTTAATGAGAATGTATAGAAAGTTCAATATCGAGTACTTTCTGGCCAGAGATATGTTCATCATGTTAAATATGGAGTACTGTATGGCTGAGGTAACATCATAAAGAGTCTATGAGAATATGCCTTTTGGGGACCATTTGGCCAGAAATATTTTCAATGAGTCAAATATAGTCTGGCTGACGTAACAACAGTAGTCAATGATATTTTGTAGAAAGTTTAATATTGAGTACTCTTTGGCCAGAAATATTAACATTTTGTCAAATATGGACTACTGTATGGCTGACGTAACATCAGGAGTCCATGAATTTCTACAGTAAAAATATTTTTTTGAGGACCCTTTGGCCAGAAATATGTTCTTTAAGTCCAACGTGATCTCATGAGAATACGTGTGTATTTTACGTTAAGTGTAGTTCTACCACACGTAGATTTACTTACGTTTTGTACACTTAGAAACGTATAATACTGACGTATTTACAGCACTAAAACGTAAAATATTTACGTATTGACAGCACAAAAACGTAAATTATTTACGTATGGACTCTACCGACGTACAAATTTGTACCTTTTCCTATTTATGCTTATTAAAATCGTGGCATTAATGTTTTGACTCTTGCTTTCAACTGTCTTATCAATTACGTTTTCAGTCGCATTTATTAAATGCAGTTTACTCATTTAAGAAATAATATTTCACTCTGTTCGTGCCTTCTGCTGCAAACTCGTTTCAGAGGATTAGCCTACGTTAATTTACATTGTGTTAAACAAGACTACACTTTAAACCCTTTAAAATAACATTACCTTCTTAATTTTTTAACCATTTTGTAATATAGTTTATTTACCGTGAGACACAAAATGCGTTTTCTCCTATAGAACCATAATACACCAAAACACAACATAAATTCACAAAAGACATTTTATTAGCTTGATGTAATCCACATCTTTAGAATCCATACGTTTGCAAGAAACAGATCCAAATTCAGCCCTTTATCCAGCGATTTTCATCTCCATTCTCATCACCGACCGTAAACGTCAAGTCCCGCGCTCGTGATGAATTCAAATTCAAAAAATGCGCCCTGAAGAAGCGTTACGACATGTTTTACGGCAGGGATATCAAACGCTCATTGGCTCTCGCCCTCTCGCCTGCTTCGTCACAAATTACGAAATTCCGTGTTCCAGCCGGTGCGCAACATTTAAAATGAAGAAGCGCGCGCGCCTTCACAGTGCGAGCCGAAACCGGATTAACATTTTCATGGATTAATAACTTAAATTCTACTCAGAGAGGACTGCGTCTGCGACTGCAACACATGATGTGAACGACTTTTGTTACCGGTTTTGACATTTTCGCAATAAATAAATTATTGTGATTATAATTGTCTGTCTGTTATGTTTTTCTTCATAATTGTAACGTTAGCCTACGTAGTTTTAAGGAATGGTTATGGGTAGGTTTAGGGGTAAATTAGGAGTAGGATTAGTGGCTCAAAATATATTTTAATGCTATATTGTTAATAAAACTGCCATTTCCCTACACACCTCTGCCCATTACGTTTTATCCTTTTTATATTATGTATAAAATGGGTATGTTTAGGTTTAGAAGTAGGGTTAAGGGATCTCACATTTATCTATAAAATGGTAAAAGGGAAATTATACAGATATGAAATATACGTAAACAGTTAACGTTTTGTAGCGGAAAAAACGTAATTATATTACGTTTAAATGTTGCAGATACGTCCATATTATACGTTTCAGGATCTATGAAACGTACAAAAAGTACGTTTTCTATCTTTGAAAAAAACGTATTACTACTTACGTATTAACAGTGAGACCAGGCTGTTAGGTCACATATGGACAACTGTATGACTGGTATAACATCAAAAGGAGTCTATGAGAATATGCCTTTTGGGGACCATTTGGCCAGAAATATTTTCAATGGACCAAATACAGGCTGGCTGACGTAACATCAAAATGAGTCAATGAGAATGTATAGAAAGTTCAATATCAAGTACTTTCTGGCCAGAAATATGTTCATCATGTTAAATATGGACAACTGTATGGCTGACTTAACACCAGGAGTCCATGAGTTCATATAGTAAAAAAAAAAATTGAGGTCCCTTTGGCCAGAAAAAATGTTCATTAGGTCAAATATGGACTGCTGTATGTCTGAGGTAATATCAGAAGGTGCCTATATATATAGAATACATAGAATACTCCTTGGCCAGAAATATGTGCAGTAGGTTAAATATGGACTACTGTATGGCTGAGGTAACATCAGAAAGAGTCTATGAGAATATATAGCAAGTTGCCTTTTGGGGACCCATTGGTCAGAAATATTTTCAATGGGTCAAATATAGTCTGGCTGGCGTAACAACAGTACGTATATGCAGAAACAATATGTAGAAAGTTCAATATCGAGTACTCTTTGGCCAAAAATATGTTCATTAGGTCAAATATGGACTACTGTATGGCTAACGTAGCACCAGAAGTAGTCTATGAGTTCATATAGTAACAAAACATTTTGAGGACCCTTTGGCGAGAGATATGTTCAATAGATCTGATATGGACTACTGCATGGCTGAGGTAACATCATAAAGATTCTATGAGAATAATTAGTAAGTTGCCTTTGGGGACCCTTTGGTCAGAAATATGTTCATTAGGTAAAATATGGCTTACTGTATGGCTGACGTGACATCAGAAGAAGTCTATGAGTTAGCATATATAGTAACAATATAGTAAAAGTAATATATATAGTAACAAAACATTTTGAGGACCCTTTGGCCAGAGATATGTTCAATAGATTAGATATGGAGTACTGTATGGCTGAGGTAACATCATAAAGAGTCTATGAGAATAATTAGTAAGTTGTCTTTTGTGGACCCTTTGGCCAGAAATATTTTCAATGGGTCAAATAGTTTGGCTGACGTAACAACAGAAGTAGTCAATTATATTATGTAGAAAGTTTAATATTGAATACTCTTTGGCCAGAAATATTTCCATTATGTCAAATATGGACTACTGTATGGCTGACGTAACATCAGGAGTCCATGAATTTCTACAGTAATTTTTTTTTTGAGGACCCTCTGGCCAGAAATATGTTCTTTAGGTCATATATGGACTACTGTATGAATGGCATAACATCAAAAGGAGTCTATGAGTTTATGTGGTAAAGAAAACAACTTTTTGAGGACCCTTTGGCAATGCACTACTGTATGGTTGATGAAACTTCAGAAATAGTCAATCAATATGTGTATAAAGTTCAAGATTGAGGACTCTTTAGCAAGAAATACATTCAATAGGTTAAAAATGGACTACTGTATGACTGAGGTATATTCATAAGGAGTGCTTATGTATAGAATGTTCAATAACAAGTACTTTTTGAACAGAAATATGTTCAGTAGGACAAATATGGACTACTGTCTGGCTGATTTAACATCAGAAAGAGTCTTTGAGAGTATGTAGTAAGTTGCCTTTTGGAGACCATTTGGCCAGAAAAATTTTCAACAGGCTTGGCTGACTTAACACAAAAGTAGTCAATGAGAATGTATAGAAAGTTCAATATCGAGTACTCCTTGGCCAGAAATATGTGCAGTAGGTTAAATATGGACTACCGTATGGCTGAGGTAACATCAGACAGAGTTATATGCACTTTGTTTCATTGCAATGCATTCAAGAACAAACTCATTCCGTAGTGCGTTGAAGAGATGTGCAATGCAGTCTACTGTTGCATGGCATTGCATATACGATCAAGCGTTGTGTATTGAAGAATAAGTGAAATGCCTATTTTGCATTGCAATGCATTCAAGTACTAACTCATTCTGAAATGCGTTGAAGAGATGTGCAATGTTATCTGCTCTTACATAGCATTGCACAGACGATCAGGCGTTGTGCATTGAAGAAAACCATAAAAGTTATATGCTATTTCACGAGTTCACACTTACAAATAAGTCAGATAGAATAAATGCGTATTTTTGGCGTGCTGTCCGAGGAGAGGGCTCCGAGTTAGGTATTCGGCCCGAACCCAGAGCACCCCCCCGTATTCTTGGCTGTGAAATAAATAAATAAGATAGGCCAAGAGTGAGGAGTCGGGGTGGTGGAGGGATGCTGAAACTGTCAAGGAATGTTAGGTGAGTTGACAGAGTAAATATTTATATGCTCCTTCTCGTGCTGATAGGGTAGACATGGTAATTGTTTGATGACCAGTTGATTGGAATGATTATTTGAACGTGCTCCTCCCGAACTTTGTTTATAAAACATCATTTGTTTCATTGCAATGCATTCAAGAACTAACTAATTCTTTAGTGTTTTGAAGAGATGTACAATGCAATCTGCTCTTACATGTCATTGCACAGACGATCAAGCGTTGTGCATTGAAGAAAACCATAAAAGTCATATTAACTGTTTCATTGTAATGCATTCAAGAACTAACTCATTCCGAAATGCATTGAAGAGATGTGTAATGTAATCTGCTATGCATCGCATTGCACAGACGATCAAGCGTTTTGCATTGAAGAAAACCATAAAAGTCATATGCACTGTTTCATTGTAATGCATTCAAGAACTAACTCATTGCGAAATGCGTTGAAGAGAAGTGTACTGTAATCTGCTATGCATCGCATTGCACATACGATCAAGCTTTGTGCATTGAAGAAAATCATAAAAGTCATTTGCAATTTGTTTCTTTGCAATGCATTCAAGAACTAACTAATTCTGTAGTGTGTTGAAGAGATGTTCATTGCCTTGCACATACGATCAAGCGCTGTGCATTGAAGAATAAGTAAAATGCACTTTGTTTCATTGCAATGCATTCAAGAACTAACTCATTCCAAAATGCGTTGAAGAGATGTGCAATGTAATCTGCTATGCATTGCATTGCACAAACGATCAAGCTTTGTGCATTGAAGAAAATGATAAAAGTCATATGCAATTTGTTTTTTTGCAATGCATTCAAGAACTAATTCTGTAGTGTGTTGAAGAGATGTTCATTGCCTTGCACATACGATCAAGCGCTGTGCATTGAAGAATAAGTAATATGCACTTTGTTTCATTGCAATGCATTCAAGAACTAACTCATTCCGAAATGCGTTGAAGAGATGTGCAATGTAATCTACTATGCATTGCATTGGACAAACGATCAAGCGTTTTGCCTGGAAGATAACAAGAAAAGTCATATGCACTTTGTTTCATCACAATGCATTCAAGAACCAACTCATTCCGTAGTGGGTTCAAGAGATTTTCAATGCAATCTACTTATGCATAGGTTTGCACATACGATCAAGAGTTGTGCATTGAAGAATAACATAAGTAATATGCACTTTGTTGCATTGCAATGCATTCAAGATCTAACTCAATCCGAAATGCGTTGAAGAGATGTGCAATTCAATCTGCTATTGCATTGCATTGCACATACGATCCAGCATTGTGCTTTGAAGAAAATCATAAAAGTCATAAGCAATTTGTTTTTTTTGCAATGCATTCAAGAACTTTCTAATTCCGTAGTGTGTTGAAGAGATGTACAATGCAATCTGCTCTTGCATAGCATTGCACAGACGATCACGCGTTATGCATTGAAGAATAAGTAATATGCACTTGCGTTGTAATGCATTCAAGAACTATCTAATTCCGTAGTGTGTTGAAGAGATGTTCAATGCAATCTGCTTATGCATAGCATTGCACATACGATCAAGCGGTGTGCATTGAAGAATAACATAATTAATATGCACTTTGATGCTTTGCATTGCATTCAAACTCATTCCGAAGTGCGTTGGAGAGATGTGCAATGCAATCTGCTGTTGTATTGCACTGCACATACGATCCAGTGTTGTGCTTTGAAGAAAATCATAAAAGTCATAAGCAATTTTTTTTTTTGCAATGCATTCAAGAACTATCTAATTCCGTAGTGTGTTGAAGAGATGTACAATGCAATCTGCTCTTGCATAGAATTGCACAGATGATCACGCGTTATGCATTGAAGAATAAGTAATATGCACTTGCGTTGCAATGCATTCAAGAACTATCTAATTCCGTAGTGTGTTGAAGAGATGTTCAATGCAATCTGCTTATGCATAGGATTGCACATACGATCAAGCGGTGTGCATTGAAGAATAACATAAGTAATATGCACTTTGATGCTTTGCAATGCATTCAAACTCATTCCGAAGTGCGTTGGAGAGATGTGCAATGCAATCTGCTGTTGTATTGCACTGCACATACGATCCAGCGTTGTGCTTTGAAGAAAATCATAAAAGTCATAAGCAATTTTTTTTTTTGCAATCCATTCAAGAACTAAATAATTCCGTAGTGTGTTGAAGAGATGTACAATGCAATCTGCTCTTGCATAGCATTGCACAGACGATCGAGCGTTGTGCATTAATTATATATAAGTTAATATGCACTTTTTTGCATTGCAATGCATTCAAGAAATAACTCATTCCGAAATGCGTTGAAGAGATGTGCAATGCAAATCTGCTATGCATCGCATTGTACATACGATCCAGCTTTGTGCATTGAAGAATAACAATTAAAGTCATGTGCACTTTGTTACATTGCAGTTGATTCAAGAATGAACTCATTCCGAAATTCGTTGAAGAGATGTGCAATGCAAATCTGCTCTTGCATAGAATTGCACAGAAGATCACGCGTTATGCATTGAAGAATAAGTAATATGCTCTTTGTTGCATTGCAATGCATTCAAGAAGTTACTCATTCCGTAGTGCGTTGAAGAGATGTTAAATTGCATTGCATTGCTTATGCATTGCATTGCATATACGATCAAGCGTTGTGCATTGAAGAATAAGTAATATGCACTTTGTTTCATTGCAATGCATTCAAGAACTAACTCATTCCGAAGTGCGTTGAAGAGATGTGCAATGCAATCTGCTGTTCATTGCCTTACATATGCGATCAAGGATTGCGCAATGAAGAAAATAATAAAAGTCATATGCAATTTGTTTCATTGCAATGCATTCAAGAACCAACTCATTCCGAAATGTGTTGAAGTGATGTACAATGCAACCTGCTATGCATTGCAACGCACAAATGATCAAACGTTGTGCATTGAAGAAAACCATAAAAGTCATATGCACTTTGTTTCAGTGCAATGCATTCAAGAACCAACTCATTCCGTAGTGTGTTCAATGCAATCTGCTTATGTATAGCATTGCAAATACCATCAAGCGTTGTGCATTGAAGAATCACATAAGTAATATTTACTTTGATGCATTGCAATGCATTAAAGAACTAACTATTTCCGTAGTGCGCTAAAGACATGTGCATCTGCTCTTTCAATACAACCAAGCGTTTTGCATTGAAGAATAATGTTTAAGCTATACCTTTTGCATTGCAATTTCTACAAGATCTAACTCGTTTCGATATGCATTAAGAGATAACAGTAGTTGCATTTCATCACATAAATATATTTAACGTATTACTCTGTGAAATTAAAAGATAACATCTGACACATGACAATGTGATTTCGCATTACATTGTGTATGAAGGAAAACATTGCATTAGCTGTTGAAATGTCAACCCACAACATATATTATTATAGAATTTAACTAATTCATTTGTATACTTGACGAGAAAACATTATATGAGCAGTTGCTTTAAAATGCAATAATTAACTCATTCCGGTGTGCAACGATGAGATTAATTAATGTGCTAATGCATTGCATTGAACACGACCATACT
Organism: Tiaroga cobitis; assembly: GCA_030578255.1. NCBI lineage: Eukaryota > Metazoa > Chordata > Actinopteri > Cypriniformes > Leuciscidae > Tiaroga > Tiaroga cobitis. Next base: position 10,853,251 of record CM060605.1, read on the forward strand.
TTGTGCATTGTAGATTGAAATGTTAGATTGCAATGCATGTAAGAGTATGGACACTTGGGACAGAAAAATGTTCAGTAGGTCAGATACGGAGTACTGCATTGCTGATGTAACATCAGGAGTCAATGTATACGTATAGAAAGTTCAAGATTGAGTAAAGTTTGACCAGAAAAATATTTTAAAAGTATATTTATCTAGCTGATGTGACATCAGGAGGTCAATGAGAGTGTATAGTGAGTTAATGTTCAAGGACTGTCTGACTATAGTCTATGAGTATATATAGTAATTTAACTTTTGAGGAACCTGTCCAGAAATATTTTCAATGGGTCAAATAAAGACTGGCTGAAATAGCATCAGAGAGTCAATAAAGAGCACAAACGCAATAAATAGCAATAAAGAGTCAATAAGAAAGTTAAATTGACAGTACTCTTTGACCAGTTTAGTGGGTCACAAATGGACTAATGTAATCAGATGGAATCAGTGAATAAGTTAATGTTCAAGGAAGCTTTGGCCAAAAAATAATATGGACTACTTAAATATGGACTATTTGTATAGCTGATGTAACATCAGAATGTTAATCAGTATTCTCTGGCCAAAGGGTCCTCAAAAGGTTTTTTATTATTCTCATTGACTCTTTCTGATGTTAAATCAGCCAGACACCAAACATATTTTTATGCTGTACATTTATCTGGCCCTAAATTTATCTGGTACTAAATTTTGAACATTCTATACCTAATGAATCCTTCTTGTTATGTCAGCCATACAGTAGTCCATGTTTAAATTACTGAACTTATTTCAGGCCAAAGAGAATAAATCTTGAACTTTCTAAACATACTGATTGACTCCATCAGCCAGACAGCTTTCCATGCTGACCATATTTCTGGCCAAAGAGTCCTCGATATTGAAATTTTTCGGACGTACGGAATTCCGTAATTGACCTACTGAAAATATTTCTTGCTGAATAGTTGTAAAATGATAACTTACCATATATTCTCATAGACTATCCAATGTTAAATCAGCCAAAGAGTTGTCCATATTTGACCTGCTGAACATATTTCAGCCAAAGAGTCCTTTGATTTGATATTGATTTTTCAAAACATTCAAATTGACCTCATGATGTTATGTCAGTCTTAAGGAAGTCCGTAATTGACCTACTGCAGATATTATTGGCCAAGGGTTGTAAAATTGCAACATACTATATATTCTCATAGACTCTTTATGATGTTAAATCAGCCACACAGCAGTCCATATTTGACCTACTGAACATATTGCTGGCCAAAGAGTCTTTCTACTTTCATTGAATCCTAATGTTACATCAGTCAAACAATAGTCAATATATGATCTATTGAACTTATCTCTGGCCTAAGGACCCTCAAAATATTTCTCATGAACTCATAGACTCTTTCTGATGTTACCTCGTCTATACTGTAGTCCATATTTGACATACTGAATATATATCTGGCCATAAAGTGCTCGATCTTAAACATTTTGTAAATACTCTTTGCCTCCTCCTAATGTTAAATCAGCCAGACAGTAGTCCACATTTGGCTTGTTGAACATATTTCAGCCAAAGAGTCCTTGATAGTGATTTTTCTAAACATTCAAATTGACTTCTTATGATGTTACGTCAGTCGTACAGAACTCCATAATTGACCTACTTGAACATATTACTGGCCAAAGGGTTGTAAAATGGCAACATACTATATATTCTCATAGACTCTTTCTTGATCTTGAACATTCTATACTTAATTAATCCTTCTGATGTAACATCAGCCAGACAGTAGTCCATATTTGTCCTAAGGAACTGCCCAAAGAGTCCTCGACATTGAACTTTTTATACATTCTCATTGACTACTTCTGATGTTTCTTCAGCATTATTGCCCAGAGATTGTCCACCTACCTATTGCTTCATTGACACTTCAGATAAAAAGCGGGCATTCCAGGGTTCTCAGGATGCTTAGAACACATCAATGTTATCTGGCAACGAATTCAGTCAGCTAAAAAGGAGAGGAAGGAGCTCCATGTGACATTCCTGGATTTGGCTAATGTATATGGTTCAGTGCCACATGAGCTTCTTTGGGCAGCATTTGATTTTTTCAGAGTACCAATGTCAATAACAAATTTAGTGAAAGCCTATTTTGGAGATTTGCAATTTAGTTTCTCAACTCCAAAATTCAGCACTGCATGGTAATGCTTAGAGTTTGGAATAATGACAGGATGCACCATTTCTACACTGGCTTTTACCATGGCAATGGAAGTAATCATTAGGGCATCAAGATGGGTAGTAGGAGGAGAGCGCTTGGGCACTGACTGTGTACGAGGTTTCTTTGACAACAGTGGATAAGCTGGAAGCGTTAATAAGTACATCAGGAAATGGTTGGGAGTTCCACGCTGCCTCAGCAGAGTGGGACTTTATAGTAAAGGAATATTGCAGCTGCCAGTCTCTGCTTTAACCGAGGAGTAGTTTAGTAGAGTCACGCGACAAATGTGTGAGGGAGGCAGCCCCTGTATTAAAAACTGGTAGAAAGTTGTCAGCAAACAAATCTATAGTAGAGGCAAAGGCTGACCTTCAAATTGGTGATATCGTGGGACAGGTACAGCATGGAAGAGGGGGTTTTGAGCTCAGTTTAGCTCCTCCTAAATTGCACCTGCTCAAAGGAGGGAAGCTGGTAGTCAACGTGCGAAAGCAGGAGGAGAGGATGAGGTGTATAAAGGCCATTTCCCATGCCAAGCAGGGAGAGTGGATGAGATGGGAGAGTGTGGAACAACGCAAGATGGGCTGGCAGGACCTTTGGTCAATGGAAGAGAGTAGGATCAGTTTCCTTATTAGGTCAACATATGATGTTCTCCCATCACCGCAGAACCTAAACCTCTGGGTAGGAGAGGATCCCTCTTGTCCTTTGTGTTCATCAATTGCCACATTAAGGCACATTTTGACAGGATGTAAGGTGGCTCTTAGCCATTGTCGGTTTACTTGGCGCCATGACCAAGCACTGCGATGTTTGGCTTTAGCATTGGAAGGCAAGCGTAGTATGGCCAATAAGTTGCCGCCTGTTCTAGCAAAACATTACACGCAGAAGATAATATTCCTCCGCCCAGGCGAGCAACCACCAAGAAAAGGTGTTAACACCAATTCTCGCCCAGGACAACTGGAAGCTGCTAGGGACTGGAAGATGCTGGCTGATCTTGATCAACGGCTTATTGTTCCACCTGCGATTGCCACCACTAACCTACGGCCAGATATTGTTTTGTGGTCTGGATCAGCACGCATTGTTCAACTGATAGAGTTAACAGTGCCATGGGAGGATGCGGTAGATGAGGCATATGAGAGGAAGAAACTGCGGTATGCTCATCTGGCCATCGAAGCAGAACAGCGAGGATGGAGAGTCCAGGTTTATCCAGTGGAAGTGGGTTGTCGAGGTTTTGTGGCACACTCTACAACCCGGTTCCTCAGAGACGTCGGATTCAGTGGCCAAGAGTTGTGTCGCACACTAAAGAACTTACTGTGGCAGCTGGCTGTGGTTGAGATGCAAAGATTCTAGCTGGCTGCCCAGCTAACAATTTTATGTTCTGGGAACGTTCTGGGAACGTTAGTTTTTGGTTCCCAGAACGTTCTGGGAACGTTCCCAGAATGTTCCCTATTGGTTCTCCAGGAAAGTTTTCTTAACGTAAATAGAACGTCCCCTTAAGGTTAGGGGAACGTTCCGGGAACCTATTCGGAAAATGAAACCTAAAAAAACCTGCAGGGAACGTTCCTGGAACGTTCTTGTTTGGTTCCCAAAAAATAACCAAATGGGAACCAAATGGGAACCATACGGGAACGTTAGGGGAACGTTCTGTGTTTGCTGGGTGACAGGCCGCCATGCTACAGTTTCGTAGAATTCTTGAAAAACTTGAAGAGTCTGTTGGTTTATTTCTATAGGTTGTATAGTATTTACAGTCATTACGTTCCTGTGTATATTGCATGAATGACGGGTGGTTGGACAGATATTGTGTTTTGCGGTAGGTGGTATGCCATACGGAACCGTTACCACTGAAACTGCATTATGTTATGCATTATGCATTATTACCAGTGGGACTCGACAGCCTTAGTCAAACGGGTTGGCGCGTATGGTTGGGTTGCGGAGAGATTGTGAGATTGTGGTTAGGTGTTAGCAGCAGGAGGGATGTAGTGGTCAGTAAGCTGGGCTGAGTTGAGTGGGGGACGGAGGGGGGTGGCTCTGGGACGCCAGAGTCACTGTCGAGCCCTCTTGAGGTGTCGTGGGCTAGTCGACGAAACACTGAGGATGGAAGGTGCCCACTTGAAGACCCTAGAGATGTCCCCTACTCGGCTCAATCCAGACGGTTGTCGTGCTGGTCCACTAGGGAGACCACACTGTAGTTGCAGCCGTCGTGTGTGCTGACGCGCCAAGTACACTGCAGCCGTTAACGCCGGACAGAATGGGAGTCACACCACCATATGGAAAGAAGCGTAGATGGATGTAGAAGCATAGTTTACTGTAAAGCTACGTCTTAGTGTTGCTTATCTTGACGAAAGCCATATACAAATCAGCATTCTCATAGACACATAGACTCATAGACTCTCATATTCTCATAGACTCTTTCTGATGTTTAATCAGCTAGAGACATGTCCATATTTGACCTGCTGAACATATTTCTGGCCAAAGAGTTCTCAATCTTGAACTTTCTACTTTCACTGAATCCTTCTGATGTTACATAAGTCATAAGTCCTTGATATAGATTTTTCTATACATTCTCTCTTACGTCTATATATCTATTGAACATATCTCTGGCCTAAGGATCCTCAATATATTTTTTACTGTATGAACTCATAGACTCCTTCTGATGTTACCTCAGCCATAGTGTAGTCCATATTTAACCTACTGTACATATTTCTGGCCCAAGGATACTCGACCTTGAACATTCTATACATAATGATTCCTTTTGATGTTACGTCAGCCATACAGTAGTCCATATTTGAACTAATAAACATATTACTGGCCAAATAGTACTTTATATTGAAGTTTCTACACATTCTCATTGACTACTTCAGATGATACGTTAGCCAGCCTGTTTTTGACCCATTGAAAAAAACTCTAGCCAAAGGGTAACTTACTATACAAAGTTCACAAAGGGTAACTTACTATATATCCTCATAGGCTCCTTTTGATGTTAATTCAGTCACACAGTTTTCCATATTTAACCTACTATACATATTTCTGGCCAGAGAGTACTCGATATTCAACTTTCTATACATTATATTTGACCCATTGAACATATTTCTGGCCAAAGGGTCCCCAAAACACCACATATTTCATAGACTCTTTCTTGTGTTAAGTCAGCAAGAGAGTTGTCCATATTTGACCTGCTGACCATATTTTTGGCCAAAGAGTCCACAATCTTGAACTTTCTACTGTCATTGAATCCTTCTGATGTTACATCAGTCATACATTTATTAGTCATATATCCATTTATGATCTATTGTACATACCTCTGGCCCAAGGATCCTCAAAAATTTTTTTACTATATAAACTCATAGACTCTTTCTGATGTTACGTCGGCCATACTGTAGTCCATATTTACCTACTGTACATATTTCTGGTCAAAAAGTACTTGATCTTGAACATTCTATACATAATGACTTCTTCTGGTGTTATGTCAGCTATACCGTAGTCCATTTTTAAACTATTAAACATGTTTATGGCCAAAGAGTCCTCGATCTTGAAATTTTACACATTCTCATTGACTACTTCTGATGTTTCTTCAGGCAGCCTATTTTTTTTTTTGTTTTGTTTTTTTACTTTATTGTGTATACACACAAAAGAAAAGAAAAAAAAACAGAGAAAAAAAAACAAACAAAAAAACATGAACTTTGTCCTGAGACTGGGCTTCATACATTATTTACAATCAACAACATAAACAAATTAAGGCATAGGCTTATGTCCTATTTCAAAAAGTCAATAACAGAACCCCATCTTCTTTCAAAAACTGAGGTTTTTAATTGTAGTTGTGCTGTCAACCGTTCCATTAAATAAACGTCTTATCTTTTGTATTGTGAAACGGTGGGTGGCTCAGGTTTTAACCAACAGATTGTTATCATTTTCCTTGCAGTCATAGGCAGCCTATTTTTGACCAATTAAAAATATTTCTGGCCAAAGGGAACTTACCATATATTCTCATAGACTCTTTCTCATGTTAAATTAGCCAGAAAATTGTCCATATTTGACCTGCTGAACATATCTCTGGCTTAAGGTTCCTCAAAATGTTTTTACTATATAAACTCATAGACTCCTTCTGATGTTTTGTACACACACATTGCCTCCGTCTAATGTTAAACCAGACAGAAAGACTTGCTGAACATATTTCTGCCAAAGAGTCCTGGATATTGATTTTTCTATACATTCTCATTGACTCCTTATAGAAGTCCGTAATTGGCCTACTGAAAATATTTCTGGCCAAACGGTTGTCAAAAGGCAACATACTATATATTCTCACAGACTCTTTCTGATGTTAAATAAGCCAGAAAAATATTTCATGCCAACGAATCCTCGATATTGAACTTTCTACACATTCTCATTAACTACTTCTGATATTACGTAAGCAAGCCTACATTTGACCCATTGAAAATTCTTCTTGCCAAAAATATTCTTTCTGTTGTTAAATCAGCCAGACAGTAGTCCATATTTGACCTACTGTACATATTTCTGGCCCAAGAGTACTCAATCTTGATCATTCTATACATACTTCAAGACTCTTTCTGATGTTATTTCAGTCATACAATATTCCATATTTGATCCATTGAAAATATCTCTGGCTAAAGGGTCCTAAAAAGGGTTTTTACTATATAAATTCATAGACTCCTTCTGATGTTACCTCAGCCATACAGGAGTCCATTTTTACCTACTGAACATATTTCTTGCCAAAGAGTACTCGATCTTGAATATTTTGTACATAGTCATTGTTCAAGATCAAGTACTTTTTGACAAGAAATATATGCAGCAGGTCAAATATGTACAACTGTCTTGCTGACTTAACATCAGGAGTCTATGAGTTTATATATTTAAAAACCTTTTATGGACCCTTTGGTCAATTCAATAGGTCATATATGGACATTTGTACAACTAATATAACATCAGAAGAATGTGTGTTGAAAGTTCAAGATTGAGGGCTGTTTATCAAAAAATATGTTCAGCAGGTTAAATATGGACTTCTGTATGGCTGACGTAACATCAAAAGGAGTCTGTGAGTCTATAAAGTAAAAAAAAATTAAAAAAAATTTGAGGACCCTTTGGCCAGAAATACTAAATGTCCAATTGTTCAACATCGGAAGGAGTCATTCTGGCAGCTCAGGATAAAGTACTTTTTGTCCAAAAATATTTTCAGTTGGTATTATATGGACTACTGCTGATGTAACATCAGAATGAGTCAATGAGTTTCTATAGAAGATTCAAGCTCACGTACTCTTTGGGCAAATATATATTCATCGGGTCAAATATGGACTACTGTCTGACTGACTTAACATCAGAAAAAGTCTATGATAATATATCGTACGGTTCCATTTGACAACCCTTTGGCCAGAAATATGTTTAGTGGTTAAATTACAGACATATGTATGGCTTACGTGGCATCAGAAGGAGTCTATGAACTAATATAGTCCCAACAAAGGGACATGTTGAGGTCCCTTGTGGCCAGAAATATGTTTAATAGATCAGATATGGACTATTTTATGACTGATGTAACATCAGAAGGAGTCAATGAGTATGCATGGAATGTGTAAGATCTTGTACTCTTTGGCCAGAAACATGTTTAGTAGGTTAAATATGGACTACCATTCGGCTGAGGTAACATCAGAAGGAGTAATTATGTAAAGAATGTTCAAGATCAAGTACTTCTTGGAACAGAAATATATACAGTAGGTCAAAAATGGTCTACTCTCTGGCTGATTTAACATTAGAAAAAGTCTATGAGAATATATAGTATGTTGCCTTTTGAGAACTCTTTGCCTAGAATATGTTCAGTAGGTCAAATATGGACTACTGTATGGCTGAGAAAACATAGCAATGAGACATTATGTAAAGAATGCTCAAGATTGAGTACTCTTGTGCCAGATCTAAAATAGGTCAAATATGGACTGCTGTCTGCCTGATTTAACATCAGAAAGAGTCTATGAGAATATACAGTAAGATACCTTTTGGGGACCCTTTGGCCAGAAATAAGATTAATGGGTCAAATGCTGAAGTAACATCAGAAGTAGTCAATGAGAATTTGTGGAAAGTTCAATAGCAAGGATGCTTTGGCCTTCTGGTTGTTACGTCAGCCATACAGCTGTCCATATTCATCCTAATAAACTAATATTTCAATATGTTTATTAGGAAAAATATTGACTGCTGTATGGCTGACGTAATGTCAGGAGTCATTTTTGTAGGTATAGAATGTTCAAGATCATGTACTCTTGGGCCAGAAATATGTACAGAAGGTCAAATATGGATTACTAAATAGACAATATCGAGGACTCTTTGGCCAGAAATATGTACAGTAGGTCAAATATGGATTACTAAATAGACAATATTGTGGACTCTTTGGCCAGAAATGTGTTAATTAGGACAAATATGGACTGCTATATGGCTGACGTAACATCAGAAAAAGTCTATAAGAATATATAGTATGTATGTTCAGTAGGTCAATTACAGACTTGTCTATGGCTGACGTAACATCAGAAGAAGTTAATGAGAATGTATAGAAGTTCATGATCGAGGATTGTTTGGCCAGATATATATTCAGTAGGTCAAATATGGACTACTGTCTTGCTGATTTAACATCAGAAAGAGTCTTTGAGAATATATTGTAAGTTGCCTTTTGGGGACCCTTTGGTCAGAAATATTTTCAATGGGCCAAATACGGGCTGGATGATGTAACATAAGAAGTAGTCAATTAGAATGTGTATAAAGTTCAATATCGAGGTCAATCAGTATGTGTAGAAAGGTCAAATTTGAGGACTTTTTAGCAAGAATTATATTCAATAGGTTTAAAATGTACTGCTGAATGGCTGAGGTAACATCAAATAGAATGCTCATGATCTTTTTGGCCAAAAATATATTCAGTAGGTCAATTATAGACTACTGTCTGGCTGATTTAACATCAGAAAGAGTCTTTGAGAATATGTAGTAAGTTGCCTTTTGGGGACCATTTGGCCAGAAATATTTTCAATGGGCCAAATACAGGCTGGCTGACGTAACATCAAAAGTAGTTAATGAGAATGTATAGAAAGTTCAATATCGAGTACTTTCTGGCCAGAGATTTGTTCATTATGTTAAATATGGAGTACTGTATGGCTGAGGTAACATCATAAAGAGTCTATGAGCCTTTTGGGGACCATTTGGCCAGAAATATTTTCAATGAGTCAAATATAGTCTGGCTGACGTAACAACAGAAGTAGTCAATGATATTGTGTAGAAAGTTTAATATTGAGTACTCTTTGGCCAGAAATATTAACATTTTGTCAAATATGGACTACTGTATGGCTGACGTAACATCAGGAGTCCATGAATTTCTACAGTAAAAATATTTTTTTGAGGACCCTTTGGCCAGAAATATGTTCTTTAAGTCCAACGTGATATGAGAATACGTGTGTATTTTACGTTAAGTGTAGTTCTACCACACGTACATTTACTTACGTTTTGTACACTCAGAAACGTATAATACTGACGTATTTACAGCACTAAAACGTAAAATATTTACGTATTGACAGCACAAAAACGTAAATTATTTACGTATGGACTCTACCGACGTACAAATTTGTACCTTTTCCTATTTATGCTTATTAAAATCGTGGCATTAATGTTTTGACTCTTGCTTTCAACTGTCTTATCAATTACGTTTTCAGTCGCATTTATTAAATGCAGTTTACTCATTTAAGAAATAATATTTCACTCTGTTCGTGCCTTCTGCTGCAAACTCGTTTCAGAGGATTAGCCTACGTTAATTTACATTGTGTTAAACAAGACTACACTTTAAACCCTTTAAAATAACATTACCTTCTTAATTTTTTAACCATTTTGTAATATAGTTTATTTACCGTGAGACACAAAATGCGTTTTCTCCTATAGAACCATAATACACCAAAACACAACATAAATTCACAAAAGACATTTTATTAGCTTGATGTAATCCACATCTTTAGAATCCATACGTTTGCAAGAAACAGATCCAAATTCAGCCCTTTATCCAGCGATTTTCATCTCCATTCTCATCACCGACCGTAAACGTCAAGTCCCGCGCTCGTGATGAATTCAAATTCAAAAAATGCGCCCTGAAGAAGCGTTACGACATGTTTTACGGCAGGGATATCAAACGCTCATTGGCTCTCGCCCTCTCGCCTGCTTCGTCACAAATTGCGAAATTCCGTGTTCCAGCCGGTGCGCAACATTTAAAATGAAGAAGCGCGCGCGCCTTCACAGTGCGAGCCGAAACCGGATTAACATTTTCATGGATTAATAACTTAAATTCTACTCAGAGAGGACTGCGTCTGCGACTGCAACACATGACGTGAACGACTTTTGTTACCGGTTTTGACATTTTCGCAATAAATAAATTATTGTGATTATAATTGTCTGTCTGTTATGTTTTTCTTCATAATTGTAACGTTAGCCTACGTAGTTTTAAGGAATGGTTATGGGTAGGTTTAGGGGTAAATTAGGAGTAGGATTAGTGGCTCAAAATATATTTTAATGCTATATTGTTAATAAAACTGCCATTTCCCTACACACCTCTGCCCATTACGTTTTATCCTTTTTATATTATGTATAAAATGGGTATGTTTAGGTTTAGAAGTAGGGTTAAGGGATCTCACATTTATCTATAAAATGGTAAAAGGGAAATTATACAGATATGAAATATACGTAAACAGTTAACGTTTTGTAGCGGAAAAAACGTAATTATATTACGTTTAAATGTTGCAGATACGTCCATATTATACGTTTCAGGATCTATGAAACGTACAAAAAGTACGTTTTCTATCTTTGAAAAAAACGTATTAATACTTACGTATTAACAGTGAGACCAGGCTGTTAGGTCACATATGGACAACTGTATGACTGGTATAACATCAAAAGGAGTCTATGAGAATATGCCTTTTGGGGACCATTTGGCCAGAAATATTTTCAATGGACCAAATACAGGCTGGCTGACGTAACATCAAAATGAGTCAATGAGAATGTATAGAAAGTTCAATATCAAGTACTTTCTGGCCAGAAATATGTTCATCATGTTAAATATGGACAACTGTATTGCTGACTTAACACCAGGAGTCCATGAGTTCATATAGTTAAAAAAAAAATTGAGGTCCCTTTGGCCAGAAACATGTTCATTAGGTCAAATATGGACTGCTGTATGACTGAGGTAATATCAGAAGGTGCCTATATATATAGAATACATAGAATACTCCTTGGCCAGAAATATGTGCAGTAGGTTAAATATGGACTACTGTATGGCTGAGGTAACATCAGAAAGAGTCTATGAGAATATATAGCAAGTTGCCTTTTGGGGACCCATTGGTCAGAAATATTTTCAATGGGTCAAATATAGTCTGGCTGGCGTAACAACAGTACGTATATGCAGAAACAATATGTAGAAAGTTCAATATCGAGTACTCTTTGGCCAGAAATATGTTCATTAGGTCAAATATGGACTACTGTATGGCTAACGTAGCACCAGAAGTAGTCTATGAGTTCATATAGTAACAAAACATTTTGAGGACCCTTTGGCGAGAGATATGTTCAATAGATCTGATATGGACTACTGCATGGCTGAGGTAACATCATAAAGATTCTATGAGAATAATTAGTAAGTTGCCTTTTGGGGACCCTTTGGTCAGAAATATGTTCATTAGGTAAAATATGGCTTACTGTATGGCTGACGTGACATCAGAAGAAGTCTATGAGTTCATATAGTAACAAAACATTTTGAGGATCCTTTGGCCAGAGATATGTTCAATAGATTAGATATGGAGTACTGTATGGCTGAGGTAACATCATAAAGAGTCTATGAGAATAATTAGTAAGTTGTCTTTTGTGGACCCTTTGGCCAGAAATATTTTCAATGGGTCAAATAGTCTGGCTGACGTGACTACTTCTGTTGAGAAGTAGTCAATTATATTATGTAGAAAGTTTAATATTGAATACTCTTTGGCCAGAAATATTTCCATTATGTCAAATATGGACTACTGTATGGCTGACGTAACATCAGGAGTCCATGAATTTCTACAGTAATTTTTTTTTTGAGGACCCTCTGGCTGAAAATATGTTCTTTAGGTCATATATGGACTACTGTATGAATGGCATAACATCAAAAGGAGTCTATGAGTTTATGTGGTAAAGAAAACAACTTTTTGAGGACCCTTTGGCAATGCACTACTGTATGGTTGATGAAACTTCAGAAATAGTCAATCAATATGTGTATAAAGTTCAAGATTGAGGACTCTTTAGCAAGAAATACATTCAATAGGTTAAAAATGGACTACTGTATGACTGAGGTATATTCATAAGGAGTGCTTATGTATAGAATGTTCAATAACAAGTACTTTTTGAACAGAAATATGTTCAGTAGGACAAATATGGACTACTGTCTGGCTGATTTAACATCAGAAAGAGTCTTTGAGAGTATGTAGTAAGTTGCCTTTTGGAGACCATTTGGCCAGAAAAATTTTCAACAGGCTTGGCTGACTTAACACAAAAGTAGTCAATGAGAATGTATAGAAAGTTCAATATCGAGTACTCCTTGGCCAGAAATATGTGCAGTAGGTTAAATATGGACTACTGTATGGCTGAGGTAACATCAGACAGAGTTATATGCACTTTGTTTCATTGCAATGCATTCAAGAACAAACTCATTCCGTAGTGCGTTGAAGAGATGTGCAATGCAGTCTACTGTTGCATGGCATTGCATATACGATCAAGCGTTGTGTATTGAAGAATAAGTGAAATGCCTATTTTGCATTGCAATGCATTCAAGTACTAACTCATTCTGAAATGCGTTGAAGAGATGTGCAATGTAATCTGCTCTTACATAGCATTGCACTGACGATCAAGCGTTGTGCATTGAAGAAAACCATAAAAGTTATATGCTATTTCACGAGTTCACACTTACAAATAAGTCAGATAGAATAAATGCGTATTTTTGACGTGCTGTCCGAGGAGAGGGCTCCGAGTTAGGTATTCGGCCCGAACCCAGAGCACCCCCCCGTATTCCTGGCTGTGAAATAAATAAATAAGATAGGCCAAGAGTGAGGAGGGATGCTGAAACTGTCAAGGAATGTTAGGTGAGTTGACAGAGTAAATATTTATATGCTCCTTCTCGTGCTGATAGGGTAGACATGGTAATTGTTTGATGACCAGTTGTTTGGAATGATTATTTGAACGTGCTCCTCCCGAACTTTGTTTATAAAACATCATTTGTTTCATTGCAATGCATTCAAGAACTAACTAATTCTTTAGTGTTTTGAAGAGATGTACAATGCAATCTGCTCTTACATGTCATTGCACAGACGATCAAGCGTTGTGCATTGAAGAAAACCATAAAAGTCATGTTAACTGTTTCATTGTAATGCATTCAAGAACTAACTCATTCCGAAATGCATTGAAGAGATGTGTAATGTAATCTGCTATGCATCGCATTGCACAGACGATCAAGCGTTTTGCATTGAAGAAAACCATAAAAGTCATATGCACTGTTTCATTGTAATGCATTCAAGAACTAACTCATTCCGAAATGCATTGAAGAGATGTGTACTGTAATCTGCTATGCATCGCATTGGACAAACGATCAAGCGTTTTGCCTGGAAGATAACAAGAAAAGTCATATGCACTTTGTTTCATCACAATGCATTCAAGAACCAACTCATTCCGTAGTGGGTTCAAGAGATTTTCAATGCAATCTACTTATGCATAGCTTTGCACATACGATCAAGAGTTGTGCATTGAAGAATAACATAAGTAATATGCACTTTGTTGCATTGCAATGCATTCAAGATCTAACTCCATCCGAAATGCGTTGAAGAGATGTGCAATTCAATCTGCTATTGCATTGCATTGCACATACGATCCAGCATTGTGCTTTGAAGAAAATCATAAAAGTCATAAGCAATTTGTTTTTTTTGCAATGCATTCAAGAACTTTCTAATTCCGTAGTGTGTTGAAGAGATGTACAATGCAATCTGCTCTTGCATAGCATTGCACAGACGATCACGCGTTATGCATTGAAGAATAAGTAATATGCACTTGCGTTGCAATGCATTCAAGAACTATCTAATTCCGTAGTGTGTTGAAGAGATGTTCAATTCAATCTGCTTATGCATAGCTTTGCACATACGATCAAGCGGTGTGCATTGAAGAATAACATAAGTAATATGCACTTTGATGCTTTGCAATGCATTAAAAACTCATTCCGAAGTGCGTTGGAGAGATGTGCAATGCAATCTGCTGTTGTATTGCACTGCACATACGATCCAGTGTTGTGCTTTGAAGAAAATCATAAAAGTCATAAGCAATTTTTTTTTTTGCAATGCATTCAAGAACTATCTAATTCCGTAGTGTGTTGAAGAGATGTACAATGCAATCTGCTCTTGCATAGCATTGCACAGATGATCACGCGTTATGCATTGAAGAATAAGTAATATGCACTTGCGTTGCAATGCATTCAAGAACTATCTAATTCCGTAGTGTATTGAAGAGATGTTCAATGCAATCTGCTTATGCATAGCATTGCACATACGATCAAGCGGTGTGCATTGAAGAATAACATAAGTAATATGCACTTTGATGCTTTGCAATGCATTAAAACTCATTCCGAAGTGCGTTGGAGAGATGTGCAATGCAATCTGCTGTTGTATTGCACTGCACATACGATCCAGCGTTGTGCTTTGAAGAAAATCATAAAAGTCATAAGCAATTTTTTTTTTGCAATGCATTCAAGAACTAGATAATTCCGTAGTGTGTTGAAGAGATGTACAATGCAATCTGCTCTTCCATAGCATTGCACAGACGATCGAGCGTTGTGCATTAAAGAATTATATATAAGTTAATATGCACTTTGTTGTATTGCAATGGATTCAAGAATTAACTCATTCCGAAAAGCGTTGAAGACATATGCAATGAAATCTGTCATGCTTTGCATTGAACATACGACAGAGCTTTGTGCATTGAAGAATAACACAAGTAGTTTGCACTTTGTCATTCAAGATCTAACTCATTCCGAAGTGAGTTGAAGAGATGTGCAATGCAATCAGCTGTTGCATTACATTGCATACAATCAAGCGTTGTGCAAAGAAAAAAAATTAATATGCACTTTTTTGCATTGCAATGCATTCAAGAAATAACTCATTCCGAAATGCGTTGAAGAGATGTGTAATGCAATCTGCTATGCATCGCATTGTACATACGATCCAGCTTTGTGCATTGAAGAATAACAATTAAAGTCATGTGCACTTTGTTACATTGCAGTTGATTCAAGAATGAACTCATTCCGAAATTCGATGTGCAATGCAAATCTGCTCTTGCATAGAATTGCACAGACGATCACGCGTTATGCATTGAAGAATAAGTAATATGCTCTTTGTTGCATTGCAATGCATTCAAGAAGTTACTCATTCCGTAGTGCGTTGAAGAGATGTTAAATTGCATTGCATTGCTTATGCATTGCATTGCATATACGATCAAGCGTTGTGCATTGAAGAATAAGTAATATGCACTTTGTTTCATTGCAATGCATTCAAGAACTAACTCATTCCGAAGTGCGTTGAAGTGATGTACAATGCAACCTGCTATGCATTGCAACGCACAAATGATCAAACGTTGTGCATTGAAGAAAACCATAAAAGTCATATGCACTTTGTTTCAGTGCAATGCATTTAAGAACCAACTCATTCCGTAGTGTGTTCAATGCAATATGCTTATGCATAGCATTGCAAATATATGCGTTGTGCATTGAAGAATCACATAAGTAATATTTACTTTGATGCATTGCAATGCATTAAAGAACTAACTATTTCCGTAGTGCGCTGAAGACATGTGCATCTGCTCTTTCAATACAACCAAGCGTTTTGCATTGAAGAATAATGTTTAAGCTATACCTTTTGCATTGCAATTTCTACAAGATCTAACTCGTTTCGATATGCATTAAGAGATAACAGTAGTTGCATTTCATCACATAAATATATTTAACGTATTACTCTGTGAAATTAAAAGATAACATCTGACACATGACAATGTGATTTCGCATTACATTGTGTATGAAGGAAAACATTGCATTAGCTGTTGAAATGTCAACCCACAACATATATTATTATACAATTTAACTAATTCATTTGTATACTTGACGAGAAAACATTATATGAGCAGTTGCTTTAAAATGCAATAATTAACTCATTCCGGTGTGCAACGAAGAGATTAATTAATGTGCTAATGCATTGCATTGAACACGACCATACTTTGTGCATTGTAGATTGAAATGTTAGATTGCAATGCATGTAAGAGTATGGACACTTGGGTCAGAAAAATGTTCAGTAGGTCAGATACGGAGTACTGCATTGCTGATGTAACATCAGGAGTCAATGATTGATTGAGTAAAGTTTGACCAGAAAAATATTTTAAAAGTATATATTTATCTAGCTGATGTGACATCAGGAGGTCAATGAGAGTGTATAGTGAGTTAATGTTCAAGGACTGTCTGACTATAGTCTATGAGTATATATAGTAATTTAACTTTTGAGGAACCTGTCCAGAAATATTTTCAATGGGTCAAATAAAGACTGGCTGAAATAGCATCAGAGAGTCAATAAAGAGCACAAACGCAATAAATAGCAATAAAGAGTCAATAAGAAAGTTAAATTGACAGTACTCTTTGACCAGTTTAGTGGGTCACAAATGGACTAATGTAATCAGATGAAATCAGTGAATAAGTTATTGTTCAAGGAAGCTTTGGCCAAAAAATAATATGGACTACTTAAATATGGACTATTTGTATAGCTGATGTAACATCAGAATGTTAATCAGTATTCTCTGGCCAAAGGGTCCTCAAAAGGTTTTTTATTATTCTCATTGACTCTTTCTGACGTTAAATCAGCCAGACACCAAACATATTTTTATGCTGTACATTTATCTGGCCCTAAATTTATCTGGTACTAAATTTTGAACATTCTATACCTAATGAATCCTTCTTGTTATGTCAGCCATACAGTAGTCCATGTTTAAATTACTGAACTTATTTCAGGCCAAAGAGAATAAATCTTGAACTTTCTAAACATACTGATTGACTCCATCAGCCAGACAGCTTTCCATGCTGACCATATTTCTGGCCAAAGAGTCCTCGATATTGAAATTTTTCGACGTACGGAATTCCGTAATTGACCTACTGAAAATATTTCTTGCTGAATAGTTGTAAAATGATAACTTACCATATATTCTCATAGACTATCCAATGTTAAATCAGCCAAAGAGTTGTCCATATTTGACCTGCTGAACATATTTCAGCCAAAGAGTCCTTTGATTTGATATTGATTTTTCAAAACATTCAAATTGACCTCATGATGTTATGTCAGTCTTAAGGAAGTCCGTAATTGACCTACTGCAGATATTATTGGCCAAGGGTTGTAAAATTGCAACATACTATATATTCTCATAGACTCTTTATGATGTTAAATCAGCCACACAGCAGTCCATATTTGACCTACTGAACATATTGCTGGCCAAAGAGTCTTTCTACTTTCATTGAATCCTAATGTTACATCAGTCAAACAATAGTCAATATATGATCTATTGAACTTATCTCTGGCCTAAGGACCCTCAAAATATTTCTCATGAACTCATAGACTCTTTCTGATGTTACCTCGTCTATACTGTAGTCCATATTTGACATACTGAATATATATCTGGCCATAAAGTGCTCGATCTTAAACATTTTGTAAATACCCTTTGCCTCCTCCTAATGTTAAATCAGCCAGACAGTAGTCCACATTTGACTTGTTGAACATATTTCAGCCAAAGAGTCCTTGATAGGGATTTTTCTAAACATTCAAATTGACTTCTTATGATGTTACGTCAGTCGTACAGAACTCCATAATTGACCTACTTGAACATATTACTGGCCAAAGGGTTGTAAAATGGCAACATACTATATATTCTCATAGACTCTTTCTTGATCTTGAACATTCTATACTTAATTAATCCTTCTGATGTAACATCAGCCAGACAGTAGTCCATATTTGTCCTAATGAACTGCCCAAAGAGTCCTCGACATTGAACTTTTTACACATCCTCATTGACTACTTCTGATTTTTCTTCAGCATTATTGCCCAGAGATTGTCCACCTACCTATTGCTTCATTGACACTTCAGATAAAAAGCGGGCATTCCAGGGTTCTCAGGATGCTTAGAACACATCAATGTTATCTGGCAACGAATTCAGTCAGCTAAAAAGGAGAGGAAGGAGCTCCATGTGACATTCCTGGATTTGGCTAATGTATATGGTTCAGTGCCACATGAGCTTCTTTGGGCAGCATTTGATTTTTTCAGAGTTCCAATGTCAATAACAAATTTAGTGAAAGCCTATTTTGGAGATTTGCAATTTAGTTTCTCAACTCCAAAATTCAGCACTGCATGGTAATGCTTAGAGTTTGGAATAATGACAGGATGCACCATTTCTACACTGGCTTTTACCATGGCAATGGAAGTAATCATTAGGCCATCAAGATGGGTAGTAGGAGGAGAGCGCTTGGGCACTGACTGTGTACGAGGTTTCTTTGACAACAGTGGATAAGCTGGAAGCGTTAATAAGTACATCAGGAAATGGTTGGGAGTTCCACGCTGCCTCAGCAGAGTGGGACTTTATAGTAAAGGAATATTGCAGCTGCCAGTCTCTGCTTTAACCGAGGAGTAGTTTAGTAGAGTCACGCGACAAATGTGTGAGGGAGGCAGCCCCTGTATTAAAAACTGGTAGAAAGTTGTCAGCAAACAAATCTATAGTAGAGGCAAAGGCTGACCTTCAAATTGGTGATATCGTGGGACAGGTACAGCATGGAAGAGGGGGTTTTGAGCTCAGTTTAGCTCCTCCTAAATTGCACCTGCTCAAAGGAGGGAAGCTGGTAGTCAACGTGCGAAAGCAGGAGGAGAGGATGAGGTGTATAAAGGCCATTTCCCATGCCAAGCAGGGAGAGTGGATGAGATGGGAGAGTGTGGAACAACGCAAGATGGGCTGGCAGGACCTTTGGTCAATGGAAGAGAGTAGGATCAGTTTCCTTATTAGGTCAACATATGATGTTCTCCCATCACCGCAGAACCTAAACCTCTGGGTAGGAGAGGATCCCTCTTGTCCTTTGTGTTCATCAATTGCCACATTAAGGCACATTTTGACAGGATGTAAGGTGGCTCTTAGCCATTGTCGGTTTACTTGGCGCCATGACCAAGCACTGCGATGTTTGGCTTTAGCATTGGAAGGCAAGCGTAGTATGGCCAATAAGTTGCCGCCTGTTCTAGCAAAACATTACACGCAAGAAGACAATATTCCTCCGCCCAGGCGAGCAACCACCAAGAAAAGGTGTTAACACCAATTCTCGCCCAGGACAACTGGAAGCTGCTAGGGACTGGAAGATGCTGGCTGATCTTGATCAACGGCTTATTGTTCCACCTGAGATTGCCACCACTAACCTACGGCCAGATATTGTTTTGTGGTCTGGATCAGCACGCATTGTTCAACTGATAGAGTTAGAAGTGCCATGGGAGGATGCGGTAGATGAGGCATATGAGAGGAGGAAACTGTGGTATGCTCATCTGGCCATCGAAGCAGAACAGCGAGGATGGAGAGTCCAGGTTTATCCAGTGGAAGTGGGTTGTCGAGGTTTTGTGGCACACTCTACAACCCGGTTCCTCAGAGACGTCGGATTCAGTGGCCAAGAGTTGCGTCGTACAGTAAAGAACTTACTGTGGCAACTGGCTGTGGTTGAGACGCAAAGATTCTAGCTGGCTGCCCAGCTAACAATTTTATGTTCTGGGAACGTTCTAGGAACGTTAGTTTTTGGTTCCCAGAACGTTCTGGGAACGTTCCCAGAATGTTCCCTATTGGTTCTCCAGGAAAGTTTTCTTAACGTAAATAGAACGTCCCCTTAAGGTTAGGGGAACGTTCCGGGAACCTATTCGGAAAATGAAACCTAAAAAAACCTGCAGGGAACGTTCCTGGAACGTTCTTGTTTGGTTCCCAAAAAATAACCAAATGGGAACCAAATGGGAACCATACGGGAACGTTAGGGGAACGTTCTGTGTTTGCTGGGTGACAGGCCGCCATGCTACGGTTTCGTAGAATTCTTGAAAAACTTGAAGAGTCTGTTGGTTTATTTCTATAGGTTGTATAGTATTTACAGTCATTACGTTCCTGTGTATATTGCATGAATGACGGGTGGTTGGACAGATATTGTGTTTTGCGGTAGGTGGTATGCCATACGGAACCGTTACCACTGAAACTGCATTAACGCACCAGTGGGGCTCGACAGCCTTAGTCAAACGGGTTGGCGCGTATGGTTGGGTTGCGGAGAGATTGTGAGATTGTGGTTAGGTCTCAGCAGCAGGAGGGATGTAGTGGTCAGTAAGCTGGGCTGAGTTGAGTGGGGGACGGAGGGGGGTGGCTCTGGGACGCCAGAGTCCCTGTCGAGCCCTCTTGAGGTGTCGTGGGCTAGTCGACGAAACACTGAGGATGGAAGGTGCCCACTTGAAGACCCTAGATATGTCCCCTACTCGGCTCAATCCAGACGGTTGTCGTGCTGGTCCACTAGGGAGACCACACTGTAGTTGCAGCCGTCGTGTGTGCTGACGCGCCAAGTACACTGCAGCCGTTAACGCCGGACAGAAGGGGAGTCACACCACCATATGGAAAGAAGCGTAGATGGATGTAGAAGCATAGTTTACTGTGAAGCTACGTCTTAGTGTTGCTTATCTTGACGAAAGCCATATACAAATCAGCATTCTCATAGACACATAGACTCATAGACTCTCATATTCTCATAGACTCTTTCTGATGTTTAATCAGCTAGAGACATGTCCATATTTGACCTGCTGAACATATTTCTGGCCAAAGAGTTCTCAATCTTGAACTTTCTACTTTCACTGAATCCTTCTGATGTTACATAAGTCATAAGTCCTTGATATAGATTTTTCTATACATTCTCTCTTACGTCTATATATCTATTGAACATATCTCTGGCCTAAGGATCCTCAATATATTTTTTACTGTATGAACTCATAGACTCCTTCTGATGTTACCTCAGCCATAGTGTAGTCCATATTTAACCTACTGTACATATTTCTGGCCCAAGGACACTCGACCTTGAACATTCTATACATAATGATTCCTTTTGATGTTACGTCAGCCATACAGTAGTCCATATTTGAACTAATAAACATATTACTGGCCAAATAGTACTTTATATTGAAGTTTCTACACATTCTCATTGACTACTTCAGATGATACGTTAGCCAGCCTGTATTTGACCCATTGAAAAAAACTCTGGCCAAAGAGTTCACAAAGGGTAACTTACTATATATCCTCATAGGCTCCTTTTGATGTTAATTCAGTCACACAGTTTTCCATATTTAACCTACTATACATATTTCTGGCCAGAGAGTACTCGATATTCAACTTTCTATACATTATATTTGACCCATTGAACATATTTCTGGCCAAAGGGTCCCCAAAACACCACATATTTCATAGACTCTTTCTTGTGTTAAGTCAGCAAGAGAGTTGTCCATATTTGACCTGCTGACCATATTTTTGGCCAAAGAGTCCACAATCTTGAACTTTCTACTGTCATTGAATCCTTCTGATGTTACATCAGTCATACATTTATTAGTCATACATCCATTTATGATCTATTGAACATATCTCTGGCCCAAGGATCCTCAAAATGTTTTTTACTATATAAACTCATAGACTCTTTCTGATGTTACGTCGGCCATACTGTAGTCCATATTTACCTGCTGTACATATTTCTGGTCAAAAAGTACTTGATCTTGAACATTCTATACATAATGACTTCTTCTGGTGTTATGTCAGCTATACCGTAGTCCATTTTTAAACTATTAAACATGTTTATGGCCAAAGAGTCCTCGATCTTGAAATTTTACACATTCTCATTGACTACTTCTGATGTTTCTTCAGGCAGCCTATTTTTTTTTTTTTTTTTTTTTTTACTTTATTGTGTATACACACAAAAGAAAAGAAAAAAAAACAGAGAAAAAAAAACAAAACAAAAAAAACAAAAAAAACATGAACTTTGTCCTGAGACTGGGCTTCATACATTATTTACAATCAACAACATAAACAAATTAAGGCATAGGCTTATGTCCTATTTCAAAAAGTCAATAACAGAACCCCATCTTCTTTCAAAAACTGAGGTTTTTAATTGTAGTTGTGCTGTCAACCGTTCCATTAAATAAACGTCTTATCTTTTGTATTGTGAAACGGTGGGTGGCTCAGGTTTTAACCAACAGATTGTTATCATTTTCCTTGCAGTCATAGGCAGCCTATTTTTGACCCATTAAAAATATTTCTGGCCAAAGGGAACTTACCATATATTCTCATAGACTCTTTCTCATGTTAAATTAGCCAGAAAATTGTCCATATTTGACCTGCTGAACATATCTCTGGCTTAAGGTTCCTCAAAATGTTTTTACTATATAAACTCATAGACTCCTTCTGATGTTTTGTACACACACATTGCCTCCGTCTAATGTTAAACCAGACAGAAAGACTTGCTGAACATATCTGCATACATCTGCAACATAGCAACATTCTGCCAAAGAGTCCTGGATATTGATTTTTCTATACATTCTCATTGACTCCTTATAGAAGTCCGTAATTGGCCTACTGAAAATATTTCTGGCCAAACGGTTGTCAAAAGGCAACATACTATATATTCTCACAGACTCTTTCTGATGTTAAATAAGCCAGAAAAATATTTCATGCCAACGAATCCTCGATATTGAACTTTCTACACATTCTCATTGACTACTTCTGATATTACGTAAGCAAGCCTACATTTGACCCATTGAAAATTCTTCTTGCCAAAAATATTCTTTCTGTTGTTAAATCAGCCAGACAGTAGTCCATATTTGACCTACTGTACATATTTCTGGCCCAAGAGTACTCAATCTTGATCATTCTATACATACTTCAAGACTCTTTCTGATGTTATTTCAGTCATACAATATTCCATATTTGATCCATTGAAAATATCTCTGGCTAAAGGGTCCTAAAAAGGGCTTTTACTATATAAATTCATAGACTCCTTCTGATGTTACCTCAGCCATACAGGAGTCCATTTTTACCTACTGAACATATTTCTTGCCAAAGAGTACTCGATCTTGAATATTTTGTACATAGTCATTGTTCAAGATCAAGTACTTTTTGACAAGAAATATATGCAGCAGGTCAAATATGTACAACTGTCTTGCTGACTTAACATCAGGAGTCTATGAGTTTATATATTTAAAAACCTTTTATGGACCCTTTGGTCAATTCAATAGGTCATATATGGACATTTGTACAACTAATATAACATCAGAAGAATGTGTGTTGAAAGTTCAAGATTGAGGGCTGTTTATCAAAAAATATGTTCAGCAGGTTAAATATGGACTTCTGTATGGCTGACGTAACATCAAAAGGAGTCTGTGAGTCTATAAAGTAAAAAAAAAAAAAAAAAAATTTGAGGACCCTTTGGCCAGAAATACTAAATGTCCAATTGTTCAACATCGGAAGGAGTCATTCTGGCAGCTCAGGATAAAGTACTTTTTGTCCAAAAATATTTTCAGTTGGTATTATATGGACTACTGCTGATGTAACATCAGAATGAGTCAATGAGTTTCTATAGAAGATTCAAGCTCACGTACTCTTTGGGCAAATATATATTCATCGGGTCAAATATGGACTACTGTCTGACTGACTTAACATCAGAAAAAGTCTATGATAATATATCGTACGGTTCCATTTGACAACCCTTTGGCCAGAAATATGTTTAGTGGTTAAATTACAGACATATGTATGGCTTACGTGGCATCAGAAGGAGTCTATGAACTAATATAGTCCCAACAAAGGGACATGTTGAGGTCCCTTGTGGCCAGAAATATGTTTAATAGATCAGATATGGACTATTTTATGACTGATGTAACATCAGAAGGAGTCAATGAGTATGCATGGAATGTGTAAGATCTTGTACTCTTTGGCCAGAAACATGTTTAGTAGGTTAAATATGGACTACCATTCGGCTGAGGTAACATCAGAAGGAGTAATTATGTAAAGAATGTTCAAGATCAAGTACTTCTTGGAACAGAAATATATACAGTAGGTCAAAAATGGTCTACTCTCTGGCTGATTTAACATTAGAAAAAGTCTATGAGAATATATAGTATGTTGCCTTTTGAGAACTCTTTGCCTAGAATATGTTCAGTAGGTCAAATATGGACTACTGTATGGCTGAGAAAACATAGCAATGAGACATTATGTAAAGAATGCTCAAGATTGAGTACTCTTGTGCCAGATCTAAAATAGGTCAAATATGGACTGCTGTCTGCCTGATTTAACATCAGAAAGAGTCTATGAGAATATACAGTAAGATACCTTTTGGGGACCCTTTGGCCAGAAATAAGATTAATGGGTCAAATGCTGAAGTAACATCAGAAGTAGTCAATGAGAATTTGTGGAAAGTTCAATAGCAAGGATGCTTTGGCCTTCTGGTTGTTACGTCAGCCATACAGCTGTCCATATTCATCCTAATAAACTAATATTTCAATATGTTTATTAGGAAAAATATTGACTGCTGTATGGCTGACGTAATGTCAGGAGTCATTTTTGTAGGTATAGAATGTTCAAGATCATCTACTCTTGGGCCAGAAATATGTACAGAAGGTCAAATATGGATTACTAAATAGACAATATCGAGGACTCTTTGGCCAGAAATATGTACAGTAGGTCAAATATGGATTACTAAATAGACAATATTGTGGACTCTTTGGCCAGAAATGTGTTAATTAGGACAAATATGGACTGCTATATGGCTGACGTAACATCAGAAAAAGTCTATAAGAATATATAGTATGTATGTTCAGTAGGTCAATTACAGACTTGTCTATGGCTGACGTAACATCAGAAGAAGTTAATGAGAATGTATAGAAGTTCATGATCGAGGATTGTTTGGCCAGATATATTGAATATATATATATTCAGTAGGTCAAATATGGACTACTGTCTTGCTGATTTAACATCAGAAAGAGTCTTTGAGAATATATTGTAAGTTGCCTTTTGGGGACCCTTTGGTCAGAAATATTTTCAATGGGCCAAATACGGGCTGGATGATGTAACATAAGTAGTCAATTAGAATGTGTATAAAGTTCAATATCGAGGTCAATCAGTATGTGTAGAAAGGTCAAATTTGAGGACTTTTTAGCAAGAATTATATTCAATAGGTTTAAAATGTACTGCTGAATGGCTGAGGTAACATCAAATAGGAGTCATTATATATAGAATGTTCATGATCTTTTTGGCCAAAAATATATTCAGTAGGTCAATTATAGACTACTGTCTGGCTGATTTAACATCAGAAAGAGTCTTTGAGAATATGTAGTAAGTTGCCTTTTGGGGACCATTTGGCCAGAAATATTTTCAATGGGCCAAATACAGGCTGGCTGACGTAACATCAAAAGTAGTTAATGAGAATGTATAGAAAGTTCAATATCGAGTACTTTCTGGCCAGAGATATGTTCATCATGTTAAATATGGAGTACTGTATGGCTGAGGTAACATCATAAAGAGTCTATGAGAATATGCCTTTTGGGGACCATTTGGCCAGAAATATTTTCAATGAGTCAAATATAGTCTGGCTGACGTAACAACAGTAGTCAATGATATTTTGTAGAAAGTTTAATATTGAGTACTCTTTGGCCAGAAATATTAACATTTTGTCAAATATGGACTACTGTATGGCTGACGTAACATCAGGAGTCCATGAATTTCTACAGTAAAAATATTTTTTTGAGGACCCTTTGGCCAGAAATATGTTCTTTAAGTCCAACGTGATCTCATGAGAATACGTGTGTATTTTACGTTAAGTGTAGTTCTACCACACGTACATTTACTTACGTTTTGTACACTTAGAAACGTATAATACTGACGTATTTACAGCACTAAAACGTAAAATATTTACGTATTGACAGCACAAAAACGTAAATTATTTACGTATGGACTCTACCGACGTACAAATTTGTACCTTTTCCTATTTATGCTTATTAAAATCGTGGCATTAATGTTTTGACTCTTGCTTTCAACTGTCTTATCAATTACCTTTTCAGTCGCATTTATTAAATGCAGTTTACTCATTTAAGAAATAATATTTCACTCTGTTCGTGCCTTCTGCTGCAAACTCGTTTCAGAGGATTAGCCTACGTTAATTTACATTGTGTTAAACAAGACTACACTTTAAACCCTTTAAAATAACATTACCTTCTTAATTTTTTAACCATTTTGTAATATAGTTTATTTACCGTGAGACACAAAATGCGTTTTCTCCTATAGAACCATAATACACCAAAACACAACATAAATTCACAAAAGACATTTTATTAGCTTGATGTAATCCACATCTTTAGAATCCATACGTTTGCAAGAAACAGATCCAAATTCAGCCCTTTATCCAGCGATTTTCATCTCCATTCTCATCACCGACCGTAAACGTCAAGTCCCGCGCTCGTGATGAATTCAAATTCAAAAAATGCGCCCTGAAGAAGCGTTACGACATGTTTTACGGCAGGGATATCAAACGCTCATTGGCTCTCGCCCTCTCGCCTGCTTCGTCACAAATTGCGAAATTCCGTGTTCCAGCCGGTGCGCAACATTTAAAATGAAGAAGCGCGCGCGCCTTCACAGTGCGAGCCGAAACCGGATTAACATTTTCATGGATTAATAACTTAAATTCTACTCAGAGAGGACTGCGTCTGCGACTGCAACACATGACGTGAACGACTTTTGTTACCGGTTTTGACATTTTTTCGCAATAAATAAATTATTGTGATTATAATTGTCTGTCTGTTATGTTTTTCTTCATAATTGTAACGTTAGCCTACGTAGTTTTAAGGAATGGTTATGGGTAGGTTTAGGGGTAAATTAGGAGTAGGATTAGTGGCTCAAAATATATTTTAATGCTATATTGTTAATAAAACTGCCATTTCCCTACACACCTCTGCCCATTACGTTTTATCCTTTTTATATTATGTATAAAATGGGTATGTTTAGGTTTAGAAGTAGGGTTAAGGGATCTCACATTTATCTATAAAATGGTAAAAGGGAAATTATACAGATATGAAATATACGTAAACAGTTAACGTTTTGTAGCGGAAAAAACGTAATTATATTACGTTTAAATGTTGCAGATACGTCCATATTATACGTTTCAGGATCTATGAAACGTACAAAAAGTACGTTTTCTATCTTTGAAAAAAACGTATTAATACTTACGTATTAACAGTGAGACCAGGCTGTTAGGTCACATATGGACAACTGTATGACTGGTATAACATCAAAAGGAGTCTATGAGAATATGCCTTTTGGGGACCATTTGGCCAGAAATATTTTCAATGGACCAAATACAGGCTGGCTGACGTAACATCAAAATGAGTCAATGAGAATGTATAGAAAGTTCAATATCAAGTACGGCCAGAAAGGCCAGAAATATGTTCATCATGTTAAATATGGACAACTGTATTGCTGACTTAACACCAGGAGTCCATGAGTTCATATAGTTAAAAAAAAAATTGAGGTCCCTTTGGCCAGAAACATGTTCATTAGGTCAAATATGGACTGCTGTATGACTGAGGTAATATCAGAAGGTGCCTATATATATAGAATACATAGAATACTCCTTGGCCAGAAATATGTGCAGTAGGTTAAATATGGACTACTGTATGGCTGAGGTAACATCAGAAAGAGTCTATGAGAATATATAGCAAGTTGCCTTTTGGGGACCCATTGGTCAGAAATATTTTCAATGGGTCAAATATAGTCTGGCTGGCGTAACAACAGTACGTATATGCAGAAACAATATGTAGAAAGTTCAATATCGAGTACTCTTTGGCCAGAAATATGTTCATTAGGTCAAATATGGACTACTGTATGGCTAACGTAGCACCAGAAGTAGTCTATGAGTTCATATAGTAACAAAACATTTTGAGGACCCTTTGGCGAGAGATATGTTCAATAGATCTGATATGGACTACTGCATGGCTGAGGTAACATCATAAAGATTCTATGAGAATAATTAGTAAGTTGCCCTAACCCTAACCCTAACCCAATAGGTTAAAAATTGACTACTGTATGACTGAGGTATATTCATAAGGAGTGCTTGTGTATAGAATGTTCAATAACAAGTACTTTTTGAACAGAAATATGTTCAGTAGGACAAATATGGACTACTGTCTGGCTGATTTAACATCAGAAAGAGTCTTTGAGAGTATGTAGTAAGTTGCCTTTTGGAGACCATTTGGCCAGAAAAATTTTCAACAGGCTTGGCTGACTTAACACAAAAGTAGTCAATGAGAATGTATAGAAAGTTCAATATCGAGTACTCCTTGGCCAGAAATATGTGCAGTAGGTTAAATATGGACTACTGTATGGCTGAGGTAACATCAGACAGAGTTATATGCACTTTGTTTCATTGCAATGCATTCAAGAACAAACTCATTCCGTAGTGCGTTGAAGAGATGTGCAATGCAGTCTACTGTTGCATGGCATTGCATATACGATCAAGCGTTGTGTATTGAAGAATAAGTGAAATGCCTATTTTGCATTGCAATGCATTCAAGTACTAACTCATTCTGAAATGCGTTGAAGAGATGTGCAATGTAATCTGCTCTTACATAGCATTGCACAGACGATCAAGCGTTGTGCATTGAAGAAAACCATAAAAGTTATATGCTATTTCACGAGTTCACACTTACAAATAAGTCAGATAGAATAAATGCGTATTTTTGGCGTGCTGTCCGAGGAGAGGGCTCCGAGTTAGGTATTCGGCCCGAACCCAGAGCACCCCCCCGTATTCCTGGCTGTGAAATAAATAAATAAGATAGGCCAAGAGTGAGGAGTCGGGGTGGTGGAGGGATGCTGAAACTGTCAAGGAATGTTAGGTGAGTTGACAGAGTAAATATTTATTTGCTCCTTCTCGTGCTGATAGGGTAGACATGGTAATTGTTTGATGACCAGTTGATTGGAATGATTATTTGAACGTGCTCCTCCCGAACTTTGTTTATAAAACATCATTTGTTTCATTGCAATGCATTCAAGAACTAACTAATTCTTTAGTGTTTTGAAGAGATGTACAATGCAATCTGCTCTTACATGTCATTGCACAGACGATCAAGCGTTGTGCATTGAAGAAACCCTAAAAGTCATATTAACTGTTTCATTGTAATGCATTCAAGAACTAACTCATTCCGAAATGCATTGAAGAGATGTGTAATGTAATCTGCTATGCATCGCATTGCACAGACGATCAAGCGTTTTGCATTGAAGAAAACCATAAAAGTCATATGCACTGTTTCATTGTAATGCATTCAAGAACTTCCTCATTGCGAAATGCGTTGAAGAGATGTGTACTGTAATCTGCTATGCATCGCATTGCACATACGATCAAGCTTTGTGCATTGAAGAAAATCATAAAAGTCATTTGCAATTTGTTTCTTTGCAATGCATTCAAGAACTAACTAATTCTGTAGTGTGTTGAAGAGATGTTCATTGCCTTGCACATACGATCAAGCGCTGTGCATTGAAGAATAAGTAAAATGCACTTTGTTTCATTGCAATGCATTCAAGAACTAACTAATTCTTTAGTGTTTTGAAGAGATGTACAATGCAATCTGCTCTTACATGTCATTGCACAGACGATCAAGCGTTGTGCATTGAAGAAACCCTAAAAGTCATATTAACTGTTTCATTGTAATGCATTCAAGAACTAACTCATTCCGAAATGCATTGAAGAGATGTGTAATGTAATCTGCTATGCATCGCATTGCACAGAGGATCAAGCGTTTTGCATTGAAGAAAACCATAAAAGTCATATGCACTGTTTCATTGTAATGCATTCAAGAACTTCCTCATTGCGAAATGCGTTGAAGAGATGTGTACTGTAATCTGCTATGCATCGCATTGCACATACGATCAAGCTTTGTGCATTGAAGAAAATCATAAAAGTCATTTGCAATTTGTTTCTTTGCAATGCATTCAAGAACTAACTTATTCTGTAGTGTGTTGAAGAGATGTTCATTGCCTTGCACATACGATCAAGCGCTGTGCATTGAAGAATAAGTAAAATGCACTTTGTTTCATTGCAATGCATTCAAGAACTAACTCAATCCAAAATGCGTTGAAGAGATGTGCAATGTAATCTGCTATGCATTGCATTGCACAAACGATCAAGCTTTGTGCATTGAAGAAAATGATAAAAGTCATATGCAATTTGTTTCTTTGCAATGCATTCAAGAACTAACTAATTCTGTAGTGTGTTGAAGAGATGTTCATTGCCTTGCACATACGTTCAAGCGCTGTGCATTGAAGAATAAGTAATATACACTTTGTTTCATTGCAATGCATTCAAGAACTAACTCATTCCGAAATGCGTTGAAGAGATGTGCAATTTAATCTGCTATGCATTGCATTGGACAAACGATCAAGCGTTTTGCCTGGAAGATAACAAGAAAAGTCATATGCACTTTGTTTCATCACAATGCATTCAAGAACCAACTCATTCCGTAGTGGGTTCAAGAGATTTTCAATGCAATCTACTTATGCATAGCTTTGCACATACGATCAAGAGTTGTGCAATGAAGAATAACATAAGTAATATGCACTTTGTTGCATTGCAATGCATTCAAGATCTAACTCAATCCGAAATGCGTTGAAGAGATGTGCAATTCAATCTGCTATTGCATTGCATTTGCACATACGATCCAGCATTGTGCTTTGAAGAAAATCATAAAAGTCATAAGCAATTTGTTTTTTTTGCAATGCATTCAAGAACTTTCTAATTCCGTAGTGTGTTGAAGAGATGTACAATGCAATCTGCTCTTGCATAGCATTGCACAGACGATCACGCGTTATGCATTGAAGAATAAGTAATATGCACTTGCGTTGCAATGCATTCAAGAACTATCTAATTCCGTAGTGTGTTGAAGAGATGTTCAATGCAATCTGCTTATGCATAGCATTGCACATACGATCAAGCGGTGTGCATTGAAGAATAACATAAGTAATATGCACTTTGATGCTTTGCAATGCATTAAAACTCATTCCGAAGTGCGTTGGAGAGATGTGCAATGCAATCTGCTGTTGTATTGCACTGCACATACGATCCAGCGTTGTGCTTTGAAGAAAATCATAAAAGTCATAAGCAATTTTTTTTTTGCAATGCATTCAAGAACTAAATAATTCCGTAGTGTGTTGAAGAGATGTACAATGCAATCTGCTCTTGCATAGCATTGCACAGACGATCGAGCGTTGTGCATTAAAGAATTATATATAAGTTAATATGCACTTTGTTGTATTGCAATGGATTCAAGAATTAATTCCGAAAAGCGTTGAAGACATATGCAATGAAATCTGTCATGCTTTGCATTGAACATACGACAGAGCTTTGTGCATTGAAGAATAACACAAGTAGTTTGCACTTTGTCATTCAAGATCTAACTCATTCCGAAGTGAGTTGAAGAGATGTGCAATGCAATCAGCTGTTGCATTACATTGCATACGATCAAGCGTTGTGCAAAGAAAAAAAATATGCACTTTTTTGCATTGCAATGCATTCAAGAAATAACTCATTCCGAAATGCGTTGAAGAGATGTGCAATGCAATCTGCTATGCATCGCATTGTACATACGATCCAGCTTTGTGCATTGAAGAATAACAATTAAAGTCATGTGCACTGTTTCATTGTAATGCATTCAAGAACTTCCTCATTGCGAAAAGCGTTGAAGAGATGTGTACTGTAATCTGCTATGCATCGCATTGCACATACGATCAAGCTTTGTGCATTGAAGAAAATCATAAAAGTCATTTGCAATTTGTTTCTTTGCAATGCATTCAAGAACTAACTAATTCTGTAGTGTGTTGAAGAGATGTTCATTGCCTTGCACATACGATCAAGCGCTGTGCATTGAAGAATAAGTAAAATGCACTTTGTTTCATTGCAATGCATTCAAGAACTAACTCATTCCAAAATGCGTTGAAGAGATGTGCAATGTAATCTGCTATGCATTGCATTGCACAAACGATCAAGCTTTGTGCATTGAAGAAAATGATAAAAGTCATATGCAATTTGTTTCTTTGCAATGCATTCAAGAACTAACTAATTCTGTAGTGTGTTGAAGAGATGTTCATTGCCTTGCACATACGTTCAAGCGCTGTGCATTGAAGAATAAGTAATATACACTTTGTTTCATTGCAATGCATTCAAGAACTAACTCATTCCGAAATGCGTTGAAGAGATGTGCAATGTAATCTGCTATGCATTGCATTGGACAAACGATCAAGCGTTTTGCCTGGAAGATAACAAGAAAAGTCATATGCACTTTGTTTCATCACAATGCATTCAAGAACCAACTCATTCCGTAGTGGGTTCAAGAGATTTTCAATGCAATCTACTTATGCATAGCTTTGCACATACGATCAAGAGTTGTGCAATGAAGAATAACATAAGTAATATGCACTTTGTTGCATTGCAATGCATTCAAGATCTAACTCAATCCGAAATGCGTTGAAGAGATGTGCAATTCAATCTGCTATTGCATTGCATTTGCACATACGATCCAGCATTGTGCTTTGAAGAAAATCATAAAAGTCATAAGCAATTTGTTTTTTTTGCAATGCATTCAAGAACTTTCTAATTCCGTAGTGTGTTGAAGAGATGTACAATGCAATCTGCTCTTGCATAGCATTGCACAGACGATCACGCGTTATGCATTGAAGAATAAGTAATATGCACTTGCGTTGCAATGCATTCAAGAACTATCTAATTCCGTAGTGTGTTGAAGAGATGTTCAATGCAATCTGCTTATGCATAGCATTGCACATACGATCAAGCGGTGTGCATTGAAGAATAACATAAGTAATATGCACTTTGATGCTTTGCAATGCATTAAAACTCATTCCGAAGTGCGTTGGAGAGATGTGCAATGCAATCTG
Source organism: Tiaroga cobitis (assembly GCA_030578255.1). Classification (NCBI taxonomy): domain Eukaryota; kingdom Metazoa; phylum Chordata; class Actinopteri; order Cypriniformes; family Leuciscidae; genus Tiaroga; species Tiaroga cobitis. The sequence goes on from CM060605.1 coordinate 10,886,502, forward strand.
CTGTTGTATTGCACTGCACATACGATCCAGCGTTGTGCTTTGAAGAAAATCATAAAAGTCATAAGCAATTTTTTTTTTGCAATGCATTCAAGAACTTAATAATTCCGTAGTGTGTTGAAGAGATGTACAATGCAATCTGCTCTTGCATAGCATTGCACAGACGATCGAGCGTTGTGCATTAAAGAATTATATATAAGTTAATATGCACTTTGTTGTATTGCAATGGATTCAAGAATTAATTCCGAAAAGCGTTGAAGACATATGCAATGAAATCTGTCATGCTTTGCATTGAACATACGACAGAGCTTTGTGCATTGAAGAATAACACAAGTAGTTTGCACTTTGTCATTCAAAATCTAACTCATTCCGAAGTGAGTTGAAGAGATGTGCAATGCAATCAGCTGTTGCATTACATTGCATACGATCAAGCGTTGTGCAAAGAAAAAAAATTAATATGCACTTTTTTGCATTGCAATGCATTCAAGAAATAACTCATTCCGAAATGCGTTGAAGAGATGTGCAATGCAATCTGCTATGCATCGCATTGTACATACGATCCAGCTTTGTGCATTGAAGAATAACAATTAAAGTCATGTGCACTTTGTTACATTGCAGTTGATTCAAGAATGAACTCATTCCGAAATTCGTTGAAGAGATGTGCAATGCAAATCTGCTCTTGCATAGAATTGCACAGACGATCACGCGTTATGCATTGAAGAATAAGTAATATGCTCTTTGTTGCATTGCAATGCATTCAAGAAGTTACTCATTCCGTAGTGCGTTGAAGAGATGTTAAATTGCATTGCATTGCTTATGCATTGCATTGCATATACGATCAAGCGTTGTGCATTGAAGAATAAGTAATATGCACTTTGTTTCATTGCAATGCATTCAAGAACTAACTCATTCCGAAGTGCGTTGAAGAGATGTGCAATGCAATCTGCTGTTCATTGCCTTACATATGCGATCAAGGATTGCGCAATGAAGAAAATAATAAAAGTCATATGCAATGTGTTTCATTGCAATGCATTCAAGAACCAACTCATTCCGAAATGTGTTGAAGTGATGTACAATGCAACCTGCTATGCATTGCAACGCACAAATGATCAAACGTTGTGCATTGAAGAAAACCATAAAAGTCATATGCACTTTGTTTCAGTGCAATGCATTCAAGAACCAACTCATTCCGTAGTGTGTTCAATATGCTTATGCATAGCATTGCAAATATCATCAAGCGTTGTGCATTGAAGAATCACATAAGTAATATTTACTTTGATGCATTGCAATGCATTAAAGAACTAACTATTTCCGTAGTGCGCTGAAGACATGTGCATCTGCTCTTTCAATACAACCAAGCGTTTTGCATTGAAGAATAATGTTTAAGCTATACCTTTTGCATTGCAATTTCTACAAGATCTAACTCGTTTCGATATGCATTAAGAGATAACAGTAGTTGCATTTCATCACATAAATATATTTAACGTATTACTCTGTGAAATTAAAAGATAACATCTGACACATGACAATGTGATTTCGCATTACATTGTGTATGAAGGAAAACATTGCATTAGCTGTTGAAATGTCAACCCACAACATATATTATTATACAATTTAACTAATTCATTTGTATACTTGACGAGAAAACATTATATGAGCAGTTGCTTTAAAATGCAATAATTAACTCATTCCGGTGTGCAACGAAGAGATTAATTAATGTGCATTGAACACGACCATACTTTGTGCATTGTAGATTGAAATGTTAGATTGCAATGCATGTAAGAGTATGGACACTTGGGTCAGAAAAATGTTCAGTAGGTCAGATACGGAGTACTGCATTGCTGATGTAACATCAGGAGTCAATGGATACGTATAGAAAGTTCAAGATTGAGTAAAGTTTGACCAGAAAAATATTTTAAAAGTATATTTATCTAGCTGATGTGACATCAGGAGGTCAATGAGAGTGTATAGTGAGTTAATGTTCAAGGACTGTCTGACTATAGTCTATGAGTATATATAGTAATTTAACTTTTGAGGAACCTGTCCAGAAATATTTTCAATGGGTCAAATAAAGACTGGCTGAAATAGCATCAGAGAGTCAATAAAGAGCACAAACGCAATAAATAGCAATAAAGAGTCAATAAGAAAGTTAAATTGACAGTACTCTTTGACCAGTTTAGTGGGTCACAAATGGACTAATGTAATCAGATGGAATCAGTGAATAAGTTAATGTTCAAGGAAGCTTTGGCCAAAAAATAATATGGACTACTTAAATATGGACTATTTGTATAGCTGATGTAACATCAGAATGTTAATCAGTATTCTCTGGCCAAAGGGTCCTCAAAAGGTTTTTTATTATTCTCATTGACTCTTTCTGACGTTAAATCAGCCAGACACCAAACATATTTTTCTGGCCCTAAATTTATCTGGTACTAAATTTTGAACATTCTATACCTAATGAATCCTTCTTGTTATGTCAGCCATACAGTAGTCCATGTTTAAATTACTGAACTTATTTCAGGCCAAAGAGAATAAATCTTGAACTTTCTAAACATACTGATTGACTCCATCAGCCAGACAGCTTTCCATGCTGACCATATTTCTGGCCAAAGAGTCCTCGATATTGAAATTTTTCGGACGTACGGAATTCCGTAATTGACCTACTGAAAATATTTCTTGCTGAATAGTTGTAAAATGATAACTTACCATATATTCTCATAGACTATCCAATGTTAAATCAGCCAAAGAGTTGTCCATATTTGACCTGCTGAACATATTTCAGCCAAAGAGTCCTTTGATTTGATATTGATTTTTCAAAACATTCAAATTGACCTCATGATGTTATGTCAGTCTTAAGGAAGTCCGTAATTGACCTACTGCAGATATTATTGGCCAAGGGTTGTAAAATTGCAACATACTATATATTCTCATAGACTCTTTATGATGTTAAATCAGCCACACAGCAGTCCATATTTGACCTACTGAACATATTGCTGGCCAAAGAGTCTTTCTACTTTCATTGAATCCTAATGTTACATCAGTCAAACAATAGTCAATATATGATCTATTGAACTTATCTCTGGCCTAAGGACCCTCAAAATATTTCTCATGAACTCATAGACTCTTTCTGATGTTACCTCGTCTATACTGTAGTCCATATTTGACATACTGAATATATATCTGGCCATAAAGTGCTCGATCTTAAACATTTTGTAAATACTCTTTGCCTCCTCCTAATGTTAAATCAGCCAGACAGTAGTCCACATTTGACTTGTTGAACATATTTCAGCCAAAGAGTCCTTGATAGTGATTTTTCTAAACATTCAAATTGACTTCTTATGATGTTACGTCAGTCGTAGAGAACTCCATAATTGACCTACTTGAACATATTACTGGCCAAAGGGTTGTAAAATGGCAACATACTATATATTCTCATAGACTCTTTCTTGATCTTGAACATTCTATACTTAATTAATCCTTCTGATGTAACATCAGCCAGACAGTAGTCCATATTTGTCCTAATGAACTGCCCAAAGAGTCCTCGACATTGAACTTTTTACACATTCTCATTGACTACTTCTGATGTTTCTTCAGCATTATTGCCCAGAGATTGTCCACCTACCTATTGCTTCATTGACACTTCAGATAAAAAGCGGGCATTCCAGGGTTCTCAGGATGCTTAGAACACATCAACGTTATCTGGCAACGAATTCAGTCAGCTAAAAAGGAGAGGAAGGAGCTCCATGTGACATTCCTGGATTTGGCTAATGTATATGGTTCAGTGCCACATGAGCTTCTTTGGGCAGCATTTGATTTTTTCAGAGTACCAATGTCAATAACAAATTTAGTGAAAGCCTATTTTGGAGATTTGCAATTTAGTTTCTCAACTCCAAAATTCAGCACTGCATGGTAATGCTTAGAGTTTGGAATAATGACAGGATGCACCATTTCTACACTGGCTTTTACCATGGCAATGGAAGTAATCATTAGGCCATCAAGATGGGTAGTAGGAGGAGAGCGCTTGGGCACTGACTGTGTACGAGGTTTCTTTGACAACAGTGGATAAGCTGGAAGCGTTAATAAGTACATCAGGAAATGGTTGGGAGTTCCACGCTGCCTCAGCAGAGTGGGACTTTATAGTAAAGGAATATTGCAGCTGCCAGTCTCTGCTTTAACCGAGGAGTGGCCATTTCCAGTCTGACCTTGTGCCAAGGTCAGACTGGAAATGACCTTAGTAGAGTCACGCGACAAATGTGTGAGGGAGGCAGCCCTTGTATTAAAAACTGGTAGAAAGTTGTCAGCAAACAAATCTATAGTAGAGGCAAAGGCTGACCTTCAAATTGGTGATATCGTGGGACAGGTACAGCATGGAAGAGGGGGTTTTGAGCTCAGTTTAGCTCCTCCTAAATTGCACAAGGAAGGCCCTGCTCAAAGGAGGGAAGCTGGTAGTCAACGTGCGAAAGCAGGAGGAGAGGATGAGGTGTATAAAGGCCATTTCCCATGCCAAGCAGGGAGAGTGGATGAGATGGGAGAGTGTGGAACAACGCAAGATGGGCTGGCAGGACCTTTGGTCAATGGAAGAGAGTAGGATCAGTTTCCTTATTAGGTCAACATATGATGTTCTCCCATCACCGCAGAACCTAAACCTCTGGGTAGGAGAGGATCCCTCTTGTCCTTTGTGTTCATCACCTGCCACATTAAGGCACATTTTGACAGGATGTAAGGTGGCTCTTAGCCATTGTCGGTTTACTTGGCGCCATGACCAAGCACTGCGATGTTTGGCTTTAGCATTGGAAGGCAAGCGTATTATGGCCAATAAGTTGCCGCCTGTTCTAGTAAAACATTACACGCAGAAGACAATATTCCTCCGCCCAGGCGAGCAACCACCAAGAAAAGGTGTTAACACCAATTCTCGCCCAGGACAACTGAAAGCTGCTAGGGACTGGAAGATGCTGGCTGATCTTGATCAACGGCTTATTGTTCCACCTGAGATTGCCACCACTAACCTACGGCCAGATATTGTTTTGTGGTCTGGATCAGCACGCATTGTTCAACTGATAGAGTTAACAGTGCCATGGGAGGATGCGGTAGATGAGGCATATGAGAGGAAGAAACTGCGGTATGCTCATCTGGCCATCGAAGCAGAACAGCGAGGATGGAGAGTCCAGGTTTATCCAGTGGAAGTGGGTTGTCGAGGTTTTGTGGCACACTCTACAACCCGGTTCCTCAGAGACGTCGGATTCAGTGGCCAAGAGTTGCGTCGCACAGTAAAAAACTTACTGTGGCAACTGGCTGTGGTTGAGACGCAAAGATTCTAGCTGGCTGCCCAGCTAACAATTTTATGTTCTGGGAACGTTCTGGGAACGTTAGTTTTTGGTTCCCAGAACGTTCTGGGAACGTTCCCAGAATGTTCCCTATTGGTTCTCCAGGAAAGTTTTCTTAACGTAAATAGAACGTCCCCTTAAGGTTAGGGGAACGTTCCGGGAACCTATTCGGAAAATGAAACCTAAAAAAACCTGCAGGGAACGTTCCTGGAACGTTCTTGTTTTGTTCCCAAAAAATAACCAAATGGGAACCAAATGGGAACCATACGGGAACGTTAGGGGAACGTTCTGTGTTTGCTGGGTGACAGGCCATGCTACGGTTTCGTAGAATTCTTGAAAAACTTGAAGAGTCTGTTGGTTTATTTCTATAGGTTGTATAGTATTTACAGTCATTACGTTCCTGTGTATATTGCATGAATGACGGGTGGTTGGACAGATATTGTGTTTTGCGGTAGGTGGTATGCCATACGGAACCGTTACCACTGAAATTGCATTAACGCACCAGTGGGGCTCGACAGCCTTAGTCAAACGGGTTGGCGCGTATGGTTGGGTTGCGGAGAGATTGTGAGATTGTGGTTAGGTCTCAGCAGCAGGAGGGATGTAGTGGTCAGTAAGCTGGGCTGAGTTGAGTGGGGGACGGAGGGGGGTGGCTCTGGGACGCCAGAGTCACTGTCGAGCCCTCTTGAGGTGTCGTGGGCTAGTCGACGAAACACTGAGGATGGAAGGTGCCCACTTAAAGACCCTAGAGATGTCCCCTACTCGGCTCAATCCAGACGGTTGTTGTGCTGGTCCACTAGCGAGACCACACTGTAGTTGCAGCCGTCGTGTGTGCTGACGCGCCAAGTACACTGCAGCCGTTAACGCCGTACAGAAGGGGAGTCACACCACCATATGGAAAGAAGCGTAGATGGATGTAGAAGCATAGTTTACTGTAAAGCTACGTCTTAGTGTTGCTTATCTTGACGAAAGCCAAATACAAATCAGCATTCTCATAGACACATAGACTCATAGACTCTCATATTCTCATAGACTCTTTCTGATGTTTAATCAGCTAGAGACATGTCCATATTTGACCTGCTGAACATATTTCTGGCCAAAGAGTTCTCAATCTTGAACTTTCTACTTTCACTGAATCCTTCTGATGTTACATAAGTCATAAGTCCTTGATATAGATATTTCTATACATTCTCTCTTACGTCTATATATCTATTGAACATATCTCTGGCCTAAGGATCCTCAATATATTTTTTACTGTATGAACTCATAGACTCCTTCTGATGTTACCTCAGCCATAGTGTAGTCCATATTTAACCTACTGTACATATTTCTGGCCCAAGGATACTCGACCTTGAACATTCTATACATAATGATTCCTTTTGATGTTACGTCAGCCATACAGTAGTCCATATTTGAACTAATAAACATATTACTGGCCAAATAGTACTTTATATTGAAGTTTCTACACATTCTCATTTACTACTTCAGATGATACGTTGGCCAGCCTGTTTTTGACCCATTGAAAAAAACTCTAGCCAAAGAGTTCACAAAGGGTAACTTACTATATATCCTCATAGGCTCCTTTTGATGTTAATTCAGTCATACAGTTTTCCATATTTAACCTACTATACATATTTCTGGCCAGAGTGTACTCGATATTCAACTTTCTATACATTATATTTGACCCATTGAACATATTTTTGCCCAAAGGGTCCCCAAAACACCACATATTTCATAGACTCTTTCTTGTGTTAAATCAGCAAGAGAGTTGTCCATATTTGACCTGCTGAACATATTTTTGGCCAAAGAGTCCACAATCTTGAACTTTCTGCTGTCATTGAATCCTTCTGATGTTACATCAGTCATACATTTATTAGTCATACATCCATTTATGATCTATTGAACATATCTCTGGCCCAAGGATCCTCAAATTTTTTTTTACTATATAAACTCATAGACTCTTTCTGATGTTACGTCGGCCATACTGTAGTCCATATTTACCTACTGTACATATTTCTGGTCAAAAAGTACTTGATCTTGAACATTCTATACATAATGACTTCTTCTGGTGTTATGTCAGCTATACCGTAGTCCATTTTTAAACTATTAAACATGTTTATGGCCAAAGAGTCCTCGATCTTGAAATTTTACACATTCTCATTGACTACTTCTGATGTTTCTTCAGGCAGCCTATTTTTTTTTAGTTTTTTTTTTTACTTTATTGTGTATACACACAAAAGAAAAGAAAAAAAAAAACAGAGGAAAAAAAACAAAAAACCCCCCAAAAAAAAAACATGAATTTTGTCCTGAGACTGGGCTTCATACATTATTTACAATCAACAACATAAACAAATTAAGGCATAGGCTTATGTCCTATTTCAAAAAGTCAATAACAGAACCCCATCTTCTTTCAAAAACTGAGGTTTTTAATTGTAGTTGTGCTGTCAACCGTTCCATTAAATAAACGTCTTATCTTTTGTATCCATTGTGAAACGGTGGGTGGCTCAGGTTTTAACCAACAGATTGTTATCATTTTCCTTGCAGTCATAGGCAGCCTATTTTTGACCCATTAAAATATTTCTGGCCAAAGGGAACTTACCATATATTCTCATAGACTCTTTCTGATGTTAAATTAGCCAGAAAATTGTCCATATTTGACCTGCTGAACATATCTCTGGCTTAAGGTTCCTCAAAATGTTTTTACTATATAAACTCATAGACTCCTTCTGATGTTTTGTACACACACATTGCCTCCGTCTAATGTTAAACCAGACAGAAAGACTTGCTGAACATATTTCTGCCAAAGAGTCCTGGATATTGATTTTTCTATACATTCTCATTGACTCCTTATAGAAGTCCGTAATTGGCCTACTGAAAATATTTCTGGCCAAACGGTTGTCAAAAGGCAACATACTATATATTCTCACAGACTCTTTCTGATGTTAAATAAGCCAGAAAAATATTTCATGCCAACGAATCCTCGATATTGAACTTTCTACACATTCTCATTGACTACTTCTGATATTACGTAAGCAAGCCTACATTTGACCCATTGAAAATTCTTCTTGCCAAAAATATTCTTTCTGTTGTTAAATCAGCCAGACAGTAGTCCATATTTGACCTACTGTACATATTTCTGGCCCAAGAGTACTCAATCTTGATCATTCTATACATACTTCAAGACTTTTTCTGATGTTATTTCAGTCATACAATATTCCATATTTGATCCATTGAAAATATCTCTGGCTAAAGGGTCCTAAAAAGGGTTTTTACTATATAAATTCATAGACTCCTTCTGATGTTACCTCAGCCATACAGGAGTCCATTTTTACCTACTGAACATATTTCTGGCCAAAGAGTACTCGATCTTGAATATTTTGTACATAGTCATTGTTCAAGATCAAGTACTTTTTGACAAGAAATATATGCAGCAGGTCAAATATCTACAACTGTCTTGCTGATTTAACATCAGAAGGAGTCTATGAGTTTATATATTTAACAACCTTTTATGGACCCTTTGGTCAATTCAATAGGTCATATATGGACTTTTGTATAACTAATGTAACATCAGAAGAAAGTTGAAAGTTGAAAGTGTGTTGAAAGTTCAAGATTGAGGACTGTTCATCAAAAAATATGTTGAGCAGGTTAAATATGGACTTCTGTATGGCTGACGTAACATCAAAAGGACTCTGTGAGCCTATAAAGTAAAAAAAAAAAAAAAATTTGAGGACCCTTTGGCCAGAAATACTAAATGTCCAATTGTTCAACATCGGAAGGAGTCATTCTGGCAGCTCAGGATAAATTACTTTTTGTCCAAAAATATTTTCAGTTGGTATTATATGGACTACTGCTGATGTAACATCAGAAGGAGTCAATGAGTTTCTATAGAAAATTCAAGCTCACGTACTCTTTGGGCAAATATAAATTCATCAGGTCAAATATGGACTACTGTCTGACTGACTTAACATCAGAAAAAGTCTATGATAATATATAGTCTGGTTCCATTTGACAACCCTTTGGCTAGAAATATGTTTAGTGGTTAAATTGCAGACTTTTGTATGGCTGACGTGGCATCAGAAGGAGTCTATGAACTAATATAGTAAAGCACATGTTGAGGCCCCTTTGGCCAGAAATATGTTTAATAGATCAGATATGGACTATTTTATGACTGATGTAACATCAGGAGTCAATGAGTATGCATGGAATGTGTAAGATCTTGTACTCTTTGGCCAGAAACATGTTTAGTATGTTAAATATGGACTACCATTCGGCTGAGGTAACATCAGAAGGAGTAATTATGTAAAGAATGTTCAAGATCAAGTACTTCTTGGAACAGAAATATATACAGTAAGTCAAAAATGGTCTACTCTCTGGCTGATTTAACATTAGAAAAAGTCTATGAGAATATATAGTATGTTGCCTTTTGAGAACCCTTAGCCTAGAAATATGTTCAGTAGGTCAAATATGGACTACTGTATGGCTGAGAAAACATAGAAAGGAGACATTATGTAAAGAATGTTCAAGATTGAGTACTCTTGTGCCAGAAATATCTACAATAGGTAAAATATGGACTGCTGTCTGCCTGATTTAACATCAGAAAGAGTCTATGAGAATAGGCAGTAAGATACCTTTTGGGGACCCTTTGGCCAGAAATAAGTTTAATGGGTCAAATGCTGAAGTAACATCAGAAGTAGTCAATGAGAATTTGTGGAAAGTTCAATAGCAAGGATGCTTTGGCCTTCTGGTTGTTACGTCAGCCATACAGCTGTCCATATTTGTCCTAATAAACTAATATTTCAATATGTTTTTTAGGAAAAATATTGACTGCTGTATGGCTGACGTAATGTCAGGAGTCATTTTTGTGGGTATAGAATGTTCAAGATCGTGTACTCTTGGGCCAGAAATATGTACAGAAGGTCAAATATGGATTACTAAATAGACAATATGGAGGACTCTTTGGCCAGAAATATGTACAGTAGGTAAAATATGGATTACTAAATAGACAATATCGTGGACTCTATGGCCAGAAATATGTACAGTAGGTCAAATATGGATTACTAAATAGAAAATATCGTGGACTCTTTGGCCAGAAATATATTCAGTAGGTCAAATATAGACTACCGTCTGGCTGATTTAACATCAGAAAGAGTCTTTGAGAATATGTAGTGAGTTGCCTTTTGGGGACCATTTGGCCAGAAATATTTTCAATGAGTCAAATATAGTCTGGCTGACGTAACAACAGAAGTAGTCAATGATATTGTGTAGAAAGTTTAATATTGAGTACTCTTTGGCCAGAAATATTAACATTTTGTCAAATATGGACTACTGTATGGCTGACGTAACATCAGGAGTCCATGAATTTCTACAGTAAAAATATTTTTTTGAGGACCCTTTGGCCAGAAATATGTTCTTTAGGTCACATATGGACTACTGTATGACTGGTATAACATCAAAAGGAGTCTATGAGTTTATATGGCAAAGAAAAAAACATTTTGAGGACCCTTTGGCCAGAGATGTGTTCAATAGATCAAATATGCACTACTGTATGGTAGATGTAACTTCAGAAGTAGTCAATCAGTATGTGTAGAAAGTTCAAGATTGAGGACTCTTTAGCAAGAAATATATTCAATGGGTTAAAAATGGACTACTGTATGGCTGCCTTTTGCCTTTTTGCCTTTTGGGGACCCATTGGTCAGAAATATTTTCAATGGGTCAAATATAGTCTGTCTGGCTTAACAACAGCAGTAGATATGTAGAAAGTTCAATATCGAGTACTCTTTGGCCATAAATATGTTCATTAGGTCAAATATGGACCTGACGTAGCACCAGAAGTAGTCTATGAGTTCATATAGTAACAAAACATTTTGAGGACCCTTTGGCGAGAGATATGTTCAATAGATCTGATATGGACTACTGCATGGCTGAGGTAACATCATAAAGATTCTATGAGAATAATTAGTAAGTTGCCTTTTGGGGACCCTTTGGTCAGAAATATGTTCATTAGGTAAAATATGGCTTACTGTATGGCTGACGTGACATCAGAAGAAGTCTATGAGTTCATATAGTAACAAAACATTTTGAGGACCCTTTGGCCAGAGATATGTTCAATAGATCTGATATGGACTACTGCATGGCTGAGGTAACATCATAAAGATTCTATGAGAATAATTAGTAAGTTGCCTTTTGGGGACCCTTTGGTCAGAAATATGTTCATTAGGTAAAATATGGCTTACTGTATGGCTGACGTGACATCAGAAGAAGTCTATGAGTTCATATAGTAACAAAACATTTTGAGGACCCTTTGGCCAGAGATATGTTCAATAGATCAGATATGGAGTACTGTTATGGCTGAGGTAACATCATAAAGAGTCTATGAGAATAATTAGTAAGTTGTCTTTTGTGGACCCTTTGGCCAGAAATATTTTCAATGGGTCAAATAGTCTGGCTGACGTAACAACAGAAGTAGTCAATTATATTGTGTAGAAAGTTCAATATTGAATACTCTTTGGCCAGAAATATTTCCATTATGTCAAATATGGACTACTGTATGGCTGACGTAACATCAGGAGTCCATGAATTTCTACAGTAATTTTTTTTTGAGGACCCTCTGGCCAGAAATATGTTCTTTAGGTCATATATGGACTACTGTATGAATGGCATAACATCAAAAGGAGTCTATGAGTTTATGTGGTAAAGAAAACAACTTTTTGAGGACCCTTTGGCCATGCGCTACTGTATGGTTGATGTAACTTCAGAAATAGTCAATAAATGTGTGTATAAAGTTCAAGATTGAGGACTCTTTAGCAAGAAATACATTCAATAGGTTAAAATGGACTGACAGGTATAATCAGGAGTGTTTATGTATAGAATGTTCAATAACAAGTACTTTTTGAACAGAAATCTGTTCAGTAGGACAAATATGGACTTCTTGTCTGTCTGAATTAACATCAGAAAGAGTCTTTGAGAGTATGTAGTAAGTTGCCTTTTGGAGACCATTTGGCCAGAAAAATTTTCAACAGGCTTGGCTGACTTAACACAAAAGTAGTCAATGAGAATGTATAGAAAGTTCAATATCGAGTACTCCTTGGCCAGAAATATGTGCAGTAGGTTAAATATGGACTACTGTATGGCTGAGGTAACATCAGACAGAGTTATATAGTTATTCAACTAACTCATTCCGAAAAGTATTGAAGACATGTGCAATTAAATCTGCTGTGCATTGCAGTAGAACGCTACGATAGAGCGTTGTGCATTGAAGAATAACACAAGTAATATGCACTTGCAATGCATTCAAGAACCAACTGATTCCGTAGTGCGTTCAACAGATGTGCAATGCAATCTGCTTAGTCATAGCATTGCACATACGATCAAGCGCACTTTGATGCATTGCAATTCATTCAAGAACTAACTCATTCCGAATTGCGTTGAAGAGATTGCAATGTAATCTGCTGTTCTTTGTCTTACACATATGATCAAGCATTGTGCATTGAAGAACACCATAAAAGTCAAATGAACTTTGTTTCATTGCAATGCATTCAAACACTAACTAATTCAATATTCTGTTGAGGAGATGTGCAATGATATCTGCTCTTGCATAGCATTGCACAGACGACCAAACGTTGTGCATTGAAATATGACATATTAGTAAATATACACTTTGTTGCATTGCAATGCATTCAAGAACCAACTCATTCCATAGTGTGTTCAAGAGATGTGCAATGCAATCTGCTTATGCATAGCATTCCACATACGATCAAGCGTTGTGCATTGATTAACATAAGTAATATGCACTGTTGCATTGCAATGCAATCAAGAACTAACTCATTCCGAACTGCGTTGAAGAGATGTGCAATGCAATCTGCTATTCATTGCCTTACAAATACGATCAAGGATTGTGCATTGAAGAAAATAATAAAAGTCATATGCAATTTGTTTCATTGCAATGGATTCAAGAACTAACTAATTCCGTAGTGTTTTGAAGAGATGTAAATTTGCAATCTGCTCTTGTATAGCATTGCACAGACGATCAGGCGTTGAAAAAATACATATTAGTAAATATGCACTTTGTTGCATTGCAATGGATTCAAGAACTAACACATTCCGTAGTGCGTTGAAGAGATGTGCAATACAATCTGCTTATGCATATACTATCCAGCGTTGTGCTTTGAAGAATAACATATAAGTAATGTGCACTTTGAAGCATTTGCACAATTGCACGTCTCCAACGCTTTTCGGAATGAGTTACTTCTCTAATCCATTGCAATGCAACAAAGTGCATATTTGCTAATATGTAATTTTTCAATGCACAACGCTTGATCGTCTGTCCAATGCTATGCAAGAGCAGATTGCATTTTACATCTCTTCAAAACACTCTTCTAACGCAATGCATTCAAGAAGTTACTCATTCCGAAGTGCGTTGAAGAGATGTGCAGTGCAATCTGCTGTTATACGATCAAGGAGTGTGAATTGAAGAAAATAATAAAAGTCATATGCACTTTGTTTCATTGCAATGCATTCAAACACTAACTAATTCGGTATTGTGTTGAAGAGATGTGCAATGATATCTGCTCTTGCATAACATTGCACAGACGACCAAACGTTGTGCATTGAAATATTACATATTAGTAAATATACACTTTGTTGCATTGGAATGCAATCAAGAACTAACTCATTCCGAAGTGCGTTGAAGAGATGTGCAATGCAATCTGCTATTCATTGCCTTACAAATACGATCAAGGATTGTGCATTGAAGAAAATAATAAAAGTCATATGCAATTTCATTGCAATGGATTCAATAACTAACTAATTCCGTAGTGTGTTAAAGAGATGTACATTGCAATCTGCTCTTCCATAGCATTGCACAGACGATCACGCGTTATGCATTGATGAATAAGTAATATGCACTTTGTTGCATTGCAATGCATTCAAGAAGTTACTCATTCCGAAGTGCGTTGAAGAGATGTGCAGTGCAATCTGCTGTTATACGATCAAGGAGTGTGAATTGAAGAAAATAATAAAAGTCATATGCAATTTGTTTTACTGCAATGCATTCAAGAACTAACTAATTCCGTAGTGTGTTGAAGAGATGTAGAATGAAATCTGCTCTTGTATAGCATTGCACAGACGATCAGGCGTTGTGCATTGAAAAAATTCATATTAGTAAATATGCACTTTTCTGCATTGCAATGGATTCAAGAACTAACACATTCCGTAGTGCGTTGAAGTGATGTGCAATGCAATCTGCACATTATATGTATGAAGAATAGCATATAAGTAATGTGCACTTTGAAGCATTGCAGTGTATTCAAGAATTAACTCATTCCGAAATTAGTTGAAGAGATGTGCAATGTAATATACTGCTAATTGCCTTACACATACGATCAAGCATTTTGCATTGAAGAAAATCATAAAAGTCATATGCAATTTTTTTCTTTAAAGTGCATTCAAGAACTAACTAATTCTGTAGTGTGTTGAAGAGATGTAAAATGCACTCTGCTCTTGCATAGCATTGCACAGACGATCAAGCGTTGTGCATTGAAAAATTACATATTAGCAAATATGCACTTTGTTGCATTGCAATGGATTAGAGAACTAACTCATTCCGAAAAGCGTTGAAGACATGTGCCATTAAATCTGCTGTGCATTGCAGTAGAACGCTACGATAGAGCGTTTTGCATTGAAGAATAACACAAGTAATATGCACTTGCAATGCATTCAAGAACCAACTGATTCCGTAGTGCGTTCAACAGATGTGCAATGCAATCTGCTTAGTCATAGCATTGCACATATGATCAAGCGCACTTTGATGCATTGCAATGTATTCAAGAACTAACTCATTCCAAAGTGCGTTGAAGAGATTGCAATGTAATCTGCTGTTCTTTGCCTTACACATACCATCAAGTATTGTGCATTGAAGAAAATAATAAAAGTCATATGCAATTTGTTTCAGTGCAATGCATTCAAGAACTAACTAATTCCGTAGTGTGTTGAAGAGATGTGCAATGTAATCTGCTATTGCATTGCATTACACATACGATCAAGCGTTGTGCATTGAAGAACACCATAAAACTCATGTGCACTTTGTTTCATTGCAATGCATTCAAACACTAACTAATTTGGTATTGTGTTGAAGAGATGTGCAATGATATCTGCTCTTGCATAACATTGCACAGACGACCAAACGTTGTGCATTGAAATATTACATATTAGTAAATATACACTTTGTTGCATTGCAATGCAATCAAGAACTAACTCATTCCGAAGTGCGTTGAAGAGATGTGCAATGCAATCTGCTATTCATTGCCTTACAAATACGATCAAGGATTGTGCATTGAAGAAAATAATAAAAGTCATATGCAATTTCATTGCAATGGATTCAATAACTAACTAATTCCGTAGTGTGTTAAAGAGATGTACATTGCAATCTGCTCTTGCATAGCATTGCACAGACGATCAGGCGTTGTGCATTGAAAAATTACATATTAGTAAATATGCACTTTGTTGCATTGCAATGGATTCAAGAACTAACACATTCCGTAGTGCGTTGAAGAGATGTGCAATGCAATCTGCTTATGCACACACTATCCAGCGTTGTGCTTTAAAGAATAACATATAAGTAATGTGCACTTTGAAGCATTGCAGTGTATTCAAGAATTAACTCATTCCGAAATTAGTTGAAGAGATGTGCAATGTAATCTGCTACTAATTGCCTTACACATACGATCAAGGATTGTGCATTGAAGAAAATCATAAAAGTCATATGCAATTTTTTTCTTTGCAGTGCATTCAAGAACTAACTAATTCTGTAGTGTGTTGAAGAGATGTAAAATGCACTCTGCTCTTGCATAGCATTGCACAGACGATCAAGCGTTGTGCATTGAAAAATTACATATTAGCAAATATGCACTTTGTTGCATTGCAATGGATTCAAGAACTAACTAATTCCATAATGTGTTGAAAAGATGTGCAATGCAATCTGCTCTTGCATAGCATTGCATAGACGATCACGCGTTATGCATTGAAGAATAAGTAATATGCACTTTGTTGCATTGCAATGCATTCAAGAAGTTACTCATTCCGAAGTGCGTTGAAGAGATGTGCAATGCAATCTGCTCATGCACATACGATCAAGTGTTGTGCATTGAAGA
Organism: Tiaroga cobitis; assembly: GCA_030578255.1. NCBI lineage: Eukaryota > Metazoa > Chordata > Actinopteri > Cypriniformes > Leuciscidae > Tiaroga > Tiaroga cobitis. The sequence goes on from CM060605.1 coordinate 10,902,967, forward strand.
ATAACATAAGTAATATGCACTTTAACGCATTGCAGTGTATTCAAGAATGAACTCATTCCGAATTGCGTTGAAGAGATGTGTAATGTAATCTGCTCTTGCATTGCATTGCATATACGATCAAGCGATGTGCATTGAAGAATTAGTAATATGCACTTTGTTTCATTGCAATGCATTCAAGAACTAACTAATTCCGTAGTGTGTTGAAGAGATGTACAATGAAATCTGCTCTTGTATAGCATTGCACAGACGATCAGGCGTTGTGCATTAAAAAATTACATATTAGTAAATATGCAAACACTTTGCTGCGTTGCAATGGATTCAAGAACTAACACATTCCGTAGTGCGTTGAAGTGATGTGCAATGCAATCTGCACATTATATGAAGTACACTTATATGAAGAATAACATATAAGTAATGTGCACTTTGAAGCATTGCAGTGTATTCAAGAATTAACTCATTCCGAAATTAGTTGAAGAGATGTGCAATGTAATCTACTGCTAATTGCCTTAAACATACGATCAAGCATTTTTCATTGAAGAAAATCATAAAAGTCTTATGCAAATTCTTTCTTTAAAGTGCATTCAAGAACGAACTAATTCTGTAGTGTGTTGAAGAGATGTAAAATGCAATCTGCTCTTGCATAGCATTGCACAGACGATCAAGCGTTGTGCATTGAAAAATTACATATTAGCAAATATGCACTTTGTTGCATTGCAATGGATTAGAGAACTAACTCATTCCGAAAAGCGTTGAATACATGTGCAATTAAATCTGCTGTGCATTGCAGTAGAACGCTACGATAGAGCGTTGTGCATTGAAGAATAACACAAGTAATATGCACTTGCAATGCATTCAAGAACCAACTGATTCCGTAGTGCGTTCAACAGATGTGCAATGCAATCTGCTTAGTCATAGCATTGCACATACGATCAAGCGCATTTTGATGCATTGCAATGCATTCAAGAACTAATTCATTCCAAAGTGCGTTGAAGAGATTGCAATGTAATCTGCTGTTCTTTGCCTTACACATACCATCAAGTATTGTGCATTGAAGAAAATAATAAAAGTCATATGCAATTTGTTTCATTGCAATGCATTCAAGAACTAACTAATTCCGTAGTGTGTTGAAGAGATGTGCAATGATATCTGGTCTTGCATAACATTGCACAGACGACCAAACGTTGTGCATTGAAATAATACATATTAGTAAATATACACTTTTTTTGCATTGCAATGCATTCAAGAACCAACTCATTCCGTAGTGTGTTCAAGAGATGTGCAATGCAATCTGCTTATGCATAACATTGCACAGACAATCAAGCGTTGTGCATTGATTAACATAAGTAAAATGCACGTTGATGCATTGCAATGCAATCAAGAACTAACTCATTCCGAATGCGTTGAAGAGATGTGCAATGCAATTGCCTTACAAATACGATCAAGGATTGTGCATTGAAGAAAATAATAAAAGTCATATGCAATTTCATTGCAATGGATTCAATAACTAACTAATTCCGTAGTGTGTTAAAGAGATGTACATTGCAATCTGCTCTTCCATAGCATTGCACAGACGATCACGCGTTATGCATTGATGAATAAGTAATATGCACTTTGTTGCATTGCAATGCATTCAAGAAGTTACTCATTCCGAAGTGCGTTGAAGAGATGTGCAGTGCAATCTGCTGTTATACGATCAAGGAGTGTGAATTGAAGAAAATAATAAAAGTCATATGCAATTTGTTTTACTGCAATGCATTCAAGAACTAACTAATTCCGTAGTGTGTTGAAGAGATGTAGAATGAAATCTGCTCTTGTATAGCATTGCACAGACGATCAGGCGTTGTGCATTGAAAAAATTCATATTAGTAAATATGCACTTTTCTGCATTGCAATGGATTCAAGAACTAACACATTCCGTAGTGCGTTGAAGTGATGTGCAATGCAATCTGCACATTATATGTATGAAGAATAGCATATAAGTAATGTGCACTTTGAAGCATTGCAGTGTATTCAAGAATTAACTCATTCCGAAATTAGTTGAAGAGATGTGCAATGTAATATACTGCTAATTGCCTTACACATACGATCAAGCATTTTGCATTGAAGAAAATCATAAAAGTCATATGCAATTTTTTTCTTTAAAGTGCATTCAAGAACTAACTAATTCTGTAGTGTGTTGAAGAGATGTAAAATGCACTCTGCTCTTGCATAGCATTGCACAGACGATCAAGCGTTGTGCATTGAAAAATTACATATTAGCAAATATGCACTTTGTTGCATTGCAATGGATTAGAGAACTAACTCATTCCGAAAAGCGTTGAAGACATGTGCCATTAAATCTGCTGTGCATTGCAGTAGAACGCTACGATAGAGCGTTTTGCATTGAAGAATAACACAAGTAATATGCACTTGCAATGCATTCAAGAACCAACTGATTCCGTAGTGCGTTCAACAGATGTGCAATGCAATCTGCTTAGTCATAGCATTGCACATATGATCAAGCGCACTTTGATGCATTGCAATGTATTCAAGAACTAACTCATTCCAAAGTGCGTTGAAGAGATTGCAATGTAATCTGCTGTTCTTTGCCTTACACATACCATCAAGTATTGTGCATTGAAGAAAATAATAAAAGTCATATGCAATTTGTTTCAGTGCAATGCATTCAAGAACTAACTAATTCCGTAGTGTGTTGAAGAGATGTGCAATGTAATCTGCTATTGCATTGCATTACACATACGATCAAGCGTTGTGCATTGAAGAACACCATAAAACTCATGTGCACTTTGTTTCATTGCAATGCATTCAAACACTAACTAATTTGGTATTGTGTTGAAGAGATGTGCAATGATATCTGCTCTTGCATAACATTGCACAGACGACCAAACGTTGTGCATTGAAATATTACATATTAGTAAATATACACTTTGTTGCATTGCAATGCAATCAAGAACTAACTCATTCCGAAGTGCGTTGAAGAGATGTGCAATGCAATCTGCTATTCATTGCCTTACAAATACGATCAAGGATTGTGCATTGAAGAAAATAATAAAAGTCATATGCAATTTCATTGCAATGGATTCAATAACTAACTAATTCCGTAGTGTGTTAAAGAGATGTACATTGCAATCTGCTCTTGCATAGCATTGCACAGACGATCAGGCGTTGTGCATTGAAAAATTACATATTAGTAAATATGCACTTTGTTGCATTGCAATGGATTCAAGAACTAACACATTCCGTAGTGCGTTGAAGAGATGTGCAATGCAATCTGCTTATGCACACACTATCCAGCGTTGTGCTTTAAAGAATAACATATAAGTAATGTGCACTTTGAAGCATTGCAGTGTATTCAAGAATTAACTCATTCCGAAATTAGTTGAAGAGATGTGCAATGTAATCTGCTACTAATTGCCTTACACATACGATCAAGGATTGTGCATTGAAGAAAATCATAAAAGTCATATGCAATTTTTTTCTTTGCAGTGCATTCAAGAACTAACTAATTCTGTAGTGTGTTGAAGAGATGTAAAATGCACTCTGCTCTTGCATAGCATTGCACAGACGATCAAGCGTTGTGCATTGAAAAATTACATATTAGCAAATATGCACTTTGTTGCATTGCAATGGATTCAAGAACTAACTAATTCCATAATGTGTTGAAAAGATGTGCAATGCAATCTGCTCTTGCATAGCATTGCATAGACGATCACGCGTTATGCATTGAAGAATAAGTAATATGCACTTTGTTGCATTGCAATGCATTCAAGAAGTTACTCATTCCGAAGTGCGTTGAAGAGATGTGCAATGCAATCTGCTCATGCACATACGATCAAGTGTTGTGCATTGAAGAATAACATAAGTAATATGCACTTTAACGCATTGCAGTGTATTCAAGAATGAACTCATTCCGAATTGCGTTGAAGAGATGTGTAATGTAATCTGCTCTTGCATTGCATTGCATATACGATCAAGCGATGTGCATTGAAGAATTAGTAATATGCACTTTGTTTCATTGCAATGCATTCAAGAACTAACTAATTCCGTAGTGTGTTGAAGAGATGTACAATGAAATCTGCTCTTGTATAGCATTGCACAGACGATCAGGCGTTGTGCATTAAAAAATTACATATTAGTAAATATGCAAACACTTTGCTGCGTTGCAATGGATTCAAGAACTAACACATTCCGTAGTGCGTTGAAGTGATGTGCAATGCAATCTGCACATTATATGAAGTACACTTATATGAAGAATAACATATAAGTAATGTGCACTTTGAAGCATTGCAGTGTATTCAAGAATTAACTCATTCCGAAATTAGTTGAAGAGATGTGCAATGTAATCTACTGCTAATTGCCTTAAACATACGATCAAGCATTTTTCATTGAAGAAAATCATAAAAGTCTTATGCAAATTCTTTCTTTAAAGTGCATTCAAGAACGAACTAATTCTGTAGTGTGTTGAAGAGATGTAAAATGCAATCTGCTCTTGCATAGCATTGCACAGACGATCAAGCGTTGTGCATTGAAAAATTACATATTAGCAAATATGCACTTTGTTGCATTGCAATGGATTAGAGAACTAACTCATTCCGAAAAGCGTTGAATACATGTGCAATTAAATCTGCTGTGCATTGCAGTAGAACGCTACGATAGAGCGTTGTGCATTGAAGAATAACACAAGTAATATGCACTTGCAATGCATTCAAGAACCAACTGATTCCGTAGTGCGTTCAACAGATGTGCAATGCAATCTGCTTAGTCATAGCATTGCACATACGATCAAGCGCATTTTGATGCATTGCAATGCATTCAAGAACTAATTCATTCCAAAGTGCGTTGAAGAGATTGCAATGTAATCTGCTGTTCTTTGCCTTACACATACCATCAAGTATTGTGCATTGAAGAAAATAATAAAAGTCATATGCAATTTGTTTCATTGCAATGCATTCAAGAACTAACTAATTCCGTAGTGTGTTGAAGAGATGTGCAATGATATCTGGTCTTGCATAACATTGCACAGACGACCAAACGTTGTGCATTGAAATAATACATATTAGTAAATATACACTTTTTTTGCATTGCAATGCATTCAAGAACCAACTCATTCCGTAGTGTGTTCAAGAGATGTGCAATGCAATCTGCTTATGCATAACATTGCACAGACAATCAAGCGTTGTGCATTGATTAACATAAGTAAAATGCACGTTGATGCATTGCAATGCAATCAAGAACTAACTCATTCCGAATGCGTTGAAGAGATGTGCAATGCAATCTGCTATTCATTGCCTTACAAATACGATCAAGGATTGTGCATTGAAGAAAATAATAAAAGTCATATGCAATTTGTTTCATTGCAATGCATTCAAGAACTAACTAATTCCGTATTGTGTTAAAGAGATGTACATTGCAATCTGCTCTTGCATAACATTGCACAGACGATCAAGTGTTGTGCATTGAAAAAATACATATTAGTAAATATGCACTTTGTTGCATTGCAGTGTATTCAAGAATTAACTCATTCCGAAATTAGTTGAAGAGATGTGCAATGTAATCTGCTACTATTGCCTTACACATATGAGCATTGTGCATTGAAGAAAATCATAAAAGTCATATGCAATTTTTTTCTTTGCAGTGTATTCAAGAACTAACTAATTCTGTAGTGTGTTGAAGAGATGTAAAATGCACTCTGCTCTTGCATAGCATTGCACAGACGATCAAGCGTTGTGCATTGAAAAATTACATATTAGCAAATATGCACTTTGTTGCATTGCAATGGATTAGAGAACTAACTCATTCCGAAAAGCGTTGAAGACATGTAGAATTAAATCTGCTGTGCATTGCAGTAGAACGCAATAGAGCGTTGTGCATTGAAGAATAACACAAGTAATATGCACTTTGTTTCATTGCAATGCATTCAAGAACCAACTCATTCCGTAGTGCGTTCAACAGATGTGCAACGCAATCTGCTGTTGCATTGCATTAAACATACGATCAAGAGTTGTGCATTGAAGAAAACCATAAAAGTCATATGCACTTTGTTTCATTGCAATGGATTCAAGAACTAACTAATTCCATACTGTGTTGAAGAGATGTGCAATGCAATCTGCTCTTGCATTGCATTGCACAGACGATCACGCGTTATGCATTGAAGAATAAGTGATATGCACTTTGTTGCATTGCTATGCATTCAAGAAGTTACTCATTCCGAAGTGCGTTGAAGAGATGTACAATGCAATCTGCTTATGCACATACAATCAAGTGTTGTGCATTGAAGAATAACATAAGTAACATGCACTTTAACGCATTGACCTGTATTCAAGAATTAACTCATTCCGAATTGCGTTGAAGAGATGTGCAATGCAATCTGCTGTTCATTGCCATACATATACGATCAAGGAGTGTGCATTGAAGAAAATAATAAAAGTCATATGCAATTTGTTTCACTGCAATGCATTCAAGAACAGACTAGTTCCGTAGTGTTAAAGAGATGTACATTGCAATCTGCTCTTGCATAGCATTGCACAGACGATCAGGCGTTGTTCATTGAAAAATGACATATTAGTAAATATGCACTTTGTTACATTGCAATGGATTCAAGAACTAACACATTCCGTAGTGGGTTGAAGACATGTGCAATGCAATCTGCTTATGCACATACGATCAAGCATTGTGCATTGAAGAATAACATTTGTAATATGAACTTTGAAGCATTGCAGTGTATTCAAGAATTAACTCATTCCGAATTGCGTTGAAGAGATGTGTAATGTAATCTGCTGTTGCATTGCATTACACATAAGCGTTGTCCATTGAAGAAACCATGTGCACTTTGTTTCATTGCAACGCATTCAAGAACTAACTAATTCCGTACTGTGGTGAAGAGATGAGCAAAGCAATCTGCTTTTGCACACTATTGCACAGATGATCAAGTGTTATGCATTGAAGAATAAGTAAAATGCACTTTTTTGTTGCATTGCAATGCATTCAAGAACTTACTCATTCCGTACTGTGTTGAAGAGATGTGCAATGCAATCTGCTTTTGCATAGCTTTGCACATATGATCGTTGTTCATTGAAGAAAAGGCATATACCTACGTTGCCTACATTGCAATGCATTCAATAACTAACTAATTCCGTAGTGCATTAAAGACATGTGCAATGCAATCTGCTCTGTCACATACAACCAAGCGTTGTGCATTGAAGATTAATATTTAAGCTATACCTGTTGCATTGCAATTTCTACAAGATCTAACTCATTTCGATATGCATTAAGAGATAACAGTAGTTCCAGAAATATGTTCAATAGGTCAAATATGGTCTACTGATGTAAAATACTATAGTAATTTAACTTTTGAGGAACCTTTCCAGAAATATTTTCAATGGGTCAAATAAAGACTGGCTGAAATAGCATCAGAAGTAGTATAAAAAGTCAATGAGAATGTGAAGAAAGTTAAATTACGAGTACTCTTTGACCAGGTAATGGTAGGTCAGTGGGTCACAAATGGACATCAGATGTAATCAGTGAATAAGTTAATGTTCAAGGAAGCTTTGGCCAGAAATATAATATGGACTACTTAAATATGGACTACTGTATAGCTGATGTAACATCAGAATAAGTGAAAACGGTATTCTCTGGCCAAAGGGTCCTCAAAAGGTTTTTTATTATTCTCATAGACTCTTTCTGATGTTAAATCAGCCAGACAGCAAACATATTTTTTATACTGTACATATTTCTGGCCCAAGAGTACTCAATTCTGAACATTCTATACATAATGAATCCTTCTTATGTTACGTCAGTCCATGTTTAAATTACGGAACATATTTCTGGCTAAAGAATTCTCCATCTTGAACTTTCTACACATACTGATTGACTCCTGATTCTACATCAGCCATACAGTAGTCCATATTTGACATATTTTAAATGTCCTCGATAATGAACCTTCTACACATTCTCATTGACAACTTCTGATGTTACATAAGCCAGCCTATATTTAACCCATTGAAAATATTTCTGGCCAAAGGGTCCCCAAAAAGCTAACGCCATATATTCTCAAAGTGTCTTTCTGGAAAAGATTACATGATCTTGAACATTTTAGTGACTCCTGATGTCAACTCACCATATCTGAGGGTTCAAAGGGTCCTCAAAAGGTTTTTTTTTTTTTTACCAAATAAACTCATAGACTCCTCATGATGCTAAATCAGCCAGACAGTTGTCCATATTTGACCTGCTGATCATATTTCTGGCCAAAGAGACCTCGATATTAAAATTTTAATTTGAAACCTGATGTTACGTCAGTCGTACATATTTCCGTAATTGACCTACTGACAATATTTTTGACTGAAGGGTTGTAAAAAGGCAACATACTGTATATTCCCATTGACTCCTTCTGATGTTAAATCAGTGAGTTGTCCATATTTAACCTACTGAACATATTTCTGGCCAAAGGGTCCTCGATATTGAACTTTCTACACATTCTCATTGACTACATCTGATGTTACATAAGCCAGCCTATGTTAGACCCATTGAAAATAGTTCTGGCCAAAGGGTCCCCAAAGATAACTTACCATATATTCTCATAGACTCTATATGATGTTAAATCAGCCAGAGAGTTGTCCATATTTGACCTGCTGAGCATATATTTTTGGCCAAAGAGTCCTTAAAATTGAACTTTCTACTTTCATTAAATCCTTCTCATGTTACATCAGTCATACAAATAGTCCATATATGATCTATTGAACATATCTCTGACCTAAGGACCCTAAAAATACTTTTTAATATATAAACTTATAGACTCCTCATGTTACCTCAGACCATATTTAACCTACTGAACATATTTCTGACCAAACAGTACTCAATTTTAAGCATTTTCTTCATAGTTATTGCCTGCTTCTGATGTTAAATCAGCCATACAGTGTATGGTCTATTGGACATACCTCAAAAAGGGTCCTCAAAAGTTTTTTTTACCATATAAGCTCATAGACTCCTTCTGATGTTAAATCAGCCAGAGAGTTGTCCATATTTGACCTGCTGAACATATTTATTAATCTTTCACATTTGTTCAGTTAAATACAACATAACTCAGCTATATATGCAAAATTCAGTTAAAGAAATAATACATTGGGTGTCTCTGGCGACCTCTTGAGGGAAAAAAATAGACATTTCATGACTATTGGCACTACAGTAAGATGGCCTTAAAGCTCTATTTGGAGCAAATTAACTGTTTCGCTGGGTTCTAAAGTCAAATTTGAAATCAGTTTGCTCATTTATGCATCAAGGTTACACTTACAGTTACACTTTTATTTTTGTAAACTTTTGACCATTTTTAGTTTGGATCTTTTTTGTAGTTTTGAGTTGTGTCAGATGTTGCAATAATTCAAGTGAATAAGGTGGACAGCAGGAAATGTATATACTGGTGAACAACAGTAATGTATGTATTTGAATATGAGTATTTGTATTTGAGTATATATGCAGAATTTTATTCAGATTTTTTTTATGTTGTTATTCCAAAAATGTTGTTATAATTTTACCATTTATTTTGTGTGTGTGTGTAGTTCATATTTAACCAACTAAACATATTTCTGGCCAAAGAGTCCTTAAACTTTAACTTTCTGTAATTACTCTTAGACTTCTTCTGATGTTACATCTAGACGGTGGGCCGAAAGCTGATATCTGCTTTAGTTTTTGAAATGATAGATCCTCGAGGATAGAGTAGCTGTTTTTTTCACATAAACTAAATATTTTTTTTCTAAACACGTATCCGTTTGTTGGCAGTGTCAAGTCGATCATATTTTTTTAAAAACTAAATTTACGTTTAATAAACGGATTATGCAAACGCGAGGGAGTACTATACATCTAACCAATCAAAAACTAATTCTAACGTCACGTGACTAACGTCTGCCAATAGTATTCGTTCAAAATATAGCGCCATTGCCACGAATGTAGCGTAGCACATTGCGTTCTCCGTGAGTTCACACCATAAAATCTTCTCTAACGAAATCTACACAATCAAACATTTTCCAGCAGGAATCCTATCCGAAGTCGAGAAACATTAACAGCGGTATCCAAGATTTCAGGTGTAATGGCTCAGGTAAATACTGCTGTTTTATACCCGTCTTATAACGTTAGCTAATAGCTTAGTGCATGAACTCTGTAAACCGTTATAATACGTTATTCCGTATTATGTTTGTATTTACAGGTAACGTTACACTTGTCAGGAATGACACACAGATCACAGAGAAGAAAACGTAAACAGAGGTATTCAATCAGGCTTTAGCGCATATGAAAGACGATTAACGTTACTAACGTTAGACAGTGCTAATCTCTCTAATCAAAGACTCTGCTTATTACACACACACTGCTTATTACACACACACACTGCTTATTACATACACACACACTGCTTATTACACACACACACACACTCTGCTTATAACACACACACACACTGCTTATTACACACACTCTGCTTATTACACACACACTCTGCTTATTACACACACACACACTCTGCTTATTACACACACACTCTGCTTATTACACACACAGGGACATGCACAAACATGGCAAATATTTAAAATAAAAGGATTACAATGTAAAAGATTATTGTGTACATAAAGATATGGTGGAATCCGGTCTATCTATAGTAACATTAGGTTGTGTGTAGTTGATGTAATCGTATGTATAGCTAATAACATTACATAACGTTATCTCTTCCATGACTAGCTATTAGGTGATGTAGCTAGTAGATGTAAACTTATATGATAAATGTTATCTTTGCCACTTTAATCTCTGTCTAGAAAAGATAAGGGAAAACAGAAAAATGTGATGACTGTATGGATTTTAGTAGTAATGCTTCCAACTTGTTAGCAGACAACACTTGAAATTCAAATCAAATTCCTTAAATTGTCAAATAAAAAAAACGACATATAATTGTTTGCTATAAATAAAGCTTTTTTTCCTTTTGTTTAGTGTATTAATTACTCATGACATACATTTTCTAAAAATGTCAACCTTATTTTCAGTTTCAGCAACTACAAGCTGATACCAAGTTGGATAACCACTTCAAGTTACTGCTGAGCCCTAATGGTATGCTTTTATTATTTATATTGACACGAGGTGTGATTACTGTATGCATTTTAAACTGGGCTCATCTAGTTACACTTTTTTTTTTAAGTGCCTCATAAATGTAAATCCTCATTTATTAGACTGTGAACCAATAATTTTACTACACTGTTTACAACTCTGCTAATCTCTTTCCCCAGGTAATCCCAGATCCTCAGCCCTGCTGTGAGACATCTTCTTGACCAGGGCTGCGTTCAGCCCCGACAAAACAATGTTTTTTAAACAGAAACGGTGATGCGTTGAACACACTGTTCTGATGACGCAAGAGTTGCAGCAACTATGGCAGCTGAAAAGGCCATTCTTTGTGTTCTTTGTAAAGAATTTTCGGAGCCTGATGAAGTCGGTATAAATATGTGTTTAATACTACAAAATATACCCGATGTTACAGTTACTGCACTTGCCGCCCAGAACACAAGAGAACATCCCAATCGAGTGAAGGGATTTGTGGAAACTGAAATGGAAGCACACATCTTACCCAATTCAGACTAAAACACATCTATTTAGCCTCACATACTGACTTTATTTGTAGTTCTGTTTTAATACCCTGTATTTTCTTTTCGGAAAAGCACTTAATTACCATTGTTTATTTCTATACCAAATGTCATCCACTTGCAATGAAGCTAAAAATATAAACAACTACATCATTATGTTGATATCCTATATTTTTACAATAAAACTTACGACAAACTTGTCTTCTAATATCCTCAGTTGTTGCGCATACCGAGCTACATCGAACACATTTGTAAATGACTTTCCTTGAACCCATTGTGCGAGTTCACTTTAATACCGCGTGCTTTATATACATGTTGCTGCTGATTGGACTGCAGTTCTGACACACCCACCAAACAAGAGAAAACGTATCTCAAACCCCGTTGCACACCGGTGCACGCCGTTTCCAGGAAACATGACGTTCATTACAGAAACCGTAGAAAAACGTTGCGCACCGTTTTGAACTTGAACGTGCCCCTGATCGGACTAAGCCCTGACACATCTATTCTGCTGAAACAATGAAAATGCCCTTTGTTTTTCACGGTTCATCATAAAACCCTTTTACTGTTTTGATCATCTGATTGGCCACATCTGGAATGTGGCCTTCTGTGATTTCATATTTTTCCCAACTTTTTGGGTGATTTGGCTTTCTTTTGTATTTAAATTCACCCACTCTAAAGAACATTGTACAAACTTGATCAAACTTGTTAGTGAAAAGGGTATGATGTTTGTTGATGTACAGCTAGTAACATGCACACAACACTCCATATCCATTCCACAATTTAAAGATAGTTTAGATACTTAATTTCTATAAAGATGAATGTGAACATTGTTAAAATTATAATAAAAAAAAAAAAAAATTGTTAAAATTGAAAGTAGATTATATGTGGTCTGGGCTATTTTGTTATTTTTTGTTGTTATCTTTTGTCATGTCGGCGAGGCCATCTAATTTGTAACTTTTTTATTATAAGAATGGGGTAGGAGTTTATAAGATATTTTTGTTCTTTATCCTACTCCTGTTCTTCTTGTCATGGAATGTATTTTTTGTTGGATTTGTTAAATTGTTGTTGTGGCATTTCGTGTTGCATTACCATGAGAAGAGAATACATAAATAAATGAAAATGAAATGAAAATCCAAGATAAGTGTCTTATTTATGTTAGGCCTACAATATAACATTGCCGCTATGTCACGCCCGCCCATTTCGAGGTCCTAGTTTGGCCGTCTGCGATTGGTTAGTATTTTTAATGACGTTAAAAACTACAATCCGATTGGTTGGCTACTAGAGCTGTCCCGCGATTTGCCTAAGAAGATTGACAATCAAAACATACGTTTGTGAAAATATATGATCAAATCAGAATTGCCAACAAATTTTATTTGACTACATATAATGGCTTAATATCGTACATAAAAGAAGCTCTATCGATGGAGATCGATCAACAACACGAAAAACGCGCTCGGCCCACCGTCTAAACGTGAAAGTCACGTATGTAGATAGACTATCCTTGACTCTTTGGATTTTAAATCTCGATGTAGGGTATATACAGTACACACCCGCGAAAACCTCAGCTTGTCGTAGACACACTTGCCCTATGAAAAAGTGCGGGGGACGAATTTACATTGTATAAAAAGTGGGGAGGACACGTCCCCCCCGTCCCCCGCGTAATCTAGGCCTATGTAAATACGATGCATGCGCTTTTTTTTTTAATGATCAAATTAAGTATTTTATTTTTATTTTATTGAAGTCTAAAATTTACATCAATATCTGGCTCAGTCAGAATTCACAAGAATATCAGTACTGACAGGAAATGTAGCACGTAAAATTACAATCAACTTAAGGAAAAGAAGAGTAAATTAAAGTAAAATAATAAAAATTAAAATAATAAACAAATAAAAAAACAGAAGATAAAGAAACAGTTATGAAACAATAGTTAAGGGGCTTCAATTCATTTTAAGGCAACAATAAAATTAAGAAGTTTTTTTGCTGTTTTCTTCTTCATGAACCACAGGGATTTGTAGTACAATGCAAATTCTCTCTTGAAGACAGTAAATAGAGGCTGTGTTTTTAAACATTTACATTTGTTGATGAAAAATTTACCCAAGATAATTAAAGTGTTTAAAAGCATTTAATAGTTTTTGTCTTTCATTATAATTCCAAATGTGATGTTATCTCTGAAACTGGAGAGATAAGGCTCCAGCCAATCATACATGTCACACCAGAATGTGTTGCTAAGAGCAGAAGAAAAACAAATGATCCGTGGTCTCTATGTTCTCATCACAGATACAGTTAGTTAGTTAAATCTAAGTGAGAGGTTTCAGCGCGATAGAGCGCATGCGTTTTTCAACCCCATTTCTGGCGTCGAAGTCATTGCTGTGCCACTAACCAATGAGAAGCGTTATGGGGGAGACTGCACATGCGGCCCCGCCCCAGCTGCGGCCCCGCCTCGATCGACGTCATCACTTTGCCACTAACCAATGAGAAGTGTTATGGGCGGAGCCCCAGGTGCAGCCTCGCCTCGATCTGCAGGCTGCAGCCAGGTGTACTTGGTTTAATTTGACATATTGATCATTTTGGCCAAAGAATCCTGGATCATTAATGTACAAGACATACCCACAAAGCCCTTCTGATGTTACATTAGCCAGTCAGTAGTGCATATTTTGACCTAATGAACATATTTATACATATATGTATAGAAAGTTGAAGTTCAAAGAAACTTTGTTTAACAATATTTTCAGGAGGTAAAATATGGACTAATGGACTAAATATGGCTGTTGTAACATCAGAAGAAGTCTATGAGAATGCATAGTAAGTTACCCTTTGAGTAAGTTACCCCAGAAATATGTTCAGCATAGGTCTGATTTAAACTATTGTCTGGCTGATGTAACACCAGGAGTCAGTGAGTATGTACTGTAACTTAAAGTTCCAGATCTCTTTGAACAGGAATAATTTCAATATGTCAAATATGGACTACTTTCTGGCTTTTGTAACAGCAAAAGGAATCAATGTGAAGTTCAAGATTGAGGACTCTTAGGCCAGAAATACGTTCAGTAGGTCAAATATCCTCTACTGTCTAGCTGATTTAACATCTTTGGCCAAAATGATCAAAAGGTCAAATTTGGACTATTTCCCAAAAGAAGTCACATAAAAATTAATCGTATGAATACCATCTCTGTGTATGCATAGAAACATAATGTTCCAGGAATCTTCGGCCAGGAAGATGTTCAATAGGTCATATTTTGACTACTTCCTGCTGATGAAGGAGTCTATAAGTAATTATAAAAAGTTAAATTTCATAGACATTTTGGCCAGATAAATGTTCAGTAGGTCAAATATGCACTCCTGTAAGGCTGATGTAACATCAGAAGGACTTTATAGTCCAGGCCGAAATGATCAATAGGTAAAATTTTTACTTTTTCCTGAATTTAATTAATTTGTGCATTGAAGTCACTTAAGAATTAGTCTCTGTGTATGTATAGAAACTTAATGTCCAAGGACTTGTTGGCCAGGCAGATGTTCAATAGGTCAAATTACTTCCTGGCTGATTAGACGGTGGGCCGAGCGCGTTTTTCGTGTTGTTGATCGATCTCCATCGATAGAGTACGCTTCTTTTATGTACGATATTAAGTCATTATATGTAGTCAAATAAAATTTGTTGGCAATTCTGATTTGATCATATATTTTCACAAACGTATGTTTTGATTGTCAATCTTCTTAGGCAAATCGCGGGACAGCTCTAGTAGCCAACCAATCGGATTGTAGTTTTTAACGTCATTAAAAATACTAACCAATCGCAGACGGCCAAACTAGGACCTCGAAATGGGCGGGCGTGACATAGCGGCAATGTTATATTGTAGGCCTAACATAAATAAGACACTTATCTTGGATTTTCATTTCATTTTCATTTATTTATGTATTCTCTTCTCATGGTAATGCAACACGAAATGCCACAACAACAATTTAACAAATCCAACAAAAAATACATTCCATGACAAGAAGAACAGGAGTAGGATAAAGAACAAAAATATCTTATAAACTCCTACCCCATTCTTATAATAAAAAAGTTACAAATTAGATGGCCTCGCCGACATGACAAAAGATAACAACAAAAAATAACAAAATAGCCCAGACCACATATAATCTACTTTCAATTTTAACAATTTTTTTTTATTTTATTATAATTTTAACAATGTTCACATTCATCTTTATAGAAATTAAGTATCTAAACTATCTTTAAATTGTGGAATGGATATGGAGTGTTGTGTGCATGTTACTAGCTGTACATCAACAAACATCATACCCTTTTCACTAACAAGTTTGATCAAGTTTGTACAATGTTCTTTGGAGTGGGTGAATTTAAATACAAAAGAAAGCCAAATCACCCAAAAAGTTGGGAAAAATATGAAATCACAGAAGGCCACATTCCAGATGTGGCCAATCAGATGATCAAAACAGTAAAAGGGTTTTATGATGAACCGTGAAAAACAAAGGGCATTTTCATTGTTTCAGCAGAATAGATGTGTCAGGGCTTAGTCCGATCAGGGGCACGTTCAAGTTCAAAACGGTGCGCAACGTTTTTCTACGGTTTCTGTAATGAACGTCATGTTTCCTGGAAACGGCGTGCACCGGTGTGCAACGGGGTTTGAGATACGTTTTCTCTTGTTTGGTGGGTGTGTCAGAACTGCAGTCCAATCAGCAGCAACATGTATATAAAGCACGCGGTATTAAAGTGAACTCGCACAATGGGTTCAAGGAAAGTCATTTACAAATGTGTTCGATGTTGCTCGGTATGCGCAACAACTGAGGATATTAGAAGACAAGTTTGTCGTAAGTTTTATTGTAAAAATATAGGATATCAACATAATGATGTAGTTGTTTATATTTTTAGCTTCATTGCAAGTGGATGACATTTGGTATAGAAATAAACAATGGTAATTAAGTGCTTTTCCGAAAAGAAAATACAGGGTATTAAAACAGAACTACAAATAAAGTCAGTATGTGAGGCTAAATAGATGTGTTTTAGTCTGAATTGGGTAAGATGTGTGCTTCCATTTCAGTTTCCACAAATCCCTTCACTCGATTGGGATGTTCTCTTGTGTTCTGGGCGGCAAGTGCAGTAACTGTAACATCGGGTATATTTTGTAGTATTAAACACATATTTATACCGACTTCATCAGGCTCCGAAAATTCTTTACAAGGAACACAAAGAATGGCCTTTTCAGCTGCCATAGTTGCTGCAACTCTTGCGTCATCAGAACAGTGTGTTCAACGCATCACCGTTTCTGTTTAAAAAACATTGTTTTGTCGGGGCTGAACGCAGCCCTGGTCAAGAAGATGTCTCACAGCAGGGCTGAGGATCTGGGATTACCTGGGGAAAGAGATTAGCAGAGTTGTAAACAGTGTAGTAAAATTATTGGTTCACAGTCTAATAAATGAGGATTTACATTTATGAGGCACTTAAAAAAAAAAGTGTAACTAGATGAGCCCAGTTTAAAATGCATACAGTAATCACACCTCGTGTCAATATAAATAATAAAAGCATACCATTAGGGCCAGGGCCGGCGCTAGCCATTTGGGTGCCCTAAGCACAAATGCTTGGTGGTGCCCCCCCCCCCCCCACCCACTCACCCCCTCACCCCCTCACCCCCTCACCCCCTCACCCCACCCACCTCACCCAAGGAATAACAACCATTCAGAATTTCTTAGTCTGATGAAGCACAATATAATAATTCTGTACATAATTGATATATGTGTGTGTACTGTGTATAATTATTTTGTATATATATAAATACACATTTGCATTTATGTATTTAAGAGATATTTGTTATTTATATATAAAATATTTAAATTTATATATAATATAAATTATATATAAATATATACAGTATATACATGCAAATATTTCTTAAATATATACGTGCATATGTGTGTGTATTTATATATACAAAATAATTATACACAGTACACACACATATATCATGTAGACACAAACTTTTATTTTGGATGCGATTAATCTTTTCCCAGCCCTAATAATTTGACAACTCTGTGAATATGAAAATATACAAACACTGAGATTGTGTTTTTTTTTTTTTCTTTCTAATTGCAGTTTCACCAACAGATGTCGCCCTTGGGCCTTGGCCTATGAACCTCTTGAAAATGACCGCATTATCCGCATAAAACAACAACGAAAAAACGTATCTAAGCGGTCTTCCTTTTCTCCCCAAACAAACTAGCTGCATCTTAAACAGGCCAAGTTTCAAAATTTTCCGGGGGAGAAAGCCCCGGACCCCCGTTAAAATAAAAGATTCAACATGCAGGGCTAAAAAAGCCCCGGATCATTTCATTTGCACTACTAGCGACGCCCCCCCTGGACATGCATACACGACGCAAGGGCGCCCGCGCTACAAAACTAACATTTTTATTTAAAACATTGTCTTACCTGCAAAGCGACGCGCGAGTATCATCCCGCTGTCTATTCTTTTTCCTTTTTTCGCCCCCGACTCTTGGTGCCTTTTCGAGGCCATGTCTGAGGTCGGTGTCTGCCAAATTTGACATTGATTGAGGCATAATCGAACAGACCACTGGGAGGTGGGGAAGGGGGGGCACCAGAGGGAGACGAAAAAGGAGATTCACCTTTTTCTCGACTAATTTGGTCTAGGCCTATATTACTTTTGAATTGCTTTTGTATATTAACATGCTTTAGACATATTTTATTTGTTATTTATACTAGTAGCCTATTGTGATGATTTTTCACGACCCAGATTTTTTGGTGCCCCCCCAAGCACTTGGTGCCCTACGCGCAGCGCGTGATGTGCGTGTGCGGAGCGCCGGCCCTGATTAGGGCTCAGCAGTAACTTGAAGTGGTTATCCAACTTGGTATCAGCTTGTAGTTGCTGAAACTGAAAATAAGGTTGACATTTTTAGAAAATGTATGTCATGAGTAATTAATACACTAAACAAAAGGAAAAAAAGCTTTATTTATAGCAAACAATTATATGTCGTTTTTTTTATTTGACAATTTAAGGAATTTGATTTGAATTTCAAGTGTTGTCTGCTAACAAGTTGGAAGCATTACTACTAAAATCCATACAGTCATCACATTTTTCTGTTTTCCCTTATCTTTTCTAGACAGAGATTAAAGTGGCAAAGATAACATTTATCATATAAGTTTACATCTACTAGCTACATCACCTAATAGCTAGTCATGGAAGAGATAACGTTATGTAACGTTATTAGCTATACATACGATTACATCAACTACACACAACCTAACGTTACTATAGATAGACCGGATTCCACCATATCTTTATGTACACAATAATCTTTTACATTGTAATCCTTTTATTTTAAATATTTGCCATGTTTGTGCATGTCCCTGTGTGTGTAATAAGCAGAGTGTGTGTGTAATAAGCAGAGTGTGTGTGTGTGTAATAAGCAGAGTGTGTGTGTAATAAGCAGAGTGTGTGTAATAAGCAGTGTGTGTGTGTGTTATAAGCAGAGTGTGTGTGTGTAATAAGCAGTGTGTGTGTATGTAATAAGCAGTGTGTGTGTGTAATAAGCAGTGTGTGTGTAATAAGCAGAGTGTGTGTGTAATAAGCAGAGTCTTTGATTAGAGAGATTAGCACTGTCTAACGTTAGTAACGTTAATCGTCTTTCATATGCGCTAAAGCCTGATAGAATAACTCTGTTTACGTTTTCTTCTCTGTGATCTGTGTGTCATTCCTAACAAGTGTAACGTTACATGTAAATACAAACATAATACGGAATAACGTATTATAACGGTTTACAGAGTTCATGCACTAAGCTATTAGCTAACGTTATAAGACGGGTATAAAACAGCAGTATTTACCTGAGCCATTACACCTGAAATCTTGGATACCGCTGTTAATGTTTCTCGACTTCGGATAGGATTCCTGCTGGAAAATATTTGATTGTGTAGATTTCGTTAGAGAAGATTTTATGGTGTGAACTCACGGAGAACGCAATGTGCTACGCTACATTCGTGGTAATGGCACTATATTTTGAACGAATACTATTGGCAGACGTTAGTGACGTGACGTTAGAATTAGTTTTTGATTGGTTAGATGTATAGTACTCCCTCGCGTTTGCCTAATCCGTTTATTAAACGTAAATTTAGTTTTTTTAAAAATATGATCGACTTGACACTGCCAACAAACGGATACGTGTTTAGAAAAAAAATATTTAGTTTATGTGAAAAAAACAGCTACTCTATCCTCGAGGATCTATCATTTCAAAAACTAAAGCAGATATCAGCGTTCGGCCCACCGTCTAGTTTCCATGGTAATCAGTCACTCGTACATTAGTGTACGACACGCCCATGCGCGCACCCGCACCGAATCCATCAGTTCTCTTACGAGAGGTTCTCTCGTATTGCGTAAGTTTAGCTTACGCTACGGGAAAGATTCATCTTCTCGAGATATTGAAGCCAAAAAATTATCCTTAATTTTGTATTCATTGTCAACGCAGTGCAGCAGCTAGCAGACCTAGAGCAGGCCATCTCGCGTGCTTATTGGCTGCCCTGCATGCATCTGCTGCAGCCTACCAGTGAGCCTCGCGTGACGTCACGCCCAATTGGAGGCGCTCGCGCCTTCATAGCGTCATAGCCCGCTAGGATGGGCGTGGCTTAGCGTATATAAGAAGGGGCTCGTAGGCTGAATCCCTGATTTTTCGACTCTTCAGCGAGCTCTCCGCATCGCTGAATCAGAGAGAAGCCACCGCCGCCGTCGAACAGCGAACAGCCAGCTCAGGACAGCGCTGAGGAAGCCGGCCGTCTTCGCCACCTTCAGCCGCCGTGCAAGCTACGCTATCCGGCGACGTATCCTTTTTACATTGCTTCCACAGGAATTTCTAAAAGAGCGCGAGCGTCTTTCTAAAGATGCCTCGCACTTCCTGTGGCTCGTGCAGAGCCCCGCTCAGCGTTGGAGACCGCCACGTGATCTGCGCTCTCTGCCTGGGCCTGGAACATGCAGAGCTCGCCTTCGCGTCCGGCGGCTGCGAGCTCTGCGAAGCGCTTCTGCTGTCGACCCTACGGGCTCGACTCGAGGCTTTCAATCCGGATGCAGCCGCTCCGCCCCCCGGGGGACCGCGCAGGAAGAAGCGCCGTTCCCTGAGGCAGCCGGAGCCCGTGGCCACAGCGACGCGCTCGCCGGAGGATCTCCCTCGAGCCTCGCTTTCGCCCTCCCCGCCTCCCCTCCCCGACGCGCAGCTGCTGCTCACGAGCCTCACTGCCGTCGCATCGGAGGGGGAGGCAGAGGAACACGCCACGAGAGATTGCTGCTCTATCCTGGCATCAGACAGCGAGGAATGGTCGCTTCATTCCGGCTCCTCGTCGATCCAGGAATCCAGCCGTTCCCGCGCTGGAGCTGACGCGGAACTTATGCGCCTGCTGACGCAGGCCGTCGACCGCCTCGGGCTCGAGTGGTCGCTACCGAAGGAACCCGCGCCGAACAGGCTCGACGGCTGTTTCCTTCAGAGTCGCCGCCGTGCAGCTTCAGCGAGCAGGCCCGCTCCATTCCTGCCGGAACTTCACGCGGAGCTGACGAAGTCCTGGAATGCACCATTCTCCTCGAGACTTCAGTCCCAGGCCTCCGCGTCGCTCTCCCAGGTGGACGGCGCCGCCGAGAAGGGATACACGGCTATTCCCCCCGTGGAAGAGACGGTCGCAGCGCACCTTTGCCCGCCCTCCGCGAGATGGCGGTCTCGGTCAGCCCTCCCGTCTAAAGCCTGCAGAGCCACGTCCGCCTTGGTCGGCCGCGCATATGCCGCCTCCGGCCAGGCCGCGTCTGCTCTCCACTCCATGGCTGTGTTGCAGATCTTGCAGGCCGACCTCCTCCGTGAATGGGACGAGAAGGGCCGGGATCCGGCTGCGGTTACAGATCTGAGAAGTGCGACGGATCTCTCTCTCCGTGCCACCAAGACCGCAGCTCAGGCTATCGGACGAGCCATGGCCGCGTTAACCGTGACAGAGAGGCATCTCTGGTTGACGCTCGCGGATATGAGGGAAGCTGAGCGGGCCACCTTTCTGAACGTGCCGCTCTCCCCCACTGGTCTCTTCGGCCCAGCGGTTAACGGGATCGTTGACCGTTTCTCTGAGGTACAAAAGACCACGCAGGCCATGAATCTCTTCCTGCCGCGACGCTCGAGCTCCGCTACAGGCCGCTCTCGCGAGAAACAAAGCCAGCCTCCTGTACGAGCTAACACCCAGCGTCCAGCACAACCGCAGCCTTCGCAGCGACGTCAGGGCGGCCGCCCTAGGTCGCGCTCGGACAGCCGTCACAGACCGCCGCCCCCCAGGGGGCCTCGGCAGAAGATTACGTTGAAGTCTGAGCATGCGAAATCCTCCTAACAAAGAGAGAAAAAAGACGCGCGTGTCCCGCCACGGCCGGACCGCCGTCAAAGCTCATCTCCCTGTCAGTCCCCTTCAGTCAGGCTACTGCAGTGGTTCATTTAGCAGCCAACGAGCCGGTTTGTTCACCCTCTCGCCTGCACACAAACGCCGTTTTTACGGCGACCCAGAGAAATCTCAAAAAGAGCATTATGTCTGGTCCGGCTCCCGCCGTCAGTGTTTTAAGTGTAGTGAAAGTGCCCACGCCCCAGTGTTCACCCCTACACACAAGCACATCAAATATCGTGTCACCCACAGAGCACACTCTCATAAAGCGCAGAAAAGCCGCTCGAGTGTTCAATGTAAGAAATGTGTCCACAGTGTTGTGCCCACTATCTGCCCGCTCTGTTGCACGGTCAAAACAGCAGGTTATGAATGTAAGTCCCGTGCCCGCCAGAGAGCGTTCACGCTTGCTATCACAAACCCCCCCCCCGGGCGCCGCCCGCAAGTTTAAGTGTTATCATGAAACACAGGGCGATTATAAAACGCTCCCCATCTATTTTGATCGGGGCGTCACATGCATGTGTAAGTCTCGTGCCCGCGCAAACGCGCTCACGCTTACAGAACGCTTTTCTGCCCAAAGCGCCGCTCGCGCTTCAGAAAGTGAGGAAAAAGGGTTCCCCATCCCTTATGATTGGGACATCTCACACAAAGCAGCCGGTTTCGGCTTTCAGCGAGCAGCCGTTGCCCAGAACAGAGAGCGCGCGCGCCGCGCTCTCAGCTCCGGTTCAGTTTCACATGCCCGCGAATGGCGGCGATCTGAACCCGGAGGCCATTCGCCCCCTAGCGGCTCACATAGCTGCGTGGGAATCTATCCCGGGGGTTTCAGAATGGGTGCTGAGCACAATAAAGCAGGGCTATACACTTCAATTCATTCGCCGTCCCCCGCGCTTTCAAGCCCGGACCGCGACGATAGTGAATGCGGAAGTAGCACACCTACTTCACGCAGAAATAGCAAAGCTGCTGTGCAAAGGGGCTATAGAAAAGGTGCCGCCTTCTCTGAGCGAGTCAGGCTTTTACAGCCGTTATTTTCTCGTGCCCAAGAAGGACGGAGCCTTCAGACCGATCCTAGATCTGAGACATTTGAACAAGGTGCTTGCGAAAAGACCGTTCAAAATGCTGACGACCAGGAAAATCCTCGCGCACGTTCGCCCGAGGGACTGGTTTATTTCTCTAGATCTGAAGGATGCCTATTTCCAGATACAGATAATACCCCGTCACAGGCGATTTTTGAGATTCGCCTTCGACGGTCAGGCATATCAATACATCGTCCTGCCGTTCGGCCTGTCTCTGGCACCCCGTACATTTACGAAGTGCATGGACGCAGCGCTCGCCCCCCTGAGAAGTCAGGGGCTGCGGATAATGAACTATCTGGACGATTGGCTGATTTTGGCACAGTCAGAGGCGGAGCTGCTGTCTCACAGAACAGTGCTTCTCAGTCACCTGGAAAGTTTGGGTCTCACGGTCAACTGGACCAAGAGCTCATTACTACCCAGCCAGTCAATCTCCTTTTTAGGAATAGAACTGGACTCGGTGACCATGTCGGCCCGTCTATCGGCGCAGCGCGCGCTCCGGGTTCGCCACTTAGCCGCGGGTTTCCAGAAGGGCAGCGTTCTCCCTTTGAAAACTTTTCAGAGGATGTTGGGCTGTATGGCTTCAGCTGCAGCGGTGCTTCAGCTGGGCCTACTGCGCATGCGCCCGCTCCAGCGCTGGCTGAATGCTCGCGTGCCCCGCCGAGCTTGGGTTTCTGGCGGTCAGAAAATCAGAGTGACTCAGACCTGCATAGCGGCTCTGCAGCCCTGGTTAGTGACCGACTGGTACCAGCTGGGAGTGACGATGGGAACCGTCTCTTACCGGAAAGTCGTTTCGACAGACGCGTCCAACTGGGGTTGGGGCGCGCTGTTCGAGGGCAGACCGGTCTTCGGCCAGTGGTCAGACCAAGAGAGGGGGTTTCACATAAACTGTCTGGAGATGATAGCGGTCGAGAATGCGCTGAAGTGCTTTCTCCCGTTCATACAGGACCAACATGTTCTCGTCCGCTCGGACAACATGTCTGTGGTATCCTATGTAAACCGTCAGGGCGGTGTCAGATCTAGAAATCTCTGTAATCTGGCGGAGCGCCTCCTTATTTGGTCCCAGTTGCACCTGCGCTCGCTGAGGGCAGCGCATGTGCCGGGCCATTTGAACGACGGTCCAGACAAACTGTCCAGGGGCAACGTTCCCCCAGGGGAATGGTCCCTGCACCCCCAAACGGTCCAGAAACTGTGGCGCCTGTTCGGCAGGGCGGAAGTCGACCTATTTGCGTCAAAAGACAACGCTCAATGCCCGACGTTCTTCTCGAAGGACGAGGACGCGCTGGCCCAAGTCTGGCCCAGCCTCCGGCTATATGCTTTCCCTCCGGTCTCTCTGTTACCACAGGTAATCAAGAGAATCAGGGAAACGCGCCACTCGGTGCTCCTCATAGCCCCGCGTTGGGAGAATCAGATTTGGTTCCCGGAGCTGGCACGGCTGTCACACACAGCTCCGTGGCCGATTCCGGTGCGGGCAGATCTCCTCTCTCAGGCTCGCGGCACGATCTGGCATCCCCATCCAGAGCGCTGGTCTCTGCACGCATGGGTGATCAACGGGTACTCGTTGCCCTGCCAGAAGGAGTAATGAACACGATCACGCAGTCTAGAGCCCCTTCCACGAGAAGGCTCTACGCGTCTAAATGGTCGGTGTTCTCGGAATGGTGCACTGACAGAGGTCTGGACCCGCGGACATGCAGGGTGGCGCAACTGCTCTCCTTCCTACAAGAGCTGTTGGAAAAGGGGAGGTCCCCATCCACGCTCAAAGTATATGTGGCGGCCGTGGCAGCGTTCGCAGAGTCGACGCACGGCCAGTCATTGGGAAGACATGAGCTGGTCATCCGCTTCCTTAGGGGAGCTAGGAGGTTGAACCCGCCGCGCCCCCCGTCGGTTCCCATGTGGGATCTATCTCTGGTCCTAGAGGCCCTGAAAGCCTTCCCTTTTGAACCACTGGATTCCGTGGAGTTGAAATATCTATCACTGAAAACCGTCTTTCTGACCGCACTGTCGTCAGTAAAGCGGGTGGGGGACCTACATGCGCTGTCTGTCAGCGCGTCGTGTCTTGAGTTCGGGCCGAATGACTCGAAAGTCATCCTCAGACCTAGACATGGCTATGTTCCGAAAGTGATGGGCACTCCGTTCAGAGCGCAAGTTATCTCGCTGTCAGCGCTCCCAGCATCTGACAGCGAAAGTGATGTGAGCCGCCTCTGCCCTGTCAGAGCGCTGAGGTCTTACATTACGCGCTCCGCCTCATTCAGGCGTTCGGATCAGCTGTTTGTTTCATTCGGTGGGCGCGCCAAAGGTCTCGCCTCCTCGAAACAGAGTCTGTCCAGATGGATAGTGGACGCTATAGCAGCCGCTTATGCGTCAAAAGGTCTGCAATGCCCGCTGGGCATCAGGGCTCATTCCACGAGAGGCGTGGCCTCTTTGTGGGCATGGTCCAGTGGAATTTCTATCCATGACATATGTGTGGCGGCGGGCTGGAGCTCCCCGTCTACCTTTATCAGGTTTTATAACCTGGAAGTTCCTGCCTTGCAGGCTAAACTGTTGTCGGTTTAATAGAGAGGTGTATTCTGCCCAGGCTTCCTGCTCAGATCACTCTTACACGACCCAGCTCTCCTGGTTGAGCTGCACTAAGTAGGGTATGTGCCATGTGCCTATACAGACCGGCGCGCTGCTCTGTATTCCCTATGTGTGCTTATGTACAAGTGATGGCCCGCTTGGCTGGCCACCTTATTCTCCACCTTATATGGGTTCCCTGAAAGTTCGGGGCTTCATGGTGGATGCTGGGCGCGCACGGCGTTGACAAAGTGTTCCCGTAGCGTAAGCTAAACTTACGCAATACGAGAGAACCTCTCGTAAGAGAACGATACTCGGTTACTGACGTAACCTCGGTTCTCTCTAGAGAGGGAACGAGTATTGCGTAACCGGCCGTGCTCGCGCCACGAGCGACTTCGCTTCAGTGGTCGAAAAACCAGGGATTCAGCCTACGAGCCCCTTCTTATATACGCTAAGCCACGCCCATCCTAGCGGGCTATGACGCTATGAAGGCGCGAGCGCCTCCAATTGGGCGTGACGTCACGCGAGGCTCACTGGTAGGCTGCAGCAGATGCATGCAGGGCAGCCAATAAGCACGCGAGATGGCCTGCTCTAGGTCTGCTAGCTGCTGCACTGCGTTGACAATGAATACAAAATTAAGGATAATTTTTTGGCTTCAATATCTCGAGAAGATGAATCTTTCCCGTAGCGTAAGCTAAACTTACGCAATACTCGTTCCCTCTCTAGAGAGAACCGAGGTTACGTCAGTAACCGAGTATCGTTTCATAGTTCAAAATGGCAAAAAACTCTTCACTCCTTTTTCACGAAAAAGTCAAGCACTGTAAGTAAGTTGTCATGTCGTATCCGAATTGTGTTGCACAATGATGAATAACTCCGCCTATTTCTCTTGTTGAATAATTAACAGGTTTTGTTGTAAATTCATTACCCGAACAAACATGCAATATTTTCAATCTATTTTACTCGTAATGCATTTTATTTTCACAGATATGTTATCAAAGCCCTTCAAATTAGAATACACATGCTAAATGTTAATGCTGAATTTGTATTTTCATGCATTAACAGCCACGATCTGCTTGAATCAGGCAGCGGTGTAACATGTTTATCATAATTTGGTAACACTTTACAATTAGATAAAAAAGTTTGTAGACAAACTTTAAGTTCTCTTGAAAAAGCCTAACTAGAAAGTTTGAAGTAGTTTTAAAAGCTTGTAGTTGGAAGGTTTTCAATTGGAAAGTTTTGGTTTAGTAAGACAGACTTTGTTTAGGCTAGTAATAAAATGTAATTTTGCCCCCCAATATCTGTGTAGTATTTAAAAGTTTTTCACATTCTGTTGCACTTCACCATGTAAATTACAAATTAACTGTAAACATTAATGGCACCTTATATATTTCTTCTTATATATTAATCATTCCTCTGTAATAGTTCTTGTTTATTTTTGTGCATTATATTATTATAAAACATTTATGCCAATAAAGTAGTTTGAAGTTAAACTATACAGTACATTGTCAATCTCTGTATCCCATAATATGCATGCAAACTCAAAAAACCAACCTCACATAACTTTTATTTCAAAACAAGAATAATTGTGTAAAGAGATATGCAGACATACAGATAATCACCTACACACATATACGTGCACACACACACACACACACACACACACACACACACACACACACTCACACAATCTACTCAGCCTGAAATTCCCCTCCATCATTGAAAAAACAACCAAACGAGCAATAGCCCTCAACCTCTTTCTCAGAAGAAAATGCACGCAGGACTCTGCTTCTGCCATCACCCACAGACCCAGGTGGGCAGTCCTTGTGTATTTCGGTGCATTGCAAGCACAGAGTCAACGAATACGGCACCCGGAACTCTTGCCTATGTTGTCTGGAAAATGCACTCCAGTTCACAACACCTAATTTAGATAAAATACAGAACAAACAATATTGAATCATTTTGAAGAAAGGCATTAACAGTACAGAGTCATACAAGGAATTTCTTTTTTATACATTTTAAACATATTATAGGAAAATGTTAGTCAATATATACTTGAGTGTTATTGGCTTTGTCTGTAAAGTACCTAAGAGACTTACTTTGTTTATGAACAATATAAACTAGTTAAAGTTTGTCAAGACAAACTTTAATTTGGCTTGAGAAAGCCTATCCTAAAAGTTTTGAAGGCAATACAGTTTATCAGGCACAGACAGACGGATGGACATGACAGATAGGTAGAGATAGATAGGCAGACAGAGATAGAAGGAAAGATAGATTAGGATAGGATAGGAAATTACTTTTGATGTGGTAATACATCAGCTGTGGCATGGTGTACTGGCAGAATGGGCACCTACTACTGCAGTCTTTTAAATACTACTCATACTCCCCCTTGCTCAACACAATTGTGTGCATTTTTGCAGGGGGGAATGGCTCTTAAAAGAGCCTTGGTGTTATAAAGTAAACAACAACAAAAAAGAGGTGAGAGAGATGGAGGACTAGAGTTAGAGAATAATTAACACAGCAAAACAAAAGAATATATAAAGTAAAATAGCAAAAGTGGTACCCAGGGAATATAAATGGGGATGAAAATGCCACTTAGGTAAAGTTGGGTTTATATTCGCACATTCGCGTTAAAGAACTTTTTCAATTACAGGTTTTTTTCGATTGCTAAACGACAGTGAGCACAACTGGAGCTACATGTGCAAAACTCTAACTACAGTCTGCATAGCAGCTGTTCGTGTGGACCAAACTCTAGTTCGTTTTTCATTGCTTGAACACAGTTTTCAAAACTCTACACACTTATCCCATTACTTTAACCACAACCTGCACAACACTGTGGATTTACAGCACTTTGTTCAAATGATAACACACTGCTGTCAAAACTGTGAGCCACATGTCACGGGTGACAAAAACGTTTAGCGAGCGGAACCTTCTTGATGAACCATGAGTTTCCTGAGGGAATGATTTGGGTGCGACACATCCCACTCTGGTTCCGGCTGCATTCCAAACCGCATACTTCCCTACTATTTAGTATGGGAAAAAGAGTAGGCGAGCGAAAAAGTATGTATGAATCCAAAAGAGTAGGCGAGAATTACCTGGGTGACGTAGTAATTATCGCGAGATTCTGACTTAAGTGCGTTCGAATATGCCTACTTTCCTACTATATAGTAGGCGAAAACTATGGAAGCCCGTTTCCGCCATAGTTGAGAAAAAAAAGATTATCTAAGTCATAATAATGAGAAAGTTTCTCATAATTATGACTTAGTATCTCATTATATTGAGAAAGTTTCTCATTATTATGACTTAGTATCTCATTATATTGAGAAAGTTTCTCATAATAATGAGATACTAAGTCATAATTATGAGAAACTTTCTCAATATAATGAGATACTAAGTCATAATTATGAGAAACTTTCTCAATATAATGAGATACTAAGTCATAATTATGAGAAACTTTCTCATAATAATGAGAAATTTTCTCATAATAATGACTTAACATCTCATAATAATGAGAAACTTTCTCGTAATAATGACTTAACATCTCGTAATAATGACTTAGCATCTCGTAATAATGAGAAACTTTCTCGTAATAATGACTTAACATCTCGTAATAATGAGAAACTTTCTCGTAATTATGACTTAGCATCTCGTAATAATGAGAAACTTTCTCGTAATAATGACTTATTTTCTCGCACTTCTACGCATGCGGAAGCAGAAGGAAGTGCCACGCTAGCGACCCAGCTAACACAGTTACGTTGTGAAGACGTAACAGGACCGGCCCATATTCGTCGTAGCGACGTGCCACATAACGTTCCAGCAACGTAACTTTGTGATTCCCATAATCGTCGTGGCGACGTTATAGTGTACGTCGCAAGAACGTGATGAGTACGTCTCAATGACCTAACTGGTATGTTGTGAGGACGTAACATCAAAGGACCATAGTAGTCGTAGTGACGTGCCAAATAACGTTCCAGCAACGTAACTTTGTGATTCCTGTATTCGTCGTGGCGACGTTATTGTGGTACGTCGCAAGAACGTGATGAGTACGTCTCTATGACCTAACTGGTATGTTGTGAGGACGTAACATCAAAGGACCGTTTTAGTCGTAACAACGACCAAAATACCACATAAAAACAACAACAACAACAACAAAAAACACTGCATACATTTAATCAGCATTTATTCAGTGTTACCTGTACTATTGTACAGCACCGTGTGCATCAATGTGTCACACACGTGTGCCTCAAGAATCAATCAACTAGAAAACATTTATATCATTTAATAATCAGCAGTTAGTTAATGACATTTTCCACAGTAAGATAATTTCTCTTCGAGAAAAGTTGCAAACCTCTTTTTCTTTCCTTTCTCTTTCACAAACACAACACATCAGTTACACCTTTTTAAATTCTTCATTGCAGGTGCACAAATCCTATTCTACAAATTACCAAACTCATAGGGTCATATTTTTGTTGATAAATAGTAACATTTTGGCCAATTATGCACATTTCTTGGTGTATAATTTTGTGAATCATCTATACTGTTTGGCTATTCTCATGTGGTCACACTTCACTTTTTATTCAGTCACATATGCTCAAACCCCCTGTGTGGCCGCGCCTTAAATGTCAGCATACATTTCTTACTTTGTGATTTGAAAAAAAAAAAGAAAAGTATTTGTGCACCTCCAATGAAGAATTTGAAAAGTCACTCTCTGTGACTTTAAATGTACTGATGTCTGACTACTTTACACCTACAGATTCCACTGTCACAGGTGCTCAGTTTTGCTATAGTAAAACCTATACAGAACATGGTAGTAATCAGCCATCCATGCAAAAGCAGAGGTCTGTGTGGTGTACAGGTACATCAGTCCAGGCCAACATCTCACGACTTGATGCCTTCCGCTGTGGATCCCAGAAAACCTGCAATACAAACATAGTACAGATCAAAATCTATCATACATACATCTCATCTGGTATCACAAATTATCATTCCAGGTTCAATTTAAAATTAGGGTTAGGTTAAATGCTAAATATTAGGGCTGCACAATATTGAAAACCTTAAATAAAATATTTTGTTTACCTGCTGCTATATATATTGCGATACAAAAACAAATTTCAAGAGATTATTTATTTAGAGGACTGAATCTGCATTGAAAATTATAAACAAATTACAAGCATGGATAAATTCAATAGAAGAAAAATACAATTGAAATAAGCAGTGCATGATGTTTTTTTAGGAAAATCTAACTTATCAGGTACGGAAATGGAATTATCGAATATAAAATGAGTCTTCACTGAGTACAGCCTCTCCCAACTCTTACAAATACAGCCTCTCTTAACTCTTACAAAATTATAAACAACCAGCCTGAAAAACACATGTTGTATGAAGATTGTTTAAAACACCCCTCCTAATCCTCACAGAATTAGCAAGACAATGTCTATAATAAATAGTGTGTGTAATTTCTTCAGTACCGTCAGCAGAACCGATAACATCTGAGCTTATCAATACTGCGGTCTTCCTTAATTTGGCCCCAGGGCCCGTTTAATACCGGGTTTCTGAAACTATCCCTACGTATGGATGAGATCATATAGATGAAGGCCTGTTGTGTTCTGTCTCTTGATTTGTGATAGTGGCAGCTATTGTGAAACTCACCTTCGTCATGTACTGAGTGTGGATGGCATCAAGATCTTGTCCTGAAGAATCACAGGGTCAAATGATATCTCATCTGGTAACAAGAGCATAGCCATAACTTTAAAAACTCTAATGATATCTTTACCCCCTGATATTGTATTGCAGATATACATTCAAACATTTTAAAGGCTAAGAGTATGAGCCATGAGTAAACTGGACATATCTGTGAAAAATAACTTGCGTGCCTAAAGTTGTCGACCCCCTGAATTCAGCATTTGAAAGTAAAAAGAATTTCAGTATTTATCAGTAAAAAATACATAAAAAATACCTTGAGTTGGACAGTATAGTGTCTGTCTAATTGGCCAACATAATTAAAAACACACCTAGAGAAAAAAAAAAAAAATATATATACCAATGACCATGATATCCTGTTATCATAATAGTTAAATTAATTATTATAACTATGACCATTATAACATTATATTTGCCGCCTATTATTTAGCTGATTATTTAGCCTACAGGCTTCTCAAGGACAATGTCACTGAAAAAAACTGGGGTTAATGAATTTAAAGTGAGACTTCATTCAAAAGCATAAATCCTACAGACCCACGACTATTGAACAGTATGTTTGAGGTTTTGCTTACTAGTCGAGTTCATAGCTGTGGAGATTGTCTTGGACAGGGGGTGCAGCAGGCCATCAGCATGATGATCTTCTAGAAAATAACATGCAATGTTTCACAGAGCCAACAATGTTACATAGAATTTACAATAGAACAAAGGGTTTATTACAAGGAAGCAAGCTAGAGCAGAGATGAAATGCAGAAAAGATCATATATATATAAAAATCTTAAGGTAATATAATGCAAGTAAACGAGACGAAATAACGTTAAATAACATTTCGTCTCGTCTCGTTTCTATAATATTGTGCAATAAATGCATATGAAATTATTATCATGATTAAACAATAATTCCCCCTTTGTTGTGGAGGGTTTTTTTCTGTCTCTCCTGAAATAACTTATTATCAATCTTTGTAAGTGACGTCATTAACAGTACGTTACAGTGAATTCTTTCAGGTTAAATAAATTAGCTTACTTCCAATCACCCATTGACAAATTACCAGCAAAACAAAACTATCAAAAACTGTTATCAACACAAAAATGTGGTTAAAACCCAAACTTATGTAAAACAAGAGCTCAATTGTAACGTAAACTTAACTTAGCTCTTCTGAAAACGGTTGAGATGCTAACGGACTTTTTCGAAGACACAAAACCATTTCTATAAAGTAACGTTAAATATTCAACAGAAGTGTATCAATTACACGTAAGAAAGATGTCAGGAACGTATTATTTGTGTGATTTTGGTAACTAAACTTACCTGAAAGCAGTGAAAACAACAGTGAGAGACGCTAGTTTTGCTGTTTGTCAGTTGATGAGGTTTCCTCGTTTCCATGGTTTCCATCTGCTCGCACGCGCTCCTGTCTTTGAATCAGATAGCTTTGAATGCGACTCAATGTTTACGCGCACGTACGCCCATTGAAACCATAGAACACGTCAAAAGGCACGCAGCATTTAAATAAACATCTAGAATTATAACATTTAACAATTTAAAATATCATTCATTTTAAATAATGAATTTAAAACTCATTGTGTAGTTCTATGAACCATTCACTTGACAATTATGCTTTATTTTTTTATACCATTTTGCTTTTATTTTTATTTTAAAGCAATAGATGTCTTGAAATATATAAAAAAACAGAGATGAAAAAACAGACATATATATAAATATTACATTAAAAGAGAACCCTACTTAATTCATCAAAGATTTTAAGTTATCTGGTGACCAGTTGACCACGTCTTTACAACGTTTTCCATGGGATGAACTAGCGACGTCTTTTGAGGACGTGCCCACACCGTTTCTGGAACGTTAGCCAAGATTATAAAAAATGGAACTTTACCACGACGTCCTCACAACGTTGTCATAAAGTAATGTCGCGCTGACCAAATGACGACTAACTGACGACGTCGTCACAACGTACTGTGTTAGCTGGGGACATCCGCTGGTCAAAGCCGTGTAAATGCATCACAGAAACGAGAGTTACGTATGTAACTGCGGTTCTATGAGTTCTGGATGACCGCCAGAGGCAGTGCTTCACACTGGATACTATCTCTCGTTGCAATGCATAGGTCGAGTCTAATACAAACAATGTCCCTCGTGACCAGGATGACTCGGGGTGCTGCCCTATTTAACCCCGTGACTTCCTGCAGACTGTCCCTACGGGAATCTTCTCGCCTGACTCCGAGTGACAGAAAGCTCTGGCGGTCATCCAGAACTCATAGAACCGCAGTTACATACGTAACTCTCGTTCTATTTCGTTCTTCCTGACCGCCAGAGGCAGTGCTTCACACTGGATGACTTATAACAACAAGGTCACGAGGAGGTCCTACTCACCCTTAAGAGGAAGTTGAGGGTCCGGAGAGGACAGCTGTTCCAATATTACCGGAAGCAGCCACATTTACCCTGTAGTATCTGGCAAATGTATTTGTTGATGACCACGTAGCTGCTGCACAGATGTCACTTAGAAGGACCCCCTTTAATGCAGCCCAAGACGTTGATATTCCTCTTGTCGAATGGCATCTCACCCCCAAAGGCACTGGATATTTATTAGATGTGTAAGCGTGGGTGATAACCTCCACTACCCAGTGCGACAATCTCTGCTTTGAGAGGGGCTGACCTCTTTTCGGGCCCCCGTAACAGAGAAAAAGTTGGTCTGATTTTCGAAAAACTTCCGTGGCCCTCAGATAGCCTCGGAGAGCTCTTACTGGGCACAGCAGTGTGCTTCCACTTCCTTCCAGCGCGTTTGACACCGGAGGATTAAACACTGCCAGCTCAATAGCCTGGTTTCTAAAAAGGGCAGAGAGCCGCTTGGGGAGAAATGCTGGGTTGGGCCATAATGTCACGACTGAGCCATCTGCGTTCCAACGCATACAGGATGCGTTAACTGATAACGCGTGGAGCTCACTCACCCGCTTAGTCGACGCAATGGCCAAGAGAAACGCTGCCTTCAATGAGATCCACTTCAGTTCGCTGTGCTCTAAAGGTTCAAACGGGGGCAATGTAAGAGACTTTAAGACTAGGCCCAGGTCCCATAAAGAAACCCTAATGGACTGAGGGGGGCGCAGTCGCTGCGCACCTCTAAGAAACTGAGTAACCAAGGCATGAGAACCCAATTGTTGACCATCTATTCGTACGTGATGTGCTGAAATTGCAGCCACATAAACTCTCAAAGTAGCAGCTGCTCTATTCTTTTCCAATAGTGACTGCAGAAAACGTAAAACCAGAGGAACAGGGCAGTGCTCTGGGACCACTGCCTGCTCCCTACACCACTCAGAGAAAAGCTTCCATCGATAGGCATAAGCACTCCTGGTGGAAGGTGCTCTAGAGTTCAATATGGTGTTCTGGACCCCCTGATCGCAGGCTCCAAAGAGTGGTTCCGGCCCCTCAGAGGCCACACACAGAGCTGCAGGCGGTCTGGGTTCGGGTGCCAAATCTGACCCTCCAACTGCTGGAGGAGATCCTTCCTCTTGGGAAGGGTCCAAGGAACCCCGTCTAGGAGCCTGTACATCACTGGAAACCAAGGTCTCCCCGGCCAGTTCGGCGCCACTAGCAACAGCCTGTGGTGCTCTTGAAGAACCCTGTGAACAGTCACTCCGATCATCGGTATCGGGGGAAAGGCATAGAGTAACCGATCTGGCCAGGCGTGGGCTAGAGCATCCTGCCCCAGCGGACTGGACTCCTCT
Organism: Tiaroga cobitis; assembly: GCA_030578255.1. NCBI lineage: Eukaryota > Metazoa > Chordata > Actinopteri > Cypriniformes > Leuciscidae > Tiaroga > Tiaroga cobitis. Next base: position 10,938,026 of record CM060605.1, read on the forward strand.
GCTAGTGAGAACCAGAGACGGCAGTGGGTCGTTGTCGCCGAGGCAAATAGGTCCACTTCTGCCCTGCCAAACCGCTGCCATATCATCTCTACCACTTCCGGGTTGAGCCTCCACTCCGTCGATGGAATTCTGTGGCGTGACAAGAAATCTGGAACCACGTTTGATACCCCTGGGATATGCATTGCTCTGATGCTTGCAAAGCGAGGGAAGGCCCAAGTCAGCAGTTCCTGTGAAACTTGAAGGGATTGGCTGGACCGTGTGCCCCCTTGGTGGTTGATGTGATAAACCACCGATTTGTTGTCCGACCTGACGAGAATATGCCTGCCCTTCAAAAACGGAGCGAGGTGCTTCAGAGCTCGCAGAACTGCACGAAGTTCCAGGGTATTTATATTCTCGCCGACTTCCTGAGGACCCCACTGTCCTGTGACTGCTCTGTGCTGCCAGACTGCCCCCCAGCCCGTAAGGGACGCATCGGTCTGGACTATCTCCCTCCGAGAGGGAATCATGCCCAGAACAACCCCCTTGGTCAGATACAATCTGCTCCTCCAAGAGTTCAGGGCCAGAAGGCATCGCTGTGACACCTTGATCAACCTGTTCCTGTGCCAACTGGGGTTCAAGTGGAGACTGTTCACCCATATTTGAAAGGGGCGTAGTGAAAGGAGACCCAATGGTATGACTGCCGCTGCTGCCGCCAACATACCTGTGAGCCTGAGGAAGCACCTGAATGGAAGTCTGGCCTGCCTCCGAAAGCGTTGAAGGAGGAGTAGTATATTGTCCACTCGTTGTTCTGATGGAACGGCTTTCATTGACCGTGAGTCCAGCGTGAGACCTAGGAACCTCACAGACTGACTTGGAGTTAATCGGCTCTTGCTGAAATTTACAGAAAGGCCCAGTCGAGTAATATGTGCGAGCAGCTGTGTGATTTCTAACACTGCCTGCTCCTGAGAGTGGGAGCAAAGGAGCCAGTCGTCCAGGTATGGAAGCACCTGTAACCCTCTGGCTTGGATTGGAGCCAGTGCGGCCGCCATGCATCTGGTGAAGACTCGTGGCGACAGAGAAAGGCCGAATGGGAGGACACGGAATTGATAGACCTGGTCCTGGAATGCAAATCGGAGGAACGGCCTGTGTTGAGGAGCAATTGGAACATGGAAGTAAGCATCCTTTAGGTCTACCGTAGTAAACCAGTGCTGCTGCTTGACCGCTTGAAGAACATCGGCTATGCGCAGCATACGAAATGGTAAGATCTTCAGGAACTTGTTGAGGCCGCGAAGGTCGAGTATGGGCCTTACACCGCCATCTTTCTTTGGAATGATGAAGTAAATGGAGAAGAACCCACTTAGCCGTTCTGACCAATCTACTGGTTCGATGGCATCTTTCTCCAGGAGTTGTGCTACTTCTTGTCTTAAGGCAAGTGAACTGTTGGGGTCTGAGACTACGGTCATCCTGACCCCTTTGAAGGCGGGCGGCCGCCGTCGGAACTGCAGCTTGTACCCTTGGGTTAGTGTTGCTATAACCCATGGGTCGGGAGTTGTTGCTTCCCAGTAACTGAGCTGCTGATAAGAAAACCGTCCGACGGCTGGCCGCGGACCTTCAGGACCTACGTCCATGGCCTCTAGCATCCCTGGTGGGCCGTTGGCCAGGTGCTCTACCCCTAGGGGCCTGAAATTCTTGCTGACCCCGAGCCCGGGGCCGCTGAGCAGCATTTCCTACTCGCGGTGATCTCGAAGGCTGGCTCCTGTGAACATCACCTGAGCGTGCTGAAAACGTAGAGCGTGGTAGTTCATACCCCCTAGAAGGCTGACGGTAATTTAAGTGAGCCTGTGGAACTCTCCTCAGGTCAGCAAACTGCTGCCTGGTCTGATTCACCTGGACACTACGCTCCAGTGTCTCCTGTGCAGCTGGCCCAAAGAGTTGCCCTGGAACTACTGGAAGGTCTCTCAGTGTTCTCCTACATGCCTCAGACAGAGGTGATTGTGCAAGCCAGACTTGGCGGCGTGCTTGTGTGAGCGTTGACATCAGCCTTCCCAGCTCCCTTGTCATGAATGCTATTGCCTGAAGGGATGCATCACTTAAGTTTTGGTTAAAAGGATCACTCCCTGATGATTGAAGGGATTGAGACAGGGCCAACATGATATGGGAGAGAGAATTGCCAATGCGACCCATTCGTGCTGCTGTGTTATATGCCTGGATAAGATGCTTCACTAGCTCTTGCTCTGACTGTGGACCTTCTGCCGATCCATGACCAGCTTCCTGGGAGCCATCATGGGAGAATTGGGATTGATGATCAGATAAACCCTGCGTCTCTCCATCAACATCATCATAGAACTGGCTCTGAGAAGCCGCCATTGAAAGGATATCCTCCTCCCCAATGGGCGACTCCATAGCAGGGGCTACGACTGAGGATACTAGTCTCTCGCCCGGTTGCAACTTCATAAGCAAAGCCTTAATCTGAGCAAACTCAGCCGCCAGCACGTCCACCTTCTTCCCTAAAGGGTCTTCCTTGGATCTTTTACCAGCGGAAACACTGGTTGATTCAGTATTTTTACGCTTACTTGTTGTTTTACGTGGTGGGAGTCTTGCTCTGACTGTGGACCTTCTGCCGATCCATGACCAGCTTCCTGGGAGCCATCATGGGAGAATTGGGATTGATGATCAGATAAACCCTGCGTCTCTCCATCAACATCATCATAGAACTGGCTCTGAGAAGCCGCCATTGAAAGGATATCCTCCTCCCCAATGGGCGACTCCATAGCAGGGGCTACGACTGAGGATACTAGTCTCTCGCCCGGTTGCAACTTCATAAGCAAAGCCTTAATCTGAGCAAACTCAGCCGCCAGCACGTCCACCTTCTTCCCTAAAGGGTCTTCCTTGGATCTTTTACCAGCGGAAACACTGGTTGATTCAGTATTTTTACGCTTACTTGTTGTTTTACGTGGTGGGGGTGGAGGTAGCGACTCCCCCAAAAGCCCTTGCACCATGGTTATCCTCGAAGTCCTCCTCTCTGAAGACATGACGCTACAGTTCATGCAGGCATCTTCTGTGAGGCCCTGTTTAAGGTGTTCTAGGCCTAAACAGGAAGGGCAGCAGTCATGCCCATCATCCGCCTGGAGAACAGCCATGCACAATGTGCAAGTATGAAGTAACTTTTCCATTTAGGCTCCGGAAGATATTTGATAGGTCGAGCGGAATCACTCTGACTGTTACTGTCCTAAGCAAGCCCTGCCAGAAAACGTTACTAGAGAATAACTTCTACACAATATATTATACACACACAATTATTGAAGTGTACATGTAAATAAATATACTACAAATATTCTACCCTAATTATTGTGTGTATATTGTTATATACACACCAGGCACAAGCTTAACCCTTTACAACAATGCTAGACTAATTCAATAACACAGTAGATGAGTATTGTACCTATTGTAGTCCAGATACCAATCGCTATACAGAGGGCACACCCTCCAAGCGTGGTCTTACTAACTTACTTACAGCTGCAAGTTGTTATGGCCCTTTCAACGAGCGAAAACACTCTGTCTAGCGACCAACACAATGCCAGGAAAACGAGAACGAACCCCAGCATAAATGTAAACAAACTCACCAGCCGTGTTGCTTTATTTCGTTATCAATGAATCCGTTGCAGCCTCTGGAGGACGCGCAGTCGCGAGACACCAACGAACGTTTTCTGTTGCGAAGCTGTGAAGAACGGATTCCAGTTTTTTTTTTATAATCTACGACCTGCATCCGTGCACGCGAGAAGATTATAGGGACAGTCTGCAGGAAGTCACGGGGTTAAATAGGGCAGCACCCCGAGTCATCCTGGTCACGAGGGACATTGTTTGTATTAGACTCGACCTATGCATTGCAACGAGAGATAGTATCCAGTGTGAAGCACTGCCTCTGGCGGTCAGGAAGAACGAAATAGAACGTATCACACAAACATGGCACGCTCTGCAAAACAGTTGTTTTCATTGAAGTCAGTGTGATCTACGGAGTGCAATCTGTAGTATCATTAAATAACATCAATTAAAAATTAAAAATAAAAATGTCCATGCAGGAAAAGGTGTGAAAGTGGAATGCAGAAGCAGGACGGTTTACCATGGTAACGAAGGACGCCTGGAAACTGTGTTACATGAACTTACAAAACAATCAGATTAAAGTTGGAATATTACATTTATTCGTTAAGTTTCAGTGTAACATCTTCATAAAATATATGGGTAGGCTATATGTGTTAATATAACACGTATTTTGCGGTAGCGTCTAGGATATTGATGTGCAGGTGGAAGATTTCAACAGGCTACAGAAATCACCTTTAAGATGTGTATGACTTTGGAGACATTTACACATAAGTGGGCAGTGGAATGGGGCAAAACGCAAGGTCTTGAAACGTGTTTTTAATACTCCGTAAAAGCAATAAAAGTAGCGCAGTGGATTGCAAAAGCGCGTTCTGTATGAACGGACCCTTATGCAAAAACAAAACTGTTTGAAAATATGTTTACAGATTTCCAGATGAACAGATTTGGAAAGGTGTGCTGTCTTATCATTCCTCCATCTATTTGAAACCCATGGATCACCCTTATGTGTTGCTGCTTGTGATACACACAAATACAAATGAATATTACAAATGAATAAAAGACTATCTAGTATGGAAGCCCGTCTCATATACTGATAATGTATGTTATTCACTGCGGAATGTGCCATGTTTGCTGTAATGCATTTACACGGCTTTGACCAGCGGATGTCGCTAGCGTGGCACTTCCCTCTGCTCCGCTGCTCTGCGCATGCGTAGAAGTGCGAGAAAATAAGTCATTATTACGAGAAAGTTTCTCATTATTATGAGATACTTAAGTCATTATTACGAGAAAGTTTCTCATTATCAGAGCCGATCCTGACCTCCCTGGGGCCCTAAGCAAAAATCTGTTAAGGGGCCCCTACCTGACCCATGAGCCATGTAAACCATTTGCCATTGCCACACAGTCACACCTGACACCCAGTTCTCCCACTACAATCCTCCCTCGTTTAGTTAGTACTAATGAAAATGTAATTCCTGATATCAGAAATAGACATATTTTATATTAATATCAATAATTCACATTTTAAATAGTACAAATTTAATTATTGATATCAAAAATGCATCCTGTGAATTAATAAAAGCTAAAATGGCTTGCCATTGCATGTCACTGTGTTTTAAATGATAAAAGCAATAATTGATACTTGATGGTTATTATTTACTGAGGGATGTGCATCCATATTGACCAGTATGTCCAGCCAATCAACATTTTAAATGCAATATAGTCAATGTCAATAGATTGCTTTCCATCTTGCTTTATTGCAGAGTTGTAACTAAACTGACTTGGAGACTAGATAATCAATTGTCTTGTTTTAAAAGTATGAGCGCCTATAATGAGGAGTGCCATCACGCCCATATTGTACTGGTAACTGGTCCCCATATGTTTCACTGGAAAGTGCGCGTTTCATTTCCTGCACGCGCATATGAACTCATGTTAACGCACGACGCGGTTATCTTTTCCGAGCTGCAGTTTATAAACAAATAACGTTGTCCGTTGCCCTTTGTATTATCAAACGTAATCTCATGAAAGTGCGTATCTATACCACGAATTTAATTTCTCGTGCTATTTATACGCCAAAAATGTTTTTTTGCGTGCATAAGCTACGCACTGTAAATTTCTTGGGTATGGAGTGCGTGCATATTATACGCCAAAAAGTGCGTATCATGCACGCAAAAACTATTTTTGGCGTACAAATGGCACAAGAAATTAAATTCGTGGTATAGATACGCGCTTTCAATTCACTCACATGGTGTTTTTCTCAGTCTCTTTTCGTGACCAGAAGGATAGTTCCGCTTAGTTATCTCATCGATGTTGTAAACTTTGATTGACGCGCTTTGACACGAGGGGGAGGCGGGGCATTGAGTTATTTGCGGGGCCCTACGCAACTTGCGTAGTGTGCGTATAGGGAGGATCGGCTCTGCTCATTATTATGAGATACTAAGTCATAATTACGAGAAAGTTTCTCATTATTATGAGATGTTAAGTCGTAATTACGAGAAAGTTTCTCATTATTATGAGATGTTAAGTCATTATAACGAGAAAGTTTCTCATTATTATGAGATACTTAAGTAATTATTATGAGAAAGTTTCTCATTATTATGAGATACTAAGTCCTAATTACGAGAAAGTTTCTCATTATAATGAGATACTAAGTCATTATTATGAGAAACTTTCTCAATATAATGAGAAACTAAGTCATAATAATGAGAAAGTTTCTCATTATTATGACTTACAGAATTATATTTTTTTACTCAACTGTGGCGGAAACGGGCTTCCATAGAAAACAGTACGTGAAGGAAGCAGTACGTTCGAAACATCAGTATTCATAAAAGAGTAGGCGATAAGTTCCCGGATGGCTTACTGCTTGTGCCCAGATTTTTGAGTGCTCGTCCGATGGATACTCTTCTATCCCAGGAGGCCACGCGAGAGGATACGAAATTATCAAACATCTCGGAGATCAGCGACGCGGGGGTTTTCAAATGTGAGTAAACACGGTTCCTTGTGTCGTATGTGTTAAACTACTAAAGAGTAAACGTTTTAACTGTTCAAGGTGTAAAGGAGTTAGACAGTATAGTATAGTATAGTTGTGATTTAGCTGTGAAAACATGTTTTATTATGTATAGCTAACAGGGGAGCTCCAGTAAGCACACGTAACGTTATAAGTTACGTCTCTGAACTGAATTTAAATAACCATATACATCTTAAACACGCTTATTTAAAATGTCTATTTACATCTGAAAGAAAAATATTGTATAAGTATTGCAGATGAGCACATCCCAATATGAATAAGACATCTGAGCGATGAATATGTGCTATTATGTAGGATAATTCACTGTTGTCAACACTGTTTACATTAGACAAATGTGCAATAAACAAGGTAAATAAACAAATCTATAAAGTAACTAAACATGTTATATATTTTATTTGTCCCTTATTACTGTTGATAAATTGAGGAACATTTAAGTTGGATAAAAAGTGAGTTAACACATCAGCTACAACCTCAGCATGTAAATGCAGTATTGAGCTCATAAATCACAGAGGTAACGTTAATGTGAATCTTGTCTGTATGTTACAGGGACAGAAGAACACGCATGTGTTTATCCGGTGGAGAGAGGCTCATGTAGATATAGACAAATGTAGACATGTAGACAAATAGATCAGATGAATTAAACGTGTCGTTCATATATTTTAAGTTGTCGCGCTTGTGATAACGCGTCGTAGGTCACATGATAACGTCAACATGGCAGATGTCCGGATCGCATTCATACTCAACGAGATTTGGCTATAAAGTACCTACTCTTTTCGAGCTCGTTAAGTAAGTACTTATTGAAATTAAGTACCTACTCATTGAGTAACTTATGCGGTTTGGAACGCAGCCCTCCATCACTCCATCTGCCCTTATGAGACGCTCCATCTCTCCATCTGCCCTTACGAGCCCCTCCATCACTCCATCTGCCCTTATGAGACGCTCCATCCCTCCACCTGCCCTTATGAGACGCTCCATCTCTCCATCTGCCCTTACGAGCCCCTCCATCACTCCATCTGCCCTTATGAGACGCTCCATCCCTCCACCTGCCCTTATGAGACGCTCCATCTCTCCATCTGCCCTTACGAGCCCCTCCATCACTCCATCTGCCCTTATGAGACCCTCCATCACTCCATCTGCCCTTACGAGACCCTCCATCACTCCACCTGCCCTTACGAGACCCTCCATCCCTCCACCTGCCCTTACGAGCCCCTCCATCACTCCATCTGCCCTTATGAGACCCTCCATCACTCCACCTGCCCTTACGAGACCCTCCATCACTCCACCTGCCCTTACGAGACCCTCCATCCCTCCACCTGCCCTTACGAGCCCCTCCATCACTCCATCTGCCCTTATGAGACGCTCCATCTCTCCATCTGCCCTTACGAGCCCCTCCATCACTCCATCTGCCCTTATGAGACCCTCCATCACTCCACCTGCCCTTATAAGACCCTCCATCACTCCATCTGCCCTTATGAGACCCTCCATCCCTCCACCTGCTCCACAAGCTCCGGCACGAAGGCACGGTCACCTCTGGTGAATTCATCAGAATAAAGCTGCAGAATGGGAACCGCTGTGTTGAGATGGCAGTAGGATTTGGGGTTCAGCGCCTGTGCTTGTAGTTTGAATAAAGCTTTGTTCCATGTGTTGTTGACTTGTATATGCATTTGTTTATTGTGATGGTTACTTTTATTTGTTCTTTTACTCATTTATTCATGTTTTTTATTGTTGTCAGTATATAAAATATAATTATTTAATTGATGTATGCATTAATTCATTATTTGACTGACAATTGAGATGTTTCACTGCATATATCAATATAAATGTATTCATGCATAAGTATGTCAAATGACAAAACAAATAACATTTAGCTTGTTTTATTCAATTATCATTTTTATCATTTTTAGTATGTAAAAAAGTATTGGTCAGCATTTAATATTATTTTGTTTATGTTTTGAGGTGGGCTAACAATGCAATTCATTCTGAGGTAATATTAATTTTTAAGGAGTGATACTTACATTTTTCGAGTAAAAAATCAACAGTTTTCTCCAAAGGAGAGATCTTGGAGCAGCGGCCCGTCTCCTTTGTGCAGACATTACAAACGCAGAGGAAAACTGTTCTAGGTTGTGCTGTCGAGTTACTGATGTTATGAAGTGTTAGTGCACCTGTCACTCATATAATTTAAAATTATTACATACAAGATCATGGAAAGATACCATAGTTGTATCTAACAATGAACAATCATGATGACAAAACAGAAAACAGATCATTGGTTTGTATACATTATAATATATTTATACACAGGAAAAAAGAACAATAAGAAGGCTAAATATCTTTAAATAGTTCTTCATAATACATTAAAACAAATTGTTGTTATAAGTCTGAGGGATGAAACGAGAGGTTTCATCAAGAAAAAGGAAAACTTAAAGGAGAAACTTTTTGGGCATAAAATAAAGAAATTAACAACATATTCAAGAGATGACGATTTGCGGGTTTCTTAATAAATAAATATATCGTTATAGCCTAAGGATAAAACTGGGTCACAACATTAGTAGGGTTTAAAATATAACAACTTAAATCAACTATTCACAAAATAAATGGGCAGCTGTTTCTTCAACAATACTACCACAAAATGAGCAAGTTTCATCAATATCAAGATATTTACAAATAGATCAGATGAATTTAACGTGTCGTTCATATATTTTAAGTTGTCGCGCTTGTGATAACGCGTCGTAGGTCACATGATAACGTCAACATGGCAGATGTCCGGATCGCATTCATACTCAACGAGATTTGGCTATAAAGTAGGCCTACCTACTCTTTTCGAGCTCGTTAAGTAAGTACTTATTGAAATTAAGTACCTACTCATTGAGTATGCGGTTTGGAACGCAGCCCGAGTGTTTGTTTATGCCAGCGTACCTCTGTATCTTCCGGTTATGCCGTCATCTACTACGTCATGACGCAGCACCAATCAGGATTGGACAGATTTCATTCATGCTTCAGATGTGTTACGCTGAGGGCGTTCCCCAAAGTGTCATAACGATGACGCAGTTCGAGTTCCCTCGAAGGGGAACGTCTCGGTTACGGATGTAACCCTCGTTCCCTGAGTAGGGAACGGAGACGTTCCGTCGGATGACGACAAATGGGGTTTCGCTTAGAAAGCCAATCGACTTCGAGTACTACAAAACGAGCCAATGGCAAAGAAATGCCATGGGTCTGCGGAATTTGCATAGCGGAACTCCGCCTCACCTCGTGGGTATTTAAGGAGCACGCTGATAGCAAATAGGCATGTTTTTCTCGCTGAGGAGCCAAGACTGAGCTAAGGCGATCCCCGCGGTACAGCGGAAAGTGGCAGGAAGACGGAACGTCTCCGTTCCCTACTCAGGGAACGAGGGTTACATCCGTAACCGAGACGTTCCCTTTCGTTGTCACTCCGAGTTCCGTCGGATGACGACGAATGGGGATACCAGTCTAATCACGCCACCTTCTCAGCTGTCTTCCAGTGCCCTGCGTAATCTGAGATCCCTGTCGTGAGATAGCACGGACGAAGGACTCCTATTAGCACAGGAATACCAAGGTACACTGGTGAGCATATCCCAAGGTCTTTAAGGGAAATATGCAATTACTGCCAACCCAGAGGGGGGGACTTAGAGAATACACATATGACCCGAGGGATGCATATGGGGAATCACTGGGGTGTCCAGCCGCAGGTGGAATATTTCAACCCCAGGGGTGGCAAGGTGGCTTGCCAAGGGAAAGACACATGCTCAAAGAGGCTTACAGTGGAAATACACATGTGGGGGTAGCTCAGAGGAGGTACCATGCACACGGAAGGCACCTAGCCGACGCGCAGGCAAAAGACACTGGCGCCAGCATCAGGAGTGCTGGAGGAACTCAGGGCTTTCGGGGAAGCTCACCTGAGGAGAATATCGCACGTATCCAGTCCGTGGAGTGGAATGGCGAGCAAGCGAAGACACCTAACGGGTCCCATGTTAGCTTGAAAAAGACAGTACATGGGAGGAGACTGGCTCCACTCGGAGATTGTAAAATCTGGCGAATGTGTTAGGTGTCGCCCAGCCTGCAGCTCTGCAGATGTCTGTTAGCGAGGCGCCATGCGCTAAAGCCCAAGAGGATGCCACACTCCGGGTGGAGTGGGCGGTCACACCAAGGGGGCACGGTCGACCTTGCTGCTGGTATGCCAAAGCAATGGCGTCCACTATCCAGTGAGACAACCTTTGCTTGGAGAGAGCCTTTCCCTTCAGCTTCCCACCATAACAGACAAAGAGCTGGTCTGAGGTCCTGAAACACTGCGTTCTGTCTACATAGATGCGAAGAGCACGTACTGGACAGAGCAGTGCCAAGGCTGGGTCTGCCTCCTCCGGGGGCAGCGCTTGCAGGTTCACCACCTGGTCCCGAAAGGGAGTGGTAGGAACCTTGGGCACATATCCAGGACGGGGTCTCAGGATCACGTGAGAGTCACCCGGCCCGAATTCCAAGCACGCTTCGTCAACGGAGAATGCGTGCAGGTCCCCTACCCTCTTGATGGAGGCCAATGCAGTCAGAAGCGCTGTCTTCATTGACAGGAAGTTAAGCTCGACTGACTGCAAAGGCTCAAAGGGAGCGCTGCGCAGGGCAGTTAAGACCACTGCGAGGTCCCAAGAGGGTACGAGAGGAGGGCGAGGAGGATTCAGTCTCCTCGCTCCCCTCAGGAACCTGATGATCAGGTCATGCTTCCCCACGGACTTACCTTCTATCGGGTCATGATGTGCGGCAATAGCGGAGACATAGACCTTGAGGGTGGAGGGAGACAGCCTTCGCTCCAACGCCTCTTGAAGAAAGGAAAGCAGGACACTGACCGAACATCTCCTAGGGTCTTCTCGGTGAGAAGAGCACCAGTTGACGAAGAGGTTCCACTTCAACGCATAGACGTGTCTCGTGGACGACGCTCTAGCGGAAGTGATGGTAGCCACCACCGCTGGTGGTAGGGTACTCAAACCTGCCTCGTCCCGTCCAGGAGCCACACGTGGAGGTTCCAAAGATCGGGACGAGGGTGCCAAAGGGTTCCCCGTCCCTGAGAAAGGAGGTCCTTCCTCAGAGGAATTGGCCAAGGAGGTGCTGTCGCGAGGAGTATGAGTTCGGAGAACCAGGTCAGGGTGGGCCAGTATGGCGCGACCAGAGTGACCTGCTCCTCGTCCTCCCTGACCTTGCGCAGAAATTGCGCAAGAAGGCTCACTGGGGGAAACGCATATTTGCGGCCCTGCGGCCAGCTGTGCGCCAGTGCATCCGTGCCGAGCGTGCCCTCGGTCAGGGAATAATACAGGGCGCAATGGGTCGAGTCGTGAGAGGCAAACAGATCTATCTGTGCGTCCCCGAACTGGTCCCAAATCAGCTGAACCGACTGGGGATGGAGTCGCCAATCTCCCGGGAGGGGCTGAAGCCGTGAGAGCTCGTCGGCTGCACAGTTCAGGGCTCCGGGGATAAAAATGGCACGAAGCGACCTCAGATGCTTCTGACTCCATAAGAGGAGGTGGCGGGCGAGTTGCGACATACGGCGGGAGCGCAGACCACCTTGACGGTTGATGTACGCTACGGTCGCGGTATTGTCTGAACGGACTAGTACATGCTGACCCCTGAGCACGGCTCGGAAGCGGCGCAAGGCGAGCTGTACAGCCAGCAACTCGAGGCAATTGATGTGCCATAAGCGGTGGGGTCCTGTCCAGGAGCCCGCGGCAGCACGCCCATTGCACATGGCACCCCAGCCCATGGTAGAGGCATCTGTCGTTACGACAATATGCCGGGAAGCTCGTTCCAGGGGCACTCCGGCCCGTAGAAAACTGAGGTTCGACCACGGGGTGAAGGTCTGACGGCAGGTCGGAGTAACTGGTACTCGGAGAGTGCCGTGTTGCCATGCCCACCTCGGGACTCGGTCGCGAAGCCAAAGCTGAAGCGGTCTCATATGAAGTAATCCGAGCGGCGTTGCCACGGCTGCGGATGCCATATGCCCCAGGAGCCTCTGAAAAAGTTTCAGTGGAACCGCACTCTTGCCCTCGAACTGTGTCAGGCAAGTCAGCAGTGACTGCGCGCGCTCGCTCGTAAGCTGCGCGGACATGGCGACCGAGTCGATCTCCATACCGAGAAAAGAGATCCTCTGCACGGGGCAAAGTTTGCTCTTCTCCCAGTTGACCCGAAGGCCCAGACGGGCTACATGGCGGAGCACCAAATCCCTGTGTTCGCAAAGCTGATCTCGAGAGTGAGCTAGGATTAGCCAGTCGTCGAGGTAGTTCAGAATGCGAACCCCGTGTTCCCGGAGGGGAACAAGGGCTGCCTCGACGACCTTCGTAAAGACGTGAGGAGACAGGGCTAGCCCGAATGGGAGAACTGCGTACTGATATGCCTGCCCCTCGACAGCAAACCGCAGGAACGGTCTGTGTCGAGGGAGGATGGAGACATGAAAGTAGGCGTCCTTCAGGTCGATCGCTGCAAACCAATCCTGGTGCCGCACACATTCGAAAACGCGTTTATCGGTGAGCATCTTGAACGGCAGCCTGTGAAGGGAGCGATTCAGAACGCGCAGGTCCAGGATTGGCCGTAACCCACCGGTTTTCTTCGGGACAATGAAATACGGGCTGTAAATACGGGTCTTCATTTCGGCAGGAGGGACAGTCTCGATCGCACCCTTCGCCAGCAAGGTTGCAACCTCCGCTCTCATGATAGGGGCATTGCCACCGACCATAGTGGAGCGGACTCCCCTGAAGCGGGGAGGAGACCGCGCGAACTGAATCGCGTAGCCGAGCCTGATCGTTCGTGCGACCCAGCGGGACAGGTTGGGAAGCTCTAGCCAGGCTCCCAACGACTGAACCAGCGGGGTCATGCGAACCACAGACTTCCCGTCGGTGGGGCAGCGAGGCGGTATGGCTGACCCAGACGTGGACGGCATAGCGGCCCGGTGTGGGGGTGCAGCCATGGGCCGCGTCCTGACAGAGCAGACCAGGGAAGGACGAACGTTCCACGGGGGTCTGCTCTGCCAGGGGTCTGGCGTCAGAGGAGGATGAGAGTGGTACGGTCCGGGGACGGCGCGCACTGTCATCCGGCTCTGGGACAGAGGAGGACGAGGGGTGCACGGCCCGGGGGCGGCGCACCGTGTTGTCCGAGAACTCTGTGTGCTCAGGAATGAATGTGTCACTTCTTTCTTTAACCACATTAGGGTGCTGCCCACCCGAGGGTGAGCAGCGGGGAGTGGAGAACAAAAGATTCTCCCCCGGCCCTCCACCAGGGGAAGGGGTGGTCCTGCCACCATCTCCTGAGAAGTGAACATCATTCCTGAGCAGCCCGTCTCAGGAGCGCCGCTTGGCCCGGCGTTTAGCGGTGGGCGGGGCTGGAGAGGGCTGGGGCGCCTTCTTACGGCTTCCTCCGCGACCGGGCCCGGGTGAAGGCTGCTGCTTGGGCCGGGCGGGAGGGGCGGGAGCCGCAGGAGGGCGCCCTCGGCGGCGAACAGACTGAGTATTCTGCCCGGTCGGCTGGGTGGAGGCAGCAGCGGGCCGTCGGGGCAGAATATGCTTAATAGCCTCAGTCTGTTTCTGAGCAGTCGAGAACTGTTGGGCGAAGTCCTCGACTGCACCGCCGAAAAGGCCGTCTTGCGATATGGGGGTGTCGAGCAGCCGGGACCGCTCGGCATCCTTCATATCAGCAAGGTTCAGCCAGAGATGTCTCTCCTGGACCACAGCTGTGGGCATCACCAAACCCAGGGAGCGTGCGGTCACCTTCGTCGCTCGGAGAGCAAGGTCGGTGGCGGCGCGCAGCTCATTGAAGAGCCCTGGGTCTGTCCTGCCCTCGTGCATGTCCCTGAGCATCTGGGCCTGGTAGACCTGCAGAATGGCCATGGCATGCAAAGAGGTGGCTGCCTGTCCCGCAGCTCTGTAGGACTTCGCCACTAATGTAGACGAGTACCTACAGGCTTTGGATGGGTGCTTAGGCTCACCACGAGAAGAAGCGCTCTGAGGACACAGTTGCATCGCAACAGAGCGTTCAACCGGGGGGAGCCCAGTGTACCCACGGGCAGCGGCCTCATCGAGGGAAGGAAAGGCGGATGAAATCATCGAGCGGTCGCGGGAAGACATGGGAGTCTTCCAGGACTTCGAGATTTCATCATGCACGTCCGGGAAGAAAGGTATCGGGGCCTGACTGGGACGGGGATCCGCAGCCCGACCCAGATACCAGTCATCCAGCCGCGAGTGCTCGGGGCAGGGCGGAGGGGTCCACTCTAACCCGATGCTCGCGGCGGCTCGAGACAGCATGGCCGTCATCTCTGGATCAGACTCTGGCACAACTGTATTCACACCCGAAGGTGGCAGCTGTGATGAGTCTTCACTTCCAAGAGACTCAGACCCACCTTGTGATGCCGCGATGGACATCGCGTCCTCCTCTGGAGCGCCAAAGGAAACCCGCGGGACACCCGAAGATGATCCCGCCGGAATCCCCTGAGCACTCACGGGTTGCAACACTGGAGAGGGTGCGGCTGGGCACGGACTGATAGTCGGCGCTTGGTTCCAAACCGTCACCCTCAGATCACCCTGGCCACCAGCCGAAGTACTAGCTCTATTTCTAGAGTCAGTAGATCGGGGTGTGGATGAGGGGACCCTCACTCTTGCGAGATCACTGAGTCTTGATCGTAATGTTGCGATGGTCATGTTCCCGCAGAGAGAACATGAGTCATCCACGAGCGCTGCTCTAGCGTGATCAATGCCCAAACACACTATGCAACGCTCGTGCCCATCAGAGTCGGCAACGAGTCCACCGCAACCAGAAGTGCACGGGCGAGGCATCTTTAAAAAGACGTGCCACGTGCAAGCTCTTTTGTGAGAGGAAAAGAAACTCTGATTGTGTTGAAGCGCCCGGGGAGAAACACACTCGCTGTCAAACCACAGACAGATAAGCAGGAAGTGCGCGCTCGCCGGAGATCGCCGTCACACCAACACCAGAGAATCTCGCTCGTCTTGAAGAACTGACAGTACAGGAATGGCTTGTGGAACGAAGGATCACCTTGGCTCCGAAGCGAAAACATGCCTATTTGCTATCAGCGTGCTCCTTAAATACCCACGAGGTGAGGCGGAGTTACGCTATGCAAATTCCGCAGACCCATGGCATTTCTTTGCCATTGGCTCGTTTTGTAGTACTCGAAGTCGATTGGCTTTCTAAGCGAAACCCCATTCCTCGTCATCCGACGGAACTCGGAGTGACAACGAAAGGGAACTATATGTGATGAAAATAAAATGTCTGACAGAATTTATGGAAGTCAAATTAACTGTTTAAATGGTATGAAAAGTCAGTTTTAGAATAAAATAAGGCATTGTATGATTGACAGGGATTAACATGATATGAAGAATGTTTTAAGCAGAATGGGGAACAATTCTATATTTTGATAAAATAATGATTGAAATGATGATATATCTGCTTTATTTTATTAATGTTAGGAAAATATGGGTATTGAAGCAAATAGCTAATGGTTGTCTGTGTAATTTACAGACTGAGTAATATAATCTGCTTTGGAGAAACAGTAGAGATAAGACTGAGACAATAATGATAATATTAAGTTGAATCTGCAGACTAACCATGTGATGGAAGAAAAAGGCTTCAAACCAGTTGTAATGAAAATAATGATGTGCAAATTGTTACACTTTATGAAGAGTACTTTCTGGAATTAGTGTTGTTGATGACAATACCAAATTAGTAAAATGATGAAGATTATGATTTGGCTATTGTGATTAAATCCGCCAATGGTGGACTGTAAAAGAATACAGAGAACTGCTTATCAGTGGCTCTGTTTACATTCCTGAATGGGACACACACTGCTTCAAGAGTGTGCAGTGAGTTGGAGCCGTTTGCAAGCTCACAGTGATCAAACTATAGTCAAGGTGTCTGATGCTGTAATTGAGGCTGACACATGAACCCACCAGATGACAGAGAGTGTTTTTTAATGGTGGTCATCAGGACCATTTAATACGTAACTGTAAATGCCCGCCGAGAAGGTGTTTAAAAAATGTGATAGTGACACATTTCTGATAATAATGTGGGTTTGAAAGTAGATCAGTGTTTAAATGACGACAGTAACATTTTTCATCTGAGAAATAAGAGATAAAAACAAGGTCAAAAGATTGAAGTCTTAAAGTGAATCCTATAAGAAAGAAAAGATCTATAATAGTAATTTTTAAAAGTGAATTGATGAATACAGGTTGATGTAAAATGAACGACTCCAACAAATGTGAGTTGCAAAATATATCAAAGTAACTAACAGGATGATTGTGTTTTAATTAAACATTTTAGAAAGGGTTTAGATTAAGGAGAGAGACTAATCTCACGAATGATTTATAATAATTGCAAAAGATGTATCAAGCAGAGAGTGCTAGCCTTGTCAAAGTTAACGTAATTGAGAACTTGACAACTAAAATTGAGAGGAAATATGAAACGTTATTGAACTGGAATAATTATTTTTATTTAAGATCAAGTAAGCAGAAGCAATACTGGATTAACAGTTGCTAAATGCTGATTAAACAAACAGCTTGAAAAGTTGACCATGAAAGAACTAGAAGCTGATGTTTTGCTTTCAAAAGATAAGTTTGTTATTGGCTGTAATGAAACAGTTTGCTTATCTGACTCTGATGTGTACTGTGGCTGAAACTGCCAGTGCAACAGAAACTCAATCTGAGTGGAAATTTGTAATGTCTAAATAAAGACAACTATAAAATTATGTTTATTTGGAAACACATGTAATTTCCGGCAAATATGCCTTAAGCTGGGATAGAGTTATAGGATGGTAGATAAAAGTTTGATGTTAGAAGTTTATGAGAGTGCAGTGTGCCAGTCCTGAATGCCTCAGAGTCTCTCTCATTCAATGTCAGCTAAAAGCTGTTATCTGTGATAAGCTATTTGTAGTAAAGCACAGTGTTTCAGTTGAAGAATCATAGACACAGAGATGTTTAAAGAAACAATTGCCATAAAGGGCAATTTGTATTTGTAAATGTTTTAAATGTAAAACTGAATGACTTTAAAGAAGTCTTTAAAATAATAATGCAGAACTTGAAGACATTTTATTTTATTTTAGGACCAGTAACTTCTTTGTCTCATTTAGTCTCCACCATTCAGGACCGATGGCTCCGTCTACAGATAAAGTTCACTGAACGTACGGATGATCTAAATTCGCTGAGTACAGTCTAAGCAGCTAGGTTTCTGCTTTTAAGATGGTTAATGGATTTAAGTGATTAAATACAGCTGTTATTAACCTGTCTCCCTGTGTGAACACTATTAGGCAATGGGAATGGCTCTGGTGACTCTTGAACGTGCCTTTCCTAAGCTCCAGAGAACAACAGATTTTGTTGAAGAAAACGGTCAAAGATTGTGTGATGGGAGAGAGCGGTCACCAGTGTGTACGTGGCTACTCAATGACGGGATGATCTTCCTGGCCAGGGGACAGCCCTACCCAGGGGGTCACGAGCACTGGGGCATCTCCGGATGGAGGTGTTATATGCGAGAAAGGTATGAGAGTTGAGCGCTGATTACTGGAGGCCACCGGGGTCAGCAGAGCATTGAGAGGTGAGATGCGCTGTAAGAAGTTACTGCAGTCTGACCCAGAAAGTGTGAGTTTCCTCCATACCACTCGCCAGAAGAAACCGCATTAGTTGTATGGCTTGTCTTTCATTGTGACAAGTGTCTGCAACTCTACCAGGGGGGACAACACCCTGAGGAGAAGAAAATTATAGATAAAGAGCTAATGGCAATGGGCTTTCAAGAGCCAGCTGAGACCGTGAGGGGATTGCCATTAGTTGTTGTGGAGACAGTAATAAAACTTTTGATGTCGGTTGCCTTATGGGCAAGGAAAATGTATAGAAGTTTATAACATAGTTCTAACTCCTGAAGGTCGTTAGACATGGTGGTGACTAAAGATGAAGACAGCTTTTGTAGATTTAAGTCTGGATAACAAAGGTGGATGGTCAAAGGTTATTGTAATGAATTTAATATTACATTTTGTATAAGTTACAGTCTTAGAAATGTATTTATAGTGAGAGAGACTGCTTGAGCGGAGGAAGGAATGGTAACTGTGTCTGTCTTTCTGTTATCGGCCTGCTAGAGCAAGCTGAAGCAAAAATGATAATGAAACAAAACAACCCAGCTGACTTGTCTAAAAAATCTAATGAATAATGAACAAGATATGCTTTGGAACTGGTTAAGAGACCATGTAAAATTAGGGAAAAGCTACAGAAAATATGTGAAGTTTTAAAATCTTATTTAAAATTTAAATCCTTTTAACGATGATATGAGGAAAGGGCGAACATTGAGAATGAGCAGTTAACATGTGTGTCTACAGGGTTCGAATTACAACGTGGCTTTCGGGGGAGCCCTGTTTTCCGATCCTCCCTGACCCTGACTGACTTTAACGCTTTTGGTGCATGTTCGGGCATTTAAAACAATAGTGATGCAAAACAGGTTCGTTGTGTGTAGGTGATGGAAGGAGACACAGGGATCTACAAGGCTCTTTTACAGCGCGTGGTCGCGCTCAAATAACGTTAACTCAAAATATCAAAAAGGCAACAGAAACAGATGATAATTAATAGGCTACTCTTTCCGCTGGACACAGCTTTCTGGATACAGATGTAGCAATCCTCTTCCCGCTGAACACAGCTTCACTGGATACAGTTTGTAGACCCACTCTTTCCGGTGGATAGCCTACAGCTTTCAGAAGTCACTTTCTCTCAGGATACGTGCACGAGCTCCAAGTCTCTCTCTCACACTAATATCAGCACGGCCCGCTTATATGCGGTCTCCTCACGCCAATTACTGAAATCACAGACAGGTGTTTGTCATTTGAACTTGACCCACTTATTCACCGCTCGGCTCCGTTCCCGCTCTCCCGCTACAGACTTCGCTGAACCACGCCGAGATTGGGCTTTAAGTGAAGAATGTAATATTTTGTTTCAGAGGCAGAGAAGGATGTCTGGGCAAAATTTGGCTGAAGGACGCCGTTTGGGTTGGTGTTGATGGCAAATCAAATTAGTTTAAATTGATGAATGAGCGGGGTCATGCATCAAAAGGGGGATGGTAACAATTGCCAAATATGGTTTACTTGGGTCCCAAACAAAATTTGCTGTCTGTACATGTATTTGCAGGACTGTTTCAACAGGAAACGCCAGGGCAGATGTGGCAGCGAAGGCCGTGGCAGCACAGCAGACAAAAGAAACTACGTGTATTTTACTATCTGAAAATAACCTCGACATTTGTTTTTCTTTACAGAGCATGCAGACTTTTGGATGCAGGGCAGAAACAAGGCCACACCTGCGCAGCGCATAACTTAAATTTTCCTTTTACAGAATGTCAGGATGGGTTGCAGAAAACAGAACTGATTCTGTTCCAAATGTATTACATTTACATTTACATTTATTCATTTAGCAGACGCTTTTATCCAAAGCGACTTACAAATGAGAACAATAGAAGCAGTTAAACTAACAGTAGGACAACAATACGTAAGTGCTATAACCCCTCTCAGTTTAATTTTAGTGCAGTTTTTTTTTTTTTTTTTTTTTTTATAGAATAGAAGAGAAGAGAAAGTGTTAATTCTACTGAATCAAGTGCTGCCGAAAAAGATATGTCTTCAGCAGTTTCTTGAAAGTGGCTACTGACTCAGAAGCTCTGGTTGAGTTAGGTAGATCATTCCACCAACAGGGAACAGCCATTGTAAAGGTCAGAGAAAGAGATTTTGTGCCTCTTTGAGATGGTACCACAAGACGACATTCGCTAGCAGAGCGCAGGTTTCTGGATGGCACATAAGTCTGAAGTAATGACTTTAGGTAAGAGGGAGCAGTGCCAGTGGTTGTTCTGTAGGCAAACGTCAGTGCCTTGAATTTAATGCGAGCGGCAACTGGCAACCAGTGCAATTGTGTGAGGAGAGGAGTGACGTGTGCTCTCTTCGGCTCATTGAAGACTACTCTGGCTGCAGCATTCTGGATCAATTGTAGAGGTTTGACAGAGCAAGCTGGTAGACCAGCCAGGAGAGCATTGCAATAGTCCAGTCTGGATAAAACAAGTGCTTGGACAAGGAGTTGTGTGGCATGCTCTGTAAGGAAGGGCCTGATCCTCCTAATGTTGTGCAAAGCAAATCTGCAGGACCGGGCAGTTCTAGCAATGTGGTCTGTGAATTTCAACTGATCATCAATTACAACCCCAAGGTTCTTAGCTGACCTTGATCGAGTTATGGATGACGAGCCTAGCTGAATGGAGAAGTTGTGATGAAGTGTTGGGTTGGCCGGGACCACAAGTAGCTCTGTCTTCGCAAGGTTTAGTTGAAGGTGGTGGTCCTTCATCCAGCCAGAGATGTCTGTCAGGCAGGCTGAGATACGAGCAGCTACCGTCGGATCGTCAGGCTGGAATGAGAGGTAGAGTTGCGTGTCATCAGCGTAGCAATGATAGGAAAAGCCATGTTTCTGAATCACAGATCCTAGTGATGTCATGTAGATGGAGAAGAGGAGTGGTCCAAGCACTGAGCCCTGAGGCACCCCAGTAGCTAGATGTTGGGTCTTAGACGCCACACCTCTCCACGACACCCTAAAGGACCTACCTGAGAGGTAAGACTCGAACCATTGGAGTGCAGTTCCCGAGATGCCCTTCATCTTTAGGATTGACAGGAGGATCTGGTGGTTAACTGTGTCAAAAGCAGCAGACAGATCCAGCAGGATGAGGACTGAGGATTTGGAAGCTGCTCTTGCCAGTCTCAGAGCTTCAATTACTGAGAGCAGGGCAGTCTCAGTTGAGTGTCCGCTTTTGAAACCAGACTGATTGTCGTCCAAGAGGTTGTTCTGTGTAAGAAAGGAGGAGATCTGGTTGAAAACAACTCGTTCAAGTGTTTTCGCGACAAATGGAAGAAGAGATACCGGTCTGTAACTTGTTAGATGTGCTGGATTTAGATTGGGTTTCTTAAGCAGTGGGGTTACTCGAGCCTGCTTAAAAGCTGTGGGAAAGGTACCAGTGTGAAGAGAGTTGTTTATGACGCAATGCGTGAGTGTGGGTACAACTGAGGAAGAAATGGCTTGAAGTAGATTAGTGGGGATAGGATCAAGCGGACAGGTAGTAGGGCGATTGGAAAGGAGGAGTTTAGAGACTTCCGCCTCTGAAAGTAGAGAGAAGGAGGGTAGAATGTGTGCGTTTGTTGGTAAAATGTGTGTGTCAGTTTGTGGATTGGTAAATTGGCCGCTGATGGTGGTTGTTTTTTCTATGAAGAATGTGGCAAAATCATCAGCTGTTAGGGTTGATGAAGGAGGAGGAGGAGGAGGGTTAAGAAGAGAGGAGAAGGTTTTGAAAAGCATGCGAGAGTCAGAAGAATTGATCATTTTGTTGTGATAGTAAGCCATTTTAGCAGTAGAGATATTAGCAGAGAAGGAAGAGAGAAGGGATTGATAAAGACCCAGGTCTGTCAAATCTTTCGATTTGCGCCACTTCCTCTCTGCACCCCTGAGTTTAGTACGATCTTCGCGAAGAATATCAGTTAACCAGGGGGTAGAGGGTGTGGCGCGGGCTGGCCTGGAGGAAAGGGGACAGAAGTTGTCCAAGCAGGATGTTAAAGTGGAGAAAAGAGTATCAGTTGCACAGTTAGTATCAAGTGTTGAGAGCTGATCAGGTGGACGAAGTGTGGATGAGACCAAAGAGGATAGGTGAGAGGGTGAAAGTGAGCGTAGGTTTCGTCGAAAGGTGACCTGTGGAGGAGTGTGTGTTGTGTTCTGAGGCAGGTTGAGGTTGAGAGTGAGGAGGAAGTGATCTGAGGTGTGCAGTGGAGTGACCAGTGTATTGTCCGTAGAGCAGTAGCGCGTGTAGATGAGGTCCAATTGGTTACCTGATTTGTGAGTAGCCACAGTAGATACTCGTTTGAGGTCGAATGATGCAAACAGGGTGTGGAAATCAGCAGCCTGAGGTTTTTCTAGGTGGATGTTGAAGTCTCCAAGAATTACAAGAGGAGTACCATCTTCTGGGAAGGATGAGAGTAGCACATCAAGCTCCTCCAAAAAACTGCCAAGTTGACCTGGGGGACGATATAAAACTACAAAATGGATTTTTATAGGACTAGTGATGGTAATTGAATGTGATTCAAATGAGCTGTTGTCAAATAGAGGTGGTAAAGGATCAAATTTCCAGTCATTTGAGATGAGCAGACCAGTACCACCACCCCTTCCGGTCAGACGGGGGGTGTGTGAGAAAGTGAAGTTAGTGGAGAGGGCAGCAGGTGTGACAGTGTCCTCTGGTCTGATCCAGGTCTCAGTCAGGGCCAATAGACTGAGACCTGAATGACTTGAAAAAGATGTAATGAAATCAGCTTTGTTAACAGCGGACTGGCAGTTCCAGAGACCAATAGGAAAAGAGAATAAAGTATTAGAAGACACCGGAAGGGTACGGAGATTGTGAGGATTGCACCGCCTCTGACGTGTGACGTTTGCTTTACGTATGTTAGTAATAGTAGAGATTTGAAAACACATAGTGAAAAGGAGCTTACAAACAGAAAGATTCAAAGAAAAGTGTGTAGAAGAGAAAGGAAACAACAAAAAATAAACAAGAAGAATGTAATACTCAAGTGCTTTGTCGGTGTCCTTGCTCGGTGGAGTCGCACAGGTAGAGTCGCTGGTCTTTACACTCTTTGGTCTTCACACGATGAGGGGTTCACACGAGGGCAGGCCGCGGTGCACTAACCAGTTTTATACACACCGAATACCCTGTTAATGAATACAGCAGGCCACGCCCAACTCTTTGGCCAGCGAAACTCAGTCACGACACAAACAAACACACGCGCGTTTTTACCAGGGTAAACACAGTAACGAAGAGCCGCGCTAAAATCAAATGAGAAAGTAAACACTCACAGACTGATGTTCTCTCCTGTTGTTCTAATGCTTCTTCTAACAACTATTAGCAAATGCCTAGATTAAGTACTTTAACTGGCTTTGGCCACGCCCAAATAAAAAACATTATTATTGTTTTTCAGGGGAAAAGGACCCTGAGTGCTATTACGTGAGCAAGAAATTATCCGGTGATAATGTTTCAGGTTGTTGAATCCACAGGTCACACCAAAAGGGACGAGCGGCTAGACAAGCGGTCACTAACAAAATACTTAAGGTCTCCATTCACAGGTGAAAGCATGCAAGAAATGGTTCACTCCAGTGGGGGTGCGGTCGTGATTTAAGGGAAAACCTTATAAGGATCAGAAAATGGTTGGAGAGTGAGCACAAAGTGAGGGATTCAAGGACGTGCTAGTAACGTGCCTCCCGAACCTACGAGGGAAAAACCATTGCAACGGCATGCAAAGTGTCACCCTGGTGAACATGGAACGTCCGTGGGGCGAACGAGATGATCAACACACCTGGAGGAACCAACTGCCAACTGATGGTTTAAGTTTAACAGAAGAATCTGTTTTTGTGATGATTTTGATGATTTTATTTGATTGAATCAAACTAGGTATTGATTTGATTGGTGCAAATGTAGAAAATCTATTACTTTATGTGTAACAAGCAAAAAGACGGACCGTAATGGAGATATTAGAGTTAATTTTGAACAACTAATTTGGTTAGAGGAATGGGAAAAATTATAAGACTTCTCTGGTTAGATTTGTTAAACAGTGCGTTCAATAGAGCCTACTAAATTGAATTAGAAGTGAATGAAATATGGAGATGGGCGTAGATTAATGGAAAAGGCTTAATGATAGGAGTTAGGATTGTGTGTGTTATTCTGATAATTTTGTTATTCATGGGTGAATATGATTACAGAGACAGGTGAAAACCTGGTGTCTGTTCAATTGGTGAAAATGACAGTCTATCCCAAGGATAAACAAAATTATGCGACGATACAGTTAGCGGGAGTTACAGTGAGATATGTGTTAAATGTATGTTCTGTTTGTTTTTCTTCTATTTGTTTATTTTCTGAGAAAGATTAAGGGCAAAAGATTTAAAGAAGGTTACAAGCAGCGGTCATCCGTGTTATGAGGTGGCGTACAAGGACAGGGTAAACTGAGGGATTTTTATTCTGTTTGTTTTCTTACTGTGTTATAACTATTTATTCCTTACTGGTGTGACTGAGGGTCTGCTTGCAGGAGCGCAGAAACAGTGATTTCTCGTTTAGCCCGACCCAGTAAAAATGTTTACTTGCTTGCTAAATAATTATGGGGCTTTCCCCCACAAAAAAAAAAAAACAGCCTTATGCTTCTTCATTCTAAACTTTTTCTTCACAGGTTCAAGGAGAGTGATTTGTATGTAATGACTTGAACTTGCATTTATTATTACTATTATTACAATGTTTGATTAATCAGTTATCAGAGTATGATAAACAGAGAGGAATTGTTATGGAATTTTTCCTTTATTGCTCTGATTTCAGTGATTCCTAATGATGGCCTCATCTGTTCTCACGAATGTAGTGAGAGGGGGCCTTTGATTGATAATTTACTGTGGTTGGGAGTCAGTGGAGGTAAGGAAAAGCAGGTGGTCAAGGGGTCATCTTGAGTGCATTTGTACGTTATAGCCTAAAGGGTTAAGGGGGCATTTACCTCTCAGGGCCAGGGAGAAATAGGAAAAAACAAAGTATATCTCTCCTGTGAGGGGAGGGCAGAAATAAGGCCTTGGAGGACACAAGATATAAAAAAGACAGACACTGCTTCTCCTTATCTCTCCTCACTGACTCACGAATGTGTATTGGTGATGAAGATCTCTCTTGCAAGAGAATAAATACTTTTTAAACTATTAAATTGGACTCAGAGTGTCTCTTACTCAGTGATGATGTCTGTTGGGAAGCAAAAAAAGCCACAACATACCCTTACGAACAATACGTTTATTCAAGTGTTCTATTAGTAAGCTTCTTTTCAACTAAAAATAAGAAAGCATACTTTCAGTTTACATTTTATATACTTCTCAAAAATATACTTAAAATTTCACTTAAGTGTACTTGACTCATACTGAGAGAAAATTTTCAAATATATTTGTCCTGTACTTGTACTCAATCTTTTGATCGAGATATACTAAAAGTATAATTAAGTATTCAAAGTAAGCTTGGCTTGTACTTGTGTTAACTCTTTTGATCGAGTAGCCTATTAAATATACTTTGAAACTTATGAAACTTACATTGTTTGAAAATATTGATTAAAATATTTATGTAAAACAGATGTTTCTAATTCTGCGTATCTGAATTTTTGTGTAGGCTAGTCCACTGGTAGTGTACATAGGAATTTACTTTAATTCTACTTTACTCTTTCCCCACCATTGACTGAATTTTCCAGCTATCCATGTTTTCACTGTTATACGGGAGGGGGCGCTATGACATCTTCTAGTGCAGAATCTCCGGATTAAAAACACAGGAGAAGAAGAAGCTGTAACAAACAAGGGGGTAATCCATCAGCCGGAAGTTGAAGCCTCGCGGGAGCCGCCATTGTAGCAGAACTTCACCTGCTGTTAGCATCCCATTGACTCCCATTCATTTTGGCGTCACTTTGACAGCGAATAACTTTACATCTGAGGCGTCCAAAGGCTTAATTTGTCGATTATTTATTTCTAAAGAAACACGACAATGTATAAAATGCTCCATTACTTTGTATCTTACGTTACGACCCCGTAGATGCCGTTTTTGTAAAAATAGGCTAAAGATTGCGTCATAACCACGGGACTTTCTGTTGCACAATAGAGACATTACCGTACAGACAGGAGGAGAAGCTCGCGGCAATCTTTTACTGTCTATGAGGCAATCGGGGGGACATGAAGGCACAAAGTCAAGGTAGAAGCCCATAAATAGAGAGTCCATAAAAGCAACGGGACAAAATATTTCAACAACGTTTTTGAGGAATTAGGTGATTCAGATTTTTCTTGGCACAGCTACTAGAAGATTTTCAACTGTCAGACTGTCGTCACGCTCAGTTTGAGCCTGCGCAGTCGCTCAGACATCAGACAGGAAGTGCAGAAATCGGGCTTCAAGTCTTCTCCGTTGAAATCAATGGGGTCGCTGTGTCCATTTCTTTTACTGTCTATGGTAACAAACAACAAGTGAACGAAGATTGCTCCCTCAAGTGAAAAATAATGTGATCATCAAACATTAAACAGCGTGTAAATCAAAACTCCTTAATGTTACCAAATGAAATGAAGTGTAACCCATGAAAAGAAAATTACTTTGAAGCTGTGGGGGTGTTGGACTCGATCATCGTTGTGTTTTGATCTTCGTTCTGAATCTGATCAAGGCGTAGGCTTTGACAAAAATGAGATTTTCTCAACTTTTTTGTTTAAAATGTTTCCTTTCTTTATGAAACTTACCAACATTCAAGTGTTGATAAAAAAGCATATGAAGCTAATAAAATGTTTTTTTTTTTTAAATTAAAGTACAGTTAAAAGTATTTTTTCAAGTATAAAAAATAACATGTCAACATAGTAGTATAGGCCTACTGCAAGTGCAAATATAATGTATAAATAGTAAACTATAAGTATAATGTTAAGTTCACTTAAAGAAAACTCAGTAAACTACTAGTTTAGTAGTTTTATACTATGAGTAGGCCTATACTTCAAAGTGTACTTTTATAAACTAAAAATGTTCTACAAGTATTAAAAAAGTAAACTACTAGTATACCTATAAGTTTACTTGCAGTACAAATGAGAAACGTAATTATGAACTAGTTGTGCACTTAAAGTTTACTACTGTTACACTTCTAGTACACTTAAACATATACTTTTATATACTAAAAGTGGGCCAATTTAGTCCCAAGCAGTAGGCCTATTAAAATAGTACACTTACAAGTTTACTACTAGTACATATTGACATTAGTATACTTACTACATAATGTATACTTAAACATATACTTGAACATTACACTTCATAAAATGAACTTGAAGTATACTTCTTTTTCGTAAGGGTTATCATTGGCACGGATACAGTGCTCTCTTGTGGCACAATCTTCTTTCTGGTAAAATCAAAAAACAAAATGCACACAAACGTGTCCCTGCTCGTCAAGTCAAGTCAAGTCATCTTCATTTATATAGCGCTTTTAACAATGGATTGTTTCAAAGCAGCTTTACAGAGATAAACATATAATTTAAGGTAACAGATTGTTTTGGCATTATAGCGGTTCTTGAATAATGTTATTTCCAGCTAAAGTTAACTTTGATTGATTTACCTCCGTCGAAATGATCAGACTTTAAACGCGAACCTGTGATTAACGCTGACGGCGTTCACATGCTCATTCAGAATTGATTCTATAGTTATGTGCTTTTTAAAATATGTGCGCAGGTTTATAATTCATACAACCCAGCCTAAACAAACTACTTGTCTTGCCTATAAATTTTGATACAGAATTTTGTTTTATTTTATCACTTCGGGGTATGCGAGCCGAAATTCACAACGCTTTATCTGTAGAGTGGGAAAGGGATCCTCCATAGGGAGAGGATAGTGGACAATGCACTGCATTGTCATCGGGTCCAGGCAGATCTCCTTCGTCAGATCTGGATACGGCCTAGATCCGGCAGGCTGCGGGAAAACCTCGGGATAAACAAAGACACTAATATTAGTGTAGATGCCATTCTTCTTATGATGTAGCGAGTACATCAAGATTTAAGGGAAGTGTTGCCAGTTCCTGCTGACCTAATCTATGCAGCCTAACATTGAATTATAGAAGTCTATAATGTATTATGTGTATGCTAGGTCAAAGATGTGTTTTTAGTCTAGCTTTGAACTGACAGAGTGTGTCTGCTTCCCGGACAATGAGGAAGACTGTTCCAAAGCTCGTGATATACAATCATTATATATTTTTTATATATCGTTATATATCATTATATATTTTATATGGAATACAAACCCTGATTGCGGATCTATGTGTTTATTCACTAACTGGAATATCAGGACCAACAATATATCTATCTATATATATATATTATTGATGTAAGAATGAAACTAACACATTAAACAAGAGTTTTGCGTCGATATATTAAACTCAGTGTACTATTTAAATTGATTTCTGGACATCATAATGTTATTTTTTTCTACAATTGTTGTTGCACACACACTTTTGCTACAATTGTTCTTGCACACACACACACACACACACACACACACACACAGACAGACACATGTACATACACACACACACTCCTGAGTTTGGCCTGTGTGTCACTTCATATTTAGAGCTCAATGAGACAGGGAGCAATGACTCATCACTTAAGTGTTTCTGATCACTAAGATGGACATAATAGCACAACATGTGAAAGTGATTTCAGACTTTTACTCATTAGAATTTGTAGGGGTGCCAATAGTTGTGAAATTCATATATTTTAGAAACAATATTTGTTTTATGAGAATTTGACTTTAATTAAAGGTTATATTTGTGTGAATTTTTTGAATGAAAGACTAAGACGAGAAATCAAAAAAAAAAAAAAACATCACAATTTTGCTCATATTTACCAAAGGTGCCAATATTTGTGACTGTGTCATTAAAGACAAAAGTATCTTACAATGTTGCCAGAAGCTCGTTGTAACAATTTTTTACAACAAACAAAAAAAAATATTTTTTTCCCCAGAAGTTCCAAAAGTTTTTGTGGAATGAATGAAAATGAATGAATTAAATGTCAGTAGAACAAGAACACAGTGGGTCAGATGAGCTTATCTTCGGCTTTGAGGTTAGAATTAATATAATTCATTGTAATAGACGATGCACATTCTCAAAATGCGAATTAAACATGTTGACCGGTTGTTTGCTTAATAAGTAAATACATTCTTTAGTATGAAGGTGGCAATTTTTTGCTGATTTGCCCTCAAAGGTATGTTTGTGTTTTTTTTGGCCATTTGATATTTGGGTGTGTGGTGAATTACTCACACAAGGAGAAGCTTAAACCTTGCCAAAGAGAGAGTAGTTATGTGGACACTTTCAGTCCAGGGTCCAGGACTATAAATAACATCTACATCACTTACATCTTCACTCTTGCGTCTGAAGAAGACTCACACATCATCCCTGGACCTTCATCATCAATGGTCAGTAATATTTATATTTCAATACTTAACATGATCACCCTGTTGAGCCAGACTTGACTCTATGGAAGCATCTAACTCAAAAAAAATTTGATTAACTTTGACAGGTACGAGGACAATGTATAGATCAGTGCTGCTATGATTTTTGCTGCTAAAATTGACTTAAGACATTTTTTTCTTTTGTTTAGTATGCACAAGAATTCCCCAATGCTGTCTTTTTCCCCACAGGGTTGCTGAATGATGTGCCTGTAATAGGTGTTGTTGATGTATTGTCAGTCTTGATAGGGAAAGATGACATTGTGTTTTATGCTGTTTTTTTTTCATTTAGTGTATCTCCATGTGTTCTCTATCCTCTATACCTCTATATACTCCATACTCTGAAGACTATGCTGAATACATTCACCCAATCAGGTTGCTGTTCCGAGTAACACCTGATGGTTAGCATTGGAGAGTGCCATTCATCAACTTTTCCTTGATGATCCTGCTATCCTTGCAATATTGGGTGCAGGTCCATTGCAAGGCCTTCTCTTCCTTCGATCGAACCTGACATCTCATCGGCAGTGCCACTGCCAAGAAATCCTCTTTTGAAACCCACGGTACAGGTTTTGTGATAAATTTCCACATTGTGACTGATCTAAACGACATCTATCAATACGTGTGTATGCACCTCGTTCCCAATACGTGAAGAAAATGGGTTACTTTCGTATCGTCACCATTATTATATTCCTCGTCGTCGTCGCTACAGGTCAATCTAATGACGAAGGGCTGAAACAAGTCTTTTCGAACATTCCCATCCTTTGACTGCCATTCAGGCAGCACACCAGGATAATGTGTGGTGGAGATTGCTCAATCATACTGCTGTACATGAAGGGTATTCTGAATGTTATGTGTGTGCAAACTCTTCACATTCTACCGACAAACCATTCAGAGTTCAACCAGTGTCAATTCAAGAGATTGAATTCAAATGTTTAATGTGGTTACAGGCAATGACTAATTATCTTCCAAAAGTTCCTTGTTCAACTCTCTTGTCTAATATTAGTCATAAACTGATCACACTCGGTATTGACATTGATATTTTTAAAGAATGTGCTTCAAGTTGTGAGTATATACACTCCCATGACTGTGTTCCAGCAAAACCACATGTTAAAGCTAGAGACGACACCATGCCTAAAGCTATTCAAGTCTATGTTAAACCAAAATGTATAGCTCTAGTGTGTGTGTGTAAAAATTCCGGAATTAAGAATAAGTGGATTGGACATTCACGTTGTGCCAAACGTTATGTAATAATAATCCTTCCTGGGGTCCATCAACTTCCTCTGGAAATATGTGGTTCATGACAAAATCTATAAGTTATATTTTAATTACCAATCATGGGTTTGAAAATGTCTCGGTTTACACTGATTCAATCATTCCAACCTCACAAGAACAATACGGATTGTTATTGTTAATACGGATATTTCTTAAAAGTCCAGTAGGACTTAAGTGTGTGTGTGTGTGTGTGTGTTTGTGAATATATTTGCAAACCTCATGATAGATGACCAGTTCTTCATTTGATCTAAACACACACACACATATGTAGACTGGTTTATTATCCCTTTGATACTTACTATTAAAAACGGATTATTACTTTCAAATTTATTTTACCATTCTTTGCTTTATTATTAATGTTATTCTTTACTAAAAAAAATAATGCATCCCTTCTTCGTGTGACTGGATCTCAGTGCACCAGTTCAAGGCAGCTTCAGTCTCTTGTGGAAAAGCAGAGGCTTAAGCAATCACATGAGTCATAATGGGAAGAAATATTTGAGTGTGGAAAAAAGGGAGTTTAAAATGTATTTTCATGAATATGTATTACACTTTAAATCAGAAATGCAGAAATGAAAAAAACTGAGAGGGAAAATTGTTTAGAAAACTTATTGAAATCAGTGTGATTATACTGTATTTAGATGGCAACTCTCTTGTAATATTTACTGAATATTGCTTCATAAAAATAAATATTTGCTTAATAATTGTTGTGTGTTGATTTCATTTCAGAATAATTAATGAACAAATGCAAACACAGAGTTCTATGACAAATAAAAAACAGAACATTACTAGATATTCACAAGAATTCACTCATGAGTGATCACACTAAATAAGTTAATGGTGTACATAAACATGTAACATAAACATTTTTATAATGAGTACAATGTTTACTTGAACGGATAAGATTATCAGTCCTACATGTCATCAGGAACAAGGAATAAAGTCGAGACATTTTGTCATAATTGTTCTAAAACATAATTTCTGTACCATGCTTTTACTTTAAAAGCTACAGCATACGTGAGGATTACAGTGAATAATATCTTACATTTTAGTATCATGACACAGACAATGCAGACAATCACTGCTGTCATTATATCATGTTCTGTGGCTGTTTTCATTCAATAATAAAATCCTAAAAAGAGGTAGCAGTTTGGTCATATTAGAGAGTAAATCCAACAGGGAAATTACAGTATCCACCTTAAGTGAAATCTGTTGCATGCGGTTTTGTTGCTTGATGCACAAGCATGTGTTAAGGAAGGGTTATTTGTAGTCTTTCCCAGACTTTCAGAAGAGATTACAGAGTGTGAAAGCCAGTCAGATTTGATGCAAGTTTGATCTAGACAGGGCACACTTGTATCAGACCAGCGCAGTCTCATCCCAAGACGTCAAACAACTGACGCTTTTGACCATACGTCAACATCCGACGTTTTAGGGTACCCTTTAACGTCAGTTAGATGACGTTATCTAATCCTAACCCTACCACAGACCTAAACCTACCCGCGTCATCTAACTGACGTTAAAGGTAAAGCGTCAGTTGGATGACGCCCCAGGATCGTCATCTAACTGACGTTAAAGGGTACCCTAAAACGTCGGATGTTGACGTATGGTTCAAAAGCGTCAGTTAGTTGACGTCTTGGGATGAGACTGTGTTGGTTTTGTCATGGCGTCACCTATATGATGCCAAAGGATAAGAATACGTTGGTTGATCAGACAAAATAACCTTAACACACATCGCAGTATGCGATGCAACGCACATTCTGTCAGGTTACAAAGAAAATTCCGCAGTGAAATCAAAACAACTTCAGTTGCTTCACTGTTAATTTAGCTAAAATTGGCATGTTCAGTATCTTTCTGTATAAAGTCTTGAAGAAATCCATAATTATTACTTGTATGTTTACTAGTCCAATTGTGTTGGACTTACTGATGGACCATACCTCTGCAGGACTGCAGTAGAGAGTACATTCATTGTGATGTTATTTGAGTTCTATATTTGCAGAGTATTACTGATATGGACTGAATTATATGCAAATGTCAAACAGTTAATTAAACATTCACACAGCCTGCTCTGTTAAAGATTGCAAGTAGTTTATTTGCATATGGCTGATCACAGAAAGAATATTCTTTGAGTCAGACAGGGCCCTAAACATATTCTCCGAAGAGCTCAGAAGTGTCTCCCTTCTAAGAATTCATTATGGTAAGTATTTTCATCATGGCTTTTTCTGTTTTGTTGCTTTTGTTATTTTGTTTATCAGGTTTGTCATTTTAACGTTAGGCATCTGGTGCACAGAGGATGTTCATGTTCTGCCTGCTTCATCTGTGTATTCAGTGCGATCAGGAGCAAGTGAACACTAACGTTCTTGTTAAAATGATCCAGTATTTTGATGACAAGTAAGTCTATATTTGCACAATTTACAATTTACAATTCAAAATAAGTGAAATGTGTTAATGCTGAATGTACATGTAGCAAAGTTAAAGGCTCAGGAGAAGGAGACGGGAACCGGCAAATGTTCAACATAAAACTTTAATCCAAAAACAAACACTCAAAACAAAAGTGAAGCGGCAGCCCCTCACGGACGACTGCCACACAAATATAAACAGTAGACAACGTGTCAGTTCCAATAGCCTTGTGGGTAGAGCGCCAACATATACCGCCGTTGCGCTTCAGGCAACCCGAGTTTGAGTCCTGGCTCGTGAACCTTTTCCGATCCCTTTCCCCTCTATCTTAGCCTGGTTAAAACCAGACCATTCTCAGTTGTAACTAAGTTATGGTCTGGCAAACCGTCATAGACAAATCATTTCTAGAGGGGCGTCACCAACGGGCGTCGCGGATAGACCTAAAACCAATCAGAGCGATGAAGGAGATGACGTATGCAGAGCGGCCGAGAAACATCTCCGAGTGTTGTTCTTTGCTCGGTTTTTAACAAAAAGGAAACGTTCAAATCGCTTAAAACAGACGCGATAGCTGATTCGAACGAGTGATGTTCGACGGCGGCATCCATCTTTGTAATGTAGGCTACAAAATCTGCTTCAAAATCCCAGCGCTGTCGTCATCGTGTAAAGCCCGCCCCAACGTTTCTGATTGGTGCCTCGATTTTGACGGATTGGAAATGGGCTTGAATGAGCTCTTTGCCAGACTAACTTTCAGAGCAAATCTAAATTTGCCGGAAGTTGTCTGGGTTTTCCCAGGCTACCTCTCTCTCCCAATTCGCTTCTTGTCTACTCACTGTCCTATCATAATAAAGGCAAAAATAAATCTTTAAAAAACCCTAGAGATTAGTTCTACTCCCACGGTGGCCACAGCACCTGGGGGTAAGGACAGACGAGGTGAGAGAAAAGGAGACAGAAGGATGAGGAGAGACAGAGACGAGAGAGGGGACTCCTCCACAATCCACAATGTCTGGTGGTGGTGCTGGATAGCCCTCGGTGGACGACCGTCTAACTCCTCCAACACATGGTGGGTGGTAACCAAGCGTGCCGCACAAGTTCTGAAAACTGAAGCCAAAGCATCTTGATCGCCCCCCAGTTGGCTGGTCCCAGTACAGTTCATAAATCCCGCCCTCCCTGTGAAGTGTAATGGAAACAATCCATTACACTTCACAACCTGCACAACCTTCACAACCTCCATTACAATTACAACCTGCTGGAAACAATCAAATTACACTTCAAATAAATTTTTTCCAAAGAGGAATTTTTGTCATTTTATATAGTTTTTAACATGCTGTTGTAAGTGTTTTTTTTAAATTATTTTAATTTATTAAGTATGGTTTTAGTTATTTTTTGGTGCTATAAAAAACGGAAATGTGACGTCATGATTGACAGCTGTGATTTCACACCGACATGAGTTGTTCTGCAGTAAACCGTTTTTGCGGGAGTGATAGCGGGACTGTGATATCGAGCATATCGAGGTTGATGTGACGCTCAGGTGACACTCATTAGCAATCGCACCGCCAGCCCAGCTCTGTTCCCACAGCTCTCGGCCCCGCCCTGCTTGCCACAGGGAAAATGTTATTGTTTCTGTCTCAGAAACAAGTTTTAGTTTTTAAAAACTGCAATATTTGTGATTTTTGTCTTCTAGGTTACAGCCAACCAACCATGACATGCCTTATCAGTATTCTGTAGTCATCAGGGTCCCATATCAACAGTGTACAGAACAGTTTAGTCTTGATTCGATTTTCAACATGAATGAAATGGAAAATGCCTTCAATGATTTCAAGACTAATAGTCAGCGAAGGCTTTGTGAAGTCACCGAAGACTTAATCAGTCTCGCTGCTGCAAAGCCGAGCTGGATCCAAATGACCAGTTCTTCTGAAGAAACATTACATTCTGAATATGTTCTTATCTATCCTATGGATGCCACAAATACATCACCCATGGACAAAATTTTGAGAATGCCAAATGATGATCAATGCGTTGTTTTGTATACTTACTACTCGCCTTGCATAGAAAAGTGCATTAACGATAAAGCTGACACTATTTTGTATGACCTTTCAAACTGGCTAAACACACAGAAAACTGGGATTAAAGCTTTAGTTTTCCAAGAGATCTTGCGCAAAGACTGGACTGGTGTCAGAGATCAGTTTGCAAAGATTAATAATCTAGTGCCTCTCTATCGTTGTGTGAAGGGAAATAGTCAAATGAAATGCTATAAGTGTGAAGATGCTGGCAGTGAGACTTTAAATCAAAATTGTGTGTCTTAAAAAAAAAAGCATTTTATGTCAATAATTATAATACATATTTTCAAATCACTGTAGCCTATATCTCACACCAATAAACTTGTTTTGTCCTTACAGTAAGGGCACGAGTAACATGACTGTTCATGAACGATTCTTCACTCTGTCTGTGTTCGTCTGAAGAGTTTTGAATGATTATAATGGTTGCTACACACCTGACTATTGTTGTAGATTTTTCCACTATACGCACCTGACTTAAGTTTACCTGGGTCATCTCCTAATCGACACCACTAAACATCTCCTGATCAACATTCAATAATATTCATCCTCTAACGCGTCTCCTAAACGACGTTGGCCGAGTCGGTCAGCGTCTTCACTTCTATGAACACTATCACTTGTTCATTGTGATACACTAACCTGCTGTGCATTCGAACAGACTAGACCAATGCCTTTGAATATGCTTTAATCACCAAATTCAGAGAGAATCCCACCAGCAAAAAGAATACAAAAGTTTTTATGGCAAAGTTCAATTTAGAACCGTATCGTCTTGAAGAACACTTTATATACTGAAATGGTTCTTTGTGTTAGAGTTTAGGGTTCTTTATTCCCGCCTTTTTGTTTTTCAAATCTGTAACTGTTAAAAGCCTCCTCAATACTGATTTTCTGGAGCTCAGCTATACGCTTATTTCACGCAGCCGTTATTTTGAAATCGAAAGCGAGGCTCCGGTGGGAAGAAAACCGGAAGTGCCGCCTTTAATCACAGGAGATCGCGAATGAGATGGTGTATTCTTGTGTTTAATGTAGAAATGAGTTATTCTAAAACTGTACATACATGTCTTTCATACTTTAGACTATATACAGTGAAATTAATTTATAAATATATATTTTTTATATAATTCAGAAAGTAAAAAAAGAAGCAGGAACGAACTATATATACACATCCTATATTGGATATTAACATCCAAGAGTGTAAATCGCGGCAGCAGCTTTAGGTTGGTAGACCAAGGCATTGTTGTCCATAGATAATTGTTGTCTATCTGTACTTCCGGGGTTCTTCCCACCGGCGCCTCACTTTCAATTTCAAAATAACGGCTGTGTGAAATAAGCGTATACAGCTAAACACAGACTGTCAACATACTCTCAACAGGTAATGATTTCTTTCTTAAAAAGTCTATATATTATAACTTTAAAAACTGAAATAATCATTTTCTAACAATCATGTATTTTTCTCTTTTTAGTTTAACAAAACATAAGTGTGAGCAGCTCTGTGCAGTTAAGGATACTCATCTTCTCTTCTCCACAAAGTAAGTAACAGAGATATGGAATTTATGATCCATATTGTTTGTTTTTTAAATTATGGCTTTATGCCTAAACATATTGTACAGTCACAAAAAAAACATTAAAGCTTTCCCATGACTACCTTTTCCTTTTAACATGGTAAAGGGCACATGCTGTCTATTTTTGGCCTTCATGAACATAATTGTTTTTTTTTACAAACAAATGAAAGAGACACACTGTAACTCTAAACTCAATTGTGTATTTTAGATGCTGTCACATATATCATAACCTCATAATCTGCAGAGAGAAACTGCCACTCAGAATACACACATAATGAAGGACGTAAAGACATCATAGGGGATTGTGAAGATCTTTCACTGGAACTTGGTCTTCATTACATATCGTGTTCAATGTCAAATGTTATTTATTCATGTATTCAGCTAACAACTGTTGTTAGAGCGCTGTCACTTTTGCTGCAATCTGCCATGTCAATAAAATATATAAAAGTAGCTAATTGGCACAAAATGCTGTTTAAAAAAAAAAAAGAAGTAAAACCCAGATGGGCAACAAGATATAATAAGTCCAGGCAGATAGAAGACTAAAAAAAAAACAATATTAATAAATAATTTATTAAAAATTATAGTAATAGTAGTTATATTAATAATATGGAGTATATACTAATATTAATGAAACTAAATATTGTTGAAAAGGTTATTTATAACACCATTATGGTCCCATGGCACATTTAAAGCATGGTTCTTTATGGAACCTTATAAAAAGGGTTCTATTTAGCACCAAAAAGGGTTCTGCTATTGTTACAAGCTGAAGAACCCTAATTTGGTACTGTTTAGAACCATTTTTCTTAAGAGTGTATGATATAACTGTGGCGAGCAGGACGAGGCCGAGAGCCGTGAGATAGCAACACGAGGCCGGTGGGGTGATTACTGATGAGCGTAACCTGCGCGTAAAAGGAGGAGCGACGACAGTGGAGATCGAGAGAGAAACAGGCCTGAACTTGTGTTTTGTGTTTTGTTTTATTATATGTGACAGCAGTAGTCCGTAAGGGGCTGCTGTCTTTTACTTTCGTTTTGTATTTGTTTTATTTGTGGTATTAAAATGTGTGTGAACTTTCGCCGGTTCCCGCCTCCTCCTTCCCATAACATCTGAACCTCGTTAAAATAACGTTCTTCATATATATAATTCAGCAAACCCTTCTGTTACTAGGTAAAAGCAAATCTGGATTTATTGTTTACTTAAAATCATGAGTTTATAAATGTATATATCTGTCTAGTTTCATTTCCCTTTTTGTTATATTCGGACATGATTCATACTCACAAACACAGTGACTTTGGCCAAAGGACATTTAAGTTTTAAAAGCATATAAATATTAATCCTGTAAGGAAAAGAAATGTTAGTTATGATTAATTAAAAAAATCCATCACATACACACATAAAATAATTTATCAAGTCGACACTGAAGGTGACACAATAACAGCCCTATAGTGTGAAATAGCCTTGATGCTGCTTAAGGTTAAAAACAAGTGAAACGATCTGTGTATTGTTGCTCTTCGGTGAAACTGAAGGTAAATAAAGAGCTACAGGTAAATATTAATCTTTGTGGTTAGTCACAATGTCATTCAGGTCCAGTGTGAAAAAGTGAATGCATAGGTCAGTTTCTGAACATTATTTCTCAACAGTTAACCAAATGTTTGCAATGTTAACTGACTAATCGAATTTGTAAATTATAAACTCGGGTCTCTATATATGCTTCATTTTCTTCTGATCGTCTGAAGAGAAACAACAGAGCTTCAGATCGGAAAAGAAAAGCATATTCTTCCTCATAATTCAAGCAGTCACAATGGTAAGTTTCCATTCAATAAGTAAACGTTATTTTCTTTTCTAAACACTGATCTTTCAGATCATCTCCTGCATGAATTAACCCAAGTTTTGTGCTGAAATTAATGATGTTTTCATTTCAGGCATCATTGAAGTGTGTCGTCGTCCTCTGCCTGCTTCATGTGTGTGTTCAAGGCATTCAGGGCGATATGAACCCTGACGTCCTTGCTAGAATGATACAGTATTTTGATGACAAGTAAGTCTGTTTATACAGTAGCCAAATTAACTCAATTCAATATTTAGTTTTCAATTAAAATGCATGTACAAAATGTTGAGTTAAAAAGGAACCAGGTAAAAACAATATTTATTGAACTGTGTGATAATGTCTAATGTCTTCCAGTGTCCAGCCAAAGACCAAGCCTGATGTTCAGTATGCAATAGCGATTTTTGTCCCACAGTCTCAGTGTACAGATGAAAAAGCTGATATCCAGACTGTGTTCAGCAGGGAGGATGCAGAACATGTGAGAGAGATTCTCACTAACAGAGAGAAATGTGTGCTCTGCACTCCAACACAAAATGTCATTGCTGCACGACCAACACAAACACCAAAGGAACATGCTGAGCATTTTCTGCTCTATCCTTTAGATAATTCTCCAATGGACAAACTTCGAGCAAAGGCAGATCAGAACAGCTGTATAGTTCCCTTTCGTTGTCACTCCGAGTTCCGTCGGATGACGACGAATGGGGGTTTCGCTTAGAAAGCCTATCCGCTTCGAGTAATACAAAACGAGCCAATGGCAAAGAAATGCCATGGGTCTGCAGAATTTGCATGGAGCAGCTCCGCCCCACCTCGTGGGTATAAAGGGCGGAAATTCCAGCAAAGCAGTATGTTTTCGCTTCGGAGCCAAGAGTATCTCTTCACTCCACAGCCATTTCTGACTTCACTCTACGAGACGAGCTACTCTCTCCGGTGTTGGTGTGACGGCGATCTGCAGCGAGTTCACATTGCCTGCTGATCTGTGCAGTGATCTGCCAATGAGTGTGTTTCTCCCTGCTCGCTTCAACATCGCAGAGTTTCTTCCTCCTCTCACAAAAGAGCCCGCACGCGGCACGTCTTTTTAAAGACGGCTCGCCCGTGCATTTCTGGTTGCGGTCGACTCATTTCCGATTTTGATGGGCACATTCTCTGCTCTGCGTGCTTGGGCTTCATCACGCTAGAGCAGCGTTTGTGGATGACTCACGTTCTCCCCGCGGGAACGTGATCATCGCGTCATTACGGTCGAGACTCAATGATCTCGTTAGAGAGAGAGTCCCCTCATCCACACCCCGATCTAACACTCTCCACGTGAGGTGCTACTTCGGCTGGTGGCCAGGGTGACCTGAGGGTGTGTGTGTGGAACAAATCCGCCGACTGTTTGTCCGTGGACCACGCCCCCCTCTTCAGTGACGCAACCCGCGAGTGTTCAGGGGATTCCCCGGGTCTATTTTCGGATGCCCCGCGGGTTTCCCTTGACGCTCCAGAATCGGATCTGTTGTCCTTCGCAGCATCACAGGGTGGGCTAGAATTTTCAGGAAGTGAAGATTTGACAGTGCTGCCACTTTCGGGTGTGCATATGGCATTTGTCGATTCAGATCCTGAGATGACGGCCATGCTTTCCCGGGCGATTGGTTTTTGGGTGTGGCCGCTGACTCCTGTCAGCGTCCACTCCAATACCTTTTTTCCCGGATATGCATCAGGAGATCTCGAAATCCTCGAAGACCCCCATGTCTTCCAGCGATCCCTCGTTGATCTCCTTCGCCCTTCCTTCCCTCGACGGGGCCGCTGCCCATGGGTACACTGGGGTCCCCCGGTTGAACGCTCTGTTGCGATGCTACTGTGTCCTCAGAGTGCTTCCTCTCGGCGCGATCTAAGCACCCGTCCTAAGCCTGTAGTTTTTCGTCTACACTTGTGGCGAATTCCTATAGTGCTACAGGACAGGCAGCCGCCTCACTGCATGCCATGGCCATTCTGCTGGTCTACCAGACCCAGATGCTCACGGACATGCACGAGGGCGGGACTAACCCAGGGCTCTTCAATGAGCTGCGCGCCGCCACTGACCTTGCTCTCCGAGCGACGAAAGTGGCCGTACGTTCCCTGGGTCAGGTGATGTACACCATTCTGTGGCTGAACCTGTCCGATGTGCAGGATGTCGGGCGGACCCATCTGCTTGACACCCCCATATCCCAGGTCGGCCTCTTCGGCGGTGCGGTTGAGGGCTTTGCCCAACAGTTCTCAACCGCCCACGAGCAGACTGAGGCTTATTCTGCCCCGACGGCCCCGCCATCCAAGCTGATCCCTCAGTCTGCCCACCGCCGAAGGTGCCCTCCTGCGGCTCCCACCCCGTTCACCAAGGCTGGCTCTGGAAGCCGCAGGGGGACGCCACAGCCCTCTCCAGCCCCGCCCCCTGCTATACGCTGGGTTAAGCGGCACTCTTGAGATGGGCTCCTCAGAGATGGGACTCAGTTCTTTCCAGGAGCTGGTAGCAGGGCCACTCCTTTCCCTGGTGGAGGGCCGGGGAAGAATCCTTATTCAGAAAGAACTGACTCTCCCGTTTCTGAGCACACAGAGTTCTCGGACGACACGGTGCGCCGCCCCCGGGCCGTGCACCCCTCGTCCTCCTCTGTCCCAGAGCCGGATGACAGTGCGCACCGTCCCCGGACCGTGCCGCTCTCATCCTCCTCTGTCGCCAGACCCCTGGCAGAGCAGACCCCCGTGGAACGTTCGTCCTTCCCTGGTCTCCTCTGTCAGGACGCGGTCTATGACTGTGCCCCCACACCGGGCCGCTATGCCGTCCACGTCCGGGCCAGTCATACCGCCTCGCTGCCCCACCGACGGGAAGTCTGTGGTTCGCGTGACCCTGCTGGTACAGTTCTTGGGAGCCTGGCTAGAGCTTCCCAACCTGTCATGCTGGGTCGCACGAACGATCAGCCTCGGCTACGCGATTCAGTTCGCGCGGTCTCCTCCCCGCGCAGGGGAGTCCGCTCCACTATGGTCGGTGGCAATGCCCCTATCATGAGAGCGGAGGTTGCTACCTTGCTGGCGAAGGGTGCGATCGAGACTGTCCCTCCAGCCGAAATGAGGTCCGGCTTCTACAGCCCGTACTTCATTGTCCCCAAGAAAACTGGTGGGTTACGGCCAATCCTGGATCTGCGCGTGCTGAACCGCTCCCTTCACAGGCTGCCGTTCAAGATGCTCACCGCCAAACGCGTTTTCGAATGTGTGCGGCACCAGGATTGGTTTGCAGCGATCGACCTGAAGGACGCCTACTTTCATGTCTCCATTCTCCCTCGACACAGACCGGTTCTTCGGTTTGCTTTCGAGGGGCAGGCATATCAGTACGCAGTTCTCCCTTTCGGGCTAGCCCTGTCTCCTCGCGTCTTCACGAAGGTCGTCGAGGCAGCCCTTGTTCCCCTCCGGGAACACGGGGTTCGCATCCTGAACTATATCGACGACTGGCTGATTCTAGCTCACTCTCGAGATCAGCTCTGCGAACACAGGGACTTGGTGCTCCGCCATGTAGCCTGTCTGGGCCTTCGGGTCAACTGGGAGAAGAGCAAACTTTGCCCCGTGCAGAGGATCTCTTTTCTCGGTATGGAGATCGACTCGGTTGCCATGTCCGCGCAGCTTACGAGCGAGCGCGCACAATCACCGCTGACTTGCCTGAGACAGTTCGAGGGCAAGAGTGCGGTTCCACTGAAACTTTTTCAGAGGCTCCTGGGGCATATGGCATCTGCAGCCGTTGCAACGCCGCTCGGATTGCTTCATATGAGACCGCTTCAGCTGTGGCTTCGCGACCGAGTCCCGAGGTGGGCATGGCATCACGGCACCTTCCGAGTACCAGTTACTCTGACCTGCCGTCAGACCTTCACCCCGTGGTCGAACCTCAGTTTTCTACGGGCCGGAGTGCCTCTGAAACGAGCTTCGCGGCATGTTGTTGTAACGACAGATGCC